>OZ024823.1:116778885-117978885 GCA_964016985.1 Anodontia alba
ACACACACACACACACACACACACACACACACACACACACACACACACACACACACACACACACACACACACATAAACGCACCCACGCATACATACACGCACACAAATACACCACACACACGCACACACACACGCACGCACACACACACAAACACACACACACACACACACACATACACACACACACACAAGAAATCATCAGGCGACCGTTAAATCGCTAACAACTATAATTATCCACACTGTTGTAAAGAAGCCCCCCGCCCTTGCAGCCGCCCCCCGCCCCTACTCCCCCAGCCAAGGAGGTTTTGGTTCAACCATTAAAGTGTTAATCACAACTTCAGCAGACGACATTCTGATTTCATTATTATTATTATTTAGAATGTAGTCCTCTGAATTTTTGCTCGGCGTCTTACCGGAAAGATTTAAATGAGTTAGATAGCAATTGTTGTTCAGAACTTCATCTACAACCATAGCCCCTACTACTCCTATTTTCGTTTTCCTGACAAACTCTGAAAATATTACAAAATAAACAGCTGTAACTTGGAATCATGTAAATTTCAGATGAATGGACTTCTACAATTTTTAACTTGAAGCGTACATTGAGACTTCCTGTTTGCTTTAACTGCACACCAAGTCCCTTGTGAAAAGTTGTCTACTCTAAAAGAAAAGAATTTGCTCCCAAAGGGAGCAAATTCTTTTCTTTAGAGGAGACTCCTTTTCAGAAGGGAGGCAAACATTTTGACAGTATTATCTCCCCTGAAAGTGTATCCATTCCTCTGAAGATGAATAGATACACCAGGAAATTTTGCCTCAATTTTTCAAAGGGAGATAACTTTCGCAGACAAAAAGTTTCTTATCTGGTTCTTAAATCCTTTCAAAATTGAAGGAAGGGAGCTTTCTAAACCTTGACAATTACAGCAGATGACAAATTGACATCAATTTTTTTATTGTTTTCCCCCGAAAATAGACACTGACATTACATGTGAATGGTCTCCATTTGCATTAAATGGCTAAGTATTTTTTCTGGGGAAAAAATAAGATGTATTTC
Source organism: Anodontia alba (assembly GCA_964016985.1). Classification (NCBI taxonomy): domain Eukaryota; kingdom Metazoa; phylum Mollusca; class Bivalvia; order Lucinida; family Lucinidae; genus Anodontia; species Anodontia alba. The sequence continues at coordinate 116,779,934 of OZ024823.1, forward strand.
ATAATTTGCTGATTTTTTTATCCAGCGTGCTAAGCGTTAAAGGAATGGAATTGCTGTAAGATGGGAGCCAACTATTCCTTTTAATAGTAGCCCTAGTAAGAAGGGAGGTGACTATTTCCATGTCAGAATTATTTCTCTGGACTAATTTGATGCACTCCAGTAGTCCCGCGAAAGCGTAAATAGTCGCGAACAGTTGGATAAGGGCTCGTAAAATAAGTCTTGATTTTTTTTTTTTTTTTTTTTTTTTTTTTTTTTTGCTTGATTACGCTGGTGTATTTCTTAAATATACCCGTTTATATTGTATTATTATGCAGTTTATACATATACAAACCAAGCATCCTAATAGTCCTAAAGTTCAGACAGACAGTGCAAACCCAGATCAGGCGCCGTAGAATGCGGATCAGGGTATATACTGTTTGCCACCCATCTAGCATTTTTTTCGACAAATCAACAGGTAGTGAAATGGACTTGTTCAATTTATAATAAAACATTATGAAAACACGCCTATTCAAAAATATTGAAAATTTCACCACCAAAAATTGAAAATTTTCAGATAAAAAATCTGATATTTTTTCATATTTCTGCTTAAAACCTAGATTGTGGGTACTCGTTAGAACCGCCTCGCTCATAGATTGTGGGTACTCGTTAGAACCGCCTCAGCGAGGCGGTTCTAACGAGTACCCACAATCTATGTTTTGAGCAGAAATAAGAAAAATAATGTATACCCATCAAACCCCAGTTTACTATATAAAAATAGGGTTTAAGGGGTCAAAATTATATAGGTATGTTTTCGTAATGAAGTCTATGCAAAGTATAGTAAGTAGATAATGTGTCCCAACACTTAGAGTAAACAGGTATTGATTAAGCAAACAGTATAGACCTAGATCAGACGCCACCAGATTCTGCACTGTTTTCCATTCATCTAGCAGCTTTAGACACATCAATAGGTAGTGGACATCAACAGGTAGTGGAATCGACTTTTTCCAGATTTTAACACAAGTATGGTAAGAGAAAGATGGATAAAATAATTACCAGACTGGTTATGTATATGTTGTTCTTAAAGACATTAATAACAGGAACCAAACCATCGCCGTCCAAGCCATTGTCTTCTAGATCTAAGGCCTCCAAACATGTATTATGCTGAAATAAACACCACTGATACTTTCAGAGTATTAAGTATAAATTGGGTGGCACCATGCAAAAACGTGTCTTCGGGCATATGCCTGATCATGGCGTTCCAGCGAGCACATGACGCTACAGAATGGATCCATGGAGAGTAAATGCCCGGATGAGATTTTGCTCATGCGCGGTATGAATGTGAATATGTCCATTTTGCTCATGTTCAAAGACATCCTTTCGCTTGACGTTTGAGTTTATGAACCGCCGCATGGTACTCAAGCACATTGTACAGCATGCAAAATAAACCTCTATACAAAATAAAACTTAGATCTCTGAAAGACACCCTTTACAATTTATAAAATAAGAGGGTTATTGTTGTTGGAAACCACGAAAAGTGTGTGTGTGTGTGTGTGTGTGTGTGTGTGTGTGTGTGTGTGTGTGTGTGTGTGTGTGTGTGTGTGTGTGTGTGTGTGTGTGTGTGTGTGTGTGTTAACATTTCTGTCTAACAGTCATTCCCCACTAACAGCAAGTGTTGTTTCCTTGAGCAAGAGACTTTATCCACATTGCTTAGTACTGGTTTCTACCCAGGAAAAAAGAGGGCCACATGGAAGATTAGTACTAGATTACTAAATGTGTTACCCTCTATAAATAAGGTCGATTATTATTATTATTATTATTATTATTATTATTATTATTATTATTATTATAACATTTCTTGGTATTTTGTGACGTGTGGGTGGGGACTACCACTACTTTTATTAAAATTGTTTACCCATAGAGCACATGCTAAAGCTTTACTGTCAGTGCTGTTCATTCCCAGATGCTGCAGGCTCATCTCGTGCTCTCTCAGCTGTTCAGAGATCCTACGTATTGGCACGATCCCAAGACTTTTGCAAACCGCCACATACTGGGTGCATCCACTATTTTCTTCATTTATTTCCACCTCTTTCTCGTCCCTGTCGTCGTTTGAGTCATTACCTGAAAAGTAGCATGGATTGTAGTGGGTAAGCATAAACTGTCAGTAGAAACTGGCAGGTGGAAGCAAGATGCTGCTCACGATCACCTTGCATGGGCCTTTGCTTTAGAAGAATGGATACATTTGGTAGACTTTTCGCCATTTCCGCCAAGAGTCACAATTTTTGTGACTTACTGCACACAAAGTACCTTCTGAAAAGGAGTCTGCTCTATCAGGAAAGAAGTTGCCGCCTCTGGGTCCCTTTCCAGAAGGGGACAAAACCAATTCTGAGTTGTCATATTGGAAGTAGATCAATTTTCTTAATTGCTCAGAGCTTTGCAGCATTATGTGTCTCTGTCCATCACACTTTGATTAGCAATTATTTGCCCAAAAGTAAATTATGCTTCTTCACGTGGTTTTTTTTTTTTTTTTTTTTTTTTTTTTTTTGTTTTGTTGTTTTTTTTTTGTTTTTTTTTTTTTTTTAAGAATACAGACAATTCTAATTTATCACACCAAAATGTCGCGAAAATTTGCAGGGAGGCATGCAAAAAAATAATTATTGTTTACCACCGAAGTCTGTTTATCAATAAGTAAAAAGGTTCTGTAACTTTGGTTGATAAAAGACAGAAAATCACAGACATAGCGCAAGAATTATATAGCACTGGGTCCTGTTCTTGCAAACAGAATTTGACGAAAAACAACGGATTCCAGTTTTCAGTGCTCTCTCTCTCTCTCTCTCTCTCTCTCTCTCTCTCTCTCTCTCTCTCTCTCTCTCTCTCTCTCTCTCTCTCTCTCTCTCTCTCTCTTTCAGTGCTCTTTTTTTCAGTGCTCTCTCTCTCTCTCTCTCTCTCTCTCTCTCTCTCTCTCTCTCTCTCTCTCTCTCTCTCTCTCTCTCTCTCTCTCTCTCTGCTCTCTTTTTCAGTGTTCTCTCTCTCTCTCACTCTCTCTGTCTGTCTGTCTGTCTCTCTCTCTCTCTCTCTCCATAATAGCAACACTTTTCATATGAGTTTTCTTGAACCTACTGACAGGTTTTCTTTCATATGATACAACACCTAGCTAGCGTTCTACTCAAATCTATATTTGACTAAGGAATCCTGTCGGGGCGAAATCGGTTCTATAAAATAAGTAGAATACCAGTCCTTCCCTTTGCGTACGAATTTTCCGAACCTCTTATAATCATAACGAAAACACGCCTATTCAAATATAATGAAAATTTTACCACCAAAAATGAAAATTTTCAGATAAAAAATTCTGCTATTTTTCATATTTCTGCTCAAAACATAGATTGTTGGTACTCATTAGAACCGCCTCATTGAGGCGGTTCTAACGAGTTCCCACAATCTATGTTTTTGAGCAGAAATAAGAAAAATAATGTATACCCCTATAAACCCCAGTTTTACTATATAAAAGTGGGGTTTAAGGGGGTTAAAATTATATAGGCATGTTTTCGTGATGGACAACAATGCATGCTAAAGTTGCGAATAATTTGAAAATAACATTGTATCTAAATATCAGAAACTGATGTGGTTTGGAAGACGTCTTAGGATTTAAGACACGAATCATTGCACACAGTACATCCAACCGCCTACTCAAAAGAATAAGACTGATTAGCAGCATCAAAATGATCAGGAGACATTGCAACAACACTTGTTTGTATTTTAGATGATTTGACATTGATGGACAATGTAGTAAGTTCATGCAGCATGCTCCAGAATACCGCTGTACTAAAAGGACATTTCCTGTATGTACAGTGAACCCTCGTTACAACGACAGCATTTGTTCCCAAAAATGTTGCCATTATAATGAATTTGCTGTTCTAAAGAAACCTTAATGAACAGAATGATATGTAAGAAAGGTCTTGCTTTATTCTTATTTCCTCATTGAACATATGTTTTGGATATTTGTTAGAATCGCCTTATGTTTTAAATATTTGTTAGAATCGCCCCTCTGGGCCCTCTTCTAACAAAAATATCCAAACATATATTGCTTGAAGATATTATGCAATGTTTTTTGCATAATTTCTCACCTCTTGAGCGAAGGTTTAGTGACATTCAAATTGTCATTATAACGAATTTTGCCGTTGTATCGAGTGTCGGTATAAAGAGGGTTGACTGTATATTCCATATACCAAATGAATAAGCTATACATATTTCAAATTATGATAAATTATGATGTAGCTAAATCTTGTATTTAAACTAATTCAGCTTTGCATCCATACATGGTCAGAAACACTTTAATGATTAATTCATTTGCAAGGAAAACGTTAATGACATGATAACACTTAGCATGCTGGGTAAACAATTCAGGAACTTGCGACATTCTGAAACATTTTTTTCTTATGTTTTCCAGAATACAGGCTTTGACATTTTATAAAAAATGTCTCCAAAGTGCCCTGCGAAAAATCTTATCATTGGGCACACAATGACGAAGCAACGTCGTTCCAGCATTGATTCTATGTCAATGTTGAAACGACGTTGTTTCAATTTTGTGTGCCTGCTGGATCGCTACTCACATACCCAGCAGGCACATAACGTTGAAACAAAGTCGATTCAACGTTGAATCGGCATTGAATCGACGTTGTTTTAACGTTAGGTGCCTACGGGGTATACGCTTTTTCTCAAGATTAAACTCAGTCGTAAATTTACCTTCATTACTCAAGTCGGTATCATAATCTGATGTACTGGAATCAGAATTCTTTGTGTCCGTCTGTGTGTCCTTTTGAGAAGCCGAGGTCATATTTCATCAAGTCTGTGCCTCTCATGACATTTCTAAAATGGTAAGGAATTTACCTATTTGATAAGCAAATCAAAACAAAGGCGGATACACCGCCAAGAGTGTTCATTCTAACTTTAAACTATTTACATATTCCTCCTTAAAGTGGGGCTACTCTTTAAAAGAATTTGCATACTTGATTGGGAGTGCTAATTCTTTCCTTTCAGACTACCGAATTATTAACTTTAAGTATTGGGATATGCAAGCCTGAGTAAATAATGTAAACCCTGGTCAGACGCAGCAGAACGCGGTGTCTGATCAGGGTTTGCACTGTTTACCACTCATTCTGCAGTTTTGCACATGAACATGTGATAAATGGACCTGTTTCGCACATTGTAGTCTGGAGACCCCTAAAAGGGTAATTGTAAAACAGCGCAGACCCAGATCAGACGCCACAGAACGCGGCGTCTGATCAGGATTTCCAGTCTTTGCAAATAGTTTAGCCATTTTCTCCAGGAATATCTAAATCGCATAGCCGGACGTACCTGAAATTGAAATTAGGCTCTTCCAATATATAGCTTGGGTGAGTCCATTCAGTCTGCAATTGGTTAAAGTTTAGAACAAGTATGGGAAGGAGTTATTGTGTATTAACATTTAGAGTAAATACGGTAGTCCCCGCTTTGAAAAGGGATTTATATAAGAGGGAATCAAATTCCTTTCTGTTAGAGTCCAGAGGCGTAGCAAGAACGGAATTAGTTTTACACACACCCAGGAAAAATCTTGAAAATTATGCCGAGAATCGCTTCCAAAATAGGGGCTACTCTTAAAGGAAAGAATTTGCTCCCAGAGGGAGCCAATTCTTTCCTTTAAGAGCAGCCCCTATGGTAAAGAAGCAAAATATTCTATGCTAATACCACTTTATCATAAATATTTTTCGTACGCATGTTACGCGCATGCGTTATGAGTGCTACCTATGGATGTTTGTGTTGAGGTTTTACGGCCCAGTCAACCCAATGGGGTCATGTCGAGCGCGGTCAGTTTACCTAACCACACGTTTACTGGGCAGGCTTAGTTCTCTAAGCGGTTAACCAGTATTGTGCACATTCTTTTGCCAGAAACTGACAACTGCCCTTCTTGAATCAGCGGAAGGGAGAGAATGACCGTAGAAAATATTTCATGATCAATCTCCACGAAAGAATGTTGCCGACCACGGCGGGGGTTGAACCCGCGACCTCCTGGTCTCCAGTCGGACGGCGCATCCAACTGAGCCGCCACCGAGGCCGGCGCTACGTTATAGAGGCATCTCTGTTTGATATTACTGGCAACAACTCTAAACTCCTAATGGATACGCTTGGTACATTGTCCGCCATTTTTTTGACAAGAGAGATCACTTTTATAACTTCCTGTTCGCTTTCCTGTATACCAATACGCTTCTGAAAATGGGTCTAAAATAGAAGAAAAAAAATATGCTCCCATGGAACTTCAGAAGCAGCAGAAAGAATTTTGACATAGTTGTCTCCCTTAAGAATTGTTTCCATTCCTTTTAAGACAAACCGTGAAAAAACACTTCTTATGTACACTATCACATAATTATAACAGTGAGGACTCAGGTCAACCTGAATATCAGCATCTATTCTTAAAGAACATTGTAGATAATCCGTTCTCGAACTGTGGTGTAACTGAGGACACAAAACATTTTCTCCCAGAGTGAGAATTTTATAGAAACCGTCGACAAGAACTTTTAAATTATACATAGGCGTAGCATTAACATAAAATATTTTGCTTCTTTACCACAGGGGCTGCTCTTAAAGGAAAGAATTTGCTCCCTCTGGGAGCAAATTCTTTCCTTTAAGAGTAGCCCCTATTTTGGAAGCTATTCTAGATATATAATTCCGTTCTGGCTACGCCTCTGCAATTTTTTTCATCAATTTGCCGACCCACACTTAACATACTTCTCTTTGGAAGCACCAATCTGTCATACTTTTATAACAAACACATTTTCCTTGAAGTGCTTGACTTAAACGTTTTTAGCCTTCACAATTTTAAAGATACCGATCTTCTTCAGGCAATTGCTCGTTACAAAATGTAAAAGAATATGCATTTGATACAAACATAACATAGGCACTCATGTGTAAATGACAGACACCTTTTTATATCCACTTCTAAACTAATATCATAAAGAATAAATTTTTGTCCGCAGGAAATTTCCGCGTATCCCTAAACGACGACTTACAGCAGACACGACGGGATGCCGGTTAGTATCGAGACTACCATAAAACGTGATACTTGCATCAATAAGTCTAATCAATTAAAATTGAAACTCTAAATTCCAATCACCGTGAAACTCCTTTCCGTATTTCATAGCTCTTTTCTTCTCGTTCTGTTGTCCTACCAATTTATATTAACAATTCCTACCAAATGTTAAGAGAACTATATTGTTATATTGCACAGTAAAATCAGTGTTACTATTATTTATAATTACATAAGTTTGAATGGAATTATTGTACATTTAAGAAAACAGATTTAAGTCTGGACTTTCTTCTGGTCCCTTTTGTATAATGTTGGTACTTGTGATATTGAGGTTTTCTTGCATAATGTGTCTACATAATTATATAAGATAAGATCATTTTATTTCAGAACAAAGGTCATACTGGCCCTTGAGAGCAACAGGTATAAATATAGCAAAGCAAATTATGAAAACAGGCCTATTCAAATATACAGAAAATTTCACCTCCAAAAACTGAAAGTTTTCAGATAATAAACTCTGATATTTTCCATATGTCTGCTCAAAACATAGATTGTTGGTACTCGTTAGAACCGCCTCGGCGAGGCGGTTCTAACGAGTACCAACAATCCATGTTTTCGAGCAAAAATAAGAAAAACAATGTATACCCCTGTAAACCCCAGTTTTACTATATATAAGTGGGGTTTAAGGAGGTAAAAATTATATAGGCATGTTTTCGTGATGATGTACATAAATTACTAACTGGCGAACAATATGACAATTTTCCAGAATTTGAGAGATTTAAACATTGAGTCTACGCTGTTCAACATATTCAAACTTGTAATGTACTTCTCGTTATTATGCATGTACGGAGAGACTGTGAGCACCGACACTCACTTTCAAATAACTTATTTATAGTATATGGTTTCTCAAACACTGAGGAATTTAGCCAGCTATAAACCAAGATGAAACCAGAGATCTGTGAGACGTGAAGTCCCGGATCAGCTCATAGCCAACTTTGAAACACCGCCGTCCAAGATATACCTGTGCGAACTGCTACAGTAAAAATGTAAAGACTTATATAGGAAAGCTACATGTATATTATACATCAATTTTTAAAAGAATGAAAAATAATACAATATGTTTGCTGGTAGCTTTCGATTCCATTTTTTTTTTTCAGGAATACACTGATACTTTTTTTCATATTTTTAAATCGAAAACTTTTTGGTCGTTTTTCAGGTTTTTTTTAGAGGCACCCTTCAAATGATTAAAATTTAGTGGTAACGACTTTTTTTTTTTTTTTTTTTTTTTTTTTTTTGCTGTTTTAATTACAAATAATTCATTTAAATTACAATTTGAAATATCTTTGCTGGTGGAATTTTGTGCAGAAAAGCCTGTCGGAAAATTTGGTTTTTGTTTCATTTAAATCAAATAAAAACTTTTTGGTCCTTTTTTGACATTTCTATCAGTGGTATTGTTCTTTTAGCTTAAGAAATTCTCGTATTTCCGATAATCGGCAGTGGCGTAAAATACCGAGCATGTATTCAATAACTGACAGGCGATGATAACGGCCGACTAAGCAAGGTAACTCCGGGCGGAGAGTAGTCACGCAGATTGGATTATGTCACTTGATTTCAGCTTTCCAGTGAGGTTTTTCAAAGTCCCAGATGTTATGCAATCTCATGACCCGATTGCACAGGTCGTTCCGAGACCGCCTCGATTATTAGGTAACTATATGTTTTTTTGAGTTTAATAAACATGCAAACAGTGAAATCTAGCCTGGTCCTAGATGGTCATCAAACAACTACAACATTTAATTTGATGTAATGTCGGAACCAGTAAGGAATCTTGCCAGGGGAGACGACAAATATACAAATAAAATAATGTTTAAACTAACCTGTAGTTACGCACAGCCCGATCAGTGTCTGCAATAACTGGGTGTCCTAAATGGTATATAAGATTGGCCATACAGCTATATTCGAAAAGCCGATTTATTGGGCTCTTTGTTCAAAACGCGTAAAGTTGAATAAATGGCATTGTAAGTAGCAATTAAACATTAGTGTCATGTGTTTAATGATAAAAAAAAAAGAAAAAGAAAAAATCACTTTTCTTTGTAAAGACTTTTGAAACTTATGATAATTAAAAAAAACGTTCCGCTCTCTAAAAAAAAGTATAAAAAAATTCAAAACATACCGGATAATAGCTTTGGCCATTTTATCGCATTTTTAATCTCAAAACCATGAAACTGGAATAATTCATAGAAACATGACAAGAGTCCAGTATTTATGTAAGTGAAGTGGGGATATGGTGGGGGCAGGGGGCGGGGAGTCAAGTATTTCCCTCTTAGTCTTTTTCTCCAAAATGAATCGTTTCGTGTAGAACATTCTATTTTCACACCTTCCACAGAAAAAACGACCTTTTAGTCGTCAATTAATTTTTAAACACAGGGTATTCCAAAAACTAAACGCGGTTTCATTATTGCACAATCTACAGAAACGTTGACAGATTCGACCGCTTGAAATGTTGACTTTTGAAGAGTGTCCTATAATTACCTTGTGCGTTCGTCTGTCCGTCCGTTGTCAGTTAGCGAAAATGGCCACAGCGCTTGAACCATTGGGAGTATTTTGATAATTGTGGCTTACTGGTAGATACCGACAAGATCTAGCCAATAATGAACTTGCCAAATGTGACTTTTCTTTGACAGAGGCAAAGATGAGATAAAAAAATGTGAAAATATGAAAATGGCCATAACCCTTGAACATTGGAATGTTTTGATAATTTTTCACGTACTGATTGATACCGACAAGATGAAGAGCCCCTAGAGCAAGCTAACGGACTCGTTTACCATTTTTCACAACTTCCAAATATTCAGTGCTGCCGGACAGTTATAGTATAACATAGCGATTTTATACTAAAACGACGTCACATGCCATATAAACGAGTCGTGCACCTCTGCTGACAGTTGATTTTAGTTTATAAAACTGACAACTGGGAAGTCTCGTAGTTAGGTTACATGTTTCGTTTTAGTTTTGTATTAAAAATACCGAATTTTCTTCTTTTTCTTTATTTACAAAATCTATCAGTGATATTTTTGAGATATTTATACACTTTTCTAAAACAAAAGTATGAAAATGAAAACAGAGTAAAAGATTAAATAAAAAGAGGACCAATGGTCCTAAACCGCTCACTTGAGTACTGAGTGTGTATTTAACCCTTCTCTTGCTGAGTACGACATGCCCTGTCTTAGCAAACAGTGTAGATCCAGATCAGTTGGCTTCTGAAGAAGACAACTGATCTGGATCTGCACTGTTTGTCATTAAATATGTGAATTTCTATCAAAAACCCAGATCAAATAATTTGATTGGCTGGAAATTAGAAGTGGGCGTGGCATCTTAATTTATTCAGCATGACAAGGGTTAAGATGAATTTGAAGGTCATGTTAGAATGTCCCATGGACAGTCTGTATGCTTAGTGGTATGTGGCTGTAAAGATATACATATACGAAAACTTTTTGTAAGGTGTCCTAGATTATTATCTCCAGTCCAACCCACGTGAAATTTGACTTCAATCGGCCCAGTGGATAGAGGAGAAGATGTTTAAAAATGTTGACAGGCGACAGACTACAGACGACGACAACGGAGCCTACCCATACTATGAGCTTATCAATGAGCCAAAAGTTCAGGTGCGCTTACAACACACTGCTGGGCCTTTTTTCCACACAAAAGCCTAAGTGACTGTATTTGACCTTGACGTAAAATAGATCAAGGTCAATCAAGGGTCATCGTTTGAACAAATTTGTTACGACCCAATTCCCAATGCTGCATATCAAGTTTCAAGGTCATTTGTCATTCAGTCCCTGAGGAGAAGATTTTCAAAAGGTTTTTACCATATATGGGCATGGTGGCCATCTTGATCATGTGACCAAGGTTCCATGAACAAACCTTCTTTCTCCCATTAAATACAGGCTCCACATGTAATTTGGTTTTAATCAGCCCAGTAGTTTAAGAGAAGACGTTAACAATACTCTTAGGCCATAAGAATAAAGGTCAGTAAATGATCTTGAATTTTGGTGTCTGTAAAAGTTCATTTAGCTGCTTGCACATATCAGGTTTGATGTCACAGGTGATAATAGAATCGGAAAATCCACTGTTGGGCTTTTTTCCATACAAAAGCCTAAGTCACCGACCTTGACGTAAAACAGGTCAAGGTCAACCAAGGGTCATTGGTAGAACCCGAGTCTCCAATGCAGCGTACCAAGTTTCAAGGTCATCGGCCATTCTGTTTCTAAGTAGAAGATTTTTGAAGGGTTTTCAATATATATGGTCATGGCAGCCGTCTTGGTCATGTGACCTGGACCATTTGAACAAATTTCGTTTCTTTATGCAATAGAGGTTTCATATGAAAGTTGGCTTTAATTTGCACGGGTTATTTTTTTTTTAAGTGTTAATTTTGATATCTGTGTAGACCAAGGTCAATGAGTGACCTTGACCTTTGGTAGCACTGCAGCTTCATTTATTCATTTAGCTGATTTCATATACCAACTTTAAGTTCACAGGGAACAATAGTTTTTTGAAAAATTAACGATTTTCACTTTTCCCATACAAAAACATGGCTAACCAAATTTGACTTTGGCGTAAAATAGGCCATTGTCAATCCAGTCATCATTAGAATAAATTATGATAGGCCTAAGGCCTCAATGCTACATACTATGTTTGAAGTCCATCGGCTCAAAGGTTCCAGAGAAGAAGAATTTTGAAGGATTTTTATTGTATATGGTCATGGCGGCCATCCTTGTTTTGTGACCGCGATATTTGAACAAACGTTCGTTCCCCTATCCCAGGTGAGGGGTGGGTGTGGTGGGGGTGGGGAAGGGGGCTCCACATGAAATTTGACTTCAATCGGCCCAGTGTTCAGAGGAGAAGATGTTTGAAAATGTTGACAGACTACAGACTAGAGACGACGACAACGGAGCCTACTCATACTATAAGCTCGCCAGTGAGCCAAATACCCAAGTGAGCTAAACAGACAATAAAAAAGAATAGCCACAAAATATATGACTTACCGATTATTTTACCTTATATACAATCCAATGTTACTTAACCCTTCAAAGAAAGCAACTTCTATATTTTTCCCCTTTATATAAAGCATTACCGGTCGGAGATGTAATTATTGGATAAGAACTGTAGTTCCTTTAACGCTTTGCATGCTGGGTAAAAAAATCAGCAGACGAGCTTTTGAAATAGTATCCTTATTTTTCCCAGACAATATGCTTTGACATTTTATGCAAATTGTCTGCTTAGGAAACAATATGCATGAAATGTCAAAGTCTAATTTCTGGAAAAAAAAATAAGAAAAAAAAATATCATCAATTTGACGTCTGCTGAATGTGCCCAGGGAGTGGTTAAGGTTAAAGAATACCAAGTCACCATAAGCTGTAAATTATTCAAAGAGCCAGTATCAGATAAACATGGTTTACTGAACTTTGATTGCGTCTGTTACCATAACTTTATATATTATTCACGCAAACCTGGTCTACACGCACCATGAGAAGTAATTAAAATAAAAGTATAATTTAGCACGAACTGGAGCAATTTGCTAGCCAAGCAAACTGACGATAGTAATAATAATAATAATAATAATCAATGACAATAATGATAATAGTAATAATATTAATGACATTAATAATAATAAATAAAAAAATAAATAAATAATAACAGAAATAATAATAATAATAATAATAATAATAATAATAATAATAATAATAATAATTATTATTATTATTATTATTATTATTATTATTATTATTATTATTATTATTATTATTTAATTATTATTATTTATTATTATTATTATTATTTAATTATTATTATTTATTATTATTATTATTATTTAATTATTATTATTATTTATTATTATTATTATTATTATTATTATTATTATTATTATTATTATTATTATTATCTTATTTAATTATTATTATTTATTATTATTATTATTTATTATTATTATTATTATTATTATTATTATTATTATCTTATTTAATTATTATTATTTATTATTATTATTATTTATTATTATTATTATTATTATTATTATTATTATTATTATTATTATTACGAGAGTCAGTTTGTTTGGCTAGCACATTGCTCCAATTCGTGTTAAATTATACTTTTATTTTAATTACTTTATTGTTATCATTATTATTATTACTATTATCATTATTATTTATCCAATTCCAATAAAATACCAACCATTTTCAAGAAATAATTTCGAAGTATAAAAAAGTGATTTAAAATGGGATCATTTGGGTGAGTCAAGTCGAAAGCGGACTTAACCATTTTAAACAGAAAACAAAGACTTACGGAAGTGAGACTTACGAAAATGTGCTGATCTAAACCTTCATTGTTCATACACGCATTAAGAATTCTTAAAGCGCCAAATTTAGATATTAGAAGATGGCATTTTTTTTTTTAAATAATTTTCTTTCTGAGAATATAGGACTTGACATTTCATTGAATCGCTTCCCACATGGAATGGCAAATGAGCTTCTCCGAAAACTTAGAAATATATCACAAACATTGTTTCGTGATAATTATCCTTTTGGTATGACGCGGATAATTTTAAGCAAATATATTAACTTTTACCACTCTGTGGGCAGAGTCAGCAGACGACAAATTGATAACATTTTTCTTCTTTTTTTTTTTTTTTTTTTTTTTTTCTTCAGAAAATAGACTTTGACATTTCATGCAAATTGTCTAGGAGACAATTTGCATGAAATATCAGAGCCTATATTCTGGGAAAATTAAGAACAAGTAGTTAAAAATTTCGACTTCTGAATTTTTACCCAGCATGCTAAGCGTTAACAATACAAACATTTGGCCGCGGTGCGGAAAATACTCATTATACAAGTACATGACAATCGACACATCACGAAAACATGCCTTTATAATTTGGACCTCTCAAACCCCACTTTTATATAATAAAACTGGGGTTTACAGGGGTATACATTATTTTTTTCGGCTCAAAAACATAGATTGTGGGTACCCGTTAGAACCGCCTCGTCGAGGCGGTTCTAACGAGTACCCACAATCTATGTTTTGAGCAGAAATATGAAAAATATCAGATTTTTTATCAGAAAATTTTCGTTATTTGGCGGTAAAATTTACAGTATATTTGAATAGGCGCTCAAAGAATAGGCGTGTTTTCGTAATGACTTGGACTGACCAGCGTATTTGGCAGGGATGCCACCAGCTCTTATTGATCGTTTACTAAATGGTGTATACAACGAACAGCGAGAACTACGCAGGTATAAGGCTCATCTTCATCATCACTGTACGCATGCGTCAGAAAGGTACATTTTCTTCGTCTCTAGCCACGTACAAATCTGACATGTTTTATTCAAATATAGGGATGGTCGTGGGTGGGAGGTACTACTTCTGAAGTAGCTATTCAATTTGGATTTACAAAAAAAAAAAAAAAACTCTTTGTTTAATTGTTATTTTTTCCATTATAATTCCAACAGACTTTTATAATTTAATTAAAATATACCCGCAAGAACGTGTCGTTGAGGACCAATTAACAGCTACTATGAAATACCTGCTTTCTCTTAAGGGAAATGATACATGCTCAAGGGAGACAACTCTTTTAAAATTATTTTGGTTCCTATCTGGTAAGGTGTCTGCTCTAAAAGGAAAGAATTTGCTCCCCTTGGGAGCAAATTCTTTCCTTGTAGAGCAGACACCTTTTCAGAAGGGACTTGATGTGAAGAAAAGGAAACAGGAAGTCACAAAAGTTCTCTCCCTTATAAAATGGCAAAACAATCTATGCAATGTATCCAGGCCACTTAAGAAGTCGCTGGTTTGAAATATGCGTTGAGGGAGTACAAGGATTTGAAACAAAATAATTTTCATAGTGCAGGTTTTTGGTGGGGTGGTGCGGGCGGGAGGGGCCCTTGGGACAACTGAGTTTTTTTTGTTGTTTTTTTTTTTTTGGTACATTGTAACTTGGAAAATCGAATTCCGCTCTGGTCCTAAAGGGCATACATGTATGCAGTCCTGCAAACTATATCGCTCCCATACGAAGATTCACAATAAAACCGAGACTCCAAATTTCCTTCTATTTGTTTCCAAAGGCAAACTTCATATATGAAACGGAATATTCAACATCAACTAAAATGAATTATTTTATTTTTGTTCAGTAGAAGACTTCAAAATATCTTTATTGGTTTTATCTTTGAAAAACAGATTTTTATGTGAAAGCGTAAGTAAAATGAGCTTTGTGAGTGTGCATATGTGACAAATACGAATACGTAACAAATACGATACATATGCGTACAATTATACATAACAAATACATAACAAATTGTTAGGTATGCGTACAGCATGTACAACATGTACGCATAAGTTACACATGGCAACATTAATGCGTTACGTTTGCGTACAACTGTACACATATGTAGCATGTGGACAAGACAATGAAATTCTGCTATAAGCGTGCATACGCTCGTATATGAGCCATGCCATGAAAGAAAATACAGCATTAGTAACATGAGAGCAGTGAAGTCCCAGATCAGATAACATCTGATCAGGCTTTACACCATTCAGACTGATATGCGAAAAATAAGTGTCAGTGTAGATCCTGATCAGTCGCCACGTCCAGTCCTTACAATCCCACTGTATCGATTTTTCTCTGCAAGTTTATAAGATGTGAAGATTTCGTATTTTTGCACGTGTTAAATTCGACATGTGACACTCATTCACATATGTAACTGCTACGTATGCGTACAATTGTAACACATCTGTTACGTATTCGTATGTGTGACTCACAAAGCTTCGAGAATCTCAGTCTATATCTTTCAGGTAAACCTCAAGGAATTACAGTGAACCCATGTTAGCTCAAGCTCCGAAGGACCTGAATATTTGGTTTGAAATAACAGTAGTTTGAGACAAAAGGACCTGAAATGTAACAACTGTCAAGCAAAGTAAACCAAATTGCTGTTTGTTTCGTTTGACTTAGGCAGCAGTTTAAGTGATCAACGTTTGAGACAGCGAGAATGAAAGTGGGTCCAGAAGTCAGCCTGACTTGAACAATATATACTAAAATGACTCGAACATCGATGGCTCGTTTACTTTATGTCTCAAGGAAATTCTTCCGATAGCTCAAGAAATCAAATATTTAGATATATTTTAGGGGATTTCTTATTTTATCGTGAAACTGTATGTGGTGTGTACTCATTAGAATCGCCTCGACGAGGCGAATCGCCTCGTCGAGGCGATTCTAATGACTACACTCAGCGTACACGTTTATAAAAAAAATCGAAAGGAATCCCCTAAATTATCCCCATTTGTCTCCTGACCCGGCGCTATGACTAACCGTCAATAGCTCGAACTACCAATGTTTAGAATAAATTTTCATGGTCCCAAACATGAGTTCGACAGCATATAGGTTATCTTGAAGCACAGTTTTACAAGTAGTTTTTGTATATTTCTGTAACAAGGCATTAAAATGATTTTAAAAGTCTATAAAACACTTCATAATTTATTACTTTGATTTATAATATGTCTAATGAGCCACTGTGCAATAAAATGAGCCCAAACGGCAGGAAACGTACCGTCTGACATGTGCGCTCAACGAAGACTCGAATCAGCCTGCGCATTCGCGCAGTCTGATCAGAGTTGTCATAGTCCGCATGAAGAAACTTCGTACCCTTGTCTATCGAAAATGCGCCCAGTGAAGATTCTGATCAGACTGCGCGAATGCGCAGGCTGATCTGAATCTTCGCTGGCCGCACTTGTGTCGGAGGTACGTTTTCTGACGTTGCGGCTCAAATCATTGCGAGTCGTACTCGCATCTTCTCCAAACCCAATAAAAAAGACAAATAAGCCGTCGCACGACAAAACCTACAATTAGACTTGTGCGACCAGCGTAGACTCAGATCAGGCTGCGCATCCGCGCAGTCTGATCAGAGTCTTCGCTGATCGCATGTGCCTTCTACAGTATCCGGGCTACCCAGAGAGGGATAAACGAGAGCCTTTGCCATACTGCGTGGATGTATAGGCTGATCTGAGTCTTTGACGGTCACACAGGTCTTATTGTAGGTTTTATCGTGCGCTGGCTCAAATTGCCTTCTTATTGTGTTTTATTAATTTAGTAAGAGGGCTGGATACACTTGGCAGAGTTTCGCCCATTTTGCACTCGAGATTTTTTTTTTCTAATTCCTGTTTGCTTTCCTACATGTCAAGTCCCTTCTGAAAAAGGGTCTACTCTAAACGGAGAGAAGTTTTTGCTCCCAAGAGAGTAGATTCCTTGTTCTGGTGCAAAGCAGTTACGATAGAGTTGCCTCCCATGTTAGTGTAGCCATTCCTTTAAAATACAAAATAGATTAGGCCATCTACATTCAGCGAAGACAGATCTGCTTGTGTATCCGATAGTCTGTTCGGAGTCTTCGCTGTCTTCCTGAAGAAATATTGGATCCTTGGTAATCCAAAGAAGCCAGCAAATATTCTAATCGGACTTACGTAAAATGCAAGTGCAGCCCAGTCGAATCGCCACTGCTTTGACTCAAAGGGTCAATTTGGCTACCGTATTTACACTTAAATATTCACACGCCTTTTTTTTTTACCTTACATATGTAAAATTTCCAACAAGATTACATTACGAAAACACGCCTATTCAAATATATTGATAATTTTACCACCAAAAGATGAAAATTTTCAGATAAAAAATCCTGATATTTTTCATATTTCTACACAAAACATAGATTGTGGGTACTCGTTCGAACCGCCTCGACGAGGCGGTTCGAACGAGTACCCACAATCTATGTTTTGAGCAGAAATAAGAAAAATAATGTATACCCCTGTAAACCCCAGTTTTACTATATAAAAGTGGGGTTTAAGGGGGTCAAAATTATATAGGCATGTTTTCGTGATGTTAAACTACCTTTAAAGAATGTGCCTATAACTGCTGGATGAGTAGCAAACAGTGTAGACCCTGTTCTGCGGCGTCTGATCTGGGTCTATATTGTTTGCTCAGACCTTATGTCCTAATACACAGGGTAACTGGATCAATTCGAACACCTCAGAAATTTTGAACCCCCTTTAAATAATCCTGGATCCGTCCTTAAAAAAATGTAAACTCTTTAGCAATAATAACTTTAAATAATTTCAAGCAAAAATCTGTAAGGAAGCACACTTTCAAATACTAATGTTTGCCTTATTAATCTGAGAATTCATACGTTATGGTACTTATTAGAAGCGCCTCTCAATAGTGATTCTAACGGTACCCATAACATACGTTTTATGGAGAAATTAGAAAAAAAAATAGATACCCCTCTTATCTAGAGCTATGTAAATCATCGCATTTTCCCTAAATAATATGGGAAATGTTCCTAAATAATATGGGAAATGAGGATAATTTAGTTATTAAGCTTGACCCTTGTCATGCTGAATAAATTAAGATGCCACGCCTACTTCTAATTTCCAGCCAATCAGATTACATGATCCGGGTTTTTGATAGAAATTCACATATTTAATGACAAACAGTGCAGATCCAGATCAGTTGGCTTCTGAAGAAGCCAACTGATCTGGATCTACACTATTTTCAAAGGCAGGGCATATCCGGGGGAAGCACGACAAGGGTTAAAAGGACAGATTAATGTAGTAAAAGGTTCCTAAACGTAACAAACAAAATGAAAAGACGGTTTATAAACTGCAAAATTCTGGTATTCGAACACTTGATACACTTGGAGGAATTTTCACCATTGTTACAAGACAGACAACTATTGTGACTTCCTGTTTGTGTTCCTGCATATCAAGTCAATTCCTTTCTGAAAAGGGGATCTTCTCCAAAAAGGAAAGAATTTATTCCCCTCATTCTTAAAGTAGATTAATTTTCAGAAGGGAGGCAAAATAATTTAACATAGTTATGTCCCCTGAAAGTTGATCCATTCACCTGAAATCCTTATGCTGTAAAAAAATTCAGTTGATTTTACGGTAAATACTGGCAACTGGCTGCCAGCGCCTTTACCGTAATTTTTTACGGGGTCCCATAGAACTTTTGCAGAAACTACCTCGTAGGATAAGGTAAGGATGTGCGTTAGTTCACATCCCTACTATGTCCTATACGTTACCTACCTTACGTCCTACACTGCCCTACCATGCGTAATTATTACTGTAAATAATCTGCAGGCGCCCGTAAAATTTACATGTACGAGCTGCCAGTTGTCAGTATTTACAGTAAAATCTACGGGATCTTTTTACAGTGAGGCTTCTCATAAAATTTGAGCAAGTCAATTTTACTATTTATTGTTTTGTCTAAAACTGCTGGATGAGTAGCAAACACTGTAGACCCTGATCAGACACCGCGTTCTGCGGCGTCTGATCTGGGTCTACACTGTTTGCATAGGTTTGTCTTTGAAAATTTAGGGTAACTTAGATAAGGCACCTACCTTATTCTGTCATAAACATTGACTATCCAACATCTATCCCTTCTTCGAAATATTTGGTAGTCCGGACACCAATTAAAACTAAAACTTAACGCTTAGCACTCTGGGTAAACATTTCAGCAGACGATATATTGAAATAATTTTCTTCTTATTATTTTTTTGTCCAAAAAACGTGTTGAAATTTCATGCAAATTGTCTCCATTAGAGACAATATGCATGAAATTTCAGCACGTGTTTTCTGTTGTTGTTTTTTTTTTAGTAAAAAAGAAGGGGCATCCATTTGTCGTCTGCTGAATTAGACCAGAGAGGGGTAAAGGTTAAGATGGTCAGAAATCTGCACATCAATGACGATTTAATATTTAGCGAAACCTTAATATTGTCCAGTATAATTTCACAATGTTATATTTCTGTCTGTTCCAATATTAGTTTCTCATTGACATTGTATAGTAATCTTTTCCTGCTGAATTTAAATATTAGCAGAGACATCTTAAAATATTTATCTGAATTTATTTCCCGAAAATTATGTGTCCAACATTTCATGGTAGTTTTCACCTAAACCCTCAAAGACCTAGTCACAATAGCAGCTGGCGGCGTTCGGTTTTTTTTTTTTTATTTATTTATTTATTTATTTATTTATTTTATTTTTTTTTTTTTTTTTTTTTTTTTTTGTTTTGTTTTGTTTTGTTTGTTTGTTTGTTTGTTTGTTTTTTTGTGTGTGTTTTTGTTTTTGTGTGTGTGTGTGTTTTTGTTTGTTTTTGGTTTTTTTTGTTTGTTTTTTTGTTTTTTGTTTTTTTTTTTTGTTGTTGTTGTTTTTTTTTTTCTCAAAAAAAATAAGGCTTGACATTTTATGTGCTGGCAGACGATTCACATAAAATGTCAAGCCTTTTTTTTTCTCTGATACATATTGTCGTCTGCTACAATTTTGATGGCGCTTTAATGCAAAAGAGATTACTTTCAGGAAATAAAACCATCCCTATTTTCCAGAGAAAATAAGACACGTTTCATTCATTTGTGATTTGCTAATTTTACCATCAGCGTTCTGAGGGATATGGAAGCTCTCTGGACTAATTCAGCAGACGACAAATTGGCGACATTTTTTTCTTATTTTTTTTCTTATTTTTCCATGAAAATTTATATGAAAAGTCAAAACCTGTTTTCTGTGAAAAATATTTCAATATGTCGTCTGTTGAAAATTTTACCCAGAGTGCTATGCGTTAACCGATTAAAACAGTAAATGGTGTCCAGTAGTCTGTTTCTTGTTTGTTTTCCTCGCAAAATTTAATCTCTGTTTGTGCGTATGTGTTGATGTGTTGTATATGATCATTGTACTTACATCCCGCAATATGGACATACCTACTTGATGTGTAACACGAGAAAATGGCATTTATACCACGCTATATAGCTC
Organism: Anodontia alba; assembly: GCA_964016985.1. Classification (NCBI taxonomy): domain Eukaryota; kingdom Metazoa; phylum Mollusca; class Bivalvia; order Lucinida; family Lucinidae; genus Anodontia; species Anodontia alba. Next base: position 116,800,791 of record OZ024823.1, read on the forward strand.
CAGATAAGAAAGAATAAATAAATTTCTTATTTCTCCAAGAAAACATATTTTGTGCGTACTCTTCATAAGCACCTCGTCGAGTCGCGTTTGTTGAGTACCCGCAACATATGATTTTGTGAGAAGAAATAAAAGTAGCAACAATGTACCACGAAAACACGCCTATATAACTTTGTCCCCCTTAAACCCCATTTTATATAGTAAAAATGGGGTATACATTATGTTTCTTATTTTGCTAAACAAACATAGATTGTGAGTTACCACGATCTATGGTTTGGGCAGGAATATGAAAAATATCAGAATTTTTTATCTGAAAATTTTCATTTTTTGGTTGTAAAATTTTCACTATATTTGAATAGGCGTGTTTTCGTAATTGATTTGGTCGAAAAAAAGTACATTATCTGGAACTGTGTATTCGGACGACGTAGGCAAAATAAATGGATACTGTAGAATATGTCGAAGAACAGAGAAGGCCCTGATTAGACTGCACTGTTCGTATATGACATCAGGTCCTTTTCACGTTGCATATCATTTATTTTTGTTCAAGTCCATCGGTACCAGTACAAAACGTGAAAGGGCATTTGAACTTTTGTCCATTAGCTCTGGAATTTAAATCATGAGGTTGTTGTTGTTGTTTATTTATTTTATATTATTTTTTTATTATTTTACTACTCAAGCGGTATATCCTACTACTCCAAAAGTATGGCAAATAGTAAGTTTATGAATATCTTATAAATTTTAGGTGAATGGGTTGACCTCCAAGGGAGATCACTGCTGCATGACAACTGTCAATGAAAATAATTTGCTCCCTTGGAGGGACACGTTTTGGAGAGGAAATCGTTTCCTGTACGAGGAACCCCAATGGGGATATTCATTTCTGCTTTTAGAATTAGTTCCCTCTTTGAATGGATTGGATGTCCAACTTGTTAGCGTGTTCTCTCTTTGAGGTGTGTCCTTTCACCTTCAGGTAACTAGATATACACTTGAAGATTTTCCGCCTATTTATTTATTTATTTATTTATTTATTTATTTTGTAAGGATTGGGCTGTGGGGTGGGGTCAGGGCATTATTTTTCAAAGAAAATAAATCTTGGTATTTCGTATTTTTAACCATTAAAAGGTAAGCCTAGTTACAGCAGACGACATTCTTTTTTTTTTTTTGTATTATATTTAGGGAAAATAAAACTTGGCATTTCATGTAAATTGTCTGTTTGGCAGACTGTTCACATGAAATATGAAACCTTATTTTTCTAGGCAGACAATTCACATGAAATGTCAAGCCTTACTTTCTCTGATTTTTTTAATCAAAATGAATAGAATAGAATATGGTTTATTTCATAAATCCAAAAGGCTTTTGAGCCCATGAGGATACAAGAGATCATCATCATACATGATGGCATTTGACAGTGCAGATCAATATAAAATTAACTATTTAAATTGCAAATCTCTATCACATTTATCACTACCAATCAGGTTTTCTTTCTTTCTTTCTTTCTTTCTTTCTTTCTTTCCTTCAACGATATAAGTAGAATGTTTTGTTGTGGATGTCTTCTAGAGTTATGATTATAAACAAGACCCAATCGCCATGACAGCTAACCATAGTTCTCTATTTGTGATTAACTTTGACTTCAAACGAAGAAGAAAATTAAATCGCAAGGTTAATTGATTAGCCTTTGGACTTTAATTCGAGCAAACGACTTGGCTCATTTAATCGGGTTTGTGTTTTATCACTGTTGTTATTATCATTATCCTTATTAATAGCAGTAGTAGTAGTAGCAACAACTGCAGCACCAGTAGTAGTAGCAGCAGGCGTAGTAGAAGTAGTAGTAGTAGCAATAGTAGCAACAGTAGCAGCAGTAGTAATAATTGTAGTAGTAGTGGTAGTATAGCGGCAGGCGTAATAGTAGTCGTGTAATAGTAGCAGCAGCATCAGCAGCAGTAGTAATAGTAGTAGTAGCAGCAGCAGGTTTAATAGTAGTCATGTTTATACATTTATAGTAGTAGTAGTAGAAGTAGTCGTTGTAGTAGTAGTTTACCTTTATTATTAGTTTTATTGCATTGTTTCTTTTTGTTTCCTGCCTTTTTGTTGGCTACTTTGATTATTGTATGATATATTAAAAAGTCGATTTTGAAGGATATAACCCAGTCAGCATTCTACGTAAATCTATATCGGACCGTCATCGGCCCGTCAGGGTAGCTGACGGGCCGATGACGGCCCGATGTAGATTTACGTAGAATGCTAGCTGGGAAGTTTATCGTGTTTATTATTTTCATTGTATTATTTATTTTTGTTTCGTCTCTTATTTTTTTCTTTTCTATTTTGATCATTTTATCAAATCTATTAAAAACAATATTTTGAAGGCTATAATAAAAGCAGAATAATGATGTTGGTCCTTGTTGTTGTTGTTATTACAGTGAAAGGTATATATTATATTTTGCATCTAACCGCTTTGCCTATACTTCTGACCTGAATTTGAACCCAAACTTTTATATTACGAGTATATGAAACCAATTAACCGTAATTTTGAAAAAAAAAATTATATATAATTATATATATCTCGTATATTTCAAAATTACGGTTAACTGGTTTCATATATATATATATATATATATATAGAGAGAGAGAGAGAGAGAGAGAGAGAGAGAGAGAGAGAGAGATTTATATATATAGACAAGATGTATTTCATGAAACCTGGATAAAAATACATCTACAACACGACCTAACCCCACATATTTTCGTAACGGTTATACAAATATATGATAAAAGATTAAAAAAAAAAAGACGTGTCTTTTTTTTTAAGCTTATGTATCAGTACTGACATATTGAGTATTGTGACTTAAAACTTTTACTACCCTCTTGGCAAAATCAGCGGAAGACAAATTGATGATATTTTTCTTCTTTTTCCCAGGAAATAAGCTTTGACTCAATTTGTCTCAATTTGCATGAAATACCAAAGTCTATTTTCCGAGGAAAAGTATATTACAAAATGTCGTCTGTTGAAGTTTATACCCAGCATGCTAAGCGTTAATAAAGTGAAAATTAATGGTGACCCGAAAAGTTACTTTAAAAATAAAGAAACGGGTCGGGATTTATCCTAAGGTAGATATCTACGTAATTAAAGGTGAGTCGATAATCTCAATTGGTGTCACGTGCCATCGTTTGATCTGGCCCGGTCCCCCGGTCAGAAATTGTCCCTCAGAGAATGGCCATTCATTGTCCTGTAATCAGCCATAACAAGCTAGCGGGCAGTGACACAATCCTACTCCCAATACCACTAATATAGCCCTCTCTTTTGTTTTAGGTGCGGGTGAAAATCCAGCCCTTTCATCGTCTTCTTTCCTCAGCTTGTTAGACAGATGTCACATGTTACATGTCCCTTAATGGGGCCTTGAGAGCCATCTGGCCACATGCAATTTACATGCATCAGGAAAAGGTATCTTATCCTAAACGCTAGATGAGTTCCTCATGACTTATGCGAACAGCGAAGGCCCAGATCAGACTGCGCATGCGCAGTCTGATCAGGGCCTTCGCTTTTCGTTAAAATAAAACATTCTGTATGAATCGATTCTGTAAGCTGACAAGGGATGCCGTGACTAGCCTGCGCATCTTTGCAGGCTAATCTAGGTGTGGTTTTCTCATATACAGAGCTTAAGGGACATTTTTTGCTTAGCCTATTATATGCATGTGTGTTTGCGTGCCTGTTTATTATTATTATTATTATTATTATTATTATTATTATAATTATGTTGTTGTTGTTGGTGGTGGTGGTGGTGGTGGTGGTGGTGGTGGTTTTTGTTTGTTGTTGTTATTGTTTGAGTTGTAAAGAAAATTAGGCGTATCACAGTTGCAATATTCAGTTCCGGTGTAAAGGAGATGGTTGCTGACCGGGATATAACAATGTCATATTTGAACAGCAAAGGCCTTGACCAGACTACGTGTATCAGGAGCCAATATTCTTGTGCTATTTAGAACAGTATATTTCCCAACAGCATAGGCCCTGATAAGGTTGTGCGGCTTTGCAGGCTGGTAAGGTCCTATCTGTTCGCAAATGTCCTGGTTCGTGTACGCAAGATTTTAACCGTTTAAGCCTAGCGTCCCATAAAAGGGACATTAGCAAACAGCGTAGACCCACATCAGACGCCGCAGAACGCGGCGTCTGATCAGGGTCTACACTGTTTGCATTAAATACAGGATTTTTTTTTAAAACATGCTACTAATAAAACTAACCAGACACCCCTACAAAGGGAAATGGACGTCCAAGGAGTTGAGGTAGAGGAGTTCACTCGGCATAAATGGGTTAAAGGAAACCAGTGTGAAGTGGAATCTCGACGATGAAATGAACAAGATACAAATGCACTCGGACCGAGTAGCCACATGAAGTCTATGGAAGCGATCTTAGGCTAGAAGACAGATTCGTCGTTGTTTGCTAATACTGCAATATAACAGAGCCCAACATTTCGTTCGACGAACAGCGATACCCAGATCAGACCGCGGATGCGTAAATCGGTTCCACATTTGCCATTCACACGCACTATACATTATATTAGCTACGCTGATTTTTATGAATATCACTGGATTTATTTTATTTTATTTTATTTCATTTTATTTTATTTTATGCAGTTATCCACGGAATCCGCGGTCTAAAAACCGTACGTTTATTATATAAAACCGCAGCTTAGCGCATATACCCGCATTAGCGGGCAGATTCGCATAGTCTGGCCATAGTATTCGCCTTACGCAAGTGGATCCTGTTTGTGGCAGACGAACAGTGCACGACAGATCAGATGACTTCAGCGCAATTTGATATTGACATGTTCTGTTTGCATACACTTGCATAAACCTCCTTTCAGTCTGACGTCTGTCTTACAAACCCTATGAAATGATTTAAGGGGACCGGATACAAATGGTAAATTTTCCGACATTTTTACAAGGGAGACAACTTTTGTCCCCCCCCCCCCCCCCCCCCCCCTGGTTGTTTTTTCTGCATACCAAGTCCCTTTTGAAAAGAGGTCTGCTCTAAAAGGAAAGAATTTGCTCCCAAGGGGAGCAAATTCTTTCCTTTTAGAGCAGATCCCTTTTTCAGAAGGGATCAATACAATTTAGACAGTTATCTCCCTTGAAAGTGTATCAGTTCCCCTTGATTAATGATTTAATGATAGAACATGTTCAAGTCGTCGGATTTAGTGTGGAACGCTTAAAAATGCTCTTATTCCATATACAATGTATATAGCAAAAGGCCTCATTAGCCTGCAGAGTGTGATAAGGCTTTCTCTGTTCCTCGAAATATCCTACAGTATTGTTTTATAAGCGGATATATTGTCTATTACATCATTTAGTTTACAGCAATATCCACAAAAATATTCTGCATTCCTTTCAGTATTCAGTTATTCTTTTTTCTTCTTCTTCTCCGCTTTTATCAGTAATCTGACTTACCCTATACGCCTTTAATATTAAGACACCCTGACTCCTTACCGTACATATCCTAAAATATGATAGATATAATTTTTCATGTGTCTAAAACTGCTAGATGAGTGGCAAACAGTGCAGACCCAGATCAGACGCCGCGTTCTGATCTGGGTCTACACCGTTTGCTTAGGCCTGGCGGTCCCGATACTTAGTCTAAATATGGTATATCCTAGCATTTTTGTTAAAAAATAAAAGTAAATAAAAATTGCATTTCATTCCCGTGAAATGCAGTTTCTTTCAAATTACAGGAAAAGGATTTACTTATTTATTTATTTATTCATTATTTCATTTATTTATTCATTAAAACAAAAGCATAAGAAATTGTAGTGTTCTGCTTTAAAGACTTTTTTAATTATGCTATATAAAATTTCCTTTTTATATAATTATAAATTTTTATGTTTTTTTTTTTTTTTTGTTGTTGTTTGTTTGTTTTTTTTTTTTTTTGTTGTTTTTTTTTGGGGTTTTTTTCGTCTTCTTCTTCTTCTTTTTCTTCTTCTTCTTATCCTTCCAGAGGATCTTAGAAATGAATCAATCCGTACTTTGTTCCAATGCGATAGATTTTGCAGCAGAAATTAGACGTTATTTATGTATGAGATATAATGGGTACAAATTGGATGCATTATCACATTTCTGTTGATATCGACCATATTCGGCTTGCTTCGGTGTAACTATTGACCACAAAAGAGACAACGTCTTGGCCAATAAGAAACAGTCAATCACAGACGCGTGCCAACTCCCTTTTTGATGATCTGCCGCTTTGAACTCTGATTGGCTAAAATGTCTTATTCCCATTTTGTCTTTTGCTTTTAGTATAAAATAACAACCTACGAAAATCTCATTACGTCTTTTAATTTTAAAGCCTGGGATACGTAATTTCATACCGTATTCTTACATATCTACAATTAGTTCAATTAACAAATTAATAAAATTTGTGAGTAAGTGAAAAACTAATAAAGTTACTAATACAAGATGATGTCGGAAGAAAACAGGCTTTCTGTGTCTTTGGGGGACGAGAGAGAAAATAAACGGAAACTCGAGGATTTTTCTAGCCTTTACGGCCTGGAACCTGGTGCCGGCGGTCCGGCGGCTCCACGTACACTGTCCGACAACCAAGGTATGTATGGCCGTTTTATTGTCGTAATAGCATAACACAAAACTCAATTTAGGCCTTCGATTTGATTTTATTAATTAACTTAACGCTTAACACTCTGGGTAAAATTTTCAGCAGACGACATAATGAAATAATTTTCTTATTTTTTCCAGAAAACAGGATTTGACATTTCATGCAAATTGTCTCCATTGTAGACAATTTGCATAAAATGTCAAATTCTGTTTTCTGCTAAAAATAAGAAAACTATTACCAGTTTGTCGTCTGCTGAAATAGACAGTGTAGTAATGGTCAGCTGATGAGGTCTAAATGAAATAAAGCGTTCGATTCTCAGGTGAGATTCAGTCTATAATCTTAATGAACGTTACATACGTAACCAGGTTATACCCATAATCTTATTGTACCAACGACAAGGCCTTAAAATGAACGTTATATTTAGTTATGTTAGACACTATAAGAATATGAAATACCTCTCTACTCTCTGCGGACCACCTTTTATTTTCTCTATTTTACACAATCAAACAAAATGTGGAAGCGACAACACAATTTGTTAGCAATAATTTTGTTTGCGGATAACTAAATTTTGGACAAGACAGATTGTGTATGTTCTCCTATAGGCCCGCTTTGACTATGTAATTAATGAAATTAATAAAAGCCGCCGAAATGAAATTATTATTTTCAAAGAATTTTGGAAGAATCTAAAACTATAAATCTGCATGATTTATTGGATACGAAATATATGTAATCATATAAAAATAATTCTATAAGTGCGTAACTTAGTTTCTACATAGCAGTATATATAGGAAATTTACTGGTTGCCACATATTTGCACGGATATTATACGGTTTATAGGGTAAGATTAAACCAAGATGGTGTTTGTCTTCGGAAATAATTTATACAAAATTAGGAATTCTAATTAAACTTTCCTTATTCGGATTTTTGCATTTTTTTTCATGCTGAACTATTCTTGAAAATTTATACCTTGAACAGGTAATCTACATTTGCTGTTAAGACTTATATATGTACTTGCAACATTATTTTTTTCTGTCCGTCTCTCACATGAAAAACCTGCTGCAGGGAATTCGAGGGTTTCAGTTAAAAACCCCTTTAACCACAAAATTCATTTCCATGAGAAATTTTGAATACATTAGATACATTTTTTTTTTGATACCATCTTAATTTTCGAACGTCTTACTCTTTACCTGACACTTCTAAAATTTCAACAATTTCATAAGCCCATTTATTACTTATGAATGTTTCTAAAATTGCTGGATGAGTGGTGAACAATGTAGAACCTGATCAAACGCCACAGAACGCGGATCTACACTGTTTACTCAGGCCTGTCAATGTCTGAATATGTAATGTTAGTGTGGTAATTTGATCAAATAGAACCCTGTCAGAAATTTGAACCCTCCTATTAAATAATACTGGTTCCGACCCTGTGTTTGCATTGCTTTTTTTTTTCGCTTTTCCTAACCAATATAAACCAAAACTAACCCATATATACTTTAAGTGTTTTGGGGGACAAATAATACAAATTGAAAATAAAACGCACTTTAGAAACAAGTGTAGTAAGGAATTTCTAATCAGAGTCTACACTGTTTGCTACTCATGAGCAGTTTTTCAGAAACATCGAGAAATACTCTAATACTCTAATTGACTTGTTCAAATTTAGAATACGTATAGTAAGGTATTTAGGTGTATGATACGTCGAATAAATGGTATCACACTTTTTCTTATTTCTGTATAACGGAAAAGAATTTTTTATCATTTTGCTTTAATGTTTTCCTTTTTGAATAATTTGAGCGCTAGTCATGGCGATTAACAAAAATGCCCTATGTCGCATCTCTCTGAAAAAAAGTAGATCTTTATCATCAGATCAGGCTCTGCTCAACTATCAGGCCATTACGAAAACACGCCTATTCAAATATACTGAAAATTAAAATTTTACCACAAAAAAAAAAAATGAAAATTTTCAGATAAAGAATTCTAATATTTTTCATATTTCTGCTCAAAACATAGATTGTGGATACTCGTTAGAACCGCCTCGGCGAGGCGGTTCTAACGAGTTCCCACAATCTATGTTTTTGAGCAGAAATAAGAAAAATAATGTATACCCCTGTAAACACCAGTTTTACCGCATAATAGCACGCATGTTTTCTTGTGATAACTTGTTGAATGTCGCTGTAACATATTTTATCCTAAATGATTTCACCGCAAGGAAAATGTACGTATGTCATATATGTGTAATCAAAACATAGATCGGTCTGCGCTTCGTACAGTCTTTTCAGGCTTATGGAATCGATGTATTGTGTAGGATGCGCAGTCTGATCAGGCCCTTTTCATACGTTGCATCTAATATTTAAACAGAGTGAACAGTGAAGACCGACCGAGGTGTTCACTTCCGCTATTCTACGGGTACAAGCACTATTTAGACAAATCACTAAACACTTAAATGGACTTGTTCATTTTTTTTAGAATAAGTACAAGGAGTTGCAGATTATTTACATTTAAGGTAATTCTGATACACATATGCGAAAAAAGGCGTAGCTACTGATTAGACAACACGGAACGCAGACCTAATTGGGTCTCCGTCATTCGCTGATCGGTCTTCATCGTTCACATGAGCGCGGTAAAAAGAATTTTCTTTATCTCATCGTTTATTTATTTATTTATTTATTTATTTATTTATTTATTTATTTTGGTAACAATAATTGTACTTATTTGTATTTTATACAACTAAACGTTTAAAGCAATCATCTCAGCTGCAGCAGACGACATTTTGCTCTCTTCTTTTTTTTTTTGTATTTTTTTTTTTTTTTTTTTTTTTTCAGGAAAAATGAGACTTGGCAGTTCGTGTGAATCGTCTACCTAGCTTACCTATCAGACGATTCACATGAAATGCCAAGTCTTATTATTCCCGGAAAATAATTTTGAAAAACAAATGTAATGTAGTCTGCTATAATTTAGCTTCGCGGGTAAAATGTTAATATATATTTGATGGGGTATATATTTACAGTAACTGATGCTGAATATTACATCACATTTGAGCGTCTGTTATTATTTTTTTAAAGTAAAACTGCGTAGAAAAATGAAAACATTTAGTTGGGACAGTGTCACAAACTTTTCATTGTTATTATTGTTGTTTTTATCATCAGTCTCTTTAGCTGTTGTAAAGTTACATAACCGTTACCACTATCTGTGCTAATTCAGCAGACGACATATTGGTGATATTTTTCTCATTTTTCACAGAAAACAAGATTTGACGTTTCATACAAATTGTCTCCATTGCATGTAATGTCAAATCCTGTTTTCTGAAAAAAAAAAAAATGGTTCAGTATGCCGTCTGCTGAAATTTCAACCCAGATTGTTAAGCGTTAAACTAACATGATGCATTTACTGTCATTAAAAAGACACTGCTTCTACATCCATTATTATTATTATTATTATTATTATTATTATTATTATTATTATTATTATTATTATTACTATTTTAATGGTAGTGGTAGTGGTACGCAACAGTAGTTCTCGGTTGCTCTTCTAGCGTAATGGCGTTCTATCGTACAAACATTTATTCCGTTGTCGTTCTTTCCATCACGAAAACATACCTATAACATTTTGACCCCCTTAAACCCCACTTTTATATAGTAAAACTGGGCTTTACAGGGGTATACATTATTTTTCTTATTTCTGCTCAAAAACATAGATTGTGGGTACTCGTTAGAACCGCCTCGGCGGTTCTAACGAGTACCCATAATCTATGTTTTGAGTAGAAATATGAAAAATATTAGAGTTTTTTATCTGAAAATTTTCAATTTTTGGAGGTGAAATTTTCTATATATTTGAATAGGCGTGTTTTCGTAATGTTTTACTGAAACATTGAACATTTTAAAACAAGCAAAGCAAAAGCGTAAGAAAGTGTACCTTCGGGCAGGTGACTCAGATCAGCATGTGCATCCGCTGTGCGCTCTTTGGATAACCAAGGATCCAATATTTCATAAGGCGGACAGCGAAGACTGATCAGACTGCGCAGATGCGCAGGTTTATTCGTCTTCGCTGGGCGCATATGTCTCGCGGCGTGAGTTTAATTCAGATTATTATTATTATTATTATTATTATGAACGAGTAGAATAATGTTCCTGTGTGAATCTAAGTAACGAAGAGGCAAATTTTGCCATATACGAACTACATGTCTGCTTCTAGTTCTGCTAGTACTATAAAAAAAAAACTTCTCATATTTTATTTTAGCTAAAGGAAAACATTTATGTTTTGTATACATATGAATTATTATTATTATTCTAATTATTATTATCGTTATTATTATTATTATTAATATTATTATTATTATTATTATTGTTATTATTATTACTATTTGCTGCGCAGATACTAATCTTGTCGTCTGTTTTAATATTAAACTTGTGAATACTTACACATTTTATTATATGTTTTAAAAGTGGAAACAAACACACCTCCTATATTAATGAAGTTTATTTTTTTTATTTTTTTTTCTATAATGTTATATTTTATTAATATCCCATAATACGTATGTCTTCACGCTTTCGAAATGGTTACCGACACGATATTTTTAACAGGACAGGCGAAATGGTGCATTACTGCAGGTCTGTGTTTTCTGTTGTTTTATTATGTTTTTTTTTTTTTTTTTTGCTTGTTTTTCCCCCTCTCTCCCTGCTCCCCCCCTCTCTCTCTCTCTCTCTCTCTCTCTCTCTCTCTCTCTCTCTCTCTTACATCCTTATCGCTTTCTGGTCACTTTTCTCGATTAAAAAAAAAAAAAAGAATATTGGCGAACAATGGAGGCGCCAAAAAGAATGCGTGGATGTGCAGGCCAGTGTGCCTTCAGTGTTCGCACGCAGCGAAATAACCTTTTTGATTGGTACGGTGCACAAATTACAACTTTCGGGTTTATTTTCGTCACAATATTAATGTGACAGATTTCTTGGACAAACTTTAGCAACTGTACAGTTTTCTGAACTGAATAATTGGGCAATTATTGGTCAATATTTAGGTGTCCGATTTCATACCCACGGGACCATGCAACGAGGTCACACGACCCCGCTACCCATCTGTTTACACCTAATTGTTGCATTTCGTTTCTTTTATTTTTTCTTTTCAAAAAGAGCCGCCTTATGGAGAAACTGAGCATTTGTGAACCGTGCATGAGCAGTCGCCCACATTATATTAAGATTTAGTAGAATTAAGTAAAGAAAAAATAATAAATGCGAAAATTAAAAGATGCCTAGAACATAGTATGCAGGTTCGCAGTTTAGTTTGGGCTTGTGTAGTTCGGCCAGAGTCTGCTATTATTATTATTATTATTATAATTATTATTATTATCATTATTATCATTATTATTTATTATTATTATTATTATTATTATTATTATTATTATTACTAGTATTATCATTATTATTATTTATTATTATTATTATTATTATTATTACGATTATTAGTATTATCATTATTATTTATTATTATTATTATTATTATTATTATTACTAGTATTATCATTATTATTCATTATTATTATTATTATTATTATTATTATTATTATTATTATCATAAAGTGGTGGCATGCGAATGTTTACTCTATCAAATCTTATTTTTGTCATCGAAACCTCTCATATGTTTTTTTTATTACCCATTACTTCCAAACACTTTAATATGTTTTCTACTCTATGCACATAAAAGCAGCAAGCATGCAGATTTTATTTATTTATTTATTCATTTATTTATTTATTTTCATTACGTTTAAAGTAGTCTGTGTAAGACTCAATTTTCCGACCCAATAACATACAGTCGACTCTCGTTATCTCGAACTCGCTTATCTCGAATAACCGCTTATCTCGAAGTGAAAATCTGGTCCCTGTTTTAACACAGAGATCTACCAACAGGCAATAAAATATTGTGGAAAAGAGGAGAAATTGCTCCTTAGGAGCAATTTCTCTTTTCCACAATATTTTCAATATATCTCTAACTTGGGAGTCAAATTAAAGATTCATTCTGTTAAAGGTGGTTGTTCGATTAATTGTTTTCCTCAGTTCCGCAAATCTGATATGTCGAAGTACGGATATCTCGAAGTGTTTCATAGAGTCCCTTGGATTTCGAGATAACGAGAGTCGACTGTATAGTAAAATACGGGGTACGCAGAGTATGCATATTATTTGACATTTTTTTCATGATTCGGTTGATTTTAATTATAATTATAATTCAAATAAAGCTTAAAAGGGATAACCATTGAGAGTAATGACTGAATTAAAATTAAAATCAACCAAAATGCTAAGACAAATAACAAACTTAGTCTGGCTGAGAAAATTTGACACTTTGGTCGTTTTCAGTTTTGTGAAAACTGAAAACGACCAAAATGTCATGTTTTCTCAGCCAGACTAAGTTTGTTATTTGTCTTAACATTTTGTATTGCTCAAATCTATTTTAGTTGTCTTAATTTAATAACAACATTTTGCTCTCTTTTTTCCCCCACTTTTATTTATAATAGGAAAAGTCATGGCTTAGGAGTGACTGTTTTATATAGGCCTGTTATCATATTATGTCATTCTAGCTATAATTAAGAAACTTAATTTTAATTCTAGCTCAAGCTCTCTTATGATCACATTTAGTCCGACGTGTCAATACGACTTTTTAAACAGCATTTTCTCCAAAAAAAAAAAAAAAAAAAAATAGTTTGATTTTTCCACCCCTTGGCTAATTCAGCAGACGCCAAATTGACAACAGTTTTCTTCTTATAGCCCCGCTTTGAAAACTGGTGGGGGAGGAGGAGGAGGGGGGAGCTTTACTGGATTTGCTCTGTCTTTCCGTCCTTCCGTGATACTGTCCTTCTATCATTCCGTAACCAGAAGATAAACATTTCGTCACACTTTTCTCAGTAACTGTGAAGTCTAAAGAGTTGAACTTTGGTACGCACTTGGGCGGTGGGTGGATACATCGTGTTTTCAATGAGTTTATGCAGGTTGAACATAATTCGGTAGACATGTTGCTTTGTTATGAAAAAATTGCAATTTTCGGCAGATTGGTCGTTTTGATTATTTGGCACGGCAGTTATTTGTCCGATCATTCAAGTCGCTTCTTTAACTGAAAAAAATAAACAATAACAAAAAAAAAAAAAAAAAACCTCTTTGCCAACTGTAGCCAAGTTCATATGGATTGTCCTTGCAGTCTAGTTTGACAAGAGCTTTCAAACTTATGAAAGCTGACGGAACCCGACATCAAAGATGACCGACTGGGTAAACCAATTAAGGGGAACTGTATAGACTTGATAAACTTTCCGTTATTTTTGACAAGGGAGACACTTTTTTGTGACTTCCTTTTTCCCTTCCTGTACAACAAACCGCTTCTGATGAGAGGTCGGACCCCGGTGGCTCAGTCAGATGCTCGTCCGACTGGTGATCAGGAGGTCGCGGGTTGGATCCCCGCCGGATGCCGCAATATTCGTTTGTGGAGATTGATCATGAAATATTTTCTGCGGTCATTCTCTCCCTTCCGCTGATTCAAGAAGGGCAGTTGTCAGCTTCGGCAGTTGTCGGCGAAAGAATGTGCACAAGTACTGGTTAACCGCTTAGAGGACTAAGTCTGCCCAGGAAAAGGTTTGGTTAGGTAAACTGACCTAAAGAGTGACTGGGCCGTTAAACCTCAGCACAAACAAACTGAAAAGAGGTCTACGGGGTGGGGGGGGGGGCAGAAGAGGTCTATACGAGGGGTGGGGGGATAATTGTTTTTTAGCTCGTCTGGACGAAGTCTAGGAAGAGCTACTATTGCACTACCACGGAGTAGGCGTCGGAGTTGGTGTCCACACAACGTTTAAGTTTTTTAAGACCACATATTTTCCAAACCACATGATGGATTTGGTTTATATTTGGTATAATGATAGACATACATGAATATCCAAAGTTTTATTCAGCAATATCCCAACCATGCACAAGATCACGGACTTAGAACTTTTATGTTAAAGTTTTGCGTTAAAGTTTTAACAGCTGATATTTTTCAGAACATACGATGGATTTGATTTATATTTTGTACGATGATAGATATAGGTCCAAGTTTTATTCAGCTATACTCACAACCATGCCTAAGAGCCTAAGGTCAAGGTCACTGACTTCGAATTTTTATGTTAAAGTTTTGTGTTTAAGTTTTAACAACTGGTATTTTCTAGACCATACAATGGATTTGCTTTATATTTTGTATGATAAGGATAAAGGTCGGAAGCTTTATTCAGCAATACCCCCGCATATGCCCATGGCCTTAAGGTCAAGATCACAGACTTAAAACTTTAACTTTAAAGTGTTACATAAAAGTTTCGAACAGCCCATATATTCCAAACTATTCGATGTATTTGGTTTATAATTGGTATGATGATAGATATCTCTCCGAAGCAGCTCTGTTAGGCAATTCCCTCGCTCACAGCTATGACCTCAAAGTCAAGGTCACGGAATTAGAACCCTATTGTCAAAGTTTTGTTTTAAAGTTTTTAACAGTGCATATTTTCCAGACCATATGATGGTTGGTATTATGATAGACATGAGTCCACTCTCGCCCGCGCCAATGATCTTAAGGTCAAGGTCTTGGACTTGGAACTTTGATGTTAAAGTGTTGAACAACTCATATTTTACAGACCATACGATAGATTTGGTTTATATTTGGTATGATGACAGATATAGGGCCAAAGATTTATTCAGCAAGGCACCTGTTCAGGCGAGCTCTGTTGTCTGGTGACAGCGGTTACCATAACAGACTCCTTTTCGGAAGAGAGGTAAAACAGTTTTCTCTCTTGAAAGTGTATCCATTCGGTATATTCAGAGTTTAAAATGGGCAATTATTTGAATTGACAAATTGCAAATGATGAAATGCAAATGGTCACCGCCTGATCGAGCTGTACATTTTAATTCATCGGTAGTCCATACATGTGTTTAACCCGTTTATGCCTAGCGTCCCATAAAAGGGACATTGGAAAACAGTGTAGACCCAAATCGGACGCCGCAGAACGTTCCTGAACTATTTTCAAATGCTAAATAGATAAGTGCTCGTGCAAACGAAATGATTTACGCATAAAAATCTGTTCTTATATGCAACAATAAGTTTAAACTGGCTACCCTACTGAAATGTCTTTGTCAAGTTTTGTCGCCTAACATTGCGCAGGGCAACTTCTGAACCTTATATATATAGTTTCTCATTAGGCATTGAGTATCTCAAGTACATTTGAAACAATTTAAAAATGAAAACTGCTCCCTGCTCCACATCGCAAAAGGGATAGTCAGATATTCAGGGAGCATCAAAGTTCGCAAAACTGTATACTTGGCACATGCATTCGCAATCTAACTATAGTGAGTAAAAAGAAATGCACATGTTTATGAAATCAAAATGCTTAACACCTAGGTCTTCTAAAGGACAGCCTATGGATGCCAGGCGCGCAAAGTAAACAGCCGCGCAATATTATCGGACTCAGCTGTAAATGTATATCTAAACATCTATATTTGGTATACTGTATCTAGCTATTATGTATATTTCAATTTCAAGAAAATTTATTTTAAAAAATTTAGATTTCAACCGTGTGCAATATGGTTTAAAACTATAAAACATTATTTATTGCATTGTCAGTCATTCAAAAGTTATATTGTTAAATATCATAAAACGGCAAATTCCTTAAAGAAATTTACATATTTTATGTTTTAAAGTTTTAATCAAAGTTTAAAAAAAAAGAAAAAAAAAAAAAAAAAAAAAAAAACTCAAATGACATGACAGAATGTTGCATTGTGGGATATAAATATAGCATTGTGGGTTATATTTCTATTTATAGCAATGCATTTTTTTCGGATGTAAAAAATGTCTTATTTGACTTTCAGCTGGCATAACTTCGCACCGGATTGGAATTCTTTTATGCGGTTTCCAGCAAAATGTCTATCAGTATATACCAATTCCACTGGAACAGTAAAAAACTTTCCATTTGATCTTTAACATTTAGTGTATACGAAGCGGAGACCAAGCTTTTTGTGAAAGCTTATACTTGTAATAAAAACTAATCCATTATGAAAACACGCCTATTCAAATATATTGAAAATTTTACAACCAAAAAAGGAAAATTTTCAGAAAAAAATTTCTATATTTTTTCAAATTTCTGATCAAAACATAGATTGTGGGTACTCGTTAGAACCGCCTCGGCGAGGCGGTTCTAACGAGTGCTCACAATCTATGTTTTTTAGCAAAATAAGAAAAATAATGTATACCCCTGTAAACCCCAGTTTTACTATATAAAAGTGGGGTTTAAGGGGGTTAAAATTATATAGGCGTGTTTTCGTGATGACACACCACTTGTATTGGAAATGGACTGGTACAAAGAGTTAAGGTAGAGGATTTCACTGGGCATAATAAATACGAATGTTGTACATTTGCTAATTAAATTAGTATTTGTTTATTTATTTATTTATTTATTTATTATGACACAATAGAAAGCTCTTCTGATGTCTTCAAATCGAGTCTCAATGAGAGAAAATGTTCTTTATGACATGTGCGTCCTGCTAAGTCTCAGAACAGTCGGCGCATTTACGTGTCTGATCAGGGCATTCTCTGTTCATCAATATATTTAACCGTACTCAATGATTCTATAAGAAAGCCTGATCGGGGTCTTCTTTGTCCATACATGTGGCAATAGCAAGAGCCTTATCTCATGTTTCGGCTCGTTATATATATATATATATATATATATATATATATATATATATATTCTTTTCTCATTTTTTTCTTTCATGTTTTTGTTTTCATTCGTTTTTCTTGGTTTGTTTTATTTAAGGGGACTTGATGCATCTGGTAGAATTTTCTGCCATTGTTTTAAAGGGGAGATAATTTAGTGACTTCCTGTTTGCGTTCCTGAATAGAACCTTCCTCAAAGGGCTTTACTCTTAAATGAAAGAATTTGCCCCCAAGTTAAGCAATTTCTTTCTTTTTAGAGTAGACCCCTTTGCAGAAGGGAGACAAAACTATTTAACAAAGTTACCTCCCTCTCTTTAAATGTATTTTATTCTAATTTTCTACGCTACAAAGACTATAACAAAGAGTAACAGCGAAACGACTGGAAAGAAATACCGGTAGCTGAAAGGACTTTTTTGTTCTTTTCTTTCGTTCGTCCGTTTGTTCATATTACAATAAGAACACAACATGAATATAATATAGGCCGGGCCATGCGAAAACATTCGGGCAGCGAAGACCCAGATCAGCCTGCGATTCTGCGCAGTTTGATCAGGGCCTTCACTGTCCGCTAACAGGGTCGTTGGAAAACACAGACTGTATGAATGGAGAGCAAAGGCCTGGATGATGCTTTGTGCATGCGCAAGATGATCTGACTACGCAATCTGCGCATGTTCGAAGGCACTTTTTCGCTTGACGCGGCCAATATATGGTTTAATCTTCAAAATTTCATACTGTATTTACCCTAAATATTGGGACATTTTATGCTTACCGCAATTATCCTGAATTTTGAATAGTCACAATTCACATGTACTATCTGTTCATGTGTCAACAAATACTTCTGGATGAGTAGCAAACGGGATAGTCATTGATCAGATGACACGTTCTGCGGCCTAACTCACAAATGAAACAAAGGTAAAGTGAAGCAGAATGGTCGGGCTTAAAGCTCATGCGTAAATGAGATGAGGGTAATGATAAGTATAAAAGCCGAGCTAAGTGCGCGTGCGCAAAATAAATATGGGTAACGTTTAGCATACTGGCTGGGCTTAACACGCTCGCACAAATGAAGTACGTAAAGGGGTAATTTTAAAGGAAAAAGCACATCAAATAATAAGCATGCTAAAAGATAAAGAGCCCGTTAAGTTGGGCAATTTGGTGAAAAATTATGAACATTGGTTGAAAAATAAGATAGTAATTGAATTTTGAAATTCTAAAAAAAATGTCATGAAAGCTGCCAATTTTTTGTACGTTAGTGACGCCATAACCATCTTATCAAGTATGCAAAAATTAAATAAATCAAATCTGAAACAATATTTTGTTGTTGTATAAATGTAAATATGTTCATTCGCAAATAATTATCAATTAACTCACATAAACAGCATCTTCCTGTCATCAGGTGACTTTTACCCGTGCCTTAAAAAATTAAAAATCTAATTAAATATTCAAAATGGCGGCGATCATGCTCACAGATATATAGACTATAAACTACAATATCATTCTTATTTCTTAACCGATTTTGATCGAATTTGCACCAAGATGCTTGTTTTCGAAGGCTGGATATTTTAAGCCATACACTGCATTTAGTGTTTATTTCCCTGCCTAGTGGACGAGTGAGCAAGATATGCATGCAAAAATGAAATGAAGACATAATGACATTGACTTAATGCGCATGTGCAAATGAAATGAGTATATTTTTAAGCATAATGCATGCATAATGGATGGGCTAAATGCGCATGCTCAAATGAAATGAGGACAACGTTAAGCATGAAAGCTGAGTTTAATGCGCATGTGCAAATTAAAAGTTTTGTAAAGTATTTAGGTGCCAACTTGTATTTAGAAAGACAAACAAACATTTGTTATAATCATTGTCTTCGTCAGAGGCCTTGCTTTCCATCTATCCATCACGAAAACATGTCTATATAATTTTAACCCCCTTAAACCCCACGTTTATATAGTAAAACTGGGGTTTTAAGGGGTATACATTATTTTTCTTATTTCTGCTCAAAAACATGTATTGTGGGTACTCATTAAATTACCACAATCTATGTTTTGAGCAGAAATATGAAAAATATCAGAATTTTTTATCTGAAAATTTTCATTTTTTGATGGTAAAAAGTTTCAGTATATTTGAATAGGCGTGTTTTCGTAATGCACCTTCAATGAATACATATGCCCGAAAACGCCTTAATGGCCCGTCTCCTATGTATACCTGTGTGACATAAAATAACGGAGCAGGACCCGGATAATTGGTAATAAATGTTGTATTTAGAATGCCCTTGGTGTTCATAGGAATGTGTGAAACAGATTGGGTTATGATCGTAAGAACCAACTGTATGAATAATTAAAGAAAATATACCTGTCTAATTATAACTGTCTGTACAGTAGATTTATACAGACTATTTGAGATAATGAATGCATCTTTGAAGGTCTAGATAAAAAGTAAATATGTAAATATTTTAGGGTAACCTAAATGTCAAAAAAAAGAAAAGAAAAAAAAAAAGAAAAATAAGAAGAAAAAATGAAAGAATGACACATAGACGAGAACGAGCAGATGAGCTAAAGCTAGCATTTCGCGAAAAATACAATTCAGATTTGGTTTAATTCGACGAACCTTTACCACTGTCAGGGCAGATTCAACAAATTTATAATTTTTTCTTATTTTTTTCTAAAGGGACAATTTGCATGAAATGCGAAAGCAGTGCATCATTAATTTAGAATACTCAAAACATAGATTGTGGGTACTCGTTAGAACCGCCTCGCCGAGGCGGTTCTAACGAGTACCCACAATCTATGTTTTGAGTATTATTACACAGAATTTCGGACCTTTTAAGTTAAGGTGTACCACAAGTCAAAGAAATGATTGTAAACTTGGGGGCTGCGTTTACACTGTTTGCTCAGCCCTGTCTGTCCGAATACTTAGGACAAATACGATATTGTGTATAGATTTTCAGCAGTTTTGCGTGTTTTCAGGTCAAGATGGCGCCTTCAAAAAGATTAAAGCCGAGCCCTCTCAACCCTCCGCCTCATCCCTAAGTTCCCAGGGCAGCACGGGTTCAACGGCCTCTCACAACCCCAGTACATGCCCGACTCCTGCGAGACGGCGCCACCGGACCACTTTTACTCAGGAGCAGCTACAGGAGCTCGAGGCAGCGTTTTCTAAGAGCCACTATCCGGATATCTATTGTAGGGAGGAGTTGGCAAGAATCACCAAGTTAAATGAAGCCAGAATACAGGTGGGTAAAATAAACTTTGAGTCTCATTACACAAAATGTGCTTTTAAAAACACTTAGCACTCTGGGTAAAATTTTCAGTCGACGATATTCTGAATTATTATATAACCTTAAACAGACTTCTTTCATTGGCTGATAGTTGTTTTCAGCCCATGAATATTTCTGATGTTCTTCGGCTCATGGGTTTTCCAAGTGAATATGTGTGCCTAAAGTTAGAACATCACTTGAAAGAATGTATTTTTGAAAATCATCATCGAATGATTTCTGTTCGCCATTGTGTTTTATATCTCAGTCTGTTCGTTGGTTATATAATAAAACAATTGTTGACTATCGAGTCATTGAATAGGATGGTGATATCTACTGTAGAATACCATATTGACTTCGGCTATCGCCTCGGTCAGTATTGGTATTGTTCATTGGATATCACATCATATTTAATGACTCAATATTTAATAATTATATAATATTTTCTTATTTTCCCCGGAAAACAGGATTGGACATTTCACGCAAATTGTCTCCATTGGAGATAATTTGCTTAAATAGAGACAATTTGCATCAAATGTCAAATCCTGTTTTCTGGCAAAGATAAGAAAAAATATGACCAATTTGTCGTCAGCTGAAATTTAACCTAGAGTGCTAAGAGTTAAAATCAAACTTGAGCCTCATGACATAAACATGTGCTTAAGGAGACCGTATACACTTGTTAGATGTTTCGCCATTATTCACAAGGGAGACGACTGTTTTGACTTCCTGTTTGCTTTCCTGTATACCAAGGCTATTCTAAAAAGGCGTCTTCTCTAACAGGGAAGTATTTTCTTCCAAAAGTAGCCCCTTTCCAGAAGGGTACAAAGATAATATTTTGAAATTGTATCATTTCCCCTTTAATCATATGCGAAAAGCAAAGGCTCTGATCAGCCTGCGCATGTGCGCAGGCTGATCAGAGCCTTCACTGTTCGCATACAGGATCATTGCTTAATGTATAATTCTTGTATGGCAAAAAGAAGCGACAAACATTACTCATTGATCAGATGTCGATTTCTGATCTGAATTTACACTGTTTGCTCAAGTCTATGTGCCCCTACTTAGGGTCCAAGCGGTTCCTCTATTACATATTATATGTCGGTTGTTGTGTGCCATCGTGTGTTGTCATTGTTTTTTCCTCAGCACTTCTTCTTTCGACGCCACTCTGGAAGACTGTGCTATTTTGATTGTAGCCTTTTCTGGGTGACTTCATTTATAGTTTAGCATGATCCAGGTCTTTGTTCTTTTCGTATACGTTTGTATGTGTTGCGGCCCAAAATATTCATTAGTTTTCAGCCCTATGAATAAAACGGGCCGGGCCATGCAAAAACGTGTCCTCGGGCATATGCGGACAGCGAAGGCCCAGATCAGCCTGCACTGCCCCCCCCCCCCCCCCCATAGCATCACTGGGTACTGTAGAACATAATGAAGTATAGCAAAGTTCCTGATCAGACTGTATATCTCCGCAGTCTGATCTAGATCTTTACTGTTTGCATTTATCCTGAAGACAGCGTTCCTTATGCCGAGGATCTAATAATGTTGCCCAAGTAGTTACGGCGTTATTTCATGATACAATTTTGCTAATGAAAAATGTTAGACCAAAACCCACTTTTTTGACATTGTTAAAAGGACAGTAATTCATCTACCTCAGACTGTATGACATCTATGGAACCGTGTATGTGAATGAACATAGCTACTATCCATTTCTCAAGCCATCAAATGAATGGCTCAAATATGTGGAACGCGTGAATATGATCGCATTTATGCCGAGTGGACACTTCCATCTCAACTCTTTGGAAGGTCCATTTCAAAGAAGTGGTGTCTGGTGGCTTTTTATTATTACCACATTTTTATAGCAATTTATGTATTTAATGCAAAAAGTGTTGATCCTGATCAGACGCCGCAAAACGCGGCGTCTGATCAGGGTCAACACTGTTTGCCATTGTCCCTTTTACGGGATTCTATAGGCATAAATGGGTTAAAAAATAAAAAAAAAATAAAACAAAAAAAAATGTTGTTATTTTACAGCTTTCTGATTTTACGCATTAAACCGAATAAGACGAGCATGTTAAATAAGTTTCTGAATATTTGCATGGAGAAAAAACAAAAACAAAAATAAACATGCATTAATACTGAGGGTTATTTCCTAATCTTCGAAGAAATGACAGTAAAAAAATGTCACTTCTCATTTTAAAGAATGGATTTTCCACAGAAATTGTAATCTAATAATTTATTGAATTTGGCGAAGATGTTGCAATGACGGCATCTGAAATAAACGCAAGCAGACACTGAAAGAAGTGTCGAAGAAAACTAAAAAAAAAAAAAAAATGAAAAAAAAAAAACTGAAAAAAAGAAACAACAAAAAAACGTGCTCCAGACCTTTTAAGGCGACTGGATATACTTTGATTGATTGATTGATTGATTGATTGATTGATTGATTGATTTATTTATTTATTTATTTATTTATTTATTTATTTATTTATTTATTTATTTATCTATTTATTTATTTTCAGTATTATTTGATGCTTTTGAACTATGTATATATGGCTCATCTTGACAGAAAAGGACAGTACGCTTGTTTTGAAAAATTCGCTGAACAATTCAACCCTGGGGACTATCTGCTTATGTAAGGATGTAAAAGAGCGTGGCCTCTTTTTAGCATAAAAATATGGAAATGAGTATGCCTCCTGGCCAAATATATTTAAAAATGTGTATGCTTTTTAGGACCATTTGGTTTGAAACTTTGTCCATAAAACGTACAAAAAAGTTATTAAAACTTGGACATTTATGGGGGTTTTTTTTACCTTGCAAATAATCATGCATATCAAATAGGTGTGGTTTCCCTACTTTCGCATAAAAAAAAAAAATTGGAACTATTTAATATGGAACTATATTCGAACCAAATCGGTGTTCTGACTGTAAATTTTAGTAGTCCGTGATCTTAAAGGCTTTGTTTTTTTGCAACTGCTGTTTTATTCTTTTCAATACATTTCCTGCCAGTTTTGTTCTGTTTTACACGCTCTCTCACTCTCTCTCTCTCTCTCTCTCTCTCTCTCTCTCTCTCTCTCTCTCTCTCTCTCTCTCTCTCTCTCTCTCTCTCTCTCTCTCTCGTTTCAACCTTTTAACAGCTCTGATTATATAGTTTTTTGTAAGCAACTTAGCTTGAAGATTTCCCGACACTTTATAGTGGATATGTATACAATTACATGAAATATAAATATGTTTCCAGAAGTATGATTTCTTATTCGTTCTGGTTCTATTTCTGACAGCGGGTTATGCATTCGGCACCGTTATATAGCATATACCATGTGCAATAAATGTTCTCAGTTATCATTTTCAAAACGTGTCATTTTGTAGATATCGTGTTTCAGCGGATTTCAATTTCATAGGAAATTTTGGATGCGTTTGGTAAATTTTGGTTACCGTATTTGCCCTAAATAATCACTCGGCTTATACTTTACCTTCAACAAATCCATTTTAATAACTGTGAATGTGCCTAAAATTGCTGGGTGAATGGTAAACAGCGTAGGCCTGATCAGACGCCGCGTTCTGTGGCATATGAGCTGGGTCTACACTGTTTGCTCATGAATGCATATCCGTCCAAACACTGTTCTCAGTGAAATCGTGCATTTGCTTCAACATATATGTTCTTCAATAACAGAGAGTAAGTGTTCTATTTTATTCGAAGACCATATTTTATTACTTGTGGTTAAAAAATTACAGTACAATAAAATAAACATTATACACTAGAAATTCATCATGGATTTGTTATTGATATTTGCTATAAGCGTTTTACTTTTTTTAGCCACCAGCTAGCATATTACTGGCTTCACAGGGTGCGCCGAAAAGTCGGGACACTGCGAAACAAGAAGGTCGCATTCCGCAGCTGTACAACATTATCTAACCTTTACCATCCCCTGGGCAGATTCAACAGACAACAACTTGATGACATGCTTTCTTATTTTCCCCAGAAAATAGGTTTTGACGTTTCGTGTAAATTGTCTTCAGAAAATAGGCTTTGCCCGTTCATGCAAATTGTCAGCTAAAGAGACAATTTGCTCGAAATTCCATAGCCCATTTTCTGGAAAAAAATAAAAAAATAATATTTCATTATGCGTTTGCTGAAAATTTTACCCAGGTTGCTTTGCGTTATAATATATAATAATATTATTGAAATATATACGTTCTGAAGTCCAGTACGTCGAAATGACAATAATAAAAAATAATACTGAAAAGAGACATACAGAAAAAAATATATTGATAAGAAAAAAAAAATGTAAATGACCCATTCAGTAATTTATACTAAATATTTACACCAAAGAATAAAATACCAGGACTCATCTTTCACAGTACTGCCACATAAGTTCCAGTCTCATAATTGATCCACTGCACGGCATAACATACTGTAAGATCTGTGCGACCAGCGAGGACTCAGATCAGACTGCGCCTCCGCGCAGTCTGATCAGAGTCTTCGCTGATCGCATGTGCTGTCTACAGCCACCGGGCTACCCAAAGAGGGATGAACAAGAATCTTTGCCATACTGGGTGGATGTACAGACTGATCTCAGTCTTTGCTGGTCACACAGGTCTTATTGTAGGCTTTGTCGTGCGCTGGCCCAATTATTTATTTTATTATGAAGCTGTCCTTACAATGCGCTATGATGATAGTATGAGACTGGTTATTTGCACGGACTCCGTGTAATCTGGCAATAGATTTATTTTACTAATTAATGTGAAACTTCTTGAACGTACATTTCGTAGGTTGAATAAACTTGACAGTATTGTAGCATTCATTGTCATTTTGCCTATTTTCATTGTGTACTTAAAACGCTGAATTTCACCAGTATCATGCGATAGTTTAAAATATTTATTTTTTGTTTCATCTAAAAATGGGGCTAGATAGTTCCTGGTGGGATCACGACGTTTTTAATATACGATGTTAATGCGACGTTGTATAACGTCATACTTGTACCCGCTACGAAGCCTAGATTCGAAAGAAATGCAAACTATTTTTTTTTCTGAGAAGAAATATTCAAAACACTTTTTCTTCTCTCGAATTTCATTACGAGCTTAGAATAAGCTGGGGTTAACATAAACATAAAAAAGAACATAAAAGAAAAAGCAATGCGATAAAACAACAAAACAATAATAATACACGCGTCCCGCCGCCGTTTGACTGTTGACCATAATTAGAAGCAGGACGTATTTGAAACATTATCTGTTAATGTTTCTATCTATTTCATCTCCAATCCACCATATTTTGAGCAGCGTCAGGCGAAAACGCCCTTTATAGCGAATGCGAAGCGTAAAACGCATGCGCAGTACAGTCCGATTCAGAAGTTCGGGAATATGACTGTTGGGCACTCTAAAGTATTGATGAACAGCGAAGATCAAGATCAGCCTGCGCATATGCGCAGGCTGATCTGCGTCTTCGCTGTTCGGCTGCAGTTCTGGTACATTTTGCCGTGGTGAGCCCCATTGTGTCTTCAGTGCACCATATTAAAAGAGGCAGAAACGCTCACACTAAACGGTATTTCCCTAATTTGCGCAAATAATTGCGCACAGTGGGCGTGTACTCAGTTACCGTTATTTTTAATTATTTCTCTTGTGTTCGCTGCGCCGGAGCCTGGAGAGATTTTCAACATTAGTTTCTTCTGACGTTTTAGTTTTCAAGGGGTTTTAGAGGGCACTGTTTTGTTAGTTGTCTTGGATAATGACCCCTACAAGGGTCATTTGTTCACGGTTCCACATCAAATTCTTTAACGTGCAGAAGAAGAGCAAAATCTCAAATGTAAACAGATGTCTCTTTTAATTGTCGGAAATCTTCGCCTGGGAGTGCCATTTCTGTTAGAATGTCTGTCGCCCTTAAGTTCAAGACCGCTTTCTTCTTACAGAAAGTTCCGCTAAATAGAAATATGCCATGCTAAATTAGGTAGAGCGGTGTGATAGGCCGGTGTACTAACAGTAGAGAACATAATCAGACTGCACACTGATCCACATCTAAATTAATCGCATAGTAGCATAAAACTCACTCTTAGTAAAACACGTACGATCCTAACATACATTTTATTTGACGTCGCTTGATAAATCAATGATAGTAAGTCACCGAACACACAAACAAGAAAAAAAACTTTCAAGGGTAAGTTCTTGTTAAACTTTGAAAAAAAAAAAAGATTCAGTTGTATACTATATACTACAATGTTTTATTTCTTTTGGAATTGTCCCTGCTGTTTTATGCAAAACTTCAGAATCACGTGAATGTCCTCATAATTTCTGACCCCACCCACAGCTTTCCCCTTTTTACTATAAAGATGGTAAACTTTGGAATTTATCTCAATTCTTTAAAAAAGAAGCATGCCTTTCTATGGTTGTGTTTAAAACTACAGAAATATTTTAAGAAACTTTTATTTATTTATTTATTTTTATTTATTTTTTTATTATTATTATTATTATTTTTTATTAAACGACCCACTGCAGAGGAGCGAAGCATTAGAAAGGTTCCCTGATTGAAAGTTTAAAATTAACCTGCTGGGTAGAAATAAAAAGAAACAGCATTTAAAATATTTTTTCTTATTTTCACGCCATGCAGTACCAATAGTCTCGTCTAAAAATACGGGTCCTCACATAATACCTGTAATATCAAAATAGCAGCATAAAGAAAAATTGCCCGAATCGGAAACCCTAATAGCTAGTTGTATCATAATCACATGCAAGTGTTATTATTCACAGCATGATACATCCTAAGATTGCATGCTGAAACGGTGGGTGTGGCCTAGGACCCCACTGTACAAATATAGCACAAAATACGGCCATCTGTCAAGAGTCAGACTAACCCATATACAATATTCATTCTAAATATTCCGACAATTACGCGTGAGCAAATAGTGCAAACCCAGATCAGACGCCGCAGAGCGCGGCGTCTGATCAGGGTCTGCACTGCCATTAAGCCATCACTGATTTAGGTACAATACAATATAATCAAATAGATGTTTTCAGTCTTTAACCCTTAAAGCGCCAATCACAACTATTGTCGTCTGCTTTGTCATCTGCTTGTGATTTTAAAAGTCATTTTTGCAAACAGTGTGGACCCAGATCAGACTGCTCTGATCAGGGTCCACACTGTTTGCCTGTATGCAAAAAACAGGTTTGAAAAGTCTGCAAGAATATTCAGCAGACGGCATAAACAGACGACATTTTCAGATGCAGTTTAGGAGCAGTCTGATCAGGGTCCACACTGTTTGCCTGTATGCAAAAACAGGTTTGAAAAGTCTGCAAGAATATTCAGCAGACGACATAAACAGACGACATTTTCAGATGCAGTTTAGGAGCAGTCTGATCAGGGTCCACACTGTTTGCCTGTATACAAAACAGGTTTGAAAAGTCTGCAAAAATATTCAGCAGACGACATAAACAGACGACATTTTCAGATGCAGTTTTTCTTGGCGTTTTAAGGGATACACTTTCAAGGAGGCAACGGTCAGTATTGTTTTTCATCCCTTCTGTAAAGGGGTCTACTCTAAAAGGAAAGAATTTGCTCCCACGGGAGCAAATTCTTTCCTTTTAGAGTAGACCCCTTTTCTGAAGTATCTTAGTGTGCAGCAAAGTAAACAGTAAGTTAAAGTTATATCCCTTGTAAAATGGCGAAATCTATACAAAGTGTATTCAGTCCTCTTAATTATAGTAAAAAATATTGATAGGTACGAATTTTAGGGTAAATACGGTAGTTCACACTATGCAAAAAAAAAAAAAATCGAGCCGTCGGGGTATAGGCAAACAACAATGCCCCAGATCAGTATGTGCATCTGCGCAGTCTGATCGGAGCTTTCAGCTTTTATTTGTTATACAAAATTAAACAGAATTTACTTTTCTTCCAGAAAATTTTGAGTCCTGATTAGATGACAAGAAAGTTAGGATTATTATTCGTTCCCACATCTCTTACTAATACATTTTTGCATAACTGGCTAAATTATTTATTTATTTATTTATTTATTTATTTATTTATTTATTTATTTATTTATTTATTTTCAAAGCACTTGCTTATCAATTCATCGATGTAGTATCAAACCAATGTGTATTTTAATTATATAAAGTATTTACTCGGATGCAATACACAAGCCAAATCCAACCGCAAAAGGGTATTTTAAAAAAGAAATATCATTTGTTTGAATTTAACCCTTTATAAACTTTCATGTACAAGTTTCATCTTTGAAATAACAAAACACCAGTTTTATAGCCAGCCTACTGTCTATATATAGTGTTTTGACTATAAAATTAATGTTTTGTAACTTTGAACAAAGTACCGAACGTTTTGAGATCTTGACTTTACGGTTTACCTACGTATCAATATTTTCCTTTCTCAGCCGTTTCTCCTTCTTCTTAAAACAAAAAAAAAAAAAAAAACAAAAAAAAAAACTGATGAACAAATTGCTGCTGCAAACGCTGTCTTACATCATTTCTTGAAAAATTAAATATGTAAAAAAAAAAACAAATGAAATAATGAAATATAACGTTTTTTTGTGTGTGTGTGTGTGTGCGTTTTTTTTTTTAATTGTAAATGTAGCTTACACAAACGAAGTGCAAAATGGCCGTTTTTTCGAACATAAGACATGGAATCAAAACCAGTTCTTGGACCGGTCATTTTGGCACTTTTGGAAAACATTGCAACTGTAGTATCTCTTAACATGAGAACAAGTACAAAGTGTACCATTCCATTTTTTTTTTTTTTTTTTTGCTCCGCAGTATCTCCCGTCTAAATGCTGGTAGATACAATCTAGTTCCTGGCCATGTAAGTTTTGCAAATTAAAGCTAACGGTATTATTTGAAGTAGCCAGAGGAGTTGGTGCTCGTTCGCAATCTAATTTCGGACAAAGTAGAAAGTTAGGATGAGACTAAAGCGATTCTCATATGACCGACCCTTACAATCCTACGGTATTAATGTTATAAACCTCCCGTAATATATTTTGAATGGCGATATATTCAAATGCGTTTAACTGCCATTTCTGAGATAACGAAGTTTCGAATCTCGAACTCCACTGTGATGGCACGGGAAAAACTACTTTACCGCGTTATCCGGAAAACTATTTGATTGCGTTATCCGGAAAGCAAAGAATGCATTACCGCATTTCAGAATAGTGAGTAGAGCAATAAGTCTTCGGATTTGAGCAGGCTGGTCAATGTCTTCCGTATGCTTACACATCGCATCATACCCTTCAAGCATTTATGTTGCAAAATGAAAGAAAATGACCCTTATGTCATATGTATACGCGCAGTCTGATCAGAGCTACCGTTATCCGCTAACAGAATCAATAGATGCTATATGTTGACGAGCAGTGAAGGCCCTGATCAGACTGGGCATGCGCAGTCTGATCTGGGCCCTCACTGCTCGCATAATGCCCAGATGTGCACGCAGAGCTTGGTATTTGATGTGTTCATACGCAGTCTAGTATTTTTTTTTTCTGTGACACGCTTCATTTTCTTACATACTCTCAAGTACCTCGCTTCAGGGAGATTTCAAATTGAATTTCACAAATAGCGGTTGAGTATGTCGATTTTGCTCGTAAGGCGGCGGCGATGAATTTTCATTCGCTATTAATGCGACATCTAGTATAGGCAGTCGGTCTTTAGGCATTAGACAAAACGTCAATACTCATCAAGTCTTTCGTCCCTGGAGCCCTTGAAAGGAACGGAAAAATATTTGTTATTCTTTAACCGCGATAACAGACAGTTTTTGCCTCATCATATTCCATGCATGATGTCGGAATCATTACGTATGCAAATTGGCTGTGCTCCTACTACGCCGTTTGGCAGCTTAAATAATCTAAACGGTTAATTGTCGAACCGCGAAATCACACAAATACCGAGTTTACTCCGAATATTGGGAATTATGTCAATACCGTGTATACCCAAAATATTCGGACACCTCTTCTTCTTAAGATTCTTCTCCTAAGATTTGAACAACACTAGATTAGCAATATTGCTTTCGTTCTGATCCTTATATTATTACTACGTAACACGGTTATAATAATGTTTGAAATAAGTTAATTAAACTAAAATTTGAGTAAGTCGATTTTACTACCTTTTGATATGCACACAATCTATTATATTGGATGAGTGGCAAACAGGTAGACCCTGATCAGACGCCACGTTCTGTGGCGTCTGATCTGGGTTTACACTGTTTGCTCAGGCCTGTCTGTCCAAATAGTTAGTGATGATATGGTAGATGACAATAATGTTTTCACTCTACAGATGTATGACTTCATTAGACAATATGAAAACTGGAAGTAATACCCATATTATATAGCAAGTAACAATTAATGATGCCACATTAAAGCTTTTGAATACAGTCGACTCTCGTTATCTCGAACTCCAAGGGACTCTCTTAAATACTTCGATATATCCGTACCTCGACATATCAGATTTGCAGAATGGGGGAAAAAATAAATAAATAGGACAACCACATTTTATAAATAAATATGTAATTTGACTCCTGAAGTTAGAGACATATTGAAAATATTGTGGAAAAGAGTAGAACTTTCTCCTCTTTTCCTAAATATTTTGTTACCTGTTGTTAGATTTCAATGTTAAAACAGGGACCAGATTTTCACTTCGAGATTAGCAGTTATTCGAGATAAGGGAAGTCGAGATAACGAGAATTGACTGTAATAATAATAATAATAATAATGGATACATGTAAGTGATTAAAATCTGCCAGAGTGATGTCTTGTATGTAAAAAAAGATATGGACAATACCCGGGAAAACAAAATTCATGCAACAGTCATCTAAAGACACCAGATAAGGTTTGAATGATACGAAACGACATCATATAAAACAGTAGTCTAACCGAAATAGCACGAACAGAGGTTCCTTCCTTATTCCGCAGAAAATAGAGAGAAGCTGTGACAGACGGTATACCCTAAATTCAGTTCTTTTTTTTTTTTTTCTCTCGTTCCCTTTTTGTCCTATGTATTGTTTTTATAATGTTAAAAGCGATGATTACGATCAGTGTTTTTGTGCGCACATTATGTCACAGAACTTATATTATTATTTGTTTGTTTGATATGGAGTTTTACGGCCCGGTCAACACTATTACGGTAATGTCGAGCAGGTCAGTTTACTTAACTACATTTTTCCTGGGCAGGCCTAGTTCTCAAAGCGGTTAACTAGAACTTGTGCACATTCTTTTTAACAACTGCCCTACTTGAATCAGCAGAAGGGAGAGGATGGCTGCAGAAAATATTTCATGATGAATCACCACGAAAGAATGTTGCCGGACCCGGCGGGGTCGAAACCGCGACCTCCTGATCACAAGTCGGACGCGCATCCGACTGAGCCACCCAGGCCGGCAATATCCCAGCTAGCATTCTTTATAAATCTATAGCGGGCCGTTATCGGCCCGTCAGCTACCCTGACGGGCCGATAACGGCCCGCTATAGATTTATAAAGAATGCTTACTGGGATACTATTACGACAAACAAACATTATGTATAACGGTATGCGGGAGTCTACAAAGGTCTGCGGTACATATAGGGAGTAAATTACAGATTGGACTCCTCCGCAGAATTGGGTTGACATTACGAAAACACGCCTATTCAAATATATGGAAAATTTCACCTCCAAAAACTAAAATTTTCAGATAAAAAAACTTTGATATTTTTCATAGTTCTGCTCAAAACACAGATTGTGGATACTCGTTAGAACCGCCTTGCCGAGGCGGTTCTAACGAGTACCCACAATCTATGTTTTTGAGCAGAAATAAGAAAAATAATGTATACCCCTCTAAACCCCAGTTTTACTATATAAAAGTGGGGTTTAAGGGGGTCAAAATTATATAGGCATTTTTTCGTGATGCAATCAATGAAAGCGAATTCACCTTCGAAAATCTAACGATAAGGTTGAACAAAGTTTACACTGATTTTACCAATATATTTTAACGCTTAGCACTCTGGGTAAAATTTTCAACAGACAATAGTTTGAAATAGTTTTCTTATTGTTCCGAGAAAACAGGTTTTGACATTTCATTCAAACTGTCTCCATTGGAAACAATTTGCATGAAATGTCGAATCCCTATTTTCTGGGAAAGATTTAAACAATATCACCAGTTAGTCATTTGCGGAATAAGCCCAGAGACTGGTAATGGGTTATTAGGTATCATGTAATGCTTGTCTCTAATCCATAAGGGCGTGGTTAAGTACATTCTGCCAAGGACTCAATTCAATGAAGCCAAGTATCTATTAACTCAAAATAAGTACTGGAATGTTATTTTCTCTAATGACAATATGACAATGATCTGATCGAAACGCGTGTATGCACGTGCCTGCCTCGTGCGGGACTGAAGGCACTTCTTAAGAAGACAAACACATTACAAATCGTTGTATAGAAACCGACACTAACCCGTAAAATATCAGGGATGCGTTCAGAAGTGCAAGACATCCGCGAACGTTTTCCCGCCTATTCAAATATATTGAAAATTTTACAACCAAAAATGGAAAATTTTCAGATAAAAAAATTCTGATATTTTTCATATTTCTGCTCAAAACATAGATTGTGGGTACTCGTTAGAACCGCCTCGCCGCGAGTGCCCACAATCTATGTTTTTGAGCAACATAAGAAAAATAATGTATACCCCTGTAAACCCCAGTTTTACTATATAAAAGTGGGGTTTAAGGGGGTCAAAATTATATAGGCCTGTTTTCGTGATGCCTAGAATCCTCATCTTTTTTACCACTCCTCAAGAGGCACAGGGATCCAGGGTAAACGTTCGCGATCACTTTGCACTTTTGAACGCAGCCCATGAACGACCTAGAAGTCCTTGGCATCTACAGCGTGTTTAGAGGATTTGACGTATCGTCAGGTTTTCTAGAATGCCCATTATGAACAGAGAAGATCCAGACCAGACTGTGCATGCATATTCACTGCTCGGCTATGGAATAAAGTCGATTCCTTTACAGTGTGCCCCATTTCTGTAAGAACCTGACAAAGGCAACTAATTGAAACTCAAGATGACAACAGTGACTAAGACGGGCCGAGATGGCGTCGTAATTCAATTACGTAAATGTCTCTGTATTTCTGAATTCTGAAAGACTTTTTCTGTAGAGCACTCTTAGAACTTTTAACGATTTCGCAGGGAATTTTTCTTGCATGCAATTTTCTGGAGAATCTATTAAGACTTCCTTAATGGGTTGATGATGAGTTCTATATCTCATCGCATGTCCATCCTTGCCAGTAAAATATCTTGAAAGTGTTTTGTCATTTTCCATCTAGCTCGCTGATTGCACGCTGTATTTACGAATAAGCGCCTGAATGAATTCCGTAGACGCTAAACTGACTTTTCTCGGAGAAAACTCTCTTCAGAGAAATGAAACAATTATTTAAATCAATTCCGCTTCTAAGATTTTCAGGCGAGCGCAAATCGCCATATGTACTTGGTTCTTCTTTATTGAAAATATCCAATCGGGGCGCATCGTACTGTCTGTTAATGAGCCTTCCGTTACAAGGCATCGATCCGGCGAAGCGAACTCGCGGCTTCATCAGAGTCTATTTTTGTCCAATTATGTATGCAAATGAAGCGTTTCTCAAAGAAGAAAAAGCTTCATTAACGCTGCAAATTTGTGGAGGCTTGATTCAGACATTTCTCTCTCTCTGAATGAATTTGGAAGTTCCTTCCTTATTCCGCTGAAATGTAAAAAAATCACCGGAATGTTACATAAATCTGTATTAGCCTTTAAGTTTCTTTTGAATTTATTTTACAAAAGTCTAATTTCCAAGCTGAAAAGACGTTATTTGAAAGAAACTTTGACAAAACAGATGTCATAGAATATGGTATTGCAAAATTAACTTGGTTTCAACAGATGAAAAGGTGCTTTGTTGCATGTGCAGTGAGCGAAGGCCCAGATTAGACTGCACATCCGCGCAGTCTAAACAGGACAATCGCTCTCCGTTTACAAGTTAATTGGATTCTGCAGACTGTATAACAAAAAAGCCCCCGATGAGACAGCGGGTGTACCTTATGATCTGAATCCATGCATTTTGTATACGTTAACCCTTCTCTTGCTGAATACGACATGCCCTGTCTTAGCAAACAGCGTAGATCCAGATCAGTTGGCTTCTGAAGAAGCCAACTGATCTGGATCTGCACTGTTTGTCATTGAATATGTGGAAGTCTATCAAAAACTCGGATCAAGTTATCTGATTGGCTGGAAATTAGAAGTGGGCGTGGCATCTTAATTTATTCAGCATGAGAAAGGTTAGGTATTGTTGCGCTAAGGCGGCTCAAACCAAATCCCGTTGTTTATTATTTTTGTTTTGCTGGAAAAATACACGAAACTGGTCAAAAATCTTAAAAGGTTAGAAAATTTTAGCCAGGCACAGCAAATTGCCACGATGTTTATTTTTCTTTTGGTAAAAAAATAAATAAATAAATAAATGTGGCAACAAAACTGATTAGCGTTCATACGCGTCATCGGTTACTTCACTATTCACACGAACAATTTAATTCTACTTCTTTAGTACAAACAGATTATCAAAGCTGACAACTCTCATGTAGATCATTGATCAAACATACATAGTGTCATTTACAGACAGTGGGACATCCATAGTACGAACAATGTTGACAGACCAGAAATACACAGGCTAATCAGAGTCTTTTTATATAACATATTTGACTTCACTAAAGCTGACGTGAATTGCCGTTTTACGACGTCTGTCCGTATTTTATCATAGTGTGAATGATATTTGCTGGTCATTGGGCCCATTTCAGTTTTAGGGAAACCAGAGTTCCGTCCAGTTAGTGAATCATCACGAAACATGCCTATATAATGTTGGCCCACTTAAACCCTACTTTTATTTAGTAAAACTGAGGTTAACAGGGGTATACATTACTTCTCTTATTTCTGCTCAAAACATAGATTGTGGGTACTCGTTAGAACCGCCTCGCCAAAAGTTTTTTTTTTTTTGCAACATATATTTGATATTTGTTGTCCGCACATCAGAAGTATACATTATGCATATATTTGTAAGTGAAATAGGAATCGTACATGTGAAATTTTGCAATTAAAGGCTCTATATTCCTCAAAAATAGATAAAAAAAAATTTTTATCCAAGAAAGGTGTAATAAATTGATAAAAAGTATTAATACGATCATTAAATGTGGCATCTGACAGCCTGTAAAATTTAAATTAGTCCCTCGTTTTTGAACTTTTTTCAAAACAGAAATGGCTGTTTTTTAATATCGTATCTTGAATTTATGTTGGCAACATTAACTCAGAAATACGGATAAAAAAAATCATTTCATTTCAAGAACGAGAGACTAAATGAAATTTTACAGGCTGTCAGGTGCCAGATTTTATGATTATATTAATACCATTTAACAATTTATTAAACCTGTCTTGAATCATAAAATATCCATTTTTTGAGGAATATGGAGCCTTTAATTAGAATAATACAGTAAAATATCCCTTCTTCCATTAGAAAGTGAATACATAGAGTAAAAACAGTGCCCGAAAAGAACCTGATAATCCAAAAAGAAAACCTAGCCTTAAAAAACATTGACTTTAAGTCGGGGAATCACATAACGAAAACACGCCTATTCCAATATATTGAAAATTTCACCACCAAAAATGAAAATTTTCAGATAAAACATTCTGATATTTTTCATATTTCTGCTCAAAACATAGATTGTGGGTACTCGTTAGAACCGCCTCGAGGAGGCGGTTCTAACGAGTACCCACAATCTATGTTTTTGAGCAGAAATAAGAAAAATAATGTATACCCCTGTAAACCCCAGTTTTACTATATAAAAGTGGGGTAGTAAAAAGTGGGGTTTAAGGGGGTCAAATTATATAGGCATGTTTTCGTGATGAGAACTCCGCAAACTGGGGCAACAGACTGGTATGATAAATACTAAATGTTAAATACTACAAAGGCGTACAGACAAAGCGTATGATCAGTTGTCTGTAATGAGAGATAAAGAAACATATAGAACTAACTTGGCCTTAGCTGGTCGCAATACAGTAGAATCTATGGACAAATCGCGAATCATCAAGAAAACACGCCTATATAATGTTGACCCCCTACAACCCCACTTTTATATAACAAAACTGGGGTTTACAGGGGTATACATTAATTTTCTTATTTCTGCTCAAAAACATAGATTGTGGGTACTCGTTAGAACCGCCTCGCCGAGGCGGTTCTAACGAGTACCCACAAACTATGTTTTGAGCAGAAATTTGAAAAAAAAAAAAAAAAATAGAATTTTTATCTAAAAATTTTCATTTTTTGGTGGTAAAATTTTCAGTATATTTGAATAGGCTTGTTTTCGTAATGACCTTGATTAGACTGTGCTTAGGCACAAGCTAATCTAGGTTTCTGCGTTAAGCACTGTTTTTGCACAACGATGCTCAATATGGAAGCATAAAAACTGATATTTGTCCGTAGTAAGTTTTAACTCACCAAAAACGTATGAAAATTGACTGAATATCAGACATTTGCGTTAGTAATTGTTTTATTTTGTTTGTTGATTTTTAAACCGGTAAAACTGAAGAAAATTCAATCCATTTATAGAATATATAGTGCACGCAATCGTTGACTATTATTATAGGATGACTTAAAGTTAAAACATTATCCTCAACGCGTTTAGTAGAAGTGTTAATTTATCTAATCCTAAAAGCGAATCAAAAAACAAAGTATAAATTGCCACTAAAAAGTGCGCTTTACAGAATTGAATAAATATAATTGCTTTAAACTATTTGTAGACGGAATAATTTTAAAGTGTTTTGTTTCTTTCCAGGTTTGGTTTCAAAACCGACGAGCCAAGTACCGGAAACAGGAAAAGCAGCTGGCCAAGTCGTTGTCTCCAGTCATTCCAACGTGCAATAGTATGATGAGAAACATCTATCCTACCAATAACAGACCCTACGGAACATACCCCAGTCCTGGCGCCATGAATAATATGTCACGTTATCCACAGATGAATTCTTCTTATTCTCCTGTTGGACAGTTTTCAGGAATGAATACAATGCAGTCAAATATGGCATCAATGCCTCGACAAATACAACAGTTTCCAATGGCCTCAGATTACAATCTTGTAAGTCGGCATGTTTGATCATTTTTGGATGGTGACAAGCAAAACATGGTACCTTATTGCAAATACGAAATGAATAGAATCAAATCGTCATGCTCAGTCTGATCTGAGTATGCAATTTTCGCATACCGAATCCATGGACAGTGTAAAATGCATTTGCACAGGCCGATCTGTGTTTCCGTTGTTCACACATGCGTGCATATACCATTTGCTTGTCGCGATGTAATCACATACTCCATGTTAAAAACTTTCTATGTAAACAGATCTAAAGTATTCTTTACATACATGATTGCATAAACATACGTAAAACCAGACATAAAACTGTAAAATGCTAGTAACGATACGTGTCTTCAGGGCTTTGACTTGAATTTTTGGTTGGGTGCCATACAAGGATCTAGCTGGAATTTGATTACCGAATTCCACAATTCGAAAACACATTATGTCAAAACACATTCATTGTGATAAACCGTACACAATTTTATGTAAGAAATATTTTGACATGTTTATTGCATCACAAGAACTTCTCTTTATTGTTCTCTATAATTTCCAGGATTAGCTAGTCAGTTATTAAATCTGGAACATATAGACACTATAAAATATATGTCATGAAACAGTAATATACCAAAGTGCATTTTTTTTTCGATTTTGTTTTGTTGTTGTTTTTTTTCAAGAAAATATGACAGTTTTGCATGAGGTGCCTTCCCTATAAGTGGTAGCCGGCGATTCCCGGGATTTTTAATAGGAGACCTCATTTTGCGATCGGAAATCCGCTCTATTACGGATGAAATATCACATTATGATCATAAAGTATTTTACAAGAACATATCTAGTATAGCATTTCTTTTTCTTCCAATTCAAATAACTAGAATTTTACACCTGGAAAATATTTAGCACCACTAACGTAAACTAATATTAACTGTAAAGCATTTGGATACTTACAAGATGGTTCATAATAACTTATTCTTTCCATGTTTACCTGAAATGATTTATATCCGGTTCAAACAAAACATAATGCATTTAATTTGCTCTTTAAAATCATATAGAGACTAAGTGATCCGATATGACCTTATGTTTGTGTGGATGAAATATGAAAGCTATTATCTTACGTGGATGAAAATATGAAAGCTATATCTTACATGCTGAATCCTTTAGGTTAGTGTGGACGAAATATGAAAGCTATGTCTTACATACATCAGCGGTCATGTACACTTTTCAAAACTTAAACACAGCTATAATTGACAAAGTATGACCTGACCTTGACCTAGGCAGAAGGTCAAACTGAGGAAGGGGTGTGTGCTATTGAAAGATCTTACCCTAAGGTAGATTTGGCCAAATATTACAGTGGTATCTTGAATACTTCAGCATTACGTGCACTTTTCAAAACTAAAATGCAGAACTTGAACACAGGTTTAAGTGACAAGGCATGATCTGACCTTGACCTAGGCAAAAAGTCAAACTGAGGAAGGAGCGTGTATTATTGAAAGATCTTACCCTAAGGTAGGTGTGGGCCAAATATTAAAGCGGTATCTTGAATACTTCAGCAATTACATACACTTTTCAAAACTAAAACGAACATGGGTTTAAATGACAAAGTATGACCTGACCTTGACCTAGGCGGAAAGCCAAACTGGGGCAGAGGTGTGTGTTATTGAAAGGTCTTACCCTAGTGTTGGTGTGGGCCAAATATTAAAGCGGTATCGTGAATACTTCAGTAGTTACGTACTCTTTTCAAAACTAAGTCGCAGAACTTGAACATTGGTTAAAATGACAAAGTATGACCTGACCTTGACCTAGGCAGAATGTCAAACTGAAAAAGAGGTGTGTACTATTGAAAGGTCTTACCCTAAGGTAGGTGTAGGCCAAATATTAGCTTGAATACTTCAGCAGTTGCGTACACTTTTCAAAACTTAAACACAGAACTTGAACATGGGTTTAAATGACAAAGTATGATCTGATCTTGATCTAAGCAGAAGGTCAAACTGAGGAAGAGGTGTGTGTTACTTAAAGGTCTTACCCTAAGGTAGGTGTGGGCCAAATATAAAAGCGGTATCTTGGATACTTCAGAAATTACATACACTTTTCAAAACTTAAACGCAGAAATTGAATATGGGTTTAAATGACAATGACCTGACCTTGAGCTAGGCAGGTCAAACTGAGGAAGGGGTGTGCTATTAAAAGGTCTTACCCTAAGGTAGGAGTAGGCCAAATATTAAAGCGGTATATCTTGAATACTTCAGCAGTTACGTACACTTTTCAAAACTTAAAGGCAGAATTCAAACATGGATGAAATGACAAAGTTTGAACGGACCTTGACCTATATAGAGGGTCTAATTTGGGGATGGGGTGTATGCTATTGAAAGGTCTTACCCTAAGGTAGGTGTAGGCAAAAAATAAAAGCAGTACATTCAACAATTAAAAAAAAAACCACCTATGCACACCTTTGAAAACTTAAATATTGTGCTAACGCGGATGCCGACGCGGGCGCCGACGCGGACAGACCGTCGACGTCAACGACTGGGTGACAACATAAGCTCTCCAGGGACATAGTCCCGGCGAGCTAAAACAAGAGCGATAGCTTACAAGTATATGTTGCACTTAGGGGTGTTATAAATATTGACATGATATATTAGCATACTTTTCCTACTGCAAACTGTATTTAGAAATTCAGTTCAAGTTTTACTTTTTCAGGACGTTCATGAAGACGACTGGTACAATAAAAGTTTAACAGCATTGCGCATGAACAACACACATCCAGGTCTCGGCAACCACGTGTTACAGTATCAGGTGTAATCACATGCTGATGTATTTTAGACTTCTTACTTGGTGCAATAGTGCTCGGAGGCCATCTGACAGTTGAAACATATAAGGACCA
The DNA here is from genome assembly GCA_964016985.1 of Anodontia alba. Taxonomy (NCBI): domain Eukaryota; kingdom Metazoa; phylum Mollusca; class Bivalvia; order Lucinida; family Lucinidae; genus Anodontia; species Anodontia alba. Next base: position 116,841,270 of record OZ024823.1, read on the forward strand.
TTGTGGATTGTGGGAAAAAACAATGCAAATCCGTATTCTAACAGTAAAATGAAATGCACAGTCCAGTAATTATCTTTGCCGTTCGCACTTAACCTTTACCACTCACTGGACAAATTCAGCAGACGACAAATTGATGATATTTTTCTTATTTTTTTCCCAGAAAACAGGACTTGACATTTCATACAAATTGCATGATCTGTCAAATCCCGTTTCTTGGGAAAAATAAGAAAAATATTTCAAAATGTTGTCTGCTGAAAATTTTACCCAGAGTGCTGTGCGTTAAGCAAAGGTCATAGACTGGTCTTCTCATTCGTTGTTCGCATGGGACAAAATATCGTTCGCATGGGACACAGGACCTTTGCTCGCATTGGGAAAAACTGTCTGTTTGCAGAGGACAAAAACTTTATCGATGCATATGATGACTCAAGTCTTCACTGTTCTCATATGTACAAAATGTTTATAATCACAGACCCGACCTCTAGGTAAAATGGATACACCTATTTCTCCGCCATTTTGCAAACATTACGCAAACACACCTATACAAATATATTGAAAAATTTAAACACCAAAAAATGAAAATTTTCAGATAAAAAAATTCTAATTTTTTTCATATTTCTGCTCAAAACATAGATTGTGGGTACTCGTTAGAACCGCCTCGGCGAGGCGGTTCTAACGAGTACCCACAATCTATGTTTTGAGCAGAAATAAGAAAAATAATGTATACCCCTGTAAACCCCAGTTTTACTATATAAAAGTGGGGTTTGATGGGGTCAAAACTATATAGGCATGTTTTCGTGATGAGGACAACTTTTGCAGATAGGCAGTGCCTTCCTTCCTTATATTTTGAAGCAATTCAAAAATAGGACTACTCTTAAAAGTAAGATTTTGCTCCACGAGGGAGCAAATTCTTTTCTTAAAATAGCCCCAGATTAAGAACAGAGGCAAACGTTTCCATGGAGGAAAGCTTTACCACTCTGTGCTAATTCAGCAGATAATAAATTGAGCACATTTGTCTTATTTTTCCAGGAAACTAGGCTTTGACATTTCATGTGAATTGTTTCCTTGGGAGACAATTAGCATGAACTGTCAAAGCCTATGTTTTTGGAAAAATAAGGAAAATATCCTATTTGTCGTCTGCGTAATATTTTACCCAGCACAAAGAGCATTAAATAGATTTGTGATGGACATGCGTGGTAAGATTTCATAAATATATTCATATTGTACAACCCAGCTAGCATTCTTCGTAAATCTACATCGGGCCGTCATCGGCCCGTCAGCTACCCTGACGGGCCGATGACGGCCCGATATAGATTTACGTAGAATGCTGACTGGGAAGTTTGTGATGGACATGCGTGGTAGGGTGTCATAAAATGGATCTATATCGTACACACAGCGAAAAGAACTTCTAGACAACAATGCAGTTCTGTGAAGAATATAGCTGTTATGATGGCATATAATAGAGGATATTCCGAAATCAGTTTCAAATTAGTCAGGAAATGAACTAATGGTCAGACAAGACACAAAGGTGTTAACAGGTCAAAGCCTGCTGCTGAATAAAAAAAAAAAAGAAACAACAAAAAAAATATTCGGAATGCCATTATTGTTAAGTATTCACTGTTATCAGTTTGTATATAATCAAATACCGACTTACATTACTTTAGTGTAAAATTGTTTATATGTGAAAGCTACCTGAATGATTTGTTGTAATGTATGTATGTATGTTTAAACGTACAAAAAAGTATTAAAGCCATGACAATCATTGTGGTATACTTAATTTTGTTATATAGAAAACTAGACGGTCTGGTAGAGGGGATATCCAGTCTAACAGAGTTGAATATAGCTTTTAACCCTTGTCCTGCTGAACCCGGATAGATCCTGTTTTGCAAACAGTGTAGATCCAGATCAGTTGGCTTCTGAAGAAGCCAACTGATCTGGATCTACACTGTTTGCCATTAAGTATGCAACTTTATAACAACAATCTGGATCAAGTAACCTGATTGGCTGAAAATTAGAAGTGGGCGTGGCATCTTATTTTATTCAGCAGGACAAGGGTTAAAAGGAATGATCCTTGCGAGCAATAAACACACCAGCACACATAAATGAAGATATATAAAGTATCCAAATATAAGACAGCTGATAGATAAAAAATCTTTCAAATTTAGGAGACAATATACAGCTGACTCTCGTTACCTCAAATACTTTCAAATTTAGGAGACAATATACAGCTGACTCTCGTTACCTCAAATACTGATATCTGAAACTACTGCTTAAGTCAAACTAAGTCTTGAGGCAATATTGTCTTAGTATTGCTATATATTCCTTAGATTTCAACTCCTTTTTATCTCAAACTAGTGTTATCTGAAACCAAAAATTCCAGTCCCTTGGAGTGAGAGAGTTGACAGTATATTAAGAGTGCGTCCGGCAAAGACTCAGAATATCCTGCGCATCCGCACAGTCTGATCAGTTTTGCTACCCGCCTGGAGCTTTGGACCCCTAACTACTCACAGAACACCCTGCGAATGATCAGACTGAGCGGATGCGCAGGCTGGTCAGTTTTTTGATGGACGCTCGTCCGAAGGCATATTTTCTCAGGTTGAAGCTAATTTTGGGGGCTCAAATACAGATGAGAAATGCACAGCTTCAGATGTGGCCCTCATCACGAAAACATGCCTATCACGTAAACATCCCTATATAATTTTGATCTCCTTAAACCCCACTTTCATATAGTGATACTGGTGTTTACAAGGGTATACATTATTTTTTTTTTTTTTATTTTTGCTCGAAAACAAAGATTGTGGGTAATCGTTAGAACCGGTTCTAACGAGTACCCACAATCTATGTTTTGATTAGAACTATGGAAAATATCAGAGTTTTTATCCGAAAATATTCAGTTTTTGGAGGTGAAATTTTCTATATAATTGAATAGGCGTGTTTTCGTAATGTGCACGATATCCAATGATTCGCTAACCCGACAGCGAAAGACTTAACGCTTAGCATTATGGGTAAATTTTTCAACAGACATTTTGTAATATTTTCCTTATATTCCAAGCAAACAGGATTTGACATTTCATGCAAACTGTCTCCAATGGAGACAGTTTGCATGAAATACCAAGTCCTGTTTTCTGTAAAAATAAGAAAAATTATCATGAATTTGTCATCTGTTAAATTTGCCCAGAGTGGTAAAGGTTAATCAGACTGGTAAGGAACAGGCTGGTTTGGGTCAGTTCTGATAGCGTATGCTTCGATACCACCATTTTGCTTGACGTGGACCAGATAATAAATAATTCACGTAGTGTAATCACACGATACTGCTGAAGTCGGCGACAGGTCATTGTTACGTAGCTTAAAGTAGCAGTGTCACTTGAAAATTCCATTTTTTTTTATCAGTTTGAAGCATTGTTTTCTCTTTATATCGATGTGCTTTGTTCTATATCCACCATGAACTGGTAGTTTTGAAATGCCCTTTTTCTTTGTAAGTATCCCTTCAAATGTTTTAACCCATTTATGCCGAATGGACTCTTCTACCCTAACTCTTCGGAGCGGTCCATTTCCAACAATAGGGTTATCTAGTTAGTTTTATTATTACAATGTTTTATAGAAATTCCTGAATTCAAAGCAAACTGCAGACCCTGATCTACACTGGTTGCCAATGTCCCTTTTATGAGACGCTATACTTAAATAAATGTGTGCAATTCGCTTTATTTTTCTGTGTTAAGAGTCTAAGGATGTCATATCGTAATACAGGATCACATGAAATACAGTCGACTCTCGTTATCTCGAATTCCAAGGGACTCTCTGAAATACTTCGAGATATCCGTCCTTCGACATATCAGATTTGCAGAATTGATGAAAAACTAATTCGATTAACCACATTTAACAAAATTATATGTGTAATTGGACTCTTGAAGTTAGGGATTGAAAATATTTTGGGAAAGAGGAGAAATTGCTCCTTTCTCCTCTTTTCCACAATACTTTTACATGTTGTTAGATTTTCATGTTTAGGCGGGGACCAGATTTTCACTTCGAGATAAGCGGTTATTCGAGATAAGCGAGTTCGAGATAGCGAGAGTCAACTGTATCAAATATAACCTTTAAAGGTTGACATGAAAACAAAAAGAAAATTTAAAAGAACGATAAATCTTATTTGTCTCGGAAAAGGTGTTAGAAAACATGTAAGAATGTGTTCTTGTGAAAGTTTGAATGGCACTTTAACCCTTGTTCCGCTGAACATGGATATACTCTGCCTTTGCAGACAGTGTAGATCCAGATCAGTTCTAAGAAGCCAATTGATCTGGATCTGCACTGTTTGCCATTCAGTTTATGAAAGTATGTCTAAAATCTCGATCAAGGCATCTTAACTGGCTGGCATTTAGAAGTGGCAGTGGCATAATTTATTCAGCATAACAAGGGTTAAGGGTTGACTGTATGCAATCACTCAAACGTTTGCAGATTTTCGAAAGTCATGGACTGTACTTAGAAACAAATTGTAGAAAGAAAATTCGTATTAACTTGACAAAATGTATAAAAGTTGCACTTGGAAAAAACGAACACATAAAATATCTTTTTACTTTATATCGAGGGTTGAGCGCAAGACTATGGTAACTCAAACATATTTTTGAAACCCTTGTTTAGGGGCAACTTGGACCCCTTTGTAAACAATGCAAATTTAGGTGCCATTGCTCATACGAGCAATGGCACCTAAATTTTCATTGTTTACAGAAAGAAATGTTGTAATCTTCATAATGCCTTCATGGTGAGGAGATTAGATTTGGGGAAAAACAACCATCTGACTTACGCCAGTCTTGCGCTCAACCCTCGATATAATATGAATTTAATAGGTGCTACCTATATCCGTGCGTCCAAATTATCATCAGATGCTTCATAGGTGGGTTGGCAAGATCTAACTGAATTTGATTTCAGACTTCTGAATCCACTGCATGAATTGCGATATAACGTCCAAGTCAACAATATTTCAGTAGTTCAGAGACATTGCCTCCAAATTTGTGGGACTTTTACCCGACCCGATCACATGAATTCAGGCCCTGCATAGTTACTAGCAGCTCAGCCTAGGAGGCTTGAGGCAGCCCAGCTATTTCGCGGGCCCCGATGGGCGGGGGCCATGCTTTCCGAATACCGAAAACTAGTGTATGCCGGTGACAGGTACAACGACAATACACTATCGTTCGCTTACCTGAAATCCATTTTACTGCTTCAGGATTTTTCCAAGAGATTTTGACCGTTTGTGCGTTTTTGTCTTTGTTTCTTTTTTCTTTTTCTTTTTTTTGCGGGTCTACGCATTATGAAAAGCAGATAAAAACACACACACAAAAAAAAAAAAACAAAAAAAAAAACGAAAAAAAAAAACAAAAAAACATAAAGATAACAACCGGTCGAACACATTATTGTGCCGAAGCTTTTTTCAGATTATCATGTGAAAACAGCGTAAAGTCTATGTGTTATCTAAAATTCTACATCAGAGTGTACCTTATGCATAAAACGAATCATGCTTAGCTTGTAAGTAGACGGAGAAAGGGGGTAGAAATAAAATTCGAAGTGGAGAAAAATTCAAAATGGAGGCGATCGCAAAATTTGTAGGCTGACGTCATAAGTCGTGATTCAACCCCAAGTGTTTGTTGGACCCAAGCGTTTGTTGGACCAGTACATTTTTTGGTCACACACATCACTGGTCACATAGTTAGTCTATAGTAGTGCGTCTGCACGCCGAACAGTTTTGCGGTTCGGGGGAACTGCTTCGTAGTTCCCGTTGGATGCACTTATAAATTATTTTTCATTTTATGTAACTTTTTTTTCATATAAATTAACTGTTTAATAATGTTCGTAATGGTGAAGTTTCGAGATTTCTCAGTTAATTATGTTTAACTGTTACAGTTTGATAATATGATGCCAAAAACTAGTTACATAGATAATAGTCAACGGTGTTGATCGGTGTTTGACTGATATGATTAATTTGTCATGGAAGCGTGGTAATATTCGGTAAAAAGCTGTTCCGGAGGAACGATGGTTTCACCGAATTATCCACTCTCTTGACTAACGGATGTTTCAGATCGAGCAAACGCTGCCCATTGTTCTATGTATTACAAATACCATTTTGCCAGTGTAATACTACTGTCTTCTTGACTGCTTCACAAAGAGTGTAAATTGCGTCAACTTAAGCATAAGAGCACTAAACACTGTAAGAAAATGGCACTGTTTATATTTCCTCAATACGAGAATCATTCCGGGCTAACATATCATCATCCCTCACTTCCTCTTCCTCCATAAAATCGCCATGAGATCGATTCGCTTTGTCCAACGATCTTCATGGGCCAAATATCTGTTTGCTGATTGTTTGAATTTCAATATACCAATTTATTGACTTTATCAATATATGCATTTGTTGTTTCATGCTTGTGACATGTCTGGGACAAACTTAGGGGACTCCGTCAAATAAACTCCTGGGCCCAGTTGTTCAAAGCATCTTAGCTTAAAGAGCTCGTTAATGACAAACTCGTTAACTGTTGTAGCTCAGGTCTTTTCAAATACATTGATATTTATGCTGCAAAAATATGAGTAGCTTCTCACATTTTTCAGCAAAAAATATCAATGTACGAGTAATTGCCTTATTTCAAGATAGTAATTTTAACGTCATGTTGGTTAACTGCTTCGTTAAGATTTGAACAACTGAGCTCTGAAATAGTGAATCGAAAGTGGAACCACATAGCTACAGATAAGAGGGGATATCCACATAATATTTTTCTTATTTCTCCACGAAAACATACGTTGTGGGCACTCATTAAAAGCGCCTCGGCGAGGCGCTTCTAATGAGTACCCATAACATATTTTTTCGTGTAGAAATAAGAAAGATATCAGCATTTTCTGGATGAAAAAAGCGCCTTATCTGTTGCTATGGAACCAGTAATGGTCTTTTGTTCTAGCGTATATCACACATAGTTCGTGAAATTTAGCCGATCCAAAATAAAGCATGCAGATATTTTCCTGGCGTTACCAAACTTTGTTTTTTATGTACCGTCAAGAAGAAACTTAGGAAGCACCTCCCGTGAGACTAAACAAAATGTTGAAACTGTTCATTTGTGATGTAGATTGGGAAATATGTCGGAACATAGAATTATCTACCTGTCCATAAATGTTCTCTCCGTAAAGACCGATCTTTGGAAAGACAAATGCTAAATACAAATCTAAAAGGTTGCCTTTGGAAAGGAAGACGACATAAAAGAACGGAAATCGGAGACTTCGTTTTATTAAGTCCTTCATATGCACTCGGACCCATCTATACCCAGACTGGTAACTATAGTGCTAAATACCTATTTTATCGATATGATGATGTCGTGGCTATGAATTTACCAGTTACCGTGTTTCGTCTGGAATGTGCGGAAATCAATCGAGTAGAAAGTGATAATTATCCACCATAAACAACCACATATAAGTGTTATTTGTGAACAATACATCAACAATCATGAAAAGTTAGTACTATATACACGTAATTGTTTTTTAACCACATTTGTTGAATATTGGTAACATACTTTACAAATTTCGGTGGAGTTTCCAAACACCGTTTTGTGAATGAAGCCGTTCGTCGAAGAAAACTGGCGACCATTGTTGAACTGTACTCGCATTAGTAGAGCCTTTTAATGCAAGTCCTCGTTAAAATCAATTATAAATTAAACTTATTCAGGAAAAAAACTAGGTTTGTTTTCGAAATTGTTTTATGAGCATATTATTTTTATACCTACTTCAATGCCAACTGAAATATCGGCTGGTGAAAATGTCAATTTCTCGAATTTGACCAACAATTATCCGCGATAATGAACCTCATATAAGTGTCATCTGTGAACAAAACATCAGTTATCATTCAAATTAAATACCAAGTAATTATTTTGTTTTTTAATCATATTTGTTGAATATTGATCACACATATTACAAATTTCGATGGAGTTTCCAAACACTGATTTGTGAATGAAGCTATTCGTCGAAGAAAAAATGGCGACCATTGTTGAATAGTACTAGCATTAGCAGAGCCTTTTAATGCTTTTTCTCGCTAAAATCAACTATAAACCCAACTTATTCAGAATAAACTAGCTTTGTTTTATTGCTTTATCAGCATATTATTTTCATAACCGTAATAGAAATTTGAAAAGTCGACTGTGAAAATGTCGATTCTCTCGAATTTGACCCACATTTTCTAAAACGAGTATGTGAAAAATTCGGCGATTATCTATGTTAAAAGGAATCAGTTGAATAAAATGTTATTAACATATAACGGACCCAAGATGGCATTATTGCTTTATAATAATTTTAACTGGCTTAACTAAAAATAAATGTGTTTAATACTAGTTTAATATGGGTGGGTATTGATGGGTCCGAGATATGCAGCAATGTAGTTTTTCGAGGCTGCATAGTTACGCTATTCCTCCCCCCTCCTCCCCACATAGCATCGGCTTAAACGGTATTCGATTTTCAAAGTAACCAGAATAGGTTCAATGATCCTAAAGGAAATAAAAGTAAAATCTGCACTAGTACTAGTACTTGGAGACGTTTTACGGCTACCAGACGGCACATAACATCAGCTGAAATGAAGTAGAATAAAAATCTAAAAGGTTGCCTTTGACAACAAAGACCAATATAGATTGCGAGGCTGCATACGCACTCCATCCCTAGCAATGGTTTAAGCGGTATTCGATTTTATATACCGACATCCATAATTGGAATGTACAAATGTTAAGAGAAAGACCATTTAAGACACTTACACTGCGTATACCTTCAGTTGCATACTGTTCGACTAGGACAAATTGTATGAAAGGTAGGCCTAGCTGTTACATCAAACATTGAATTCCCCTCGTACACAACAGGTAAGCCAGTTTATTTTTATTTTCCCTGAGATCATCTAGCCCATTCTGGCATCCTGGAAAACCAAGTTCCACTTACACGGGTGGTAAACCTAGGAACTACCACGAAATTGTGTTAACGTAATTTCGTTCCCACGCCACATCCGGGACATAGCGGGGTTGTGCCAACGTCATAAAATAGACAAACAAAGATTGGTGTCCTTTTTATTTTTATTTTATTTTACCACGACGAATGAATTATGGGGAAATCGGGCTATGTGGTTCCATGTAAATATGTCTCAGCTTCCTCTGTGGACCCAAATTTTATTGGAAAAGTCATTTGCTTTCTTCAAATCTTTCTACCTGCACTGAGCATCGGACCACTTGTCCCCCGAGTATTTTGTCAGTGCGAAGAATTTAGTCTGTCTCCATCGATATGAGCTGACATTTGAAAGCATTCGCCGATGAAAATTATAAAAAAGGCCCTTCCTAAACGTTCCTACATCGAAAAAAAAAAACAAGTGTTAACTCGTAAAAGAGTCAGGCCCCGTTTTTCAGGCGTGGTAGTTCCAAGATCACCGAGATAGTTACCATGCTTCGGGGTAATTCCAACGATTTAGCAGTAGTTCCCACGACGTAATATTCTTTTTCAGATACGCCAATACTCTGGGACAGACATTTCTTCAATTTTAATTGATATGCGTTTAACACGGGGAAGTATTCCAAGTATGGCTTCAATTTAAATATAGGACATAATTGTTATCTGATACAACACGCATTGACATAATCAATGCCAGGTAAGTTCGACAAAGTAATGTTGTACGCTATGAATTTAGTGATCTTTAGCATTGTGGTTTTGAAAACGGCGGACAAGATTTGCCTAAAATACCTTAAAAGCTATAGCAGTAAATTCAGGGAAAAACAACCAAAGATTGTAGCCCATCAATGCCGCTAAGAGGACAAGAAAAAAAAAAAAAAAAAAAAAAAAAAAAAAAAAGAAAAGACAAAACAACCACCACAACTAATCACAAAAAAATACCAGCTCTTTCTGTTCAACAACACAAACCACTGGGGTTTTACTGTGCGAAAAATCTTCCCCTTTTGTTTGATCTTACATTGCTCTAAACAGCAGCAGGCTGCAAAGGTAAATGGAAAGCAATGTGATCAATACAAAGCACGAAAGAGTGCCAGTATGGCTGAAAAAAGTAACACAAGAGCAATTATAATATTAAATGAGTAGTCAGAACAATATCAAAGTAAAACTTGAAAAGAGCAAGGATCAGGAACTGATACAATCAGATTCCAAACCCTGCCAATAATATCACAAGGAAAAGACACGTGTCGTACTTGTGCGTTTTCCTTGTTCCTGGATCCATCTGTAAAAGAAGATACATAACATTTAAATATATTTTGTTTCACTAGGCACGTGGTTTACCGTCCATTACTCGTGCGTCACGAGACGACTGTAGGAAAATATCGGATATAAGCAACTCAAATCAGAATCAGAAAACTTTACTGGTGATATGATAAATTGACAGTTCTTCGACAGGGGCTGTGACTGGGGGAAAAACTAGTCCCTAGCTCTAAAAAGAGATGCGAACTTGGACACGCAACTTTTCTCCAGTGTGAGCCTCCTTATTTTGAATTAAATTAATACAAATACATATATGCGATAAAATATTATTTATTTGGCCCCTATTATAGAATATCTGAAAAAGAATATTACGTCCAGGGAACAACTGCTAACTCGTTGGAACTACCCCTATAGCATGGTAACTACCTTGGTGATCTTGGAACTTTCACGCCTGAAAAACGGGGCCTGACTCTTTTACGATTAACACTTGATTTTTTTAGGAACGTTTAGGAAGGGCCTTTTTATCATTTTCATCGGCGAATACTTTCAAATGTCAGCTCAAATCGACGGAGACAGGCTAAATTCTTCGCACTGACAAAATACTCGGGGGACAAGTGGTCCGATGCTCAGTGCGGGTAGAAAGATTTGAAGAAAGCAAATGACTTTTCCGTTAAAATTTGGATCCATAGAGGAAGCTGAGACATATTTACATGGAACCACATTGCCCGATTTCCCCATAATTCGTTCGTCGTGGTAAAATAAAATTAAAAATAAAAATGACACCAACCTTTGTTTGTCTATTTTATGACGTTGGCACTACCCCGCTATGTCCCGGATGTGGCGTGGGAACGAAATTACGTTAACACAATTTCGTGGTAGTTCCTAGGTTTACCACCCAAGCCCTTTCATATCTGTAGACCAAAACAGATACTTACGCAAAGTGTAGATCCAGATGAGACGGCTCGTGACAAGCCGTCTCATCAGGATCTACAGTTTGCCATTCTATTTTTTTTATTTTTAAATGGCCCCATTAGCAATAATTGATGTCTAAATAATAAAAATGGCCCCATTTGCAATAATGGATATGTCTAAATTCATAATGAGCCGTCTCATCAAGATCTACACTGTTTGCCATTCTGTTTTATATTGGCTGACTTCCCCATTTGATATAATGGATGTGATCAAATTCAATGATGGAAGAATCCACTTCGGAAATTCGGGGATGAAAGGGTTAAGTCAGTGAGCGAGGCATATGCACCTCTGATAAATACTCTTACGACATGGAAGTCTCAACGAAGGAATTGAAGCATAGCTGAAAAAAAATCCCGCCTATCGTTGGAATCGAACAGGGTCCTCCCGGTTAAAAATCCAATCCTGCGTCATGACGTTGCATCGGCGTTGGTGCTACGTTTGCTACGTTAGTGGTGATTTGTTTAGATGTCGTGTAGCCGCTGGGGAGTTTCGATGTTTTGTGGTATGGGCAGCCACTCTGACGCTTAATAAGTGGCGTAATAGTGTCTGCCTCTACTATTAATGTTGTGCTGTCTTGGAGTGACATGCAATGTCTTAAATAATGGTTTCTAGCTTGTTGTGGTACTCTCTGATCCATAGCTACAGATAAGATGGGGTATCTACATATTTCTTTTTCTTGTTTGATGGCGGGGACGTATGTTGTGGGTGCTCATTGGCTCGCAGCATGCTGCTCGTCGGGGAATAGGCAAACTATAAATACTTTTCAGCTGAAATAATTAACTGTATCTGTCCATCCTGGACGCAGGAAGAATTCCTTGAAAATCTTCAGGCATAAATAGGTTTAGGTTGAGTTTTATAATAGACATAAATTGAGAGAGTCTAGTCGGCACACGGCGTCGAATCGTCGTCTGTAAGAAATTTTAAAGTCTGGTTGGCGTTGTCTAGTCAGCACACGGCGTCGAGCGACGTCTATAGATATCGACATTAGATCGACGTTATTCGACGTTATTTGGTTTCTGGATAGCGTATGGGGAAATCATAACAGTTTATTTACCAAATTATAAATAGCATGTTTATTTATGGTGTTGCCATTCTGTTGTTGTAGTACTTAATATCTTTACTACTACTGCTTTAAAATAGTAGTAGTGGTAATAGTGGTAATAGTGGAATTAGTAATAATTATAATAATCAATATGATAATAAAATACTGAGAGTGGTGGCAACAACAGCGACTATTATTGCTACCTTCATTTTGTTTTGTACTTGATGATTTAAGATGGATTCCATTATATACTATAATGGCGTCAATATTTAGGTTAACTATATTGTTGTCAAATTTACTGTAGGAATATTTTATGTGTCACTATAACAGGTGAACTATACCAATATTAGTATGTTTACAGTTTAGTAATTTTTATAGCTGCCTTGGCAAGAGAAAACTCCTAGGGACATGACAAAAACATAAAGAACCAAGACCGAACTGTATTTCTGTTCATTAGGGTCCGAGTCTTAAGCAAATATATTACTGACATATATAAGTGTATGAACAGTGAAATAATGGCTCGGACAAGAATGGTGTGCATTTCGACCCAGTTTATACGCTATGTGAAAAGGGAGATTTTCATATGAAACGGTCAGTAATAGTATAGGTCAGTGAATATCAACTGACCGTTAAGTCACGTGGTGAATGCTCACTTTACCGTATTTCCACTGGGTGTTCGGACACTTTGGTTACTCGGCATTTTTCTTCCAAACTTTACACTCGTCCATTTCAATCTATGTTGGTACGTCTAGGGACTCTTGTATATTGGACGATCAGTCTGGACCCTGACCGGATGCCGCGTTTTCTGTTCTGGGTCTGTACTGTTTGCTTTGGATTAATTGTCCGATCACTTGGGTAAATGCGGTGATGAACTAAAATGTGGGTACTCGCGGGTGTCTATTCCTGGACCCCTGCTCCTGTTGGCGTTCGTCATTGGGTGCGGGAGTCCAGGAAAAAGCATTCGCTGCCATTGTATTACCGAAAAATCCTACTATGGTGAGTTTGATAAACTTCATGGGAAATCCCTGCTGCATAATGTTTAGTAAACTGGGTGGAATCGAAAACGACTCTTTTGCTCTGGACCCGTGCTCCTGGTGCGCTTGTCATTATGTACAAGGGTTCGGGGTAAAACTGATCTGGGTTTATACTGTTTGCTCTGATCTAATTGTCCGACCACTTGGGTAAAACGGTTGGCAGGTTACTCGCGAGTGTTTTTCCCTGGACCCTGCTCCTGTTGGCGCTCGTCACTAGGACCAGGGATCCAAGAAAGGGACATTCGCTGTCACTACTGAACGCAGCTCCAGTGATGTACCGCTTTGAAGTGTTTGATAAACTTCATGGGAAATCCCTTCTGCGTTGTGGTTAATGAACCGGGTTGAAGTTTTGCGCCGGTCCCTGCTCCTGTTGGTGTTTGTTGTTGTATACATGGGTTCGGGGCAAAACAGTTGCTATTCACACTTATGAACGCAGCGCAGACTTTTGTTATTGTTTCATTTAAAAGGCGTATGATTGATAGGTGTCTATAATTATTTTGAAAGTTGATCTGGCGGTACATTTCTACCGAAATATTTAATCATATTAATTCTAAAAATATGCGAAAAGATATATTAAATTGTCACATCAGTTCGACTATCTATATTTCAAAATGTTAAAAAAAATAAATATGCTTTTGTCTTAATATTAGCATTACCAAGAATGCTAATCTGAGAAAAAAAAAAAAAAAAAAAAGCTCATGAAACGTGAGCAGGATGTTATTCCTTTTTACAGAATTAATGTTGCACACGGGGACCAGTCGTGTTGATTCGCAATGGTAGTGTCATGTAGTTGGAAATTTCATGAAGTAATCAGCACGGCATTGACGTTAGGCATTACTAAACCAAGATTGTCGCGGATGTTCTGCTGAAAGATCTGAGACGTTTTGGAGGATGTCATAGAAGTCTAAATATCGTATATGTTCCAAATATGTCGTGGCGTATTATAGTCACGTGATTGGTATCCGTGTGTAGACTTACAGCCTGGGACATGGGCAAAAGAAAATGAAACATCTTGCCATCTTAACTATCACTTACGCGGATAATAGTTATTGTTTTATTGTATACATGGACGCACACATGTATGCGCGTGCACGAGTGCGTGTGAGAGTCTCCGTATGTAACTAATAGCTATTGATTATTTTTGTGTTTGTTGTGCTGTTATTAATTATATATGTCGACCGGACTGACCAACCGCTTTGACTTTGTGGTAATTATATATATAAGTGTAAGTAAAGGTCCCTTTTGGGGTTACCTGTGACTTCTGCTTTCCACTCTCTATTGACGTGTTGCAGCTGTGAAACTGGATCGTAGGGTCGCCTGACAGGGTATCTTTTCCTGTGTGGGTTTACTGCGTAAATTGTTATTACCCCATGGGCACTGAGAGAAAGTCTTTATTTTCATGCCTAAATGGAGCACTGGACGCATTCAAATGAGTATTAAATATGGAGGGGTCGAAGCGGCGGGTCTGACTGGCTGATCTATACCAGCACCTCAAAATTAATAATGATAGTAGTAGTGATGATGGTGATGATGACGATGATGATGATGATGATATAATTATTATTATTATTGTTGTTATTATTGTTATTGTTATTAGTACTACTACCACTACTAATAATAATGAAATATCTGCTTTGTTGAAAAGTTACCAAATCTTATGATGTTAAAAATTGTTTCAGTAATCAAATTATGTCAATCCCAATGTTTTTCACATTATGTTTGCTACACAGTTTGTATTGTGTTCTGAAATGTATGTCCCAAAGTTGTATTCCTTCTTTTTCTTTATACGCTTTTTTATTCATTCTTTCTATCGCTCTTCTTTCTTTCTTCTATTATTCAGTATGACCAATTTCGCCTTCAGCTCTGTGTCTTTCAGCAAGATCAGCTACGTTTTAAAATTATTAGTTTATCTTACATATTCGCGTCCGTCATTTTGCACCGTGCTATCATCGATTGTATAACTTAACTATGTATGTTGAACTGGACATTTACAGGGCGCGAATAGGGATGCACTACTATCGACACTTTAGTGTTAAGGGACTCGGGAAGTTAAATGTGTTTGATTTACTTGTATTTTTAGGATTCTTATTATATCAGTCAGGTGATATAGAAAAAAATCCTGGACCACAATCAGACATTACCGAAGAAACATCGGCATCATTTGTATTTCCTCCACTACACGGTAACTTTTCGTTGGTGCATTATAATGTCCAAAGTCTCTATAATAAAGTTGATATTTTACAACCTGAACTGTCGAGTTTTGATCTCATCTCTCTCACAGAAACCTGGCTAAATGATTCTATCTTAAATACGGAACTTTCTTTTAACAATTTTCAAATGCCCTTCAGACGGGACCGAATAGGAGATAGTCATGGAGGTATAGCTGTATATGTTAAAGAAGATATTCCTTGCAAACGTAGGCTAGATCTGGAATTAGCTAATATTGAATGCCTCTGGCTCGAATTGAATATTAGAAACAGAAAACTGCTTGTTGGTACATTTTATAGACCTCCAAATTCCTCGCCAATTGTTCTCTCAAATGTCGAAAATTCTATAGGACTAGCAGTAGACTCAGGCATAGCAGATATCGTAATAAGTGGTGATTTTAATTTTAACGTCATTAATCCATCATCAGCAAATAAAATACTGGATATATGTAAACAGTATAATTTGCATCAACTGATCAAAGAACCGACACATTTTACAGAATATTCTTCATCCCTTATTGATTTAATTTTGGTGAGCAATTTGCAGTCTGTTGAACTCTCCGGTGTTGGGGAGCCATTTCTCTCTCAAGATATAAGATACCATTGTCCCGTTTTTAGTATCTTTCGTTTGAAGAAAGCAGTGCAAAACACATTTAAAAGGGATATTTGGACTTACGATCAAGGCGATTATGAATCCCTAAGAAAAAGGATATCAGAATTTGATTGGAATTCTATACATAATGATGACGTCAATATTTATGCTAAAACATTTTCTGATAAACTTTTAGAAATGACAAAAGAATGTGTCCCTAATAGGACCGTTACTGTTAGACCACATGATCTTCCCTGGATGAACGGAAATATAAGAAAATTAATGAGGAAAAGAAATAGGTTGTATAAAAAATATAAAACAAACAAAACTGGAGAACGTTTTGAGGCTTATAAAAAGGTTAGGAATGAAGTCATAAACCTCTTACGCAAATCAAAACAGGACTATATTGATTCGTTGGCAAACAAACTAAAAGGCCCAAATCTATCATCCAGTGATTATTGGAAAACACTTAAATCTTTTATAAACTCATCAAATAGTACTGCCATTCCCCCTCTTTTACACGATGATACTTATTATTCAGACAATGTTGCAAAAGCTAATTTTTTAAACGACTTTTTTGTTGAACAAACAGTAATAGATGAAAATAATGCATCACTTCCAGCTCCTATATTTCCTGAAGACGCTTGTCTTAATACTGTTTCTGTTACACCAGAAGAGGTAAAGTCTGTTCTGCAAACTCTAAAACTAGGAAAGTCATCAGGACCTGACAATATCAATAATAGGATTCTTAAAGAACTGGCAATTCCTCTTTCGAAACCATTATCTGATCTCTTTTACTGCTCTTTAATTAATCGACAATGTCCCGACGTATGGAAGGAGGCTAATGTGTCACCACTATATAGAAAAGATGATCCTTCTTTAGTTTCTAATTATAGACCAATATCTCTTTTAAATACGATAGGCAAGGTTATGGAAAAAATAATACACAAGCATATTTTTAATTTTTTCAATGAAAATAATGTAATTTCATGCTTACAGTCTGGTTTTGTTTCGGGTGATTCAACGGTTAATCAGCTTGTAGACATTTATAATACGTTTTGTAAAACACTGGACGAGGGTAAGGAGGTAAGGGCAGTTTTCTGTGATATTAGTAAAGCCTTTGATCGCGTATGGCATAAAGGCCTTTTGTTTAAATTAAGAAAAGCTGGAATTAATGGGGAATTATTAGACTGGTTATCAAACTATCTTACAAATCGAAAACAAAGGGTTGTTATACCAGGTGCCGTTTCTAAATGGGCATTTATTAAAGCCGGTGTCCCGCAGGGATCTATTCTTGGCCCTCTTTTATTTCTTTTATATATAAATGACATTGTGATAGATATACATGCTAATATTAGATTGTTTGCGGATGATACAAGTTTGTATATGATAGTCGATAATCCAAATGAAACTGCTAGAATAATGAATGCTGATTAAGAAATTATCAACAAATGGGCAAAAACCTGGTTAGTCAAATTTAATCCATCAAAATCAGAATCACTTTTAATATCTAGAAAAGTTAATAGGGCTGTTCACCCGCCTTTAACAATGAACAGTGAAAATATAAAAGAAGTAGAGCATCATAAACATTTAGGCATATATATATCGCAGGATGGTACATGGCACGAACATATCAATTATATAACTGCAAAGGCCCGGCAAAGAATATATATTATGAGAAAATTAAAATTTCTATTTGATAGGGATTCTCTTCAAATAATATATATATCATTTATTCGTCCTATCCTAGAATATGCTGATATTGTATGGGACAATTGTACTCAATATGAACTTAATGCTTTAGAAAAAATACAGATAGAAGCAGCAAGAATTGTTACTGGTACAACAAAGTTAATTTCTGTGAATTTATTATACCAGGAAATAGGATGGGAACCACTGACACAGAGAAGAACAAAACACAAATTACACATGTTTTACAAAATGTCAAATGATCTTTCTCCAGCTTACCTGACATCTCTTGTTCCGTCGTCATTTGAAAATACAGTTTATAGTCTTCGGGACTCACAAAACATTAGACCCCATTAGACCCGTATTGACAAGAACACAGTTGTATTACAAGTCATTTATACCGTCGAGTATTAGAGAATGGAATGAACTGCCATTTGAATGTCGTAACAGTGATTCTCTTACAATTTTCAAACATCAATTAAATAAGAATCTTCCAAATATCCCTAAATATGGACTTAGAAATTTACAAATACAACATACTAGACTATGAACTGAATGTAGCTCATTAAATCAGCATCTGTTTTCCAAAAATATTATTGATAATCCATTATGCACCTGCGGAGAAGTCGAATCAACAAGACATTTTCTACTTGACTGTTCACACTATGATGAAATTCGTGTTGCGATGCTAAATAATATTTCGGCAATTTGTGACCCGAGTCTGAATGTTTTACTTTATGGTGATTGTCAGCTTGATAACCGTTTAAATGAAACAATATTCCGTGAAGTACAAATATTTATTGCTGAAAGCAAACGTTTTGATCGCTGAAACGAAAGATACCTCTCTCTCTCTCTCTCTCTCTCTCTCTCTCTTATATTTTAAAGATTTTTCAGTCACGTATATACCATATGTATTCAATACTGAATATAGCAAAACTACATATTACATACATGTAATATATATATGCTGGTATATATGTTTATATGTTTATGTATATATATGTACATGTATAAATATATATGTATACGTGTACATGTATGTATACATTATATGTATGGAAGTGCATGTACGAATATGTGTATGTAGTGGTATGTTTCAATCTTGTTAAAAGTTACAATTATTTAATAGTGTTCGTAGCAAATACTACATTCTGCATTAATTTAAATTATTCACCATAACATGTATTTTGTTCAAAATTTATGGGAGACAGATTCATATAAGTCTTTGACTTTTTCTGAATCCCAGTTGAAATATGTTTATGTTGACATGTATTGTATCTGTATTTATAAATAAAAATATGTTTAAACTAAAATCCAATGCTCTAACCACTGAGCCAAAGAGTCGACTCCCTGACGCAGTTGTCAGAGATTGAATATATACCTACATGCTATGCGTAATCTGCCAAGGCAGATAATCGAAGGTAGGAGTGCTAGGATTGCTGTCATATGAAGTCTCAATAAAATCGAAACTCCGATTAACGTTCTTTTAAGCGCGTTTTGTTTCCAAGGGTAACCACTGTAGATTTTCTTTTGATTTCACTGCAGCTGGTAGGTAATAAGTGCTGTGTGTGGCACCCATGGAAAATCTTCCCGTGCCTCATTATACACATTACGAAAACACGCCTATTCAAATATTTTGAGAATTTTACCACCAAAAATTGAAAACTTTCAGATGAAAAATCCTGGTAGTTTTCATATTTCTGCTCAAAACATAGATTGTGGGTACTTGTTAGAACCGCCTTGGCAAGGCGGTTCTAACAATACCCACAATTTATGTTTTTGAGCAGAAATAAGAAAATTAATGTATACCCCTGTAAACCACAGTTTTACTTTATAAAGGTGGGGTTTAAGGGGGTCAACATTATATAGGCGTGTTTTCGTGATGCTTGTGTTCATTGAGCCTATTCTGCTATTTTGCAATATATCGAATTCCGCTTAAGCTGGTGTTAGGGGCGTGTAATTCTGCAAACCATACTGCTTTCATATGAAGAGTCCCAAAACACGCGAGTCTCCGTTTTCATTCTTTTATGCCGTAAATGTTCTTTGTTTCGAAATGCAACCCTTATGAATTTAAATTGATAAACATAAGAAACAAATTTACAGTCGGTGAATCACTCAGTCAAACGCAACTTTCTCCAAAAGGACATCTATCTATGTCTAATTGAAAGCATTACAACTGAGGTTTGGAAAAGTTCAACTTATGCAAGGAACATTTGCTTGAGTTCACTTTTAAATATCTCCTGAATTTGAACCTTGCTGAATACTTTTTTCATTACATAAATTTCTTTAAACCTATACACATGCATTTTGTCTTTTTTAAAACTAGAAAAAGTGTCCATAGGACACGGATGCCCCCGCCAAATGCTATTCAGAAAAAGGGTTTATATGTAATTGTAACAGGTATACCATGAAGTTATTATTAAGGCCCGGACACAGCTTACTATATGGAACTAAGTCAAGGGAAGATAATTCAAAAACGAAAAACGCAAGAGTTGTCTTCCTTGTTCATGACACATCGTCTCAATGTGATGCATGCACCTGTAAAGTTTCATGAATATATTCCATATGGTTTAGGAGTTATGGCCCGGACACGGTTAACTATATGGAACTAAGTCAAGGGGAAATAATTCAAAAACCAAAAATGCCAGAGTTGTCTTCCTTGTTCATGACACATCGTCTGAATGTGATGCATGCACCTGTATAGTTTCATGAATATATTCCATACGGTTTAAGAGTTATGGCCCGGACACGGTTTACTATATGGAACTAAGTCAAGGGAAGATAATTCAAAAACAAAAAATGCAAGCGTTGTCTTCCTTGTTCATGACACATCGTCTCAATGTGATGCATGCACCCATAAAGTTTCATGAATATATTCCATATGGTTTAGGAGTTATGGTCCGGACACGGTTTATTATATGGAACTAAGTCAAGGGAAAATAATTCAAAAACCAAAAATGCAAGAGTTGTCTTCCTTGCTCATGACACATCTTCTCAGTGTGATGCATGCACTGGTAAAGTTTCATGAATATATTTCATACGGTTTAGGAGTTATGGCCCGGACACAGTTAACTGTATGGAACTAAGTCAAGCGGAAATAATTCAAAAACCAAAAATGCAAGAGTTGTCTTCCTTGTTCATGACACATCGTCTCAATGTGATGTATGCACCTGTGAAGTTTCATAAATATATTCCATACGGTTTGGGAGTTATGGCCCGGACATGAAGTGGGACGTACGGACGGACAGACGGACAGACAGACGTACGGGACGGACAGGGGTAATACTTAATGCCCATCCGCTATTCTTCGAATAGGCGGGGGCATAAAAACGGAGGGTGCTTTGTGGTTAAGTCTTGCTCCAAAATCACAAAAAGAAACAACAAAAGATACCATAATTACAAGAATATTTTACTTGTTAAAACATTTAATAATGAGCATACCATGTAAACACAACTGGAGAGAACATTTTATTCGTATCCAACAATTCATAGATGCCAAGGTGAGAGATCATGTGACTTATTGCGACACAAATATATTATAAAGCGTGCATGAAGATGGTTCAACAAAGAGCATTTAAAACTTAAAACATTTCGCAAGATCAAGGATATTGCAGTAAGCACTAATAACTGATGTTAATTGTGCTAGGTTTCTTTTATAAGAATTCAACAATGAAATAATTAAGAAAAACGGAACCGTACTATTCAGTGGTCATCAGCATTTTCTGACGCAATACATCACGTGATCTTCAACCTGAATGTCTGGAATGTCAACACACCTATTACCCTTAATGGGGAAGAATGTATCTGCGATGAAAGATCATTACAAACAACGTGTTCAATACAATTTTGATACAAATCGAATAAAAACTACGAAAAACAATGAGATTTTAATATTTCAAACCGGTTGTCAAGTGCGTGTTGGAGTTTTGAACATTTAATGAGATTGTAATTATTTCAAACTTTCCTTCTGACAGAAAACAGTCTGGTTTCAAGCAAAACAAAAACTACATACACAAATACAATGGTACGATCTTGTTGGAAATACTATTTATGATTTTATAAGATTTTCAGTCTGCATATTTAGTTGAATCACTGTGACATTTTAATTCTCAGTTGATAATCAAACCGGCGGCGCCTTTAAAAATGTTACTGAAATATCTAAATCTTGTTCTTCATCTTTGGCTCAATACGAATCAAAAAGGGTAGTGGCTGTAACTGTATTTGATATGCAGCCCATCATCCTTCCGATTAATTTTGGTTGGTTGCTTAGTTGGTCTGGAGTATAACTGCCCAGTCAACACTAATAAGGTCATGTCGAGTCGAACCCGCAACCTCCTGAGGTCGGACATTTCGATTAATTAAAATGTTTGTATATGTCAGACATTTAAGACCTCCAAAGTGTTCAAAACTGACATACGTCAGAATTGTTACAGGTAAGAGACAGCTTGATGAATGGGCACATTTTATAAACTTAATCTTTACCACTCTCTGGGCAAATTCAGCAGACTTCAAATTGATGGTTTTTTTTTTCCAGAAAAGAAGATCTGACATTTCTGAGACAACCGCTAGAAATGCCAAATTCTGTTTTCTGGAATAATAAGAAAAAATGTCAATATTATGTGTCTATTGAAAACAATACCCAGCAGGTTATGCGTTAAACGTTCAAGATAAAACACATCTTGTGGCATTCATTAGCGTTGCATGCAATGACTACTCATAATACGTTTGGTGCAAATATACAAATAGATCTTCTGAATATTCAAGGCACTACTCAAAAAACAAACTCCAGACAAAATAAATTGTATGTTTGTATGTGTAACTTACAGACACAACCACCATATACATTTTCCGATTCACGAGAAATCAACTAAATGTATTAACTAAAACAGACAAAAACTAAAACACAGAAAACTGGACAAGTAAAACTGGTTTAAGTATATACAGTACGAACAGTACGATCAAAACATAGTTCACCCGTCATCCAGATATAGACACAAAATAATTACATGATTATGTTGACAAACACAAGGCACAGATTCTACAAAGAATGACCCTTGAAAGCAATGAACACTCACAAAACTGTAAACAGCTGCAGTATATATTCTGGGTCACACAAACTAGTTCGGTCAATTAGGCCTTATCAGTGACCGTAATATTCTATTCAAATATATAGAAAATTTTACCTCCAAAATAACTGAAAATTTTCAGATAAAAAACTCTGTTATTTTTTATATTTTTACTCAAAACATAGATTGTGGGTACTCGTTAGAACCGCCTCGGCGAGGCGGTTCTAATGAGTATCCACCCTCTATGTTTTTTTTTGCAGAAATAAGAAGAATAATGTATACCCTTGTAAACCCCAGTTTACAAGGGTATACGTTATTCTTATCAGACATGATAAGAAGTTCACAGTGAGAGAAATTTAAGTTGAGTTTTATTATATAAAAGTGGGGTTTAAGGGGGAGGGGTCAAAATTATATATTTTCATGATGTTTATTTTTTTTTTTAAATCCCTGAACAGGCTCATTGATCACAAAGAACAGGAGTCTTGGGAGAAACTGCGTCTAAGCCACGTGCGAAAGTGTAGGCTTAGCTCAGATAACACGGCTACAGTCTGATCATTGCATCAGAATTACGGTACCCTGCAAAGCCATTCTAATGTGTGCAAATATGCGGCATAAACTGGGTCTTTGCTGTCCACAGGACTTGTTAAAGAAGAATATTTGATGATAATTCTGGGATACTTTTTATTATTATTATTTTTTTTAATTCTGCATTAAAAAACGTTGTGGGAAGCGTGCTCATTAGAGGCGAGGCATTTCTAATGAGTACCCACAACGTAGTTTCTATGGAGAACTGGAGAGAATCATTCCAGACTTCTCCACAAACATTTCTCCGAAACAAGTCCTCTGATATCAAAAAGAAACGTTTTCTCATGACACAGTTCAAGTTCATGAATGTAGTACTACTATGCTTCTGAATGAAAATATGGCGATGCATGACTAAATTGCTGTATACAGTATAACCTCAATGGCTCGAACCCGGATGGCTCGTTTACCGTGGATGATTCGAACTCTTTTTTCAGTCCCTACAAAATCCTTCCAAAGGCTCAAGAAAACAAATATTTAGGGATTTTTTTCCTTATTTAATCGTGGAATTGTATGTTGTGTGTACTCATTAGAATCGCCTCATCGAGGCGATTCTAATGAGTACATTCAACATACAATTATTGTGTAAAAAATCGAAAAGATTTCCCTACGTTATCGCTATTTGCTTCCCGACCTGACACCGTGATTAACCCTCAGTGGCTCGAACTACCCATGTCTCGAACAGTTTTCCATGGTCCCAAAGATGTTCGAGTCATTGAGGTTCGACTGTATATGGAGACTTAAAAAACCAAGTCTCCGAGTTCCGTTCTTTTGTGTGTTCTTTGTTTCCAAAGGCAAACTTTTATATTTTTATTATCAAATGAACAATGAGTGATGACATGAAACTCTCAGTAATGGTCGCGGCTCGTGAACAAATACTGTGGAAGTAATGGGTGGTACCTCACTGAACAAATCTAAGTGAATGGGATAAATTTGTCAAAACGGAAAATCAACATACTACAAGATTACCTGTCATTTCCAAAACTTTAATCCTCTTTCAAAACTTAGTTGGGTCAGGTAACTTAAATTTCTCTCACTGTAAACATTATCTAAAGGACTTCAGAAGTCTACCAAACACACTTTGAAGAGATATGTTACTACACTTCTCCAGGTTTAAATCTACCTTACCATAAAATTACAGGAATAGATACAGATCAGCCAGCCTATTCACACAGTCAGTGGTAAGTTAAGGTTTAAAACCAACATGTTCTACTGGGCGGTTGCCTATCTGACTTTACACTGGTTAACTCTACGATTAGGTCGGTAAGCAGTGTATAAAATTTTTCGCTTTGAGCAAAAGAAACAAGAATAGCTGCAATGTACAACATGCAATAGTGAATGCCCAAACTACAGTGAGTGCAGTCGTCATGAGACCTTCGCAGCAGGTTTTCTTACGACTGCTCATTTTAGTGATATAACCTGAACACATGCATTAAGTCTGAACATCTGTGGTGGTACAGGAACCACTTATAAAGCTTTGTAATGTAACATTAATGATCAATTATCAACGAACTAAACAATAATTTATTAACACAGAAACACATACGAATATCATTTTTTACAAAAAGTTCCCTTTCCTACTCAATTTCATTTCACCAATACATTATCTATTAAAACACACACACACACACACACACAATTTTATTATCACCCATACTTTATCTGTTAACACACACACACACACACACACACACACACACACACAAACACACACACACACACACACACACACACACACACACACCGATTTCCCAATACCCCTCCTTCAAACCTATATTAAAATTCCTCTTGCACTTTGGTTGGATTTCTGCGGTACTAATTGTTTTCCAGTTAAACCCATTTTAGACTGAATAGCCCACACATGCCTGTCAGACAATGTGCTTTAGATGTGCTTAGCGAAAAATGGCTAAACTATTTGCAAACAGTGGACACTGATCAGATGCCGCAGTCTATGGCGTCTGAGCTGGTCTGCTCTTTTAATTACCCTTTTGGAGGGCTCCTAAAAGGGTTAAGATACGACAATGTCATGAAAAAAAGGGATCTGTTGCCATAAGTGAAGAGCATCTTTCCCTCTGACCAGCCAATATTTGCAAACACATTCTACAATCCTGTGATACTCAAAGCGAATAACAATGCCTCAACACACTGTAAAGGTCCAGGCTAATCTGAGTTTTCACTGTTCGCATAGGCAACAGACTTATTCAGTCACAACACGGTCAAGTTATCTTCAGTTACAAAGTTATTTTAACCCTTAAAGCGCCAAGAAAAACTGCATCTGAAAATGTCGCCTGTTTATGTCGTCTGCTGAATATTCTTGCAGACTTTTCAAACCCATTTTTGCATACAGGCAAACAGTGTGAACCCTGATCAGACTGCTCCTAAAAGGAGCAGTCTGATCTGGGTCCACGCTGTTTGCAAAAATGACTTTTAAAATCACAAGCCAGACGACAAAGCAGACGACAATAATTGTGACTGGCGCTTTAAGGGTTAACATACAATCTAATAACACATGATCTCAGCTTGCGTTTTTAGCCAGTATCCATTAATTATCAAAAACATCATCAGTTTTTGCTTAATACAGGGCTGTTGAAATACCATGCACGACTTGTCCCATTTTCAATTTACTTGTCCTGAATCTCACTAACTCGAACACCGAGGGCTCGTTTACCATGGCTATTTCGAACTCAATTTTAGTCCCTGGGAAATTCTCTTGATAGCTCAAGAACACAAATATGTCTAAGGGAAATTTTCTTATTTTATCATGAAACTGAATGTTGTACTCATTAGAATCGCATCATCGAGGCGACTCTAATGAGTACACTCAACATACCATTATTGTGTAGAAGACAGAAAACGATTTCCCTAAATATATCGCCATTTGCTTTCTGATCTGGCGCCATCACTGACCTTCAGTTGCTTAAACTACCCATATTTCGAACAAATTTCCATGGTCCCAAAGATGTTCGAGCCATTGAAAATTTGACTGTATATATATATATATATATATATATATATATATATATATATATATATATTATATATAATATATATATATATATATATATATATATATATATATATATATATATGTCTTCGAGGAATAAGAAAATAAATGTCAATTTTCGGGCAAGTAAATCTTGGTTAGACAAGTGACCATTTTGGCCATTTACTTGTCCGTGGACAATATAAAATTTGATATTACCACAACCTCGCTTAATATGTAACCATTTAGCCATTACACAAGCTTTAACAACTCCAATGCTTTTATCACACGGTATCATCTGATGCTGGCCACGTCATTTGGTACATGTAAAATCATTGGTATTAAGAGCCAGTTTCAACACTATACATTCGCTTCCCACATGCTAGTAGCTTTCAGACTGTATAATGGTAAATGCAATTAACCCTTTCACCCCTGAGTTTCTGAAGTAGACTCTTCCATGTTGAATTTAGACATATCCATTATTGCAAACAATGGGCCATTCAAAAATCAAAAACCGGATGGCAAACAGTGTAGATCCTGATGAGACGGCTCATCTGGACCTATACTATTTGCAAAAGTATCTGTCTTGGTCTACTGGGCTGAAAAGGTTAAAATTTTGATTATGTCAAATATTTTTTCCTGGTTAAATTCACTGATTTTGTCAAGATATAACTAATTTATGGCTGAGAAAATAACTAGGGCTACAATATTCCATTTGATATTTGAATTTAAAATTACAAAGCCAAAAACATCAAAAAGTCAAGTAAAAATTAATTTCTTTTTCACATTGTTTACCTGCTTATAAGCTGCAGAGAATATATGGGCCGCATCAAGAGAAAACGTCCTTCTGACATGTGCAATCAATGAAACATATAAGCGAAGATACCCAGGGTATGCCACAATTACGAAGCACAGCCTTCCAAGGGCAGCAAAGGAAAAAGAGATGAGGAACAAATAATGACAAAACAAATGCAACATACGAAACCACTGATGCACAAAGAACTGCAACAGAGGTACCACCTTGGAAAGGTCAGTAGAACTACTGAGGGGAAGGGGGGGGGGGGGCCTTAAACCAGTTTACTGGCGCAAAATCTAACCCTGAATTACAAATGTTTGTCTGCATGAAGAGACTTTACATCTTTGGCTATTCAAAATGCACAAGTGGTTTCTGATCAGACTGTGCAAATGCGCAGGCTGATCTGAATCTTCGCTGCGCATCAGTGAAACACATGTAATCAAAAAGTGATGAAACAAAGCGCAGGGCTCAATAGAGACTGAAGCAAGAACACAAGAAAACCAAAACAGTTCCACGATGGACCACAGGCATTGACAGGCGCTATCTATCTGAAAACTCAAATCAACCTGGCCATCTGCGCAGTCTGATTAGTCTTCGTTGTCCGCAAGAAGAAACATTACATCCTTGGCTATTCAAAATGCACAAGCGGTTTCTGATCAGACTGCGCAAATGCGCAGGCTGATCTGAATCTTCGCTGTGCGCACAAGTCCGAGGGTATGTTATCTGATATTGCGGCTCATACGTATTCCTAATCCGACTCTTTACACATTCCCTATTCACTAGAACACTGCAATCCTGCATTGTGTAAGTTATATAAAACTGTAAGAAATAAAAACTATGATAAAAACAACATATAAAAATTATGCTGTATTTACATCGCCGTCTTTTAAACATGAGGCACCAACCCCGTCCCCCTACTCTCCCCGAGATTAAAACTTTGTAAATGCTACGGATTATAAAAATGCTACCTTGTTTGTAAAAGTGTGGCATATATGGGCCGCGCCACACAAAAACGTGTCTTCTGGCAAATGCGGACAGCGAAGGCCCAGATCTGCTTGCGCATCCGCGCAGTCTGATCAGGGCTTTCGCTGTCCGCTGTCAGAATCATTGGACACTACAGAATGTATCAACAGAGAGCAAACGTCCAGATGGGACTTCGCGCATGCGCGGGATGAATCTGAATGTGCATTTTGCGCATGCTCGAAGACTCTTTTTCGCTTAACGCGGCCCAATAACTAAACAGGTAATTGTAGCTGCGAATAATTCTAAAATTTCATTTCAGGCTTTAATCACTTCAGTGCAATGGCAGTCATCCTAAGGTGTTTTAGGAAAGAAAAGTGAAGCAAAATAACTTCATTCTTTACTTGCATTAAAATTGTGTATATAAATGCACCTTATTTTTGTATTTATTTTCTTACTTTTTAGCTAACAAAAAATAATACTTCAACTTTATATCTGGTGCCATCCAATTTTGATTTCAATTTTAACCTAAAATTCTAAGCTGTTTAAGTTCTACTTGTTGTCGTCTCTTGACTTTCTCTGCGCTGTTACAAATTCCACATATTCAATATACCCGTCACCATTTAGGTCATCTTCTTGTAAAACCATATCTACAATATTGGCTATTTCGTCATCACTAAATACTTTCGTATCTGCTTGTTTATGTTCTTCGCCCTCCTCATCTAGAAAAAAAAGAGAGAAAAATAAATACTATTCCATCCAGTTCAAGATCTAGATCCACCAGTTGTTTCCTATATGTAGGCCGCGTCAAGCGAAAACTGTCTTCGAATGTACGCAAAATGCGCGGATTTAGATAATCCTGCGCATGCGCAAAGTATCATCCAGTCCGGACATCTGCACTCTTTTCACATATTCTGGAGTTTCCAGTGATTCTTTTAGCGAACAGTGAATGCCCTGGGCCCGAGGTTATAAAATGTTTTCATGCTCAATTCAGCTGAGCATGAAAATTTCTCTGCTAATAAATATGAAAATGCCAACAAAAAAGTTGGCATTTTCATATTTATTAGCAGAGAAATTTTCATGCTCAGCTATGTTTAATAAGAAAGAATTCACACTTGTTAGTAATTTGAGATTTATTTGCAGGAAAAATTTCATGCTCAGTTGAGTTGAGCATGAATTTTATTTTATAAATTCGGGGCCTGATTAGACTGCGGATGCGCAGGCTAGTCTGGGCCTTTGCTATCCGCATATGCCCGGACAGGTTTTCGTATGGCGCGGTCCATATTATGTAATGTTACTAAAGCATAATTAAGAATCATTTATATTTCATGAGCATCTGGTGTAGCTTTCTATACTTTTTATAGTCCATGAGCACCTTGCCTCGCTTTCACTACTTTTATAGTCCATGAGCATCTTGCCTCGCTTTCACTATCCCAAGGCACACATGCCGTATAAGTGGCATTTTTTCGCGGAACACCAGGGACTTAAGTCGTACTTCAGAATAACTCAAAAACATTCTCGGGATTATTTTTTTAAGAAAACAACATATTTTAGAGTGAGACTGGTCGACCAGTGACGCTCAGTCATGTCATGCCTCTTGTAAGTAAATGAAAGCAACTAAATTGTAATTAGTCCTGATAATGGGTTTATCGTTTTCCTTATTTGTGTTAATCATTCATTTTCACTTTGACTTTAAATCAAGGGCAACTGGTATACTTTCAGGGGTGGCAACTGTCTTTTTTTTTTTTTTGCCAACTTCTGAAAAGGGGTCTACTCTAAAAGGAAAGACTTTGCTCCGAAATGAGATCTAATCTAAAGCGAAAGAATTTGCTCCCTTTATGAGTAAATCATCATGAAAACACCCCTATAAAATTTTGACCCCCTTATACCCAACTTTTATATAGAAAAACAGGGGTTTACAGGGGTAAACATTATTTTTCTTTTTCTGCTCAAAAACATAGATTGTAATATCTATGTTTTGAGCAGGAATATGAAAAAAAAATATCTGATTTTTTTTTTTATCTGAGAATGTTCATTTTTTGGTCGCAAAAGTTTCAGTATATTTGAATAGGCATGTTTTCGTAATGTCTCTTCTTTTTGTGTAGATCTCCTTTTCAGAATTGTTTTTTGGTGTTCAGGATAGAAGGAATGGTGAAATATCTACCAAGGTATCAAGTCCCCTCCAATATTTTAATAAATTTACGGTGTCTTTACCTGTTCTTTAGTTAATTTCAACTTTTCACTGCGTGAGAACTGGTAGATGTCACATGTTGATCTATTATATTTTTTGGTTACATGAAATTTTTCCTCTATCTGATATCCATTAACTTGCAGCAAAATGGTGTTTAACGCCATAATGACGCTGTTTATGATTTTGTACAGTCTACACAATACTATATATCTTTAAACTCCACGACATAATTAATCACTCGCCATGATTCGATAAGAGGAACCGTTTTTAAAGCCAAGCCGCTCAAATTTACAGAAAAAAAACAACAAAAAACAAAAAACAAAAAAAAAATCAACAACAACAAAAAAACAAAACAACTAACTAATCATTAACCTGAGTAATGAGTAACCCAATGCCCAAAGAACATCATCTGAGATTTCGGACAGCCAGGCTTGATAAACAATACAGACCCGGAGCATGCGCCACAGGACGAAGCGTCTAATCAGCATCTACACTGCTTCCATTAAGTACAGGAATTTCTATAAAGGATGGTAACAGAAAAACTAAACCCTTTATTTGGAAATGGATATGTCCAAAGAGTTTAGGCAGAAGGGTCCACAAGTCATAAGTGGGTCAATAGTGGAAGCAAATGATATGAAAAAACACGGAGCATCGTGTAAACGGTAATACTGTTTTATTATAGACAAAAAACAATACGAAAGTGTAAAATATATGCAATTTACAGGACAGAGAGTACAAGAAGTAATATAAATGGCAGGAATGTATTCTATTCTAATTATCACAACCATTATTTGTACCACAGAGATAAAGGAGACTGGATACACTTAAAAGATTGTTTTGATTCCATTCTGAAAAAGGGTTTATTCTAAACGGAAGCAAACTGTTTCCTTTTAGAGTACAACCTTTTTCAGAAGGGACTTGATGTGGAGGTCAGCAAACAAAAAGTCGCTAAATTGTCTCCCTACTAAATGGTGGAAATTTTCCAAGTGTATCAAGTCCCCTTAACCCTTGTCCTGCTGAATAGAGTAAGATGTCACACCCACTTCTAATTTTCAGATTACTAGATCCTGATTGTTGCTATATATTCATATACTTAATGGCAAACAGTGTAGATCCAGATCAGTTGGCTTCTTCAGAAGCCAACTGATCTGGATCTACACTGTTTGCAAAGACATGGTATAACCGGTTCAGCAGGACAAGGGTCAATTTAAAATCTGGAACATAACCGTCGAGACGCTTTAAATGAGTACCCAACTTGTGTTTTTGTGGAGAAATATTGACCAAGTACATCTGCTTTGAACGTATGATGAAACACCTGCTGGGGAAAGGTGGTAGCCTTAACTGTTGTTTAGTTTACATACTATGGATCCAGTGGAGAAAATGCAAGTATAGTACTACAGACTGAAAATGAAGAGGAAATTTGGTACCAATGTCAGCACAAGATTGTATATCCACACAGTTTAAGGCCATCAAAATTCGTTTACGGTATCAAAGCTCTAAACAGGGCTTTTTTTTCGTTTCAACTACGTGCATATATTTTTCATATTTTTTTCTATAATAATTTCTAGTTTGGCTATCCATTAGACGCGCCTCCAAGAGGCTCATCTAATGAGTACCCAAAACAGAAGTTTTTGTGGATTAATCCGAAAAAAATATACATGTACTTATTTCGTTCCGCACCATATAATTTTGTGAAGAAATACAAACTGGATCTAACAAAATAGAGGGCTCATTGGCGATTTGAAGTATCATCGGATACTGTACAAACGGTCAAGGTGTAAATAAACACATTATTACTTCAGTAACATGACCGGATGCTCTGTATTAAGTCTCGTGGATGTTTCCATATCGAAGATTCACACCCAATGCACGCATCTCGTGTCGTCCTGGAAACAATCACTCGACGTGATAAAAGGCGTTAGATCACGTTACTGTCCTAATAATGTGTATTTATCAAAAAAAAAAAAAAAAAAAAAAAGAAAGAAAAAAAAAAAAAAAAAACAATAAACGATAATATAAATTAGTTGCACAAGCACAGTCTTCCATAGGCGCCGAAAGAAGATGAGATGAGGTACAAACAATGAGGATAACACAATAGCAATATTCGACATACAAAGAACTGCAACATAAGAAATCGTTTTGTCTTGGAATGGTCAGCAGACAAGCCACCGATGGCGTGAGGCGGAGGAGCTTAAACAACCGTATTCGACCTAATTACCGCACTGTGCGCTTAGGTTTTCAAAATTACGGGGCAAATTTGCGATAAAGTATGTATGTACCTACTAAGGGTACATTTTAAAGAAGATTAGTAAAGGACTAATTTGATAATGTTTATGCGATCTTTTCTGATTTTCTTTATAAAAGCATATGTTGTGGGTACTCATTTGAATTGTATCGACAAGTCGATGCAAAAGTTCATGCAGTTCAAAAGGGTACCCACAACATATGCTTTTATAAAGAAGTAGACAAAAAAGTACACTGGCTGTAATCTGAAGACTACGGAATTGCTTGACTGTGCGCTTATTGGGGTATGTGCGGAAATTATGTAGATACAGTAGTCCAACTTGATCTAACCTCGATTCTGATGCAACACCAAATTACAAATATTTGTTCGGTTCACAAATGGTTCTCTATTCCGTATGTAAACCATCACAGAAAAATACAAATACATCACAATCTAAGAACGAAACTAGAAATGTGTCAGTATGACACAGATGCCCCCGCCCAGGGTCATCCTCACCCCCGCGCAGGTATTTTGCAAAAAATGAAGTTGAAAAAGGGGCCATAACTCTCATAATAATTGGCAGATTTTACAATAAATCGAACTTGACCATATTTTATGATTATATTACCTGGGTATAAAATATGAATCCAATACACATTTCAATCTTGTTTAAAAAAAATATCAGCAGGAAAACATCTTTTGAAGTTGGAAAAGGACCATAACTCCTATAATAATGGGTTGATTTTACCCGTATTGGAACTTGACCTCTATTTTATGATTATATACCTGTGTGTTAAATATGAATTCAATACACTAATGTTTTCAAAAGATATCAAACTGAAACTATTTTTCAAAGTTGAAAAAGGGCTGTAACTCCAAATATAATTGGTGGATTTTACCCTAAATCAAACTTGACCTATATTTTATAATTATATGCTTGTGTATAAAATATAAATACAATCCACTAATCTTTTCAGAAGTTATGGAACGGAAACCATTTTTCAAAGTTGAAAAAGGGCCATAACTCCAAAAATAATTGGTGGATTTTACCCTAAATCCAACTTGATATACATTTTACGATTATATACCTGTGTCTAAAATTTGAATCCAATCTTTTCAAAAGATATCGAACGAAAACCAGTTTTTCAACTATTTTTCAACATTGATAAAGGGCCATAACTCCAAACATAATTGGTGGATTTTACCCTAACTCAAACTTGACCTATATTTCATAATTATATGCTTGTTTATAAAATATGAATCCAATTCACTAATCTTTTTAAATGTTATGGAATGGAAACCATTTTTCTAAGTTGAAGAAGGGCCATAGCTCCAAAAATACTTGGTGGATTTTACCCTAAATCATACTTGACCTACATTTTATGATTATATACTGTGTATAAAATTTGAATCCAATACACTAATCTTTTCAAAAGATATCGAACAGAAACCATTTTTCAACTATTTTTCAACATTAATAAAGGGCCGTAACTCAAAAAATAATTGGTGGATTTTACCCTTAATCGAATTTGACCTATGATTATATACCTGTGTACAAAATTTCAATCCAATACACCTACCCTTTCAAAAGATATCGCACGGAAACCATTTTTCAAAGTTGAAATTTTTTCAAAGTTGAAAAGGGCCATAACTCCCAAAATAATATGCGGATTTTACCCTAAATCGAACTTGACCTACATTTTATGATTATATACCTGTGTATAAAATTTCAATCCAATACACCAATCCTTTCAAAAGATATCGCACGGAAACCAAGAAGTGTTACGTACGGGACGGACGGACGGGACGGACGTACGTACGGACAGCGGTGATACTATATGCCCCCCCCCCCTCCTCCCCTCCCACGCCAATTGAAAATGGCGGGGGCATAACAAAGAGGAGGGCTTTTTTCAGGGAAAAAAGAATCATATTTCAAAATGTCATCTACTGAATGTTTTTACCAGCATGCTAAGCGTTCACCTCCCCAACTTCAGAAGTCCCTAAAAGGGTCGTTTCTTTGTTGCATGCAGTTCTTTTTTCGTACGTTGTTTAATGTAAATATGAAGTTTGCTTTATTATTGTTTATTTCTCATTTCTTCGTCTTTCCGTGTCTCTGAAAAGCCGCACTTTATGCTATGGCCTTTCCTGGGCAACTTCACATATCATTCCAGCTTCTCCCAACAGAATATAACATAAATTAAAGCTTTCAAGAACATATAGACAATTCTAGTATAAAATGAGCACCATCCACCCACAAAAATATTTACTTGACAAATTGAATGTCGTGCCAATTAAAGCTACCAATAGAGTATGACTTGAGTAAGTTGAACATCTTATATTAAAGCTTATAAAGGTAAGTACAGCATAACTTTGCCTCATACTCATCAGATTCTCTCTCTCTCTCTCTCTCTCTCTCTCTCTCTCTCTCTCTCTCTCTCTCTCCGTTTCACGTTAAGTTTAAAACTCTAAGTTTAAACGTTAAGTTAAAGAGCCACTTTACCTCGAGTCCTGAGGCAAAGACCCTCTTCTACGACTTCGCACTACCAACCTAGTAGAAAATCCTATTTTTCATCTGATAAACGTGCAATTAATAAATATTTGAGCAATTGCATATCCTCCTCAAATGGTATAGGACTCAAATATCACGAACAAAGACGATCAACACAACAATACTTTTTGTTCGACTTCAAAGTCAGAAAATCTCACATCTAAATATTAGTTACTTGATAAAACCCGATTTTCAAACATAATTTTGATGTTTTAGCCAAACTAATACATTTTTTTCTCTCTTACTATTCTCAGGAAGGAAACGCACTCACTCTCTCTCTCTCATAATAAATAGTTTACTTATATTTAAGTGACACTTTCTTTTTACTTCTAAACAAGTTCAATAAACCAAAAAATATATACAGTCGAACCTCGTTATCTCGAACTCGCTTATTTCGAATTACCGCTTATCTCGAAGTGAAAATGTGGTCCCTGTTTTAACAAGAAATTATGACAACAGGTAACAAAATAATGTGGAAAAGAGGAGCAATTTTAGGAGCAATTTCTCCTCTTTTCTACATATTTTTATATATATTTTTAACTTCAGGAGTCAAATTACATATGCATTTGTTAAATGTGGTTGTTCAATTTATTGTTTTCCGCACTCTCTCAACTCTGATATTTCGAGGTACGGATATTTCGTAGTATTTCAGTGAGTCCCTTGGAATTCGAGATAATGATAGTCGACTGTATTAACCGTTACCCTTCTCTGTGAGCTAATTCAGCACACGATAAACTGATTTTAACTTTTTCTTATTTTCCGATGAAACAGACTGAGACATTTCACGCAATTCTAACGAGAAAATTTGTATGAAACGTTAAAACCTGTTTTCTAGGCAAAATAAGAAAGAAAAAAAAATATTTCAATATGCGTCTTACTGTATTCTTTTTTACCCAGCATGCAAAGTGTTAAGAATACTGGATACACCTAGAAGTATTTCTTCCTTTCCGCAAGGGAGAAACAATTAAAGACTTCCTGGCTTCACCCAGTCCCTTCTGAAAATGACTGCTCTAAAAGGAAAACACTGGGGTTTTTTTTTTGTTGTTGTTGTTGATCATATTTCAGGAGTGAGGCAAATTTTGATAGAGCTGTCGCCTCTGAAAGTGCATCCAATCCCCTAAACCCATTGTAGAATCTCCCACACTATATATTGGAAGAGTCCGATTTCAATTTTAGGTACGCCCGGCTAGGAGATTTACATATTCCTAGAGAAAAATGGCTAAACAATTTGCAATAGAGACCTTGATCAGACGCCGCGTCTGGGTCTGCACTGTTTGTCAAATACCCTTTTACGGGTCTCCCGACTACAATGGGTTAAACTAGACAAATGACGATATAATGATTGAAATCAATATCTAAGACTACAATTTTGAGTTCATTTCTTCTTTTGATTTTCTTTGAGCAGCGGCGAACTCGGCATATGTAATGTAACCATCATTATCATAATCATCCTCTTTCATAACAATATCAATGATACTGGCGATTTCTCTGTCGCTAAACACTTTCTGTCGCGTATGCTTCGTCTTTTCGTCTTCCCCGTCTGAAATAAAGGAGAAGTCATTCTAACTCAACAAATAAAAACATCGCAAAGCACTGTGTAATAACCCGCCACTGGTATGTGTTGGAACTACAATTATTTATGTCAGTCAGCAATGCAAGTAGTGCATGTCATGTTAAAATATAAGCGAAGATACCCAGGAAAAGCCACGATAAGGAAGCATAGCATTCCCTAGTACACCGTTCTAGGTCTATCGTATGAAATCTAAATCAACTAGATGAAAGAAACTCGAAGTTACCACAAGGAAGTAAATTTTAAAGGGAAATGATACAAATTCATTTAATTTGAGTTGGAGTTTTATGGTCCAGCCAACACTGTTGATGTCATGTCGAACCGGTCAATTAACATACACTATTTACCTGGGCAGGCTCAGTCCTTAGACTTTAAACTGCCCTCCTGTGAAAAAGTAGGGCTAAAGTAGACCTGAAATTTTTGAAAAAGTAGGGAAAGAGTAGGAATTTTAGTAAAGGAAAGTAGGGACAGTAGGGGCATTATGCATGTCTTCAGTCTCAGATAAAAGCTAAAGTAGGGAAAGAGTAGGAATTTTAGTAAAGGAAAGTAGGGACAGTAGGGGCATTATGCATGTCTTCAGTCTCAGATAAAAGATGCAATATGCAAACAGTGTTATTTCTGAGCAACAAAATTGCATTACAATGAAATGGAAATGCCAAAATAAATGTTACAAAAAAGGGGGATTAAGACTGAAGTAAAACTATTTTATAAAGTCTGCGACTCTATAAATTTTGACCTTATTTTTAAGAACACTAAGTGAGCAAAGCGAGTGAAGAAAAATATTGCAATTTTAATCACTTTAGGCATTTGTTTAACCAACCAGTAGGAATAGTATGGCGTTTTATTGTTTTTATTCTTTTTTTTTTACTTTATTTTTATTTATTTTATTTTATTTTTTTTTTGAAGGGTAGTGCTAAGTAGGGATAAGATTCAAAATGTAGGGAAAAAGTAGGAACAGTAAGAAAACGCAGGTGCCGCGTTGAAAGACCGTAAACGGTTAGTCAGTTCTTGTGCACAGACTTTCGCCAGTAACTGCCATTCTTGGATCAGCAGAAGGGGAGCATGGCCGTAAACACGACTTCATCATCTATCTCCACAAAAGTTATGTGGCCGATCTGGGATTTAAATTTGCGAGACCCCTGGATCTGCAATCAGACGCGCTACCGACTACGCTATGGAGCCCGGCCTGACACATATTCTGGGGAGGCATCATTGTCAAAACCGTTTTGTCTCTCTTTTGCAAAGGATTCTGTTTTAAAAAAAACGAAAGAAGCAAAATCTTTCCTTTTAGACTAAACCCTTTTACAGAAGGGATTTGGTGAGCAGAAAAGCAATCAGGAAATCACTAAAGTCGACTCCCTACTAAAGGATGACGGAAAAACTACCGAGTGTACCCTGTCCCCTTAACGATTATTAAATGGGCCCTTAACTGATGTCAGAATTGGCACATAAATGCTATTTTATACCCAAATCTGCCATGTTCAATGGCATAAGCGTTAATCGCTGTGTCACTTTTAGCGCAAAAATAGTTCACATTATTTATGCCAACCAATTGATAATAACCATGATATATATAAATTTATGCTAACCTGATACATTATAACTAGCATATATTTAAATTTTAATTTTAACTTTGTAGATAACGAGGGCACGTGTGTATCTAAATTATGCTCGATTCCCGCTTAGTTGGCAATAGTATTGAACTGAATAAAAATACAAATTAAGTTTTGTTTTCTCTGAAAGAAACTGGAGGGCAAACCGTAAAAATATGCTGTTCACTTACGGACACGGTGATTAATCTCAAATAAATTCTAAGAAAAATGAATTCTTTGATAGCAGTTAATACAATGTACATTAAAGAAAACAAAAATCGCATGCTTGGCTTAAAAAAAATATGTTCATCAACAGTAATATAATTTGCAACTCAACAGAACGACGCGACGGCCCAAAAGTCTTCAAATATACACAAAGCCTCTGCAAATTTAAGTTTAGAGCTCTCTGGGTAAATTCCCCAGATGACAAACTGATGTTATTTCTCTTTATTTTCCCTATTATTCGGGAAAAAGAAAAAAAAATATATCTGGAAACTTTTATCTGCTGCAATTTTCACCCATCATGCTAAGCGTTACGTCACCTTTCAACGAGACCAGTAAAATCATGCCATCGCTATAGGATTCTTGTTGAAATCGAAAGAATAGAACGAAAGACGCTTTATATCCAGGCTAATCTTATTATGTCAGCAGAAGAGTTGTAGAGTCCACATATCCTCCCATAATTAACAGGAGGCGTATTTCCCCAGCCTATCAAAGCGATTTCAAAGCCTATCAAAATCATAGTGGTGTTGTATTCCTGATATTGGAAAAAGAAATGATACTGAAATAACTAATGGAAGCCAGTAGCAGCAGTCGCGAATACAAATACAGTCATAGTCATTTATTACAGTCAGCCCTCTTTATACCGACACTCGATACAACGACAAAATTCGTTATAATGACAATTTGACTGCCACGAAACCTTCGCTTAAGACGTAACATTAAGTTACAAGTTATGCAAGTATATTGTATTTAATACTTTAAAGAAACATACGTTTTGGATATTTGTTAGGAACAACAGCAAATTCATTTTAATGGCAATATCTTTGGGAC
This sequence comes from Anodontia alba, assembly GCA_964016985.1. Taxonomy (NCBI): domain Eukaryota; kingdom Metazoa; phylum Mollusca; class Bivalvia; order Lucinida; family Lucinidae; genus Anodontia; species Anodontia alba. Next base: position 116,880,568 of record OZ024823.1, read on the forward strand.
TAATGATGTCGTTGTAACGAGGGTTCATTATAAATACAACTGTTAAAATGCATGTACGTTATATATGAATTTTATCCTATACCATTTATTCTTGATTAAAAATATAAGTGACGATACGAGTACCCAGGAAATGCCACAACCCCTTAAAGCACCAAGCATAGCTACAGAAGATGACACTTTGAGATTTTTTTCAGAGAAAATAAGACTTGGCATTTCATGTGAATCGGCTGCTATGCAGACGACTCACATGAAGTGTCAAGCCTTACATTCCTTGAATGATAATAATAATAATAATAATAATAATTAAAGATGTCGTCTGCTATTGTGATTAACGCTTTAAGGATTAATGTGGTTTGACCAAATCGATGGCTAGCTTTGCTTGGTTTCAGACAACTGAAACAAATGCCAATGAAAACATTACCAGTATAATCTAAAATAAAAGTCGAAAAGGACTGCCTTTGGAAACAAAGAACACACAAAATCACGAAAATCGGAGACTCGGTTTGATTGAGTCTCTTCATATGCAACACTGTTTGTTTGTGTTGAGGTTTTACGGCCCAGTCAACCCAATGGGGTCATGTCGAGCGCGGTTGCAACACTGTAATTTGCCAGTCTAGTTTCTTACATTAAACTGCATTTACACCGACACATCATGAATGGAAACAATAACTTCTTATACACTGACCGTATCTATCAAAACATTATGATTAAGTTGAGGTTTTACGGCCCAGTCAACCTATCGGGGCCATGTTGGGGCGGTCACTTTACCTAACCACACTTTTCCTGGGCAGGCTTAGTTCTCCGAGTGGTTAACCAGTATGTGAGTACATTCTTTCGCCAGGAACTTTGAATTACTCTCAAATACCTATCGTAAAACTAAATTTACGACAAAGCATTGCTCTGTAGTAAATCGATGTTTTTGACTGACTGTTCAGATTTTTAACGCTACCAGGCAAGAGTCACATAGAGCCTCGATGTTTATGAAATAAAAGTTTTGCTTTTATACATTTATTTCTTTTGTCTTTCTATGCTTCATAACAATGCTAAAATTTCATAAATTTTAAACACGCAGAACTTGTTGAAACCCTGCTTTCAAACTTCTATCACCGAGTTCTGCCTAATTCGCAGCTATTTTTATATTTGGAAAAAAATCAAAACGTCCACATTTCTAAACCATTTGAGTTTATCATATTGATTTATTTGATTTTTATGTTTTCGCTATGATGCATCGACTGAGTTGGAACCATTATGTGAACCGATTTTTTTTTATGTATTTCTGTATTAAGAGTAGCATTGGGACCCAGGGTGAAGTAAGTTGACTGTAAAAGTGCTTCGACCGCCCCGCCCCCACCCCACCCCCTCCACGGGTTTGCAGCTGGTGTTAGTGTCATAAGGCGGCGGTAGATCGTCTCCCCGTACTTCTACATAGTGCAGATTATATTTCATTTCCTTTGGGATCACTGGACCCATTGTGGTATATTTGAAAATGGAGTTCTGCTCATGTACACGCTAGAGGGCGTAAGCAGTGTTGCAAACTTCAATGCAGCTTATGAAGAGTCTCAATAAAACCGAGACTCCCATTTTCTATTCTGTAGTGTGTTCTTTGTTTCCAAGGGCAATCTTTTAGACGTTTATTATACTACTGAAAGTTCAAATGCGGTGGTCCCGGTGTTACTTATTTTTTTTATTTTTATTTTTTTTTCTCAGTCCTTTTAGCACTGCGATCGCCTCGCTTGGGGCAGAGAGAGTTTGTTTTGCGCGTGTTGGTTTGTATTGCTTTCCTCTTCCTCTTGGTATCAAAGACTGACTGCGACTTGTAATTGTGACACTCTCTGAACTTTTCTTTTTACCTTTTTACACATTATTTATTAATATACAAGCAAAACTGAAATGTGTTATAAAATTTTTTCAGTAGTCCTGTTAATAATGTTGTTTGTTCCTAAGCCTTCACTTTTCGCATATGCCTTTATGTAGGTTTTACTCAGAGTGGCTTAATTAATTCTGGCAATCTTACTGTCGTCCTTAATTGGTATTGTAGCTTCGGGCACCAAGGTCTCTGGAGATCTGTTGAAACACCGAACCATTCAGGCACAATTATATGAAAATTAATTGAAATGGCAGCATGAAATAGTGAGTGAATTTAAAAATATCCTGGTACTATAAGGACTTTTTGAATATAGTGGTTCATTTTCCTATGATAATAAAATATGCATAATTTCATTTACAAATGTCTCTACTGTAGTTTTTAATGTTTGGTATTTAGACTTCAATTTTAATTGGCGTTAAATAGGTTACAGTTTATACCTTAATCAATTGTGCGTAAAATCTGAATGATTTGTAAATGACTCATAAACAGTCACATAACGCGCACGGTGAAGGGTTGGTTTATTTGGAGTTTAACAGGCACGTTCACACAACTGAGGTAATGTCGAGCCAGTCAGTTTACCCAACCCTCTAAGATTTTAACCAATACTTGTGCACATTCTTTCGCCAGAAACTGACAACTACCCACCTTGTATCAGCGACAGGCAGAGACTGACCAAAGAAAATATTTCATGATCAATATCCACGAGAGAATGTTGCCGGACCCGACGGGGATCGAACCTGCGACATCCTGATCACCAATGGGACGTGCATCCGACTAAGCCAGTGACGCCGACGTACAGTGAATGGCTTTGGTATAATCATATCTCCTCATCTTGAAATCGCCATTTTCTGGTTATAATTTTTAGGCTTAAGCATGCCCCCCCACCCCCCTCCCCCCCCCCCCCCCCCCCACACACACACACACACAAGATCCAGGTTCTCATTTACGTAGATCCCAACGGATGAAGCATTTAGATATATTTGGGCAAACATCTACAGGTGGGATCCCCAGCAAATGGAACATTTATTGTATTTGGGAAACCTGTACAGGTGGGATTTTTGTGAAAGTAGTACAACATACGTATAGGTCACACTGATCTACTTTTTATACATAGCACACGGACTTTCAACAGTGGATGTACCCATACATCGAATTTTTTAAGGCAATGAAGTACAAGAGGTATGCACTGGACATTTGAGTATAACGCTAGTCAGATCAAAATAAAAGTGTCAAACTATAGGTTGCAGTGGTCTTATTTTGGTACGTGACATAATGTCATCAAAGGATGTATAAACACTAAATCAAGTAAGCCGATGAACTACTGGAAAGGGTATGCAGTTGACAATATTTCAGGCAGAAGAATGGACAGTGCAAAACTATTTATATTTATGTCCCCTACTTCGGGGCGGGGGGGGGGGGGGGGGGGAACATATTGTTTTTGGTGCGGACCCCATTGGCGTCAGTGTTGGCGTCTCACTTTCTTGTCTGTACAATATCCTGTAAACCAGTGGTTGGATTCTTACCAAATTTGCATGGATACATAATTGAAACAAAGCAAAGAACAAAGATTAGATTTTGGTGACCTTGAACTAATTTTCAAGGTCACTGCAGTAGGAAAACTGAAAAGTCCATGACTGTTTCTTGTCTGCACAATATCTTGAATCAGTGGTTGGAGTCTTACCAAATTCTCAGGAAGGTATATAGGTGGGACACAACAAAAGAACTGGTTAGACTTTGGTGACCCTGACCTAATTTTCAAGGATGCTTGTCTGCATAAAAGGTTGGATTCTTACCAAATTTTCAAGACTGTATAACTGGGACATAACAAAGAAATGATTAGATTTTGTGACCTTGACCTAATTTTCAAGGTAACAACAGTAGAAATACTGAAAAAGGCAGGGTGGGAGACATCTATTTTCTCTGAAAAATCTGTTACTAGTTTCCACTCCGATGGGCCAGTGGGGGAATAATAAGTATATCTAAACATTATGTAAAAAATGTGTGTGCTTTTGTTTAGCATAATTACTTTCGACATAGATGTTATTGGCTGATCATGTTCTTGAAATTTCGCTTTAAACTGGAAAACATGAAAAAGCGAATTTTGGGTTAGATGTTTAGCCATCATGTTATTACATACAAGATGTATAATACAGAACGTCGAACTTTTCTTTCATTAATTGATCAGAATAAAGCTTCATTCAAAAGTGTGAAACAGAAAAAAAAATGTTAATAAATATGTAGAAGACCGTCAGCATAAGTAGATCTCAATTTCACTTTTCAGTCTAAAATAAAATAATAAAAAAAAAATCACTTGTTGTCTGTTAACTTTGTCACCAGTATGTTGGGAAAGCTTTCAGCAGACGACACTTGAAATACTTTCTCTTTTTTTTTTTTTCCAGAAAACTGGATTTGACGTTTCGTGCATCCTAAGGAGCCAGTTTGCTTGAAGGTCTCACCCTATTCTCTGGACAAAATAAGACAACAATCATCAATTTTTGCCGCTTGACGACTTCGTTCAGAGACTATTAAATGTGCGGGCTGATCTTGGGCTTTCCTGTCCTCAAATAATGAAATACTTCTTTTTACTTTTTACTTGCTCAATTTCTGCTGTCGAAAAGATTAGGAAAATATCAACTCCGGAATCTAGAACTGTCATCAGCATACAATCTACGGCAAAGACCAACATTAAAAGTCACCCACTGGGGCTGCTAACAAGGTAGGCGGAGCTAATCGTCTCGTGAGAGTGCTCGTACTTGTGTATTGTTATACTTTTGAACACTTGACAGTCACTTGGGGCAACACAATACAGGAAGCAATCAATAACCCGTTCAACAACAATCTGTCAATATTCATCTAATGGCTGCTACATCTTTATAAACTGAAAGACAACTTATTGTCTTTCTCAAGTTACAAATAACTGTTCAGATAAAAGCGACCACCGTTAATTACTTTACACCATGGCTTTGCTCTTTCTCTTCTACTTAGCTAAATGGAGTCTTCTCCTTTTTGAGTTTTGATTTGATTTGAAGTTTTACGGCACATTCAACACTGATACGGGCATGTCGAGTCGGTCAGTTAACCTACCTACATTTTTTCTTGGGCATCCTTAGTCCTCTTAGCGGTTAACCAATATTTTGAGTACATAGGTTCGCCATTAATTACACTTTTACCAGTAATCAAAAACTGTTCTTCTTAAATTAGCGGAAATGGACGGATGATCGTAGAAATTATTTCGTGATCAATCCGCCAGGGAAGTTATGTGCCCGAGCTGGGATTCGAATTTGTGACCCCTGCGCGATACTGACTTCGGCTGAAAGGCTCGACTCTTCACTCTTAAAATTTGGACAACGAGCCTGGTTTTAAAAGGTTGTTTAACAATAATGTGGACAGAGGGACGGTGGCAATTCTGGCGCAGCAGCTGGCAAACCGTCCAACCTGGAACTACACTGTCTGTACTTATGATTAAACGAATTTGGCTACAACGGTCAATAATAAAACTGTGTCTCAATACCTTGTCCCGACTTCTCATTAAACTAGAAGGGAGAACTATTATTTTCGTCTGTCTGTACGTCATTTTTTTTTCCAAAGTAGGGATCCTTGCAAATCCAGAACAAATTGAAAACAGAAAACTGCACAGCAGACTCGGTTTGAATGAATTTGTTCATTAGAAATAATGAAAAATGCAACATCCCTCACGTCCCCTAGCTGCTTTGAACGTAACTCTACTTTCACGTATAACGTATGAACTGACAAAAAATAAGATTATAAATAAAAAATAACAACACTATGAAACACGGAGCGACGTTTTACGGCCAACGCATAAGTACACAGCGACAACACATTCCAAAGTAGGACGTCTTTCACAATACAAACAAATCAGAAAATAGGAAATAGCAGACTCCGTTTGATAGAATCTGTTCGTGATAAATAAAGATTTGGTGTTTTATGTCGCTTTCAACTTTAAGTTATATCGAGACGATGGAAGGGTGCACTGTAGCGTCGTACAGTCATCACCAGAATTCCGCCGCCAGCGGGATTAGAACCCTGGACCTCTTATCCGAAGTCGGCAGCGCTAACCGCTCGGCCACCCGGACACTACTGAAGAATGATGAAAACATGCAACATCCATCAGAGCTTTGGGCGGGGCTCTAGTTTCACATATAGTGTATGAGCCCAACAGACCCAAAGGCCTTGTTCGTTCAAGACTGGTGTTTGTTATATAGATAAAACTTAGCAGGATGGAGTAGTAGGCAAGATGGCGGAATGCTACCTTAGGTGGTATTTTGACGCCGTAACAGTTCTTTTCAATATATCCCTCACAAATTATGGGTGCTCTATTTCTTTTGATCGGTTTCAGCTTTAACGGTGGATAGGACAGCAGACTAAGTGAGTCTTCGCTGCAGTCTTATTGTAGGTTTTGTCGTGCGCTGGCTCAAATTTAATGTGGGTGCTCATCAGAATTCCCTCGCGCACGTGCGACAACATGTATATAATGAGAAACAAGAATAGTAATACATTCTGGTTAACAGAAATGCCTTATCCAAATTAACAAGTTTTGCCAGGTCCCTGCTGGTCTGGAACTTGCGAAGTATACAAAACTTACAGCAGATATATTCTGAGGAGAATAACCCTTGAGAGAAAAGAACACACATGAAAACAAAAATATCTGAAGTGATGAGTTTTAGATTGCCAATATGCACGATAATTAAGTTCATCACTGTTAACATGAGACAAGAGCAGTTATCCACCAGCAGTATAGGGTGACTACTTCCACCACCAGCACTCCTGAAATAGTATGTAACCCAACCACCATCCGTTAGTTTGGTTAGTTTATTAATAATAGAAACAACAACAAGAAGTAATTTTTAAATGAGCAAAATCAAGCAATTAAGGGGAATGTATACACTTTCAGTGGAGATAACTCTGTCTAAATTGTTTTAGCATCCCTTCTTAAAAGTGGTTTACTTAAAAGAAAAAAAATGGCTCCTAAGCGGGGTGGGGAGAAAATTCTTTCCTTTTAGAGTAGACCCCGTTCTCGATTGGTTTGCAGGAAAGAAAACAGGAAGGCACAAAAGTTTTCTCCCTTATGAAAAACGGTGGCAAAGCTACCAAGTGTATTAAGTCCCCATTATGAAAATATGCCTATTCAAATATACTAAAAATTTTACCACCAAAAAATGAAAATTTTCGGATAAAAAATTCTGATATTTTTCATAGTTCTGCTCATAACATAGATTGTGGGTACTCGTTAGAACCGCCTCAATGAGGCGGTTCTAACAAATATCCACAATCTATGTTTTGAGCAGACATAAGAAAAGTAATGTATACCCCTGTAAACCCCAGTTTTACTATATAAAAGTGGGGTTTAAGGGGTCAAAATTATATAGGCATGTTTTCGTAATGCCATTAATATATATGAGCTGGAGGACAAGAAAAGTAACTTAGGACATATGCTGAGCAGTCTGAGTTTTTTCATTCTTGTTTAATGACATATCAACCATTGTCTACAATGTTTGCAAAGGCAGGACATAGCTGAGTTCAGCAGGACCAAGGTTAACTTGGTTTAGTAGTGAAACATATATAGAAATATGACAAGTATGGATAAATATATAAAAAAGAAAACATTATCAACTTCTTTAAGCATGCCTGGAATAAAATATCAACTCCTATTTTCAATGTTAAATGAACAGAACAGAATTTTATTGGAAAAGCAATGTACAGAGCGATCCACCCATTCACAAGATATCCGATCTCACCAGATGCATGTAATAGTAAATATTACTTATTTATATTATCAGCTATTTCCCACATTTGCATATTAAAAGTGGAAGGGGTGCCATATATTAAGTATTTTGTAGTCAATTATTTTCCATTTCCTAAAATGAAGTAGTTTTTCATATGATGATTTATCGATGGACTAGTGGTGCATGGCGGGTACAAAATATTCAGCCTCTGTAGCCACCTTACTGCATCTTCAAATCCAGTCTTTAAATCAATGATACCCGGAAAACTGCATACCCATTGGGCTTTTGGTTTTTCAGGCATGACATTTTTAGAGATGATTCTAAGAACAATAGCTTAATGAGGCACTTTTAATGAGTATCCATAACATAGGTTATATAGGATTAATGGCTAATGAGAAAAATTATCTCAGAATTATCACCAAATACTCCTCAACAAGTCCTCTGCTTAGCATACAGGTTTTTCAAAATTGAATTTAAGTCCCTCAAAGTAAACAAATAAACGATGCAGACCCAGACTAAACTGGCAGGATGTGGCATCTGACCTGTGCCTGCCCTGTTTGCCATTAAACAACATAGAAACCACAGAATTGTAAAACACCCTTTAACCCATTGTAGCCAGGAGACCTGTAAAAGGGTAATTGGCAAACAGTGCAGACCCAGATCAGATGCCGCAGAATGCGGCATCTGATCAGGGTCTCCACTGTTTGCAAATAGTTTAGCCAGTTTTCTCTAGGAATATGTAAATCTCACTGCTGTGGTTCGAGCCTCGCTCGGGTCACATGTTGGAAAGCCAAGTTCTGCTTATGGATGGTCAGGTGGTTTTTCCCCGGGTTCTCCAGTTTTTGCCGAACTTTGATTAACGATCGGCTTGATATAAGTGAAATATTCTTGAAAGGGCCATAAAACCCAAATAAAAAAATAAATAAATGAACTCATAGCCAGACGTACCTAAAATTGAAATTGGACTCTTCAAATATATAGTCTGGGAGAGTCTATTCAGTCTACAATGGGTTATTTGTTTCTTTGTGTTGAGGTTTTACGGCCCAGTCAACCCAATGGGGTCATGTCAAGCGCGGTCAGTTTACCTAACCACACCTTTACTGGACAGGCTTAGTCCTCTAAGCGGTTAACCAGTATTGTGCACATTCTTTCGCCAGAAACTGACAACTGCCCTTCTTGAATCAGCGGAAGGGAGAGAATGACCGTTGAAAATATTTCACGATCAATCTCCACGAAAGAATGTTGCCGACCTCGGTGGGGGTTGAACCCGCGACCTCCTGGTCTCCAGTCGGACGGCGCATCCAACTGAGCCACCGAGGCCGGCCTACAATGGGTTAATGGGGCTGGATACACATGGTAAATTTTCTGTCATTTCTTAACATTTAGCTCTTTGCATGCTTGGTCATTTTGTATGCTTTTTTGCCATCTGTGTATTTTATTTTTAAATTAACTTTTTCAAAAATTCTTTCAGGAATACCATCAGAGTGTCAAACAGTTTGGATCCAGATCAGGCCCGACGTTTTGTCGGGCCTGATCTGGATCCAAACTGTTTGCAAAGGTTATCAGCAGACAACAGAAGCTGCCACTAGTGGAGAAAATGTTAACAGGGAAATAATCTGTTTGCTTTCCTTCACACCAAGTCCCTTCTGAAAGGGGTCTATTCTAAAGGGAAGGATTTGTGCCCAAGGGAGAGGAGATGCAAAGCATTGTGATACAGATGCCTCCCTTGTAAGTGTAGCCATTCACTTTAAATACAAAATGGATCACAGTTGCAAAAATTTGAAGATGAAACAATCCACTAAGCATAAACAGGTTAACCCAGATAACAGAATTAGCATATGAGAAGTAAGCAACATTTTTCTCACCTTTCCAAGATAACAAGATGACATTTTATTAGACTCATTTCCAGCAGAGATCTATGGTAAATGTCCTAAAATTTCGTTCATCAAAGCAAAATGATACATGGAAACAGTGTGGACCCAGATCAGATGGCTGGTTTAGGAGCAGTCTATTCAGGGTCTTCACTGTTTGCCATTTTGCTTATTACTTTAAGAAACAACTGCTTAAAAAGCAACATTTATGCAAAAAGGTGCTTTGTACAGTTAGTCAGGGTTATTAATACACAAGACAGATATCACTATCAGTATGAGTATATGACCAAAATCACTATTTACCCTCTTCAAAGGGTCATAACTCCAAAATTAGGAAAACCACATTATGGTTTTTGTGTTCTGCATGTCGTCTTATAGAGGTTAACATTTCTGTAAAGTTTTGTGAAAATATCTCAAACAACTTTCAACTTATGGGGGACATGATTTTACGACCCAAATCACAATTTACCATTTTCAAAGGGCCATAACTCCAAAAATAGGAACACCACAATTATGGTTCTTGTGTTCTGCAAGTCATCTCATAGTTGTAAACATTTCTGTAATGTTTTGTAAAACAGTTTTCAAGGTATGGGGCGGACACCCTTTTATGACAGACGGACAGACGACCATGGCAAACACAATGTGTCTCCTGAACCTGACGGGGGGAGACATAATAAAGTTTTCAAAATTTTCAGACATTTATCATATCTTCTATGGAAATGATTTCTAAAAAATGTCAGGCCCTGTTTTCTTGTCAAATAAAAACCACAACAATAAGGTTTTATCTATGAACTATTTGTATTAAAGTGACACTATCCACTAATATTTAAACTCAGCAGATTTAGGGTTAAAGGGGAATGCAACCTTAAAAGATATTGTGCTTTAAAGTAAAAACTTTACAATGAATTTTGACACAAATTTGATCAAAATAGGTTGAAAATTAAGTAAGTTATAGACAATTGAATATTCTAACATTGGTGGAATTGGCGCTGCCATTTTGAATATTTAATGAGGTTTCATAAAAATTGAAATTAGTTTCATAAAGGTAGTTATTCTCTTAAAGTTGGTTTATTTTGGGGGAAATGATTGCTTGTCACTAGAATTAAAAGATTATAAAAAATCTGTAGCAAATTATTCTTAAAAACCCTTTATAATTTGGTTTGCATATTTAATTTGGGCTGTGTGATGTCACAAAGCCTACATTGTGGCGGCATCCATGACAGCCATTTCAAATATATTCACACCACCATTAGTTCCTTATTTCTAGGCCAATTTTGAAAATTTTTGCATCGAAATAAATGGCTTGTTAAGCACTTTACTCCAAGACATACTAACAATTTATATTGCGGTCCACTTTAAATACTGGATATCATGTCAAAGGGAAACATTTCCTATCATTCCAACATGGCAATTAGTTTAACCCATTTAAGCCTGGGGATTCCATGAAAGGGACATTGGCAATATAGGAAATGGACCTGTCCAAGAGGTGAGGTACATGTAGAAGAGTCCACTCAGCATAAATGGGTTAAATTAAAATAATAATGTTAGTATTAGTAGAAAATATAACCTACCATAAACTGGTAACCACATGCAATTTTCAGCTCCCACGGAAATTCTTCAAAGCACTTGCTGACAATATATGTCAAACACCACGTCTTCTTAAAATTACCGGATTGAACATTCATGCACCACCGCTTATAATACTTATAAGATAATATACACAAGACATCAAACATCATCTATAATGTATCAAATACAAGTTTGCCATGAGAAAGGACCTCCACATAATCATATGTGGACAAGGCACTAAGCATACATGTAGCTCCAGATAACATGGGGTATCCACACGATATAGTTCTTATTTTTCCATGAAAATATGTTGTGGGTACTCATTAGAAGCGGCTCAGCAAGCCCCTAATGAATACCCATAATGTGTTTTCATGTAGAAAGAAGAAAAATATCAGTACTTTTTGGGTTAAAAAAAAAACATAAACAAAAAAAAAAACAACCTTATCTGGAGCTAAAGTAAGCATATATACAAACAATGATAGTCCAGATTAGTCTGTACATCCGCAAGTCTGACCAAGACCTTAACTGATCACTTTACAGAATCATTAGGTACATGTGTACTAATGAACAGTAAAGCTCCCCACCCCCCACCTCCCAACCCTAACAGCACTGGATATATAGCTCAGAATAAGTAGGGCATCCAGATAATTAATATTTTTTTCTGATTTCTCAAAAAAAAAAAAACATACATGTATATTCTGAATACGTCTAATGCATATCCACAACATATGTTTTTGTGAGACATAATGATTATGATGCTTTGGTGTTTTAAATATCCTTTCAGCATATTTAAGTCATATCGAGTCAATGGAAAGGTTCTCTGCATTGAAGTGCCATACAATTATGAGAAGAATTTAACGCTTAGCACTCTGGGTAAAATTTTCAGCAGACGACATTCTGAAATATTTTTCTTATTTTTCTCAGAAAACAGGATATGACATTTCATGCAAATTGTCTCCTAAAGAGACAATTTGCAAGAAATGTCAAACCCTGTTTTCTGGGGAAAATAAGAAAAATATCATCAATTTGTCATCTGCTGAAAATGCCCAGAGAATGGTTAAGGTTAAGCCAAAGATCTCATGCTCCTTTTTGGAGCATGAGGTCTTTGGCTTAAATTCTTCTCATAACTGTATGGCTAAATCTGCCACTTGGACACTTCCTTTTATGAGAAATAATTAAAAACAATATCCACATCTGTTTCTATGGAGAATCAAGACAAATTTGTTTTTCCCCACTTGTCATTTGGTACAAAAAAATATTACTACAATCAGGGATGTTAGAATGAGATGTGGATTGTGCTGCTGTCGAAATCAAGGTCAGCTGGTTTGCAGAAAAATGAAGCTGTTTTATTGAGTATTCTGCAAATAATCTTAGCCTGAAGGGATGAAAGATCATGATACCTGTGTGTACCTTTTAAGTGAATTGTTTGTTTGTGTTGAGGTTTTATGGCCCAGTCAACCCTATGGGGTTATGCCTTGTGTGGTTCAGTTTACCTAACCACATGTTTACTGGGCAGACTTAGTCCTCTAAGCAGTTAACCAGTATTGTGCACATTCTTTTGCCAGAAACTGACAAATGCTCTTCTTGAATCAGCTGAAGGGAGAGAATGACCATAGAATATATTTCATGATCAATCTCCACAGAAGAATGTTGCCAACCTCTTTTAAGTGAATTAACTGGTGTGTAGAGGCAATACAAAACAGGGATAATCAAGGCAATATCAACATTGCTTTCCCATATGAGTAAAAAGATGTTTGCATGAAAAAAAAAAACAAAAAAAATAGGCCACCTAAGAGTGCATTCCCTGATCTAGATACATCTTGCATGGAGCACTGACCTCACCATCACGCAAGCAGGGTGGGTACCAAACAATACTGTTCTCCATGAAAATCATAGCTCCAGATCAGAGGAAGTATCCACAAAATGTATTTCTTATTTCTACATGAAAACATATGTTGTGGTACTCATTTGATGTGCCTCTTAGAGGCACTTCTAATGAGTACCACAACATTAGATTGCCTCTTAGAGGCACTTCTAATGAGTACCACAACATGCTTTTTTGTGGAGAAATAAGAAAAATATCTACTTTTTGACAGAAAAAAATGCCTTACTTGGAGCTATGTGGAAATGTGAAATTGTCCTAGTGAGGCAATTCTAATGAATTACCACAGATTTTTGGTGGATAAGAAAATCATTTATCTGGATAGCCCCCTCAGATACACCAACAAACACATGTATACTTTGAGACAGGTGATACGAGGGTCATGCAAAAATTCTGACTAATAGGCTTCCTTTGTTTTATCCCAGGTATATTTTAAAATGCTTCAATGCACTTGAATGGTGTGTTGAATAGCTAATGATACCTTTTTATTTCGTGCAAATTGCTTTCCAACTGACCGAGTTATTTCAAACTGAAACAGATGCAGTCATAAACACTGACCAATTTACTTGTTACATTGGAACATGGACCAGAAGACTGAAATTCGAAGCTATACTAAATGGCACATGAGGCTTAATATAGATTCAAAAGCAGATATTTAATGAATTGTGTGGTATATATGGACCTCAGAACATTTCAATGCACACAGTTTTTAGTTGGGTTAAAGCTTTTAAAGCTGGGAAATTTTCTGTTGGAGATGATACCCGTCCTGGAAGGCCTAAAACCTCTGTTACGAAGGCTAACATCGCAACTGTAAAGATGGTGGTCGAACAGGATGCGCGATTGTCTGTCAAAAATATAGCTAGTTGTACTGGCATATCAGAAGGCAGTATGCAAACAATTCTGAAAAAGCGTTTGGACCTTAGAAAGGTTTGCGCTAGGTACCGGTAGATACCTCATTTGCTCACTGAGGAGCAAAAGACACAACGCCTTAAATGTGCCCGGAACCTTTTAAAAACATACAAAGGCTGTAATAGTCAGGTTATTTCTAACTTGCTAACAGGTGATGAAACCTGGGTGCACATGTTTGAGTCACAAAGAAGGGCTGATAATAATCAATGGAAGTGAAAAGATAAAAAAACACCGATGTATTGCCAAGAGAACCCTAAGTTCGAAAAAGATGTTGTACGCAATTTTCTTTAATTCAAGTGGGCCAGTCCTTCAAGTGCCTTGTCAATCTGGTCATACAGCCACTGGCCGATTCTACAAGAATTCTGTACTGAAGAAAGTGAAAGAGTTTTACAATAAGAAATGACCAAGCAAAGGATGGTCAGGAGTCCACCTTTTACATGACGCCTCCTCTCATAAGTGTGAGGTTGTTGTCTTTTTTGGTTTCTGAAAAGGTGAAAGTTTTAAACCATCCACCTTATTCACCTGACCTGAGTCCCTGTGACTTTTTTTTTTATTTCCAAGACTTAAGAAAATGCTTTCTGGAAATAAGTATATGTCTAGAAGTTCTCTTGGCAGCTCTATTTATCAGTGTCTCCAACAGATACATGTACCAAAAGGAGACTACATGTATTTATCTGCTTTTCGCGACTGGGTAAAAAGGTTACAAAAATATGTTTCAGTAAAGGGGGAATACTTTGAAGGTTTGTAATAAAAATATGTTTGATAAAACGTAACACTGAAGTAATCTGAACCAGTGACAAAACTTTTTGCAAGACCCTCGTATCATACATGTTTTTCATACTAAGCGATACTGAATGGGATTTTGTGGTAGAAAATAAGAGCTGTTCAGATATTTATGAATATTTTCTATAGGAGACAAATAACCACAGGAAACAACAAAGACTAGATAAGCAGTCTAGTCAAAGAACATCAGTTCATCTTCACTATATTTTTATCTTATGCAATATACACAGCTCCAGGAGAGGCAATTTTCAACCAAAAGTATTACAGAAATAATCTTAAATATTGGGACATATAGGCCTTTGCAAACAGTGTAGACCCAGATCAGACACAGCAGTGTGGCATCTGATTGGGGTCTACACTGTTTGCCATACATACAGCAATATTTTAGACACATAAAGAGGTAGCAGAATGGACTATTTTAAATTTTTGGGCAAGTATGGATTGTAGATAAGGTGTCCAAATACTTAGGGTTATTCTGGTAATATTTTTTCTTATTTCTCCATGAAAATACATACACTACAACCTCTTTATAACACGGTTCATTATAACACGGTTTTGGATATAACACGGTTCATAGATGGATTCCAAAAATATATAGATTATATTGAAAAATGACCATAAATGGTCATTTTTCAATATAATCTATTCATTTTGTTTGGATATAACACGGTTGTTTAACAAACACGGTTTATGCTATGGACCCTTACAATACTGTTATAAAGAGGCTGTGATGTATTGTGGGTACTAATTAGTAGCCTCTTGCTGAGGTGCTTCTAATGAGCACCACAAAAATATTTTTTTTTTTTTTTTTTTTTTGAGACATGAAAAAAAATTATCTGGATATCCCTATTTGCTACAATTATTTTATTTAAATTTTTACCTCTTTTTTTACCTGTCTTTTTTTCTTTTTGTTCATGTATTTTTAAGTATTAAGCCTCCTACTAACATGTTACCAAATATGCACTTTCAATTTTTTCCAATTACCTTTCTTGGTGCCATCTTTAGACTCGGACTAGGAAACAATTGTCATAGGGTATCTATTGTATTACATGCACTGTGTTGTATGTAGATGTTTTGGTGTTCATTGAGTATTACATGAATTTGTTTGTGTTGAGGTTTTACGGCCCAGTCAACCCAATGGAGTCATGTCGAGCGCAGTCAGTTTACCTAACCACACGTTTACTGGGTAGGCTTAGTCCTCTAAGCGGTTAACCAGTATTGTGCACATTCTTTCGCCAGAAACTGACAACTGCCCTTCTTGAATCAGCGGAAGGGAGAGAATGATCATAGAAAATATTTCATGATCAATTTCCACGAAAGAATGTTGCTGACTTCGGATGGGGTTGAACCCGCGACCTCCTGGTCTCCAGTCAGATGGCGCATCCAACTGAGCCACCGAGGCCGGCTAGTATTACATGAATGCGAGACTTAATAAAGAAATAAATTACAAAAAAAAAAAAAAAAGAATTTACACAGGGAACAGTACAGACCCTGCACAGAATGCGGATGTGTAGGTTGTGCCATACTTCTAGATAAGGTTGATTGGGTTGAAGTTTAACGGCCCAGTCAACACTATTAAGGACATTTCTGGTTGGTCAGTTTACCTAACCACACTTTTCATTGGCACGCTTTGTCATCTAAGCAGTTAATTGATTCTTGTGCACATTCTTTCACTGGAAACTGACAACTGCCTTTCTTGAATAGCGGAAGAAGAGAATGACCATAGAAAATATTTCTGATCAATCTCCAAAAAGAATGTTGCCTGACCTGGCAGAGATTTAACCCACGACCGCCTGATAACCAGTCGGATGTGCATCCAATTGAGCCATCAAGGTCAGCCTTTTAGATAAGGTTCTTTTTTGGTTATTTATCCAAAAAGTATTCATAGTCTTCTTATTTCTCCACAAAAAAAATAGAATGTTGTGGGTACTCAGTGAGGTATTTCTAATGAGTACCCACACAATTTTTGTGCAGAAATAAGAAATAAATATTTATCTGTATACCCCATTTATCTATTATAGCTATGTTGACCCATATGGATCAGGTTTGATCATTTTAATGAAACACAAGAAGCAGGTGTTTAGCCAGAAACTGACAATAAATAACCAAAGCTAATGGGTGTCTCAAGCACAGACCCAGATAGAGTGAGTATTCTGAAGAAAATCTGTTTGTAGTTTTGCACCAAAATTTATCTTGGTACCAACAAGATACTTTTGGTCCCAAATTTATGAAGCTAAACATTATCTTAAAATGTTCATCTTGTCCAGTGCTATGGTCTAAAGTTAATACCAAATTTCTCTGAAAAATTGCAGTCCCTTCTGCCAAAATAGGAGTCCAGGACTCCATACCTGGAGTTAATGAGAACCCTGTTATATTGATGTGAATATAAAAAAAACAACAAAAAAAAACCTTGAATTCTTCTAGTATACATAGGTCTAGATAAGGTAGGGTATCCGGTAAATATTTTTATTTCTCCATGAATACATGTTGTGGGTACTCATTAGAAGCATCTTGGCGAAGTGCTTCTAATGAGTACATTAACATGATTTCATTGAGAAATAAGAAAAATATCAATACTTTTGGATTGAAAAAAGTGCCTTAACAAGTGCTACGGGTACAATACCATACTATGTCCTATTACCATATTTAACCTAAGTACTGAGACACTTTTACTACTGACCAAACTTGTATTAAAATTTGAACAAGTCCATTTTACTGCCTGTTGATATATCTTAAAAGCATGCTGGGTGAGTGGCAAACAGTGTAGACCTTAATCAGATACTGCATTCTATTTGTTTGTGTTGAGGTTTAATGGCCCAGCCGACCCAATGGGGTCATGTCGAGCGCAGTCAGTTTACCTAACCACACGTTTACTAGGCAGGCTTAGCCCTCTAAGCGGTTAACCAGTATTGTGCACATTCTTTTGCCAGAAACTGACAACTGGCCTTCTTGAATCAGCAGAAGGGAGAGAATGACCGTAGAAAATATTTCATGATCAATCTCCACGAAAGAATGTTGCCGACCTCGGCGGGGGTTGAACCCGTGACCTCCTGGTCTCCAGTCAGACGGCGCATCCAACTGAGCCACCGAGGCCCGACACCGCATTCTATGGTATTCAATCTGGGTCTACACTGTTTGCTCAGGCCTGTCTGTCCCAATACCTAGGGTCATTACAGTACTTGTTAAATAACCCAAAACAAACAAATCAAAATAAAAAAGCACACAAAAAAAACATTACTTACCAGCATGAAAATGAGTTATAGCTTTAACAATCTCTACACCATCTAATTTATTATTGTTATCATAATCATGTAGTTTAAAATAATGGAATTCTAATTCTTCTTCTGTCATCTGTTCTTTAGGTTTATCTACAACTTCCTTTAGATGTTCTTTCACATGTCTGGAAAATTTCAAGAACAAAAATTAACCTCCAGCTCAGCCGTTTTCTTTTAATCCCTTAACACTTTCACCTCTGTGTTTCTGAAATGGACTCTTTCATCCCATTATTTGGACATTCTAAAACCATTGTTCCAAATAGGTGTCTCAGTCACAGTCAAAAACCTAATGGCAAAAAGTGAGGATCCAGATGGGACGTCTTCATAGCTACAGATAAGAGGGGGTATCCACATAATATTTTTCTTATTTCTCGACGAAAACATATGATGTGAGTACGCACAACATATAGTTTTTTTGAGAAATAAGGGAGATATCAGCATTTCTCGGATGAAAAAGCGCCTTATCTGTTGCTATGACATCTTGTTATGAGCTTACTCATCTGGATATACACTGTTCCCCATCTGGATCCTTAGTTGTGTATTAGTGTAGTGGGCCGAAACTGATTTTGTTATTTTTCCAAGAAAATAGGACTTGGTATTTCATATGAATCATCTGCTGCCTAGGAGATGATTCAAATGAAATGTCAAGCCTTATTTTCTCTGAAAACAGAAAAGCATATTTCAAAGTTTTGTCTATTGTAGTTGTGATTAACAATCTATGGGTTTAAATCAACTGTTGATATATCCTCTATGTTTTTATATTTCTCCACAAAAAGCATTTATTGTGGGTACACCTCGATGCCCCGACAATGTAAGTTTGGTGGAGAACTAAGAAATACATTTATCTGTTGACCTCACCCACACCCAGTCCCAGTCTTATCTGGAGCCTTATAAAGTCATATCAGGGCTTGCTGTAGGGGGTATCCAGACAAGTATTTTTTTTTTTTTTATTTTTTCATTTTTCCATAAAAACAATGTTGTAGGTACACATTAGAAGTGCAAAACATTTTGATCTCAGTTTACATTGTTTGCTGAGGCCTGGCAGTCTGAATATTTAACCCTTGCTATGCCAAGTAAATTAAGATGTCATGCCCATTTCTAATTTTCAGCCAATCATTACTTGATCCTGGTTGTTGATACAAATTCACATATTTAATGACAGTGCAGATCCAGATCAGTTGGCTTCTTCAGAAGCCAACTGATCTGGATCTACACTGTTTGCAAAGGCAGAGCATATCCAGGTTCAGCAGGACAAGGGCTAAGGTGAATAAAATGTATTCCAGTCCACAAGACCTCAATCTTGTGAACATGGACAGAGAAAGAGTCTGATTTTATAGGCAGCTGGACAGAATAACCTAGTTGCTCAATGTTTATGTGAGCAGGTTTTGATATCCTGCAACAAGGATCTTGTTGTTCAGATAAATATTCAGAAGTTGACACATATGAGTTATACAATTCATTTGTTTGTTTAATCACTTCTGTAAACATCTATGAAGTCAATGAAAACAGAGAAGTCAAATCAAATTGGGCTTGAAAGATTTCCACTTACTTCAGATACATACTGGGAACAAATTATAATACTTCAGAGGACAATCTTTCTCAATAAAGCATGAAGATTTCCATTTATATGTCAGGACAAACTAAGTTGTGTCAGATGAGGTCAGACAGGTGGGCTTATATACAGAAACCAAGATCTAAAAATCCTTCTGGAAAGCTCAACGGACAGACAGTGACTAGCAGTGGTGACCATATGCAAACGAAGCTAGTCAGAGCTTAAAGCGAAAGTGACAGAAACCTAGACATGGACAATTGAGTCTGGGAAGTAAGATTGAACTACATATCAGCCTCTCATTGGACAGGTCGCAACAGTGTCAGACACATGATGAATGACCATTGTAATGGACAGCAATGTGTGTGATATTTCACTGTCTGATTTAGTCCCCTCACCTTTGAATTGGAGCAATTGTTGTGCCAAATTGGTAGAGACTGAAAAATGGACCATTTGAATTTTAAGACTAATATGGTAAGGAGTTTAAAGGTGTCCTAATATTTAGGGTAAATATGATAAATATTTAGTCAAGGTACGATAAATGTCCTAATTTTCAAACACAAAAGTTTATAACAAAAAAGTATATGCAGCAGTGCAGACCCAGATCAGAATGCTCCTAAAATAGCAATCTGATCAGGGTTTAAAGTGTTTGACATTCCACTTAGTATTTTAAAAAATAACTGCATAAAAAGCAAACTTTTATCCATAAAAGTATGGAATAAAAGTATTCTATAATTTTAGGACATTTATCTATACAGTGGGGGAGCCACCCCTCTGGCCCTCTCTCACTTCCCCTGCATCTTTTTTGTAATAGTCACATTTCTGCCCTATTTCCATCAGTATGATCACTTGTACTTGGGTGAAAGTAAATCAGAAAAGGAATTAGAACAAAAGGTTATTGTTGTTTGCTGTTTATATGTGCCTTCAAGGTAGGGCAATTAATGTGACATGAATTATCATTTGTAATACCTCTTGACACTTGACCAAAGAAGTAAAAGAAGAAAAAAAACAAACAAAAAAAACAGAAGAAAATGTAATTGTTGAGATAATTAACTGATTGTTATATATTTATCAGTCTATTGCCAGTTTTATTTCCCTAAACAAGTCCTGTAACACAGAATATCTGGCACTCTAATAATAAATATTCTTTTTTTCTTTGTTCAGTCTCTGTTTGTTTGATTTTGTTTATTGCTAATCAGTGTTGACATAAATGGCAAATAAAATAAAATCAGCATAAAAAACAACAACAAAAAACATGAAAATATTCATGTAATGGTTGGGAGTATTCCTAACCAATCAAAGATATAACAATTTCTAGTTACAGAAAGTTACTATGATCAGTTATGAAATCTATGAATTATAAAGTTGAAGTACATGTAGATACTGCCAGAAAATTAGGGGATAACTGCTTTCAAATTTGGCATTTGGGGAGATAAATCGGCGGTTTTACGGTCGGAAATTTCGTTTTACGGCGACGCGTCAGCGGAGCCGTAAAACGTAATTTGCGACCGTAAAACCGCCGATTTACCTCCCCAAATGACATATTTGATGCAGTTATCCCCATTCTAATGCATTTATTCATTTTTTTCTATTGAAAAAATGTACTATTTGCACAAAACGACAAGTGCTTCGAGCTGCGTTAAACCAAATGCCAGCCAATGAGAAGAGACGTTACGTGATGACGTCGGATTTGCGACAGTATATCGCAGAATATACTGTCGCAAATTTTTGACGTTATCCAATCAGACGTCGTGTTACATACGCGAGTGCATTAGAATACACATTAAGAATCCCTTTTTTCATTCTTTAATTTAGCCTGACCTATTACATTTTTCCTGGTAGATCTGCTATGTAATTTAATACAAACCTTAGTGATACAAACCGTAGTGGTTTGCTGATTAATCAATTTACTTGATGATTACTCATTTGAAGCAATTCAGTATATGTACATAACTGATCATGATTTCCAGCAACTTTTGTCTCTAAATACATAATAAGTTCCTTTTATACTATGGTTAGGATCTCAAGAAAAGTTGTGTTGACTGCACAACCTGTAATTATTACCAATTCAAAATGTATACATAATATAGAAAAATGACCATAAAGCTTCCAACAAGTTTGCCAACATGCTTCCAGATAGATAGCCTCCAGTTATATTTTATCAAAAACCATGTAATATCGAACAACAGGGTAAATGCTTCTAGCAGTTTTACTGATCGATGTTTAATCAATCATTGGTCACTTGCATTTATAAGCTGAAGATTGACCACAAAAATTAAGCTGTGTATAACCACTAACAAACACAATAAAAAGCTTCATGTAAATATCTTAAGCCAGACATCTTTAACTATTTAACTGATTAAATCAGTTTACAAAATAGTTTACAATAATAATTAGTTAACCCTTAAAGTGCCAATCACAACTGAAGCAGATGACAATTTTGTTTTATTTATTTTTTTATTTTTTCAGAGAAAACAAGTCTTGACATTTCATGCAAATTGTCTGCCAAGCTGCTTGGCAGACAATTTGCATGAAATGTCAAGACTTGTTTTCTCTGAAAAAAAAAAAAAAAGAGTTTTGAATTTCATCTGCTACAAATTTTGCTTGGTGCTTTAAGGGTTAAACATAATTTAACTTCAAAAACTGCTTGTGAAGCCTCTGCATTTAACTTCTTGTATTATTTCCAGTATTATACTATTCAAATCCATAAACCTGCTGGGAAGTTGTTTGTCAACTTGTTTACTTCAGAAATGTTCTCAAATAGATTTACATGTTTCTTCTGAACTGAATTTGAATACTAGAATTGGAATATATGTATTATACAGATTTCTAGTTTGACTTTAAAAAAAAGACACTTACTGCTCTTTGACCAAGGGAGATTATAATATTGCTATTTGAACAGCAAATTTTGGCTACATTTCAATAGAAACTATTTTCAGTTTGATTTCTGCTATAAACTTAACTTTTTTTGGTGTTGTTAAGTAAATAAATTACTTATTTCTTCCATCATATCAGTTTCAAACAATGATTTAAACACTGCTTCAACTTACTCTGCATCATGTGGATTAACTCCAAAACTCTGCCCTCCTTGATGACCTCCTTGATGACCTGCTTGGTGGTGACCTTGTGGAGCATGACCATCAGCATAGACTTGTTGCTGTGGCACACCTTGTGGGTTTGGAGGTGGTACTCCCGGAGGATACTGCTGCTGTTGTTGTTGATGATGAACTTGTTGAAGTGTTGGTGTGATATATAAACACAGACATGCAAGAGCGACTAGCAATTCATCCAACATTGTGAGTGACTGGAACTATAAAGATAAGAAACATGATCAACAGTGTTCCTGTTTACCCTCTGTTGAGGTAGCTCTAGAAAAGAGGGAATATCAGGTAAATACCGTTTTTATTCCTCCACTTAAACACATGTTGTGGGTACTCATAAGAAGTGTCTCACTGAGAAGTTTTTAATGAGTACCACAACATATTATTTTTTTGTGCAGAAATAAGACAAATATCAATACTTTTTGGTTGAAAAAAGCTCCTTATAAATCTGGAGTTATGTACTGTTTTTTGTTTTGCCCCAGAATTTGTCATATACATGTGACTCTTGTTATCTCAAAGTCCAAGGAACTCTGTGAAATTCTTAGAGATATCCGTACCTCGACATATCAGATTTGCAGCATTGAGGAAAACAATTAATCAAACAACCACATTTCACAAATTAATATGTAATTTGACTCCTGAAATTGCCGGCCTCGGTGGCTCAGTTGTATGCGCCGTCCGACTGGAGACCAGGAGGTCGCGGGTTCAACCCCCGCCGAGGTCGGCAACATTCTTTCGTGGAGATTGATCATGAAATATTTTCTACGGTCATTCTCTCCCTTCCGCTGATTCAAGAAGGGCAGTTGTCAGTTTCTGGCGAAAGAATGTGCACAATACTGGTTAACCGCTTAGAGGACTAAGCCTGCCCAGTAAACGTGTGGTTAGGTAAACTGACCGCGCTCGACATGACCCCATTGGGTTGACTGGGCCGTAAAACCTCAACACAAACAAACAAGACTCCTGAAATTAGAGATATATTGATAATATTGTGGAATACAGGAGAAATTGCCATTTTAAAACAGGGACCAGATTTTCAATTCGAGATCAGGAGTTATTTGAGATAAACAAAGTCAAGATAATGATAATGTATTCCAGAACCCTCTTTTCCACAATATTTAATTACCTGTTGTTAGATTTACCATTTTAAAACAGGGACCAGATTTTCACTTTGAGATAAGCAGTTATTTGAGATAAACGAATTTGAGATTTAACGAGAGTCAACTGTTTTCCCGAAGCTAAAGGTTCTGTGCAATGCAGCACCATAAAATCCTTAGCTAAATTCTGCCACTAGCAGGATTCAAACCCAGGTCCTCATGATCTGTAGTCAAGAGCACAAACCCCTTGGTCATGCAAACACTTTTTATAAGTATTTTCATGCCAACATTATATTTGGATCTTAATTCAGAATGACAAAAAAAAAAAAAAAAAAAAAAAACTAAAAATGTTTTACATGTAGTTTATGAAACCAGAACCCTAGCTTAAGAGTTACAAGGTTATTCCAATTAGGCCAGAATCCAGGATTCAGTATCTATATATTGATATTGAGATGATCAAGAGATAGTAGCTTTGTTCATTTCTTTTCGATAAATTTTGTTTACCATTTGTTCAGTTATCATTATCAGAAGGTTCATGACAAAACATAGAAAGACAAAACATAGACCAGATGTAACATAGACGTGACAAAAGACAGAACGACCTAACATGGAAAAAAAAAATAAAAAAAACATAGAAAATTTTCAAAAACAGAGAAAATTTTATTTACATAATTTTACAAAAATAAAGTTGTTTTTTTTTTTTGATCTGTAAAATACTTTGTTCAGTCTAGCATTAGTGAGCAATAATGGACACCAATACATGCATATTTCTTGGAATTATCGGACACCTGTTCATTTGACAAGACCAATGTGATATATTATGTGCTAGTCCTTCCAAGTAACCAATACATGTTACGATGATGTATGTCCATTGTCAATTAGGGTCTCAAATTCATAAACGATTGTGCGAACACGCTTTTCAGGAGACACAGATTTGCCACTCTTTTTCCCCACTGACTCATCCCAAAGGAGAACCTGTTTTGACATGTCAGTATTTGATTGTTCGCCTTGTAAGAATTCTAAACATTTCCATATATCAGGAGGTGCTTGTCCAAGAATTGACTGAATGCACCTGTACCAGCCTTCCAGGAAGTTTATGGTCCTAGGTTCATTCCCAAGAGTGCACTCATATACTGACCACATGACAGGTGGAAATGGAGGTTCTGTCCATGTCAGAGCAATTGCAGCTGTACCAGTATCCAGGGTTCTCACTAGGATTTTAAAAGTGGGAGTCCGGGACTCCCTTTTTATAAAAAGTAGGAGTCCCAGCCAAAAAGTAGGAGTCCCACTCCCCAAAAATAGGAGTCCCATTTTTTTTTTTTTTTTTTTCCATGACTCTCCTTTAATAGTGAGCATGTCCCAGCTAACTTCATTCTGTTAATACCGGATGGCGAATCAGTTTCCTTATTTTCACATACTTTTTGTTTTTTTTTTGTTTTTTTTTACCAACTGATTTTGGTCTCTGCTTTGCTTTATGTATTATTCCGAACAATGTGTGTGTAAACAACTGGTAGTCATTATCACACATCCCGAGGATGTTAATTCAATAGAGTTTGCCCATAAATTAGGATGACATCATGTCTCCCTGATGGGAAGATAGACACATCTTTGCAGACCAGGAAGATATGACTGCAGACATGACAACCATAACCTATTTTACTTGCATGGTAAAGATCGTAGCACTTAAATTCAATACCCCAACCCAAAAAGTGGTTCGTTGCTGTGTGTATTAAGTGATATTGAGTGTTATGTATATAAGATAAAATACTTTAATCAAAACTTATTAAAGCTCCGTTATATGCTATCGCAAACTGATATATGCAAAATATCCGCACATTCTGATCATGGACACTTCTGCTGAGCTTCCCGCAAAACGTCATTTCAGTGTTTACATTTGCACCGTGCTGCGATCAATACACGCTGCGAAAAAATGTCCGGGACTTCTTCACTATCTGAAATTTCGATCAACTGCTTTGATTTGCCGAAAAACTCTTGATAATTTAGTTCTATTTTAAATATGTGTCTGATTCATATGCGTTTCTGACAAGAAAGTGCTCTACTATGCAACATGGTAATAGTTCGTTTTTCTCCCAAAACGGTTTCCCGCCACGCTGTCAAATGACGTTACTCTTACGAGCACGCGCTACCATTATGAGCACGTGCTTTCTTCATGCGGGAGCAATAGAAAATGTAACTTAAACTATAACAGTCTCGAATCATATACCGTCGTCCGGGGTGCATCTGAGCAGTCCCATTAGACTCTTCACATGGCTTATGGGATAGATTCTATGGGACTTGGGAAACTCTTTTTTCTTCTTTTTTTCTTAGTGACAAGCAGGAATAACCGTTTAGAACCGCAGACCTGAGCGCAGACTGATATCTCGCAAAGGGATAAGATACACTTGTCTTTTAACAAAAAAAAAAAAAAAAAAAAAAAGCGGGCGTTTTTGATGTTAGTGACGAAAATTCAGCGTCCGAAAATTTTTAAATTGAAAAAAAAAAAAAAAAAAATCTACTAATAACAAAAAAAAAAAAAAAAAAAACATAAACGGATGTAATCATGATACCTGCGCGTGTATTTTCGATGAATCAGTCGGTGGTGCAGGCAATACACAGTGAGGGAAGGGGTCGCATACCGATGTCAGTCGCATGCTTTAATTACTCGATCGCTGAAGTGTGAACTGCCAACACCTGTTTAACTACCGCTTGCTTTGCAAATAACGGTACTGTCGCAGGTGTGAAAAGCACGCGGCAGATTATTACTGTTCTTTTAAGTACTACCGACGATACGAATAACACGCGGCGGACTTTATATTTCAGTAAGATAATCCGACCATAATTAGTAGTAGTCACACAGGAAAAAAACATGCGTCCGGCGGACTCGGCTTTGGGAATTTTTAGGAGTCCGGACCCTGATTTATGCGTCCCGGGACGCAGGATTCTGCGTCCCCGAGAACCCTAAGTATCCCTATTTTAATATGTTCCAATGTGTGCGTTCAAAGTATGAAAAAGTGAACACGTTACAGGAACTCAGACACATTTTATTTCGATCAAAAACAACTATACAGGTACTTTAATATACTTTATTTCAATCAAAAACAAGTCGTCATGATAACAGTACGAGTATACACTCGATAAACCATGTTGACTGAAGCAAGGCAGTAATAGTTTGGTCGCTGATTGTTTGCTGAATTACTGGTCGATGTGACAAAAGTTAGATAATTATCTTTCTTAAGTTGTCATTCTATAAATTATCTTTCTACTAATGGTGACACATCTGTTATGTCGGTTCTTCCTTAGGGTTCTTCCTCTAGTCTTTCTGTTTTTTGCCGGATGCCATTATCAGCATTGAGTAAGCCATTTAAATATTGATGATGATGAGGATTTGGTGGTTTACATTCCTTTCAACATTATTTAAGTCATATCTAGACAATGAAAGGGTGATAATGAAAGGCTCTGTGCAATGAAGCGTCATACAGTCATGAGCTGAATTCTGCCTCCCACGAAAATGGAACCCATGACCTCTTGATCAAAAGTCGAGAGGGCTAACCACTCAGCCACCAGGATGCTTTCTCCGATTCATTCACCACTGACAAATATGCCTTTCTTTACTTACTTTACTTTAGCTGGTAGGGGATGCAAGTTGATTCAACTTACCGGTATATATCCCCCTCTCGGTTTTATACCCATGAATTTTCCGGATATACTGTGAATTGCTCGTCTCCAATGAATTTATCTAAACGGTTCTTAAAAGCATTTAACGGCGGTGCAGTTACCACTTGATTTGGCAACTAGTTCCATGGAGAAATAACTCTCACTGAGAAAAAGTTTTTGTGAATATCTTTCCTACAGGTTTTTTTCTTCAACTTGAGTGTATGGCCACGTGTTGGAGTTTCATTCAATTCAAAGAATCTAGAATATGGTATGTCTTCCAGGTTATGTAAGAGTTTGTAAACTTCAATCATGTCACCATGGAATCTTCTGTATGTTAACGAAGGAAGTTTCAATGCTTTTAGTCTTTCAGGGTAACTCAAATGTCTAACACTATAAACTAATTTGGTCGCTCTCTTCTGGACTCTTTCAATAGCGTCCACACAGTCGCAAGAAATAATCAAGACTGATAGTTTGTCTAGCGTGTACGGTAAGGGTATCTAACAAAGTTTCTTTGTATTTTTTGGCCACTAAGCCTTAAGAAGTTTTGGCATTTATAAATCAGTTTACAAACCGGCTCCCAATCAGCCTGTATGGCCCATGGAAACATATTGCAGCCAATTCTGCACACCAAATAATAAGCATGAGAAGTCAGTATTAAACAGAAATAATATTATACACATAATTATTTTTAAGGGTTTAAATGTTGACTTAATATTACCTTAAAATGCTGTTAAAAACTCGAAAATTGTGTGATGAGGTGTCAATTTAGCAGACTGCAGGTTTCCGTCCTTGTCACTTAGATACTTGCTATTAAGGGAACAGAGTAAATGCAAGCGTTTTGTTGATAATGAAGATACTCTTCTTTAGTGAAAAGAGAAAAGGCACAGGAAAGTATAGCGCCCTCTATAAATAAGAAAATGTCATTACAGTCAGATATATTGCACAGGATTCAGGCAATAGTAAGTGGATTATTTCAAACTAAGGTTCATTTTGAAGTGAATTTAAACTAGAAGCCTATAAAAAAATATTTTGGCAAGACTTTCACTTATTTGCGGAAATTTAACGTTGTGCAGCTACCAAGGGAATTAATTCATCAGGGGAGGTCATACCAACAAGTAACAAGTATTAGCTTTTACAAAATGTGATGTCACCATTGGTTAACTTTAGATTGCTTCTCTTCATTTTGATAAGTTTTTAACTGCCCTTTTCAAGCTTTCTATGCTAAGACCACTCCAGTCCTTAATGTTGTCTTCTGCCTGTCTCTTCTGGTCCATGTACCTTGCAGAGTTGTCTCTGCAATGCCAGAGGAACAACATGTGATGCGAGTTAATTTTTCTTCCTTTCTTTCTTTCTTCCGTTAATGTGTTTGGTCAATTCTGACCATGATAAGAGGTTTGGAGTGTGGCACATAAGTTTCAAGAACAACAAAAAAAAGAGTTTTGTGACACAGCCACCAGCAAACTATTTACACAAAGTCATCAGGGGAAGGAATCCATGGTCGGGTATGAAAGCCACGGCCAAGCTGCTGACCCGAGCCGAAAAAGCTGAGCAGCAGTCCTCTGAACTTTTTCTTTTCTGTCAATTTCCTTTTGATGATTGGGCATCCAAACAGGTGCTGCATGTTCAAGTTTAGGCCAGACCAGTTTTTAATGCAGCAGCCTCAAGTGGTTTCCCTTGGTGCAAAAGCCATATTTCTATGAAGGAAACCTAGTGTCTTAGTAGCCTTACTAGTGATTTCATTGATATGTTGACCCCACTCGAGGTCATCAGTGATTTGAACTCCTAAATATTTAGCAGAGGAAATATTCTCTAAAACTTGGTTATGTAATGTACAACCATGGACAATCTGTTTATGAGGGGGGGTGCCTTGTCACTCTCATAGAGGTACATTTGGCGACATTGAATTTCATGAGCCATGCCTCCTCCCAGAGAGCCAATTTTTTCAAATCATCTTGAAGTAACTGTTGGTCTTCAGACCCTCTTATATTTCTATACAAAACACCATCCTCGGTAACCCAGGTGTGATTCATTACGTTACACTTCATTCATCACCCCTGGGACAACTCGCTTACGTTTCTTCGTCCTCATGAATTATTAATAAGGGCATCTGATTGGTGATCTCAGTATTTCCATGAGAAATTTTAATCTATTTTTATCTGGCATATTCAGCAAATAACGTCATCGTTCTATGTTTGTTTTGCGAATATCCAATCATATCGTTCGTTGCAATCCAGGCATGGTATTAATTGCTGACGAAAACGTTAATCTGGTTTTCCTGAGTTATTTTTAGTAATGGAAGAAAAACAAATGAATCTTCCGCAGAAGAGAGTAGCGCTATGTTAGCGACATTTTGATTAGCTATTGAGGTATTCCCCGGTGTTATGAATATTCATAGAAAACGACGTTTCGTCAGTCAGTTGTCCCAGGGGTGATGAATGAAGTGTAACGTAATGGATCACACCTGGGTTACCGAGGATGACAAAACACAGTCATCTGTAAAAAGGCAGACTGTTGAATTTATGTTGTCTGGAAGATCATTTATAAAAATCAGGAATAGTAAAGGCCCCAACACGGAACTCTGTGGCACACCAGACAACACAGGGGCAGGGTCTGAGCAAACACCGTCAAGCACGACTTGTCAGTTATTGACCATGCTCTGTATGGTGAGGATGTCTTCAATCATGGAAGCCAATGACATGTCTGATTTGCTTATGAAGTTCCTCATTGGTGAAGTGGTCTAAGTATGAGATGCTTAGCAGTATGTGGTAACATCTTATTTCTAAGGCCTGGATTCTTTACATTGAGTTCAATCCTTCAAAGTGCTCAGTCATATGCATCACCTCCGGCAAAAAGAAGAAAAAGAAAGTCTTCCAGTCTAAGTACAAGCTCCACAACCAGTTCTGGAGGTGGCTGATGCCAGCAGATACCTGGGAGTCAAAGTCACAGATGATCTTACATGGTCAAGTCACAACTCTGAGGTAGCAGGGAAAGCAAATCGAACGCTTAGATTCCTGCGGCCGAACTTCAGAGAATGTGCAAGAGAAGTAAAGCAGCCACTTACACCACAATGGTCAGACCAAAACTTGACTACGCCTCTGGGATCCACATCAGCAAGGATACATCAAGACACTCAAGCAAGTACAATGTTGAGCCGCCAGATATGTGTACAACGATTAAATGTATACCACACATACACCTGCTTGTGTCACAGCAATGGTGAAAGGCATTGGCTGGGATAGTCTCCAAGATAGACGGTACATTGCTAGATTGAGTCTTCTGTACAAGATGCAGCATGGATCAGTGGACGTTGACACCTCCTCCTACCTACAACAAGGGGACAGTCAGACATGAGGCAGCAAAGGATTCTTCCAGAAAAGAATTAACAGTAAGGTCTACTATAACCCGTTTTTCCCTCGTACAATTCTGGAATGGAACAATCTGGCAGGAGACGTCACTGCTGCTACTTCCTTGGTTCCGGGCAAGTCTAACCAATAGACTGGCCCTTTCCTGATCCATGTCATCCAAGACCAAGATCAGATTGTACATAGTTTTATCCTGTTTTTTATCAACGCTTTTGGGACTCTGCTGTTTTTACCGGTCATAACCAGTCCCGCGGGACCAATTACATTCAGAGATGACCACCGGTCCTTTGACTCCTTTACCCAGAAGAAGAAGAAGAAGTTCAATCCCACAAGCCTGTAGGCAGAAGGATATACATGTACGGTAGATGATGCATCAGCTTGATTTTTAAAGGGAGCCTCATGTTCTTGCCTTTCCATATCAATTTTAGTTTTGCTATTGCCACAGCTGTACATTTAACTACCTGTTGGTGTGTCTTTAAACTGCTGGATGAATAGCAAACATTGGCATCTGATCTGAGTCTACAATGTTTGTTTATATAGGCCTGTCTATCCCATTACCTAGGGTAAATGCAGTACTAGCAGATAACAGTTTAAATATTTTTCTTATTTTTCAGAGATGATAAGGCGAGGTATTTCATGTGAATTATTTCCATAGGAGACTCTTCACATAAAATATCAAGCCTGACTTTCTTAGAGAAACCCTTGTCACAGATTAGTTGTCCCCTATTGTCATAATAAATATACTACATTTAGCATGAATAAAACATAGTAGTACATGTATTACATAGCAACAGATAGGGCGCTTTTTTCAACTGAAAAGTGTCGATATCTTTTTTATTTCTCCACGAAAACACATGTTATGGGTACTTCTAATGAGTACCCACAACATATGTTTTCATGGAGAAACAAGAAAAATATTATGTGTAGCTATGGTATTAGAAGCAGTGATTTTTTGTACCTGCACATCCCGAGTCCCGTACTCACATTTTTGCTTTGGGACTCACATTTTAAATCTCAGCGAGTCCCAGCGAGTCCCAGGACTCACAAAGTTATAGTGGAAAATTCTGTAATGGATGCAAGGATTTTCTAGTAGGACTCACTCTATATAGCCCAAGCAAGTCCTGGGACGCATAGGTATAGAATTGTAAATAAATCACTGTAGAAGATGTCCAGGAAGAGCCATAATCACAGAACATAACCTACTAATGACATCAAGAAGTAGAGCAAACAAACCAAGAAAGATGATACACTAAAAAGCAAAGTAATTAACAAATCAAATGGCTCCCTCCTCCCTTACAAGGTGATCATAAAGCTAGACAGAATCCACTAAGCCATGACAATAATACAACAAACAGAACAAAACATGAAAAAAGCCCTGCATTGAGCAGCCACAAGGCCACACTAAAAAACAACATCAGAATCACTGCCTTAGGAGGGTCAGTACTGTAGTAAAAACTACCTTGTGGTACCAAAACTACATGTAGTTACTTTTTATAAACCTAGCAAATCGTTTCCCAGAAAAATTTACCAGTCATATTCCTATAGTATCCATAAACTTTGTCATATTTGTATTTCATTGCATTCCAGGAAGAGTTGGCTACCCTATTATACCATGGCACAGAACTTGACAGTCCAGCTATAGAATGGTTTCAAAGTTGGAAGAATAACAAGGAAAAATACCTTGAATTATGTAACTAGAGATGCATATAACAAGGATATCATATTTACCCTTAGTATTTCTAAGACAGACATACATGAGCATACAATGTAGACCCTGATCAGATGCCACAAAATGTGGCATCTGATCAGGTTCTACGCTGTTTGCAACTTGTCCAGCAGGATTTTGACACACCAGAAGATACAGATCAATGGAGTTGTTCAAATGGAATAAAGTGTTTTAGGATTTACTGTATGGTAAGGAGTTCAAGTATGTCTGAATATTAGGGTCAATATGGTAATATCTTGTTCAAGATGACAACCATAAACATCATAAGCATTTCATTTACATTTAGTGTGTTAAAATGTGATCATAAAGATACAGTATTAATTGTGTTGAGTGGTATATATGTACAAAGAAAAAGTTGTTCTGCCCCTTACCCACCCCACACACACATACACATACACACATACAATAGTGGAAGGGTATTATCCTTTCAAGTTTTCATTATTTAGGTTATATGTATGAAAGTGCAAGTAAAGGTATAGCAAAACTCTGGCAGCTGATGTTGCGTAAGATTACATATGTTTACTTAATTTTGAAAAAAAAAAAGCAAACCTTTACCACTCTATAAGCTAAATCAGCATTTGACAAAAATGAGTGATATTTTTCATGAAAGAATAAGGCTTGACATTTCAAAATTCAAAAATGAATTGACAAGCTCTGTTTTTGTGAATGATAAAAAATATTTTAAAATGTTGTTTGCTTTTATTTATAGTCATCAGATTAAAGGTAGCAGATGACATTTATAAATATTTTTCTTATTTTTACCCCCGAAAAAATAGGTTTTGACATTTCATGTGAATTGTTTCCTTAGGAGACATGTACATGAAATGTTAAATCCTGTTTTCTGGGGAAAAAATCACATCAATTTTCTGAATCTGTTAACTCATCATTGGGACCCTTCTAGTAACAACCCTGATAACACTGCTTTTACAACTGACTACTGTATTTAACCTAAATATTAGGACACTTTAACTCCTTACCATACTTGACCCAAAATTTGAACATCCATTTTACTACCTGTTGATGTGTGACAAAATGTAGGCCCTAATCAGGTACAAAGTTCTGTGGCATCTGATCTGGATCTACAGTGATTGCTCAGATCTATTTGTCCCAATATCAGGGGCAGACCTAGGATGATTTCTGAGGGGGTTTGATTTGATAAAATTACCACACTTACTCTACATATTCAGACAGACAGGCCAGTGCAAACAGTATAGACCCAGTTCAGATGCTGCAGAATGCTGATCAGGGTCTACACTGTTTGCATCTCACCCAGTGGTTTTACATACCTTTACAGATAGTAAAATTGACTTGTTGAAGAGAAGTATAAGGTAAAGAGTAAGTGATGTGAATATTTAGGGAATTAACTATTTTGGTGCCAAATTTCAGATAACATTTGTTGTCAGTTTTTTTGTTAACAAACTATCCCTTGGAAAGACGTTTATAAGTAAAGTTGAAAACTGAATGTCAAACAGCATAGAACCAGATGAGACGGCTCATTATGAGCCGTCTCATCTGGATCTATGCTGTTTGCAAAAGCCAATTATCATCGCCTGTGGCAGTGAAAGAGTTAATACAGTTTGCCAAATTTATTAAATTTATCCAAAATTTCCCATGAAAATTAAATTTTGTTTCAAATAAGATGTCCAGTCAGTGGGGTTCGACTGAACCCTTGAATCCCCTCTGATTTGACCACTAAATATTGAGAGTTAATATACTTATTAATGGAAGTGATAATGGAGTAAATTAATTTATTTTGTTTATTTTAGATGAAGCTGATGTATTTGTTCGTGGCTCTGGTATTGTACCAAAGCTGTTACATGTCCTTCGAGAATGTTTGTTGTCAAAACAGTGGGACAAGGCTGTCCTGGTTCTCACTAGTGTGTCAAAGGCACCTATAGGAACTTCACAGCCAGTCTGGAAGGTATATAATAGAATGTTATACGGTAAATGTCCTAAAATTTCAAACACTTTATTCCATACTATTTTGGCCTAAAATTTGCTTTTTATGCAGCTGTTTCTTAAAATACTTAGTAGAATGGCAAACAATGTAGACCCTGATCAGACCTCCCTCAGGAGCCGTCTGATGTGGGTCTGCACTGTTTGCATATGTCATTTTTTCAGACACTTTGATGTTCGAAATTTTAGGACATTTACCATACACCATCTTTACACAAAGTATTTGGAGAGACATGTCTGATAAAACAGTGTAGGCATCATTCAAAGGAGATGTTTGGGCAGGGTCTACAGTGTTTGTCATTCAGCCAGAACTTTCTAGATATATCACCTTACCTGATGGTCAGATTAGAAAACTATGCCTTAAAGGCTCAAAAATAGACATTTTATTGGCCAAGAAAGGCTTGATAAATTGATACATGGTATTAATGCAATCATAAAATGTAGCACCTTACAGCCTTTCAAATTTCAATTAGTCTCTCATTCTTGAAATAAAATGATTTTTTATTGCAACTCTGAATTAATGTTGCCAACATTAATTCAGAGCTACAATAAAAAATCATTTCATTTTTGATCCAGTTCAAAAACGAGAGACTAACTGAAACTTTACAGGCCGTCAGATACCACATTTTATGGTCATATTAATACTATATATCAATTAATTAAAGAACAAAACAATATCTAGTGCTTCTGTTATTCACAATGGATTGAGGGAGGGAATGTTCCACTAGACAGAGGCCAGGGGAAAGAATGAATACTGTGTATTTGGTATGCTACTTACCCAGACCTAAACTACATCATGCCCTGGGGTGGGGCTAGGGTCAACAAAATGTATAACATCAGATTGAGCATTTGGAAAATAGTTGTTGAAATTTATGCATCCAGATGTTGTTACCATATAGACAGAGACCAAAGGGCAGGTTAAATGTCTAGTTGAAAGGAAGACAATCTTTGTGACTTCCTGTTTGCTTTCCTACACATCAAGCTCCTTATGAAACAGGTCTGTTGTAGAAGGGGAGCGAATTCTTTCCTTTAGAGTGGACCCTTTTTCAGAAGGGAGGCAAAACAATTTGATAGGGATCTTACAGCATATGCTATCAACAAAGACTGGTATTATCTTGCACATACCTCTAGATAAGGGAAACATTCAGAGAAATATTTCTTATTTTTCCTTCAAAATATATGCTATGGTACTCATTAGAAGCACTGCCAATTAAGGCTCTTTTAATGAGTACCAACAACATACATTTTTATGGAAAAGTAAGAAAGATACCAATATATTTTGGTTGAAAATAGACCTTATCTAAAGCTATGAAAAATAGTATGGTAAATGTCCTAAAATTTCGAACACCAAAGTATCTGACAAAATGACACATGCAAACAGTGCAGACCCAGATCAGACTGCTCCTGAAGGAGCAATCTGATCAGGGTCTACACTGTTTGCCATTCCACAAAGTATTTTAAGCAGCAGGTGCATAAAAAGCAAAATTTAGACCAAAATAGTATGGAATAAAGTGTTTGAAAACTTAGGACATTTACCATATAGATCAGTCTGATCATAGCTGTAGATAGGTGCATTTTTTTCTCAGCCAAAAAATAAGTGACCTCTTCTTGACCTTAAAGTAAGTGTCACAGGCTTAGAAATTTTTCACATGCTGGACAAGCACAAGCTCAGGCTTTGTCCTATGTTTTATCTTGTTGTATTGCCTGTATTGCATACCCATCACGAAAACATGCCTATATAAATTTGACCCCCTTCAGCCCCACTTTTATATAGTAAAACTGGGGTTTACAGGGGTATATATTATTTTTCTTATTTTGCTAAATAACATAGATTGTGGGTACTCGTTAGAACCGCCTCGCCGAGGCGGTTCTAACGAGTACCCACAATCTATGTTTTGAGCAGAAGCATGAAAAAATATCGGGGGTTTTATCTGAAAATTTTTGAGTTTTTGGAGTTGAAATCTTCTATATATTTGAATAGGCATGTTTTCGTAATGAGTACATGTTGTCACATATCTGTTTCTTAGTGTGGCCTGGAGTTGTTGCAGTCAGACACAGATGATGAAAATCAAGATCTCATCAGAAATCTATACAAGTAAGGAAACATATTGTTTAATTATATTGTATAATGCTAATTTATACTTATATGCTGCAGTGCTCAAGGTAAGAGGGGCTGGCCACATAATTATGTCATGTCACGAGAAAAAGGCTCTTTGAACTTTCCATTGAATCAATCTTTCAGAGTACATGCCTAGTCCCTTTGCTAGCCATATGTCTAGGACTTTGGCTGAAGTGTTCCCTTGGCCAACTACTTACATGGCTTACCTACTTCTAACATGGGCAAACAGCAAATGTTCTGGCAGGACAGTGCAGATGCACAGGTCACATATGCTATAACAGCATTTTTCCCCATGACACAGCTCGCATATTTTTCTTCTGTATGATTTCATTGT
This sequence comes from Anodontia alba, assembly GCA_964016985.1. Taxonomy (NCBI): domain Eukaryota; kingdom Metazoa; phylum Mollusca; class Bivalvia; order Lucinida; family Lucinidae; genus Anodontia; species Anodontia alba. The sequence goes on from OZ024823.1 coordinate 116,917,363, forward strand.
GAAAGTTTCTGTGTTTTACAATAAAGTAATAAAACTGGACCTGAACCAGAAAAAGTTTTTTTGTATTCTTTTGCGATATTGAAGAACATAGTGAGCTGTCACTGTTCATTGTCTCTGCTTACCCTGTTTACCCTAAATATTGGGACAATAAACTCCTTACTGTACTTATCCTAAAATTTAAACATCCTTTTTACTACCTGTTGATGTCTAAAACCTTCTGTGGCATCTGATCTAGGTCTACACTGTTTGCCCAGGTCTGTCTGTCCCAATACTTAGGGTGATTACAATATTTTAGTACAGGAGCCAGAGAAAAACCTAGCCATAGTGCAAAGACATATTAAGCCTCAAATTCTTTCCAGTTTGTTGAAATGCTCACTCTTGTAACAAGCTGCCCATTATTAAGTTGAAACACAGAGGTACACACACCATACACTCTTGTCAGAATATCTGTGTTTACTTCATTTTCAATAAAGATGGCTGGCCATTTGCATAATTATAAATTCCTTACCATAAATAATGTTTCAGATATATGATTCTCTTGAAAATATTAGGGTTTTGAATATAAGCCACCACATACTGAAAGAAATTAACATAAGCTGTGAATAATTTCCGAGCTATTTAGGTTATTTGAAACTCTTGTCATGTGTTCTCTAAATTCTTATGAATAGAACATTCTTAAATGCTTGTGGTGAGTGTACTATAAATTGTTTTGTGCCCATTATACTAAAAATTCTTTTATGGTCAGTATACTTAATCCTTGTCATGCTGAATAAATCAAAATGACATGCCCACTTCAAATTTTCTGCCATTCAGTTTACCTGATCCAAGTTGTTGATAAAAATTCACATACTTGATGACAGTGTAGATCCAGATCAGTTGGCTTCTGTAGAAGCCAATTGATCTGAATCTACACTGTTTGCAAAGGGAGAGCATATCCAGGTTCATCAGGACCAGGGTTAAGACGTTTTTCTGCTAACCATTCCAAAGTAATTCCTCTGTTGCACTTTTTTGCGCCTACATCAGTTACTGTAAGTGTGCCAGATTGTTTTGTCATTGACTTTTCTTCTTTCAGTGCCTCAGGAAGTCTGTGTTTCATGCTTGCACTTTTTCCTGTGTAACTTCATTTATATCTTTTATTAGTTCTTATAGCCACTGCTTGTAGCCAGTATACTTAATACTTTTTGTACATTTTATGCCACGGAATCTGTGTTCAACTTGTTTTATTAACCCTTGTCATGCTGAATAAATTAAGATGTCACACCCACTTCTAATTTTCAGCCAATTGGATTGTTTGATCCAGATAGTTGATGCAAATTCACATTCTTAATGACAAACAGTGCAGACTTCTTCAGAAGCCAACTGATCTGGATCTACACTGTTTGCAAAGACAGGGTATATCCGGGATCAGCAGGACCAGGGTTAAAGATACAACAAGAAGTTTACCAACACTGATATAAGTTAAATAGTTGTGTTTAGGTATTTGTTGTTTGTTTGTTTTTTCAGTCAGATGAAATACTTGTGTGATCTTAATTGCCATGAGGTTGTATTGGACTATTTGCTGTACCTCCTAAAGAAAGGTGACATTGAAACAGCTAAAGAAGCTTTACAGGTATGAGGCTGATTATGGAAAAATTGGAAGCATCCAGGTGTCCTGACCAGATCATGAGGTTCCGGGTTCGAATCCACTGGAGGTGAAATTTAGCTCATGACTGTATGGAGCTTTACTGCACAGTGCCTTCTGTTATCATCCTTCCATTGTCTCAATATGACAAATACCGTATTTACCCTAAGTATTCGGACACCTCAACTCCTCACCATATATGTTCTAAAATTTGAACCAGTACAATTCACTACCCGATGTTGTGTCTAAAAATTGCTGGATGAGTGGCAAACAGTGTAGACCCAGATGAGACGCCGCAGAACGCGGCATCTCATCTGGGTCTAAACTGTTTGCTCAGGCCTGTCTGTCCGAATACATATGGTAAATACGGTAATGTTGAAAGGAATATAAAGCACCAAATCCTCATCATCATGGGTAAATGGAACTGATCAAATATTTATTGTCACATCTGTTTTGCTTTGGTGGTAGCATAGCATCAAACTTCTGTTTATTGTTTTGCATTTTGTTTTTTATTTCAAAACCCTTCTTGATCAAACACCTGCCTGGGCCTTTCCTGTTTTCACATGTCAGCGGTTATGTTTTCTCATGACTCTCATGTGATTGTTTATCCAAGGTATGTACAACAAAACCTGTATGTAAAGAATTTCAGATAAGACAAGTATCCACATAATTTTTTTTCTTATTTCTCCACTAAAACATATGTTGTGGGTACTCACTAGAGCTCCTCACCAAGGCACTTCTAATGAATAACAACATGTTTTCATGGAGAAATAAGAAAAAATATCAGTACACTGTTTTACAAAAATACCTAAGGCCATCAGAGAGAATCCCAAATAAATAACTGATATAGAGAGATGGTGTTTGTTCAGATGTTAGTTGCTTTGGCACATTTTTCAGTCATCTGTGTTTACAAGCCTGTATTTCTTGTCCACATGATCTGAAGGATAGATTCATTGTGATTTATTTTGGTGATAGCAATATGATGTATTTTGCAGGAGAATATAGTTCGCCCTGGTAAAGAACCAGCAGACAGAGACTGTTATATAACAACATTGTTTAGGGCCTACTGTGGTCTGGTGTGGTATGTGGAGTGGAAGCAGTGTAGACACAGTCTAGAACAGCTCAAGAGTAGTGAGGAACAAGAAACAGGTTAGTGGCTGCTGTAAGTGATAGTACAGTTGACTTGTTATCTTGAATTCCAAGGGACTCACTGAAACACTTCGAGGTATCCATACCTCGACATATCAGAGTTGAGAGAGTGAGGAAAACAATAAATTGCACAACCACATTTAACAAATGAATATGTAATTTGACTCCTGAAGTTAGAAATATATATATAATATATATATAAAATAATGTGGAAAAGAGGAGAAATTGCTCCTTAGGAGCAATTTCTCCTCTTTTCCGCATTATTTTGTTACCTGTTACCTATTGTCTTAGTTTCATGTTAAAGCAGGGACCAGATTTTCATTTCGAGATGAGCGGTAATTCGAAATAAGCGAGTTCAAGAATACGAGGTTTGACTGTATTTGGGCCATATGATGAGACTTGACTGTTCATTTTATGCTCATTATGTGCAGTGAGGTCAGTTTCTTAGAACTATATACATGTGGGTATTAAAGGTACTAAAAAAGTTATGTCTTGGTGTTTTGACCACAATTTCACAATTCTTTCGCGGGGTGGTCGGGTGTGGCGAAGGTGTCGTGTATCTTACATCACCAGGTCGTCCAACTGATATTGGCTTACAGTTGGGCAAGGCCTGCTATCCTTGTAGCAAGCAAAAGTTGAGGGGGAATGTTTCTATTTGTTCTGTGTCTTCACTTTCATTCCTGTTCCTCTTTCTTCCCTGTCCATCTCTTTCATCTCCTCTACTATCTCTTCTATCTCTTTTCTTCCTTTCTCTGGGAGACAACATAAACTGATCCGTAAGGGTGGACATGTCATTAAAACCCAACACAATCAACAATCACAATTCTTCATATTTTCTGCTTAGTATAATAATTAATTATTTTGAAATGGTGCATTTCAAAAGTGAATCCCATTTAAAAGTTATAACCGCCGAAGGCATGCTCTACTGATAGAGGCATGATTCGGCATTCTTTATGTTTCCTCTTGAAAGTTGGTTTAATCTTGCACATTTTTACTGTTGTAGATAGCTTGATGATGTCATCTCAGTCTTCCACAGTTTTCCTGGAGATGCAGATGAAGAGTTACTCTCAGAAAGCTTTGGCCTGTTTTCAGACACTTGAGAGTAAACCTGGAGTTTGGGACATTTTCATTAGGAAACAGGTTGAGGTATGTTGTAACTATGAAGATTAAATTGAGTTAGTTAGGGCTATTAACATGCTAAGTCATGCTTGTTTCAAGTTCATGTACCTCTAGGAAATAAAAGTCAAAAAGGATTGCCTTTGGGAACAAAGAACACACAAAATTATGAAAATCGGTGACTTGGTTTGATTTAAGTCTCTTCATATGCAACATTATAAGACATGTTTTCTCAGCCAATAAGTAGAGGTATTTTTCTTAATTCTCTGTGAAGCATTTTTTATGTACATCATAAGTCATAGGTGCATTATGGCCATCTCAGTAATGCATTTCTAATGGGTAACCTTAACTTTTCCACATTTCATTGAGAAATATTGATTTAAATAGAAAGGAAGGCAATGATCAGGAATTGATACAATTATCCCACACCTCCCATCAGAGACATCAAAGGGAAAGAAACACAACCACGAAATAACTGGACCCTAATGGAAACATCACTAGCAGAAAGCCAAACGGACAGTTACTTTCCCACAAAGTGGCCAAATGGCTATCCAAAACAAAAAGATGTAAGCGACACACACATTCAAAGACGAACTATAACAAAAATAAACCATGACAGAAGAACCCCCTTGGAACGGTCAGTGAAAAGTATTTCACTGAGGGGCTTAAATCGATTTTTCGTGGCCATAACCCTCGCCCTTACTTCTGCCGCTGTTTAGACACATAATTTGTTCAGTCCGTATGAAGGCTTTTTAACTCATCAGTGCTACATCTCAGAGAACACAAAATTCAACAAATTATAGAGATGAACCAACGATGAGGACTCGACGGCACAAAACAACTGAAATGCTAGAGCAAAAGAAAACCAACAGTAAGACTCCGGTGGGCCCAACCAAAGATAGAGCATCAAGTACCAACCAACATTACCCAAAATTAAATTTCAAGTAAGCCTTTACACTGGAACCATCATAGAATCTGAGGCCTAACCCACCGGCTTGCAATTAAAGAGGGAAGCAAAGTTATTAACTGTGATTGGGTTAACAACCATGCATGCAGTCTGTCGTATAACATTTATGTTGTACCCAATCTTTTTATAGCGAAGAATGATTTTACGTAATTGGGTACTGAAGTCATTGCAAGCATATATTTTCCTGAATTTATATACTAAGTCACCATAAAATTCGGGTTCCGATAGGCCTTGTTGCAGAAGAGATTTAAGTCCAACATTGAATTTAGAAACTAAATCGGAATGACGTCTATAAAACTTAGAAAAGGCTTTACGTAGTTTATGATACCAATAACCCTGATTAAGAAGTTTAGCAGTTAGCAATTTATTACGAGTGTTGAAGTCAGTTACATGACTAGACACTCTAGCAAATCGAATTAATTGTGAAATATAAACACCCTAGGATGCCGCACGTGGAACATCACCATCCAAGAAAGGAAAATTTACAATCAAAGCCAATTCACTGCATGACATCTCTCTAAGGGCCCTTTTGTTTGCAAGACACTGTAGCTTTAAACTCTTAGCCTGTAGCTTTAACTATTAGCCTGTAGGGGCACTGTCAATAATGCATGGACTGGGTGTGTTTTCAATAACTGTAAACTTTGTTATAAAATTGAATGGTATCTTTTATTTGTCCCCCGAGGGGGACATGATTTTCGGTTTTCCGCGGTGCATAGTTCTGTACCCTCTGACAGTATGTACCTCCTACAGTTTATGCCAATCTTTTTGAAACTGTACAAATGTGCATGTTATAATGGATATAATTCTCAGATTAATTTTATCACTTTTTCTGCATTTAGAGCTTAATAGTCATTTTTTAGGCTCAGATAGTACCAAAGTGTATAGGTAATGTATAGGTAATGAGTGCTTTGGGTTTGCAACCTCCTACAGTTTTATTCCAATGTTTTTGAATTTTGAACTTTAATAATCATTTTTCAAGCTCGGATACTATCGAAGTGTTTAGGTTTGTTTGTGTTGAGGTTTTACGGCCCAGTCAACCCAATGGGGTCATGTCGAGTGCGGTCAGTTTCCCTAACCACATGTTTGCTGGGCAGGCTTAGTCCTCTAACCGGTTAACCAGTATTGTGCACATTCTTTCGCCAGAAACTGACAACTGCCCTTCTTGAATCAGCGGAAGGGAGAGAATGACCGTAGAAAATATTTCAAGATCAATTTCTACGAAAGAATGTTGCAGACCACGGCGGGGGTTGAATCCGCGACCTCCTGGTCTCCAGTCGGACAGCGCATCCAACTGAGCCACCGAGGCCAGCCAAAGTGTTTAGGTAGTGGGTAACTTGTGTCCACAACTCCTCCTACAGTTTTATGCTGATCTTTTTAAATTTTGAAACTGTACAGGTGTTTACATCATGGGTTGAAGCTGTGCATGTGATTTAGGTATTAGATATATAATCCTCATACATGTATTAATTTCTATTACAGTGCTCCAGCTAGGATTTTAGGGCTGAGGGGTGCCAGGTAGGGCACTTGCTGCACGGTCATACAAGAATGAGGGCACCATGTGTCATGTGATATGCTAAATATCATGACATGTTACAAAATATCATCCATTCCACAATAAATGCCTCAAGATAGAATACACATAAAACTGACCTTTACACATTGATAACTTTTTTAATTTTTGTCCGATTTTCATGAAATTTTCAGCAAAATGTAGGGTTTTATGTCTGGAGTTGAAATAAGGCAGAGGGCAGCTTCAGAAGGGCAGAGGGGCAGCGGGAGAGGGCAAGAGGGGCGGCCCGCTCCTGTACATAGGGCTAGCTGGAGCACTGTAATAATTACATTTTGAACTTTAACCATTTTTCAGCCTCAGATACTGCCGGTACTAAAGTGTATAGGTAGTGGGTACCTTGTGTCTGCAACTCCTCTTACAGTTTACGCCGATCTTTTTGATACTTTACAGGCGTTTTTGTCATGGTTTTTAAGCATATGATTTGGGAATTATCCTCAGATTTTTTTTTGTCAGTTTGTCCACATTTTAAACCAACAGTGTATTTCTAAACACAAAATATTTACAACAAGTTTACTGTTTTATCCTAAGAATTTGGATACCTTAACTCTTTACCTTGCTTGTCAGAACAAATTCATTTTACTACCTGTTATTGTGTCAAAAAACTGCAGATTGAGTGGCAGACAGTTTACACCCTGATCAGATGGTGCATTTTGTGGCATGTGGGTCTACACGGTTTGCTCAGGTCTGTCTGTCGAAATAAGGTAAATACATGTATGTTTCTTAAGTTTAGGCCTTACTAATTTTCTCAAAGACTCTCTTAGTAAGGAGATAAGGCCCAAGGTTATTTAACTTTTTTGGTGCTCAACTCAGCTGAGCATGAAATTTGTCCTGCTAATAAATCTCAGATAACTAACAATTGCAAATTACATGTTATGAGAAAAGTGCACTTCCCCTATTCAACCTAAGTATTCAGACACCTTGCCCTGAGGTTATAAAACTTTTTTTTGTGCTAAACATAACTGAACATGAGACTTTTGTTGGCATTTTCATATTTATTAGCAGAGAAAATTTCATGATTAGCTGAGTTTAGCACGAAAAAAGTTTTATAACCTCAGGGCAAGGTGTCTGAATAATTAGGTTGAATAGGGGAAGTGCACTTTTCTCATAACATGGCTCAAGTTTAATTTGAAGGGTCTTATTACTGTTTCTGTTTACAGCTGCTGGTTTATTCTGAGAGGCTTGATGATGCTCTGAATATACTCACAGATTATAGAGACACCAATCCTGACAATCCTAACGCTATTAAATACCTGTATAATTTCTACAAGGAAAATTGCTCAGACTCAGAACACACCCCGACTCTGCTGAAGGTATTATGATATGTTTAATTGAGCCAAGTGTTAATATATCTTTGAGGTGTATGTTCACCCTAGTCCTGCTGAATTAGGATATACCCTGCCTTTGCAAACAGTGTAGATCCAGATCATTTGGCTTCTGAAAAAGCCAACTGATCTGGATCTGCACTGTTTGTCATTTTGTGTGTGAATTTGTATCAACAACCTGGATGAAGTAATCTGATTGGGTGAAAATTAGAAGTGGGTGTGGCATCTAAATTTATTTAGCATGACAAGGGTTAATAATGAAGCTCCAGATCAGCCTGTACATATATGCAGTCTGATCAAACATCTGCTGGCTTACAGTCCTTTGATGAGATAGATAAGTTGAATCTACACATTTCACTTATGCCTTGCCTAAGGCCATCTTTTTAACTGATACAGCCCAGTTATTATGCTTTGTATTGATGTAGTAGTGATAGATACAAGATAAACTTGTACTGCATTGCAGTACAAGCAGACTTTTATAGCGACATGGTAAAGTGTTGGCCTGTCACGCAGGCGACCTGGGTTTGATCCCAGGCAGTGGCAATGGTGATTAGAATGTTTACACCTGTACCATTTGGTACTTATCATAAATAACCCCATCTGATGGGCATGGTGGCCCAACAGGCTTGGTAGCCTGGTATTGAATGGTTGTTCAAATTGAGAGTTGGGGACAAATCTAAAAATGGAGGGGGAATATGTTGTAGTGATAGGTATATGTTATAAGGTATGTACTGCCTTGTAGTACAAGTAGGCTTTCATAGTGATGCTGTAGCATGTTGGTCTGTCACACTGGTGGCCAGGATTCAATCCCTGGCCCATCACAAGAAGTGGCGAGGTATTATATTATACCGTCCGAAATTTTGAGTGTCCATCCGTCCCCGTCCACACATATGCCAGGTACATCCGAGGTTAGTGTTTTTGTTTTTTTTTGGTGTCTGTTTGTTCCATCGTTGTAGGGTTAGAAATTGGTGTTGTGGGGTTAAAATGGTGTTGTGGGGTTAAAAAAAATCAAGGAAAGATCAAAGGTATAACCTCATAACGTACCTCTTGTAAGAACATCCGTCTATCTGTCCGTCAGCACTTCATAATTTAATTTCATGTCCGCTGTGTAACTCTGTGCCATTGAGATATTTTCAAGAAACTTCACACAAATGTTAAGCACCGTCAGACGACGTGCAGAACACATGAACCATTACTCTGGTTTGCCTACTTTTGGAGTTAATATCGTTTGAACATTGAACATAGCCAATTCTACCATGTACTTGTGTCCGTTCCATAACTGATATCTTTTATGATATTTTCACAAATCTTCACACAAATGTATAGACACAATGTTTTGCATATCATTACTGGTATTACTGATATTGGTGCAAAGTTCTGTGCAATGCAAGCCTACCCAGTCCACCCCTGCCCACCTCCACCAACCCCACCCCACACATCTGCCTTAGTGGTCTTGTCTTGGTCATAAATTTAATTATTTTTTTTTTATGAGTGGCAAGTGCAAGTATGGCCAAGCTGTCTGGTATTCCAACAGGTTTTGTTGGAAGTTGTTCTGGAAAGACGAAGGACGTTTTTAAGCATACAAATCGAAATTGGTGTTTTTCATATTTTTTGTCTCTGAAGAGTTCTAAGTGTGGTCCCTAATATAGGTGCGATTCAAGACTGGCAGCTTCACAGCATACCACTCCTCATTCCCTGCTAGCCCATTAAAGTTGAAAATCTTACATGTTTTAAGGTTAAGTTACTTTTGTAATAGTAATATTGACTGTTTGCTTTATTTCAGGACATTGTGAGAAGATTGCCGGCAGATCCATTGGTGTTAGAATATTGTAGCACGGTCAGAGATGGTAGGATTTATATACAAACTGTATTGGCTGTTAAGAAAGTTTTGGTTTAATAAATGTTAAGAAAGTTTTGGTTTAATAAAGATACATGTACATGTTTATTCATCTTGCAGGCTTATTGCATTGCACTTACATCTAAAACTATGTGATTTTTTACACACGCATGCATGCACACACCTCAACCACCACCATCTCTTTATCTGAATATCAAGAATATTTTATATATTTCACTACATTTAAGAGTTTCAATAATAAAGCCACAAAATAACACATTTTCACACAAAATCACACCTGATATTGAAAAACTTCCTCTTTTGTCTTCAAAACATGGAAGATGAAATTCAAATAACCCACTTTTTCTTTGACATTTTAAGTCCAAAGTCAGAAACAAAAAAGAACCCTTTCTGTGTGATTTTGGGAACGAACATCGATACAAAATAAAACTCAAGACACCAGTGGGTTGGCAGTGAAAAAGAAAATGGTTTTAAACCCATCCCAAATGCACTTACTTTACTCATCCTAAACTTTGAACAAGTCCATTTGACTATCGAATGTAGACACTGGTCAGACTGGGCCCAGTTGTTCAAAACTAACGATATCATTAGTTAACGTATTGTTACAACTTTGATCATTAAATATGGTATATATGCTAATATTTTTGCTGAAAAAAATGTGAGTAGCTTTTGCCTTTGCAAAAGCTACTCACATTTTTCAGCAAAAATACCTGTGAATCAGATATTGTACTTACTAGAACAGTTAACATTTTGACCACTAACAAGCTTGTTAAGCTATGCTTTGAACAACTGGGCCCTGATTTTTAAGGCAGATTTATCTCCCTTGAAGGGATATAGTCATTCACTGTAAGGGGAATGGATACACTTTCAGGGAAGAAAACTTTTGTCAAAATTAATTAGCCTCCCTTCTGAAAAGGAGTGTACTCAAAAAGCAAAGACTTTGCTCCCCGCACATTTCCTTCTAGACTAGAGTAGACCCCTTTTCAGAAGGGGATTTATGTACAGGAAGGCAAATAGGAAGTCACAAAAGTTGTCTCCCTTGTCAAAATGGTGGAAAACCTACCAAGCCTGTATCCATTTACCTTAACCCAGGTCATATTGTACAATGTATATACGCTATACTGAGTCTCTGTTGAGTTGTGGTATAAGGTTTTTTCTATTATGACTCAATAAGATATGTCAGTATATTACATACATGTGTATTGTAGGTAATGAAAGCATGGTGCTACCCCTTTTGTTCAAGTTACTGGACTATCCTTGTTGGCAGAATGAATTACAACCTTGGAAGATGTTGGCTGAATGTCTCAAGAAAATGGCTTTAAGGTACAGTCAACCCTCTTTATACCGACACTCGATACAACGACAAAGTTCATTATAATGACAATTTGAATGTCACGAAACCTTCGCTCAAGAGGTGACAATTAATAAGGAATTATGAAAGAATATTGCATTAAAACTTCAAGCAACATATGTTTTGGATATTTGTTAGAATTGCCTCAATGAGGCAATTCTAACAAATATCCAAAACATATGTTCTGTAAGGAAATAAGAATAAAACAAGGTCTTTCTTACATATCATTCTGTCCATTAAGGGTTCTTTACAACCGCAAATTCATTTCAATGGCAACATCTTTGGGAACAAATGCTGTCGTTGTAACGAGGGTTCACTGTACTTGTCACTATTTCAGTTGAAAAATGTCAGGGGTCTACCATATTTACCATAAGTCTTGCAGTTTCAACCCCTTATATAACTTATCCTAAAATTTGAACAAGCCAATTGTACTACCTGTTGATGTGTTTAAAAACTGCAGGATGAGTGCCAAACAGTGTAGGTCCTGATCAGATGCCACATTTTTGTGGCATCTGATCTGGGTCTTCACTCTTTGGTCAGACCTAAGTATCTAAATACTTAGGAAAAATATGGTATTCAAAGGGACCAAGAGATAGCAAAATACACAAACGGACATTTGTAAACATGACCCTCAAGCTGACTGGTCCTGACTATACTATAAATGAACAGGCTTGTCTAGACTTTGTTTATGTATGCTCTCAGCTTCATATCAGAGCATTTCTCAAGAGTGTCACTATATCAAATGATATTTAAATAATACCGTAATGACTTTATGTATTGGTCAGAAAGGCGTCCAATATTTAGGGTAAATATAGATTTTGTACCCCACTTCCCCGCAACTGTGTTTGTGTGTGTGGGGGTATACTGTTTTCACATTGTTTGTCTATCCATATGTCTGTTACAGTTTGGTCCTTGCAGGTGGTATCTATTAAGCACTGGTTATTGGCGATTTCTTGTTTAAAATAATTTTACTTTTCACTATTTTACTTGGACATAAAACTGATTTACAGTATTAACATTAACCTTAAGCACACTGGGTCAACTTTTTGAAATACATTGCAACCTCTCTACAATGGCAACCTTTGGAAACACAGAACTCTTTTAACTGACTGCTGTAGAGAGGTGGCTGTTGTAGAGAGGTTGAATAGGAGGTATGATCAAGCAGTCCTCGGCGTGATATACTTGGAACGAATAAATTGAAATGAAACCCCAATTAGTTGATAATTTTATCTTATTAAACATCTTTGGTAGAAAGAATAGACTTTCAAAGCTATTGATTCAGTAGAATTTTTTTGCTCTACACAGAGGTTAAATTGAGAAAATGGACAGTTAGAGGAGTCATAAAGTACTTCTGTAATAAGGGCATGTCCCTGAAGGAAATTCATGACAACTTCATTAAAAACCTTTGGGAAGAGTCTTACAGCATGGTAAGAAATGGGCTACTGAATTTAGGAGGGAGGGAGAGCTTGGAGGATTATGAATGGTTGAGCTGCCCAAAAAAGAGGCTGCTACTACAGATGAAAATGTTGAGCTTGTGCCCAAGTCTGATCATGTGTGACAGGAGAAGAAGCCTGTATGATATAACTACACAAATAAAGTTTTGGGGCAATTCAGTCTATCTTGACCGATATCTTAGGGATGTCCAAGGTATCAGCTAGATCGGTCCCCAGGATGTTGATCAAAGATCAGAAGAAGAGCAGGCTTGATATTTCTTAGTATCTCCGGTTTCTCTCTGATGACCCTGAGGATTTATGCATTGAGTTGTGACCCAAGATGAGACTTGGGTCCATCACTTTGATCCTGAAGCCAAAAAGGAAAGTACGCAATGGAAGCACCTTGGCTCACCCTCTCCTAAGAAATGTAAGAGAGTTTCTTCAGCAGGGAAAGTGATGGCCTCCATCTGTTGCCATAGCCAGGATGTTCTCATGGTGGATTATCTTGAGGAATGTAGCAGGATAAAAGGTGCATATTATGCAGAAGAACTAAGATGGCTGCGTCAGGATATTGTGGGGGTGGTCGGGTGGTGCGAAGGTGTCATGTATCTTATGTTACCGGGGCGTCTAGCTGATATTGGCTTACAGTTGGGCAAGGCCTACTATCCTTGTAGCAGGTAAGGGTAGGGAGGTGATGTTTTTATTTCTTCTGTTTCTTCACTTTCATTCCTGTTCCTCTTTCTTCCCTGTCCCTCTTTTTCATCTCTTCTGCTATCTCTTCTGTCTCTTTTCTCCCTTTCTCTGGGAGATGACACAAAATGACCCACAAGGGTTGACGTGTCATTAAACCCCAACATAATCAATCAGTCAGGAGATTGTGAAAAAAAAGGGGGTAAGTTGACTCAAGATGTTCTGCTCTTGCAAGATAATGCACCAGCCCACACTTCTCAAGTTGCTATGGCTACTGCAACTAAATGCAGCTTTGTGGTCCTTCCCAATCTCCTGTATTCACCCCTTTGGATTCCTGTTTCCAAATCTGAAAACATGGTAGGAATTTTGGAAGCAATGAAGGTATCATAGGTGCTGTTGAGGAGGACTAGGGGGACCAGGAAGAAGGCTTCTATTTTGAAGGGATAAGTAAACTGGAACAGGGTTGGAGAAAGTGCATCAAGGCAAAGGGAGATTATATTGAGAAATAATGGCACAATATTTGCTCTTTGCAATTCCCACAGTACAGGGGCCAAGAACTTTTTAATCATCCCTTGTACATATAAAGACAGTTCTTTGGAAAATCAGGAAAAGTAGCTGTTATAAGGTGGCTGTTGTTGAGATGTGACTGTCAGTGGAAGTTCACTTTATTTGTCTGATTTTTCTCAGAATAATAGGGCTTGACATTTATGCAAATTATCTCCTAGGAGACAAGTTGCAGGAAATGCCAAACCTATTTCATGGGGAATATACCTGCTGAATTTGCCCGAAGAGTGCTGATGGTTAAATACTGGACAGATAATAATATGCCTGAACAATGTAGAATCAGAGGAAACTGATCAGAATCTGTACTCTACCATTTGACCAGCAGTGATTAGACACATTGTTAGAAAGTTAAATGAGACTTGATCAAATTTAGAAGAAATATGGTAAGGGTTGTAATGTGAAAATATTTAGGGTAATTACAGGCAGAACTGATTCAGTACTCATGTATGTGCATATGGATAAGCAAAGAACTCACAGAATCACAGGAGGATTATTTGATAATAATTTTGGGATGATTTTTTTTATAAAACCATACGTTGTAGGTGCTCATTAGAAGAAGAAAAAAGAAAAATTATCCCAGAATTAATTAACCCTTGTCATGCTGAATAAATAAAGAGACCATTCCCACTTCTAATTTACAGCTAATCAGATTACTTGATCCAGATTGTTGCTATAAATTCGCCGGCCTCGGTGGCTCAGTTGGATGCGCCGTCCGACTGGAGACCAGGAGGTCACGGGTTCAACCCGTCGAGGTCGGCAACATTCTTTCGTGGAGATTGATCATGAAATATTTTCTACGGTCATTCTCTCCCTTCCGCTGATTCAAGAAAGGCAGTTGTCAGTTTCTGGCGAAAGAATGTGCACAATACTGGTTAACCGCTTAGAGGACTATGCCTGCCCAGTAAATGTGTGGTTAGGTAAACTGACCGCGCTCGACAGGACCCCATTGGGTTGACTGGGCCGTAAAACCTCAACACAAACAAACAAATTGCTATAAATTCCCATACTTAATGACAAACAGTGCAAATCCAGATCAGTTGGCTTCTTCAGAAGCCAACTGATCTGGATCTACACTGTTTGCAAAGGCAGGGTATCTCCGAGTTCAGCAGGACAAGGGTTAACACTGAATACTCCTCCGGAAAAAGTCCTCTGGATATGGGACTTTTTATTTGTCATATCTCACTGCTATTTCAGGACAGCAGAAGATCTATCAGTTATCAAAGGTTGCTGGGATCCTTATAAATCATGGTGGCCTCAGTACCATTTCAACAAACACATGGTTATGAAAGAAGACAACAAATTTGGGATAAACTTCTTTAAGGCTTTGGTTGCAGGACTATTATGTGGTGCTGGTGAGTAGAGCTTTGTATAAACTTACAGTGGTGACCCAAGTGAGAATGTGTATCTACATGGACAATTTGAGGGGAATGGATACACTTTCAGGGGAGACAACTTTGTTACCATTCCTTTGTCTCCCTTCTGAAAAAGGTTCAACTCTAAAAGGAAAAAATTGCTCCCAAGGGGAGGAAATTCTTTTCTTTTAGAGTATACCCTTTTTCAGGAGATGAATGCACAGAAAACCAAACAGAAAGTCACAAAAATTTCTCTTGTAAAAAATGGCAGAAAATCTATCAATTCTCCTTAAAGAATCATGACACATTGTAAAATGCATATCTAAACAATGATAGGTAAACTTAGACATCTTGGCAGGCTCTTTTTGACATTTGCTGTTTACAAATGCTAAGAAACCATTTTTTTTTTTTTTGCATGGCACGGTCATATATAGACAGTTTGACAATTTCAGACTGATTTTGAATTAGCACAGAATCACACTGGGAGTTTACTATTTGATGAAATGGTACATATAATCTTGTTTATTTCTGTTTCAACAAAATAAGTGTAAATACTGTAACAGACGGTTTGTTGGATATTTGTTGGAATCTATTATTTTTCTCCTTTTTAGCAGCAAGAGTCTTACTAAGGGGACAAGATACATTTTGTAGTTTTCCTGCCATTTTTTATAAGGGAGACAACTTTTTGTGACTTCTGGTTTGCTCTCTTTCACACCAAGTCCCTCCCTTCAGGAGCAGTTTCTGTCCTTTTAGAGTAGACCTCTTTTCAGAAGGGAGGAAAATAAATTCATAGTAAATTGCTTCCCATGCAAGTGTATACTTTCCCCTTAAGAGGAAAAGTATGAAAAGCTAACTTTGTTTTCTTATATGTAAACAGTGGAGACCCAGGTAAGCCTTTGAAAAAAAGTCTTCATAGGCTGTTGCTTACAGACCTGTGTTTCTTGACAGCAATTAAATAGTGTATATTGTATTTGGATTGCAATTGTGCACGTTGCTTTTGATCTTTACTGCAATGTTTTAACAGCCAGGCAATATTATATCAGTCATTTAGGGACAATGGAAACCTGATACAGAGAACACTACACCATCATGAAAAATTGTTCTGCCCTAAGTAGGATTTGAAACCATGCTATCTGGACCAGAATTACACAACCTCTTTATAACACAGTTCGTTATAACACGGTTTTGGATATAACACCGTTCAAAGATTGATCCCAAAAATGTATAGATTATATTGAAAAATGACCATAAATGGTCATTTTTCAATATAATCTATACATTTTTGTTTGGATATAACATGGTTGTTTAACTTACACGGTTTATGGTATGGACCCCAACAAAAGTGTTATAAAGAGGTTGTGGTGTATAGTGCTAAACTTGCGCGGCTTGATTGGGGCCCTGCATGGATAGTAGGTGAAGTTGGTATAGGCCAAGATGTTGAACACCCAGCACAATCCTGCAGACAGGTCTTAACCCTTGTCCTTCTGAACCCAGATATACTTTGCCTTACCAAACAGTGTAGATCCAGATCAGTTGGCTTCTCAAGAAGCCAACTGATCTGGATCTGCATTGTTTGCCGTTAAGTATGTGAATTTGTAGCAACAAGCTGGATTAAGTAATCTGATTGGCTGAAAATTAGAAGTGGGTGTGGCATCTTTATTCAGCAGGACAAGGGTTAACAATATGCAAGTACAGATGGCTCTGGGCCTTAGCTGTTTACATATACAGGCTTGTGTCATTCCATGTTTTTCATACAGTAATTACTCTATATATTTGGACACCATACACTGCATATCCTAATTTCTGAGCAAGTTAATCTGACAGTCAGATATGTCACAAAACTCCTGTTGGAATAGCAGACAGTATGGACTCTAATCAGATGGCTTTTCAGAGTACAGTGGAACTTCAACGGCTTGAACATCTTTGGGACCATTGAAAATTGTTTGCGGCATGGGTATTTCGAGCCACTGAGGGTTACTCATGGAGCCAGGTCAAAAAGCAAATGGCAACAACTTAGGGAAATCTTTTCAGCCTTCTATATAATAATAGTATGTACAGTCTATTCATTAGAATTGCCTCTAATGAGTACACACAACATACAATTTCATGATAAAATTAGAAAATTTCCTCAAATATTTGTCTTCTGGAGCTTTCTGAAGAATTTCGTAGGGATTGAAAAACAAGTTCGAATCAGCCGTGATAAACAAGCCATGGGTGTTTGAGCTATTGCGGTTCAACTGTAGTATGATCTGAACCACAGCTTGCTCAGGTTGTTCTGCGCAGATATTTATGATAACTATATTAGTTCATATTTATTGCCTGCATCTCTCTATTCTGTGCTTTCTGATTTCAGATAATGTGTTAGTGAGAGAAGTTCAGGCCAGATTAAAACCAGATGAGCTGGATGAACTAGGAAAAGTATTTGAACATTGTCACACTGGCATTACATGAATTGTGTCATGGGAAAATATACTTTGATATGTGGTATCTACCAGAAGGACATTTTAACGTGGGTCCAGATAACTTGGACATGAAGGTTGTTGCAGTTCTTGCTGTACTCTAATAACATACGGCAGTTACATTGAGACGTAGTTGCCATAATGCATCAAGAAGTCCAAAGCAAATGACTGGTGAACAGAGGTACCAACTTGCATGAACTTGTGAAGAGAAATTTTGTCTTGGGTGTGGCCTTGGCATGCCATAGCCTACCAAATAGTATCAAGCAATTTATGTTATTTCTAACATTTTGGAAGTATCCGGGTGACCGAGTAGGTAGTGCTCCTGACTGGATCATGAGGTCCCGGGTTCAAATTTTGCTAGATGCAGAATTTAGCTCATGAATGCATCGCACTTCATAGCGCAGAGCCTTTCATTATCATAATACTGAAAGGGAAGTAAAACACCAAATCATCATCACATTCTTACTGTTTTGAGTCGTTATTCCCCTTCATAATTCAGTAGCACCACCCTATTACAGAGACCCTTGAGGAACCTAAACATAGAGGAACTGTTGTAAAATTGTTGAATATTATGTAAAACAGCATTTTGTGGAATCAGACAATTGGCTGTTATAAGCAGGTGACTGTTGTTGAGAGGTGACCAAAGTGGAGGTTCCACTATCCCTGGTTACAATTTACATGAATTAGAAATCGTCATAATCCTAGCTTTTTGTAGTTAAATATAATGCAGAGTTGCCAGTATCTAGGAGTCTTGTACTCACATTTCAGTTACACCATCACTTAAAGATGAAGTTCCAAATTTAAAACAGGATTCCAGAACTGCAGATTAGAAATTAAATGATAACTTATTGGCACAATATCACTTTCTCCTACTGTCATTAAAGATAATGTTCATTAGTTTGTTTGCTTAGGTTTTAAGGTTTTGTTTGTGTTGAAGTTTTACGGCCCAGTCAACCCAATGGGGTCATGTCGAGCGCGGTCAGTTTACCTAACCACACGTTTACTGGGCAGGCTTAGTCCTCTAAGCGGTTAACCAGTATTGTGCACATTCTTTTGCCAGAAACTGACAACTGCCCTTCTTGAATCAGCGGAAGGGAGAGAATGACTTAGGTTTTAAGGTAGATAATCAAAAATGACCTTTTTTGAGTTCTCTTTTATTTAGCCATTGAATATTGATTACATCACAGAAATAAGTGCATTCATGCAATTGCCTGTCCTGGTACTTCATTCTTGTGATGCTAAATGAAAACCCGTGTGAATGTGTATCTTGCAATGATTACTGACATGTTTAGTTTTAAATAAGAGTTCAACTTCCTGGAAAATTATGAAATCACAAACCAAAAGCCAATTTATATTAACTTTGAATAGCAGACCTTTACACTGGACTTGTTACCAACAAGTTCATGTATGATTTAGAGCTGTGTTTGCATGTTTAGACTATAGACAACTACACCAGCAGTTTAGGTGAATAAGACTTCTGTTATGGTATTTTGGTTTGCAATATAACAGTGAACACATCTGATTTCCTAGTTCTTTATAGTTTTCCTTTTTTACGGCCCAGTCAATCCATTCGGTTTATGTCGAGCATGGTCAGTTTACGTAACCACACTTTTTCCTGGGTAGGCTTTTTCTTTAAGCGGTTAACCAGTACTTGTGCACATTCTTTCACCAGAAATTGAAAACTGCCCTTCTTGAATCAGCGGAAGGGAGAGATTGACCACAGAAATTATTTCATGATCAATTTCTCATGAATACCAATATCAAAGATGGGACATGTTGAACATCCTGATCACTTGCCGGACTGCAAAATCATTCAGGCTGATTGGGGTTAGCACTATTCATGTTTTTCTTTCCATTCCTGACAAACCTTGAATGTATTTCTTGACTGCTCCGAGAAATAACAACTTTAGCTGAATCACTTGGGAGTCTGAACTGATCAGAAAATAACCTTTAAGCTTGAAGCTTTAAGCTCACAGCTTGAAGTTTCTGGTGTATGACAGCATTGTGTAATTTTTGTCACAGAAAAAAGACCTTAGTGCTTGTCTAAACTGTGAAAGCTCTGAGCAGCGTAATGTCCTAATATCCACTCAGTCTGATCAGGGCTTTGGCTGTTTACTAGATTCAGGGCACTGTTGATTCTACAAATAAAAAGTGGTGGCCCTACTCAGACTGATCTAAGCAGCATTCACTATTAGCATATGCACTAAAAGCATTTTTTGCGTGACATCTGAAAGCGCCAGCAGCAGACATTTTCATTTTTTTAGAAAAAATAAGGCTTGACTTTTCATGTCGGTCGTCTGCTAGCAGATGAATGACATGACTTTGTTTTTGTTTAAGTTTTACGGTCCATTCAATCCAATGGGGTCATGTCGAGCGCAGTCAGTTTACTTAACCACACTTTTTCTGAGCAGGCTTAGTCCTGGAAGCAGTTAACCAGTATTGTGCACATTCTTTAGCCAGAAACTGACAACTGCCCTTCTTGAATCAGCGGAAGGGAGAGAATGACCACAGAAAATATTTCATAATCAAATCTCCACGTAAGAATGTTGCTGACCCAGCTGGGGGTCGAATCTGCAACCTAACCACCAGTGAGACACACATTCAGCTGAGCCCTCGAGGCCAGCCCCATGACTGACACAAAATGTCAAGCCTTATTTTCCCTGGAAAAAACAAACCAAAAAAAAGAATGTCATCTGCTACAATTTTGCTTGGTCTTTATGAGTTAAAAACTTGAGGTCAGTCCTTCAAATAATTTACTGTCCATTCTATTATATAGAGGCATTGCATCAAAGGTTACCGCTTAGCTGCCATAATAGCTGCTACACCTGAAACAAAAATAGACACATTAGTGTTGACTTAGTGGTGAAATAAAATTTCCATTTAGCTTCTACATATCCATACATTCATCTTTGGAAGGATTTAATTTTAACAAATATGATATGATGATGAAGAATTTGGGTTTAACAACACATCAACCCATGAGACCATTTTTATCATATCAGTATTTTAATAGCAAATATGATATTGTAGGAGAGTAAAATGATTAAATAGTAACTTCTGTTTATGTTTGTGTATTTGATGGTAATTCTGGGGAAAGTTTTCCTTCTAAACATTTATTGTGGGTACTCCTTAGAAGTACTGCAATGAAATGTGATGTATGTTTTCATGGCAATACAAGAAAGGTTGTCACAGAATTCAGGGCTTTGGTCTTGCTATTCCAAATTGGGGAAGATTCCCGTTTTCCTTCAGAAGTAGTAAAAAGTGTGGTCAGAGACTGATCGTACATACATGTGGCTCTGAAAAAGGGTGCTTTTTCTGCCAAAATGTGTTGATGTTTTATCTCTTGATGAAAACAGGTGTTAAGGCTACTCATTATAAGCGTTTTACTGAGGCACTTTTAAGCAGTACCCACAACACCAGTTTTCATAGAGTGATAAGAAAAACATCCACACATTTAATACTTAAAGTACTTGAATAATCTCAGCTCCTACTTTTTAACAAGCACCTGAATGACTATACCTTTCGCACTCCAAACTTTTTTTCATGAAAACTGTGACAGAAGTTCTCATTTTATAATCCTTCCCCTGACCCCTCTCACCATTTCCACAGAAAATATAATTAATTTACCCCTGGACCCTCCAGAAACTGAATACTCTGCTCCTATATTTTCAAAACAGACTGAAGCAATGTTTTACAATAATTTTATGCCGGTTCTGTTGATCCTGACACCAAGTGAGAACAACAAAGACCTTCACATTTAACAAAGTTTTCTTGTTACAACATAGAACTGGAAACAGACTGGTCTGTTCACATCTGGTATCCAGTTTTCTCACACTGCACCTTGTAAAATTTACCAATAGCAATAACTTACTTTCAAAGGTTATTTTCTCTGTAATATTTTTTGTTTTGATATTATCCTCCTGGTTAGCAATATACACTGTGTCATCCTGTGATAATGACCAACCATATTTGTTTATCCACTGCATTACCTGAGTATCTGGAAGAATATAGACAACCCAAATCAGTCAAAAGGAACTGAAGCTCACTGTAAAACTGAACAGTTTAACCTTTACCACTCTCTGGGCATTTTCAGCAGACGACAAAATGATGTTATTTTTCTTATTTTTCCCAGAAAACAGGATTTGACATTTCATGCAAATTGTCTCCTTAGGAGACAATTTGCATGAAATGTCATATCCTGTTTTCTGAGAAAAATAAGAAAAATATTTCAAAATGTCGTCTGCTGAAAATTTTACCCAGAGTGCTAAGCGTTAAATATGCTGATACATGGAAATTTACAACTTTTTGGGGGTGATGTATCTCCAAGACAATTATTTTTTTCTTACTTGTCCATGAAGATGTGGGTACTCAATGGCAGTATCTTGAATAAGCAATTTCAGTGAGTACCTGAAACATTAAGGAGGGGGGGGGGGGGGGGGGGGGAGAATAACAAAATAATTCTAATTAGTTTAACACACCTTGCTGAGAGTATGGTAAATGTCCTAAAATCTAAACATTTTATGCAATACTATTTTGCCTGAATTTTGTTTTTTATGCATTATTCCACAAAATACTTGGTGGAAAGGCAAACAGTGTAGACCCTGATCAGACTGCTTCTCTGGGAGCAGTTATATGGGACTGCACTGTTTGCTTATTCCATTTTGTCAGACATATTTGCTTATCCCATTTTATCAGACAAGTTGCTGTTAGAAATTTTAGGACATAACCATATAAATATAGCAAGCTTTTAGATCTTGAACAATAGGCCAGGGATTCAGTTTGACGTCAGCCATAGGCCATAGTCCGCCGAAATTTCCATATGTCTGAAGCTTTTCTGACCTAATTGAACACATTGTCCAACAGCCATTTTTGGCTTGTAATATATGAATTTCTACTGCTGTTTATCGTTTATTTTTAATGCCGATCTTTATCTTGTAAAATGACCGATGATTGGTCAATCTAAGATGTACTAGACTGCTTATCAAACATTGATCTTTTGTGACATTTGGTAATGCCCGTTAGTTTCGCATCCGTAAATCGAGTGAACCAGTCTAATTTGTTTGGCCAGAACGTAGATAAGGCTGAATCCTGTTGCCGAACCCTACGATAGGCAGGAAATATATTCAGCTATGCTTCATCACTTCCCTTGATCTCATCAAGGTCACCATGCGAGGCAAAATATTACACTCATGATTTTGTGAAGGGTTGGAAATAACATTGCACAAAAAATGCCCACTAGAAAGCTACAAAAGTTGACATTTTCATGCCAAAATCCACCAGTGACAAAATGGAATCCCTGCAAGGAAATTGCGACGACGATGCCAGCCCCCAACCCACTGCTGAATCCACAGTATAGAGATTGTCTAGCTTTAATAATTTGTCCAAGAAAATTTCAGAATGTCCAGAAGAACCAGCTGCCATTTGGACAAAATGTTCGGAACTGATTTTGGTCCAGCTGAATCACTGTAGGCATAGATGCAGAAGCTATGAAGTTGATTACCCATGCCAAGTTTTACATTTTTGCATGCATATTCTCAATTTATCGCCAGTACAGGCTCTAATCAGAAAGCAACTACATAGAATGTTCGAGTCTTTATCTTTTGCATCAGATTCATACTGCTCATTTGTCTCACAGTAACCCTTTTAGCCCTGCAGACCAAAACAAACACCTGTGCAAACAGTGTAGATCCAGATGAGATGGCTCATAATGGACTGTCTCATCAGGATCTACACTGTTTGCCATTCCGTTTTTCATTTTTGACTGAAAACCCCTATTTGCATCAATGGACATGTCCAAATTCAAGAATGGAATAGTCTACTTCAGAAACTCAGGGGAGAAAGGGTCAAAAAACCATGACTGTGTAAAGTTGTCCAAGGGATCTTCAAAAGGAACTAATGTCCTAGAGGCATCAGGTGAATCATAGCTTTAAGATGGTTGTGTTGTTGTTTAACCCATTTTATACTGGACAGACTCCCGCAACATTATATACTGTAAGAGTCAAATTTCAATTTTACGTATGTAAGGCTATGTGATTTAGATATTCCTAGAGAAAAATGGCTACCCTATTAGCAAATGGGAGACCCTGATCAGATGCTGCATTTGCAACATCTGATCTGGGTCTGCAACGTTTGACAATTACCCTTTTGGGGGTCTCAATACTAAAATGGATTAACAACAAATCAACCCTTGTGGGTCATTTTGTACCATCTGGAGAAAGAGAGAAAAGGGATGTAAGAGATAGCAGACAGATGGAAGAGAAAGATAGAGAAGACTAAGTGAAGAGTGAATGACATTGGAGAAACAAGAGATAAAAACATGTCCCCTCCCCTCACCTGCTGCAGGCACAGCAGGCCTTTATCCCACCAAAGCCTCGTAATAGCTTCAGGTAATGTTTTTTTTTTTAATTGCCATTAGAACATTTAGAATAACTTCCAACTCAGAGGTCTCTGAGTAAGCAGGATATTTTGATGAATACTGTATTTATACATATTCGAACCAATGAGCCTAAACAATCCATGTAGACCCAGCTCAAGCCGACCTCGGCGGGGGTTGAACCCGCGACCTCCTGGTCTCCAGTCGGACGGCGCATCCAACTGAGCCACCGAGGCCGACACAACGAGCTTGTTACACAACTGCTTTGAACAAATGGGACCTGATGTGTAACAGCAATATATGTTTTCCTGGAGAAATATATATTTATCTGGATACCCCTCTTACATGTACAAATAGTGTAGACTATCCACATTCAGCAGCATCTGATCTCCGCCTACATTGTTTTGCACATGTCTGTTTGTCTTAACCCTTCTCTTGCTGAACATGACATGCCCTGTCTTAGCAAACAGTGTAGATCTGAAGAAGCCAACTGATCTGGATCTGCACTGTTTGTCATTATGTATGAATTTCTGTCGAAAACCCAGATAGTTATCTGATTGGCTGGAAATTAGAAGCGGGTGTGGCATCTTGATTTATTCAGCATGACAAGGGTTAAAACTTTGGGTTAATACAGTACTTTTGAAATTAGTTTCTACATCCTCACCTGGAATTCCTCCTAATAATTCTGTTAACACATCCATAGGTATTGTTTGATATGTTGCACCAACAACATGACACACAACTGAAAAAACAGGTAAAATACTATACAACAATTAGCAGAGATCACTCATGGAACTCTGGTGTGGATATCAGCTACAAAATGGATCTGGGATCATTAGAAGATATTTCAGCTAAATGGCCATACGTATGAAGTTAGGAGTTACTTCACTAGTCTGATTCCTTGTAAATCCAATTAATCACAATTCTTTTACTAGCCCAAGTATATAAATCCAATAAAAAAAAATAAAAAAAACAGCCATTCTTAATAGTTTTTAACTTGTGCAAGAGCTAATTTCAACAACTGCAAACAGCAGAGGACAGATCAGAAAAAAAGAATTCTAGCAGTCTTATCTGGCTTTTACTTTGTCAGCTGCAGTAAATCTCTTTATATCGGTTCTTATTATTTATGGCAAAAATAATTGTTATAAATGTTTTTTTGTGTGTGTATGTTTTAGTTTTTTTTAAGGAGTCAATAGAAATAAAATCCTATGAAATATAAAGACAGTAAACATATAAAAAGATTGGAAAGTGTACTTGTAAAAAAGCGTACAATAGTAGTAATGCCAATTAAGCTTAGTATTTGGCGATAATTCAAATAATACAAATATATATTGTTGCATCTTTTAACCTTTTCCCATGATGCTGTCCAATTGTGTTATAAGAGAGACAAATAAACAATTCAACTTGTATAAATAGTTTTTACATAGGTCTAATTAAGAGTGGGTATCAGGTAAATAGTTTGTTTATTTCTCAATGAACCCACTACATATGTTTTCATGAAGAAGTAATAAAAATATACTTTTTGGTTGTAAAAAGATAATTGAAATATACATGTTGCATCTTTTCACCTTTTCCCCATGATTCTGTCAAATTGTGTTACATGAGAGACAAATAAAGAACTAAACTTGTATAAATAGTTTTTTACATAGACATAGCAACGGATAAGACATTTTTTTCATCCGATAAATGCTGATATCTTTTTTATTTCTCCACAAAAACATAGGTTGTGTGTACTCATTAGAAGCCGCTCGCCGAGGCGCTTCTAATGAGTACCCACAAAATTTGTTTTCATGGAGAAATAAGAAAGATATTATGTGAAACCCCTCTTATCTGTAGCTATGATAGGTCTAGTTAGGAGTTGGTATCAGGTAAATATTTTCTTTATTTCTCCATGAAAACATATATTGTGGGTCCTCATTAAAAGCGCTTCAGCAAAACACTTCTAATAAGTACCCACAACATATGTTTTTGTTGGGAAATAATAGCCTTTTCAAGAGCTATGTTTCGATCTCCGGCATTTTTACCTATGACATTATTTCCTATGGCATTTTTACCGATGGCATTTTTACCGCACACCTTGGGTTAACGTCATTTTATTTTTTTGCTAAAAACCTTACATGTAGTCATTAGAGCCGTTGAGGCGATTCTAACGCATACACACACTCGATGTCTCGAATATTTCACAAAGAATATAGAACTTCTGAAAAACGTCATTTTTCCCAGCGGTGAAAAATAATGCTAACGTAAAGGTTGAAAGCCGATTCTCAGTCAGCATTTCCTTATTTCAGGAGAAACCTGCTGCCAGGGTATTGTTCTGCTCTTCTTCTTCAAAGACCGCCGCTACAACAGATCTGACAACCACTCCCGTTACTACGGCTTCTGAGACAGTGCCACAGGTCATATCAAATGCTAGCAGTTGTTCCAGTCAGCAAATGCCGCCAGTTTCAATGCCGATACCAGATTGCTTGCCAAAAGTAGCAGAAAGTCGCATCTCAACAACAGCTCACCAAGAGGAGAATCAACCATCAAAGCGCATACGTCCAAACCTCTCGATTTGGACGAGACACTACATGTTCCACTATCAACAGCTGTAAACCTAAGTCCCCTGTGCAGATCATCACCACTACCAGCTTTAGATAGTCCAGCCCCCAGATCAGGGTTTGCTTCGCCTGCCAGGTTAGACCCACTAGAGAAACCTGTGATGACACTATTGAATGCCATCAATTTGAACATAGAGAAGCAAAATGTCAAACAGAGATTGAACAAGCCCTCACACGGAAGCTGGACACGGCGAACAAGAGAGTGGCAAGTATGGAGATAACAATTAATACAGTACTCGAGAGAATGGATGAAGTGAGGGCCGCTCGAGATCACGCTTCATCATATAATATGCAGGAACCAGTAACGGATGAACTATTTGCCGATGTCCCCAGCCACTATCGACTGGGTCTCGAGGAACTAAGAGATCTACAGACGTCTTCTTCAGAAGCAGGCAACTTTGCTCTCGGGCTAACAAGAAAATTGTTTCCGGAGCTCTGGGGTCCTGGCAATCTGAGACTTAAGTATAGCTACAACGGTGGAGGAGTTTGCAACAAGGAAGAACTTGATGCTGAAAGAAAAGCAGTTATAGTGAAATACCTCAATGCGTTCTACCCTGCCACCAAAAAGACTTCGGTTTGGAAAGACTCTGTCATCCCAAAAATCAACAAGGGATTAAGACGTAATGATGACGAGAAGAAAAAGAAGAACAAAACTAAAGCGCAGGAAAAGTCAACTGATCCAAGTATAAAAGAGAACAATGTGCCACCGCTGCAACCGCTACACAACAGTTTTCAACAAGATACAGAACAGGTGTCCAGAACAAATAGATGCCTCTCTGATACTCTCCAGAATATCTCTCACCCCTTTACAGGTTCCGTTAGTAGTGTTTCTGACATTTTGAATGATCTTTCTTAGGATTTTAGGAATGTTCTTAATCAAATAGGAAAAAAAAAACCAAAAAAAAACAAAGAAAGTTCTCAACATTTGTAGTTTATTTAGGCTCCTTAGGAATGCCTCATCGAGGCGGTTCTAACGAGTCCCCCCCAAAAATATATGTTTTGAGCATAAATGAGAAAAAGATAAAAAAATCATACTGAAAATGATGTTTTTCAAGTCATAAAAGGAGGGCAAAATTTGCATGGGCATGTTAACGTATTCGCACTCAATTTTCAAAACTAATAAGTTGTTTCAAACGCTTCTACACTGATGAATTCCCTTACAGCATGATATGTGTAACTACAAGTAGTAGAGCCATATTAATCCTTACAGCCCAAACAGTATTGAAGCAGATGACACCAATTAACTTAATCTTATTTTTTCCTATTTTTATTTTTCAAAGGAAATGATCACCGACTTTTCATGTGAATCCTCTGACTTATTATGCCCTCTGCCTTCATGTGAGTCCTCTGCAAGGCATTGTGGAGAATTCACAAGAATGCAGTGAATTCACATGAATTATCTGCAAAATTATTTCAAAATGTGGTCTGCTGCAGTCGTGACTTGTGTTAAAGGGTCTATTAAAATCAAGATTGCAGTGGGATATTTTTTTCTCTCTCAAATAAACTGATTTTATGTATTGTGTGAAATGGTGTATCTTTGGATTGTGCTGTGATACAAATTGAAATTAACCCTTAAAGCGCCAGTGACAACTATTGTCATCTGCTTTGTCATCTGCTTTGTGATTTCAAAAGTCATTTTTGCAAACTGTGGACCCAGATCAGACTGTCTGATCAGGGTCCACACTGTTTGCCTGTATGCAAAAATAGGTTTGAAAAGTCTGCAAGAATATTCAGCAGACTACATAAACAGACGACATTTTCAGATGCAGTTTTTCTTGGCGCTTTAAGGCTTAACTGAATACATTTGAATATTACAGCCACTGAGGTCTGGTAATTTTTGTTTTTACCAGAGGTGAGGTCAACCAGTTTGGAGACTTGCGGTTATTCATAACGCACTTCTGTGATGATGAGCGATGTTTTTTTGTGATGAAGAGCCATGCATTTATTTTTCTTATTTCAAGACATGGACAACGATAACACACGCTAAAGTGTGACGGAAACGCATGACGCTTCTTCTTTCTAGTGTGATGGCAGACCATACCAGTGGTTAAAACGCTCACTTACTTTTCATCGAGAAAATGTTGATAAATTGTCAAAATTTAGGGTCCACAGCATCTCAACTGCAGAACTGGAAAAGCTTATAAAAATTAAAAGTGTTCTGCCAAGATTCTAATCTTTTCGCTGTTCAGATTTTTTTTTTTTTTGTGCGATGTAAATTGGGGCGGCCCCTTAAACACCAATCGCTACAGCATATGATATCTAAAATATCTTTAACCTAATTTAAGAGACAATGATATTTGACAATTCATGTCCTGCATTCAGTATTTCAGTCTCTCTCTCTCTGCATCTCTCTCTCACACAGTGAGAGAGAAAGAGAGCTACTGAGGGAGAAAGAGAGCTGCTGAGAGAGGGAGAAAGAGAGCTCTAAAAGAGAACAACTAAAAGAGAAAAAATCGGACCACATCGGGAGAAAAACATACATGTATGCATATTAAAGGGCCAGTGAAGATTTTTTGTTCTTTTTTCGTTGTTGTGCTATTATCTTACGGTAAAATGTCTTGTCCATATTTTTCATTTAACCATGTTTTGTTGAGTGAGAAAAAAGACCACGCCAGGAGAAAAAATACATGTATGCATATTAAAGGACCAGTGAATATTTTAATAAGCCTGCGCATCCATGGAGGCTGATCAGAATCTTCGCCAGATTGATACTTGATGCAAACAGGGAAGAAACTGATCAGCCTGAGGGTTTGCACAGGCTAATCTGAGTTTTCCTGGTCGCACATATCTGAACGCATGTCTTGTGAGGCCGGGGTTGATAAAACAGGAATTGGTATGGCTTTGGGAAACATTACGAAAACACGCGTATGTTGAACATTTCACCACCAAAAACTGAAAATTTACAGATATATTGAACATTTCACCAACAAAAACTGAAAATTTTCAGATAAAAAAAAATCTGATATTTTTCAGATTTCTGCTAAAAAAATACAGTGTGGGTACTCGTTAGAACTGCAAGCTCGCCGAGGCGGTTCTAACGAGTATCCACAATCTATGTTTTGGGCAGAAATAAGAAAAATAATGTATACCTCAGTAAACCCCAGTTTTATTGTATAAAAGTGGGGTTTAAGGGGGTCAAAATTATATAGGCATGTTTTCGTGATGCAAGAAAAGAAACTCGTAAAATGAGACGAAGAAGTTTGTGTAAATTTAATGTAATTTTCAATGCTCAATATTTTTAAGTTGCAATATTTTAGGTCTGATGATTCAAAGTTCAAACACAGATAAAGTTTTTAGACGTCCTTTACTCATTATGGATTATAAAACATCTTTAATTGTCAACTGACAAACAACTAATTCTACCATACAGGTAGAATTATGTTATGTATGACGTAACACCAGACTGATTACTGTTAAACATGATTAGGATTGTCAGGTATTATTATGACTGTCAAAGCATGCTTTATACCGCTTGGCCGATCATACCATTCGGCGATCTCAATTCGAAGTTTTAATGGTATTTTATATGAAAATTTCAAGATCAGACACGGACCATTGGAGATTAATGTGTCCGCCTCCGAGGCATTATTCGTGTTTTTTTTTTTTGTTTTTTTTTCTTCTTTCTGGTTTAATTAATTCTTTTTTTTTTTTTTTTTTTTTCCATCTCTAGGTAGAAATATTTCTCTATTTATTCAGCGGAAAATCTGCCGAATGATGCATAAATAAAACAAGAGCTGTCGGAGGACAGCGAGCTCGCCTGCTGGGTACATTTTATATTGTAACATTTTTATCATTAAGCCATATAATATAGGTCACACTGACCTAGATGTAATTGTATGTAAATCATTTTGTCACTTAGATATAATAATCCAGGTATGACAATTCTCCATGAAATAGTAATAAAAATAAAAGGCAAAATCACTGAAGCATGAAATATAGGTCACAATGACCTAGATATAGTAAGTGGTCATTCATTGGGTCACATGGAACTAATATCCCAGGTGTGACATTTATCCAACAAATATTCAAGATATAAGACAAAATCACTGAACCATGAAATATAGGTCACACCAACAGAGATATATTTTGACGTCAATAATCGGGTCACAAGGAACTAATATCCCAGGTGTGACATTTATCCAACAAATAGTATTCAAGATATAAGGCAAAATCACTGAACCATGAAATATAGGTCACAATGACCTAGATATAGTAAGTGGTCATTCATTGGGTCACATGGAAGTAATATCCCAGGTGTGACATTTATCCAACAAATAGTATTCAAGATATAAGGCAAAATCACTGAACCATGAAATATAGGTCACACCAACAGAGATATATTTTGACGTCAATAATCGGGTCACAAGGAACTAATATCCCAGGTGTGACATTTATCCAACAAATAGTATTCAAGATAGAAGGCAAAATCACTGAACCATGAAATATAGGTCACACCAACAGAGATATATTTTGACGTCAATAATCGGGTCACAAGGAACTAATATCCCAGGTGTGACATTTATCCAACAAATAGTATTCAAGATATAAGGCAAAATCACTGAACCATGAAATATAGGTCACAATGACCTAGATATAGTAAGTGGTCATTCATTGGGTCACATGGAAGTAATATCCCAGGTGTGACATTTATCCAACAAATAGTATTCAAGATATAAGGCAAAATCACTGAACCATGAAATATAGGTCACACCAACAGAGATATATTTTGACGTCAATAATCGGGTCACAAGGAACTAATATCCCAGGTGTGACATTTATCCAACAAATAGTATTCAAGCTATAAGGCAAAATCACTGAACCATGAAATATAGGTCACAATGACCTAGATATAGTAAGTGGTCATTCATTGGGTCACATGGAAGTAATATCCCAGGTGTGACATTTATCCAACAAATAGTATTCAAGATATAAGGCAAAATCACTGAACCATGAAATATAGGTCACAATGACCTAGATATAGTAAGTGGTCATTCATTGGGTCACATGGAACTAATATCCCAGGTGTGACATTTATCCAACAAATAGTATTCAAGATATAAGGCAAAATCACTGAACCATGAAATATAGGTCACAATGACCTAGATATAGTAAGTGGTCATTCATTGGGTCACATGGAACTAATATCCCAGGTGTGACATTTATCCAACAAATAGTATTCAAGATATAAGGCAAAATCACTGAACCATGAAATATAGGTCACAATGACCTAGATATAGTAAGTGGTCATTCATTGGGTCACATGGAAGTAATATCCCAGGTGTGACATTTAACCAACAAAAAGTATTCAAGATATAAGGCAAAATCACTGAACCATGAAATATAGGTCACAATGACCTAGATATAGTAAGTGGTCATTCATTGGGTCACATGGAAGTAATATCCCAGGTGTGACATTTATCCAACAAATAGTATTCAAGATATAAGGCAAAATCACTGGACCGTGAAATCTAGGTGACCTTGACCGTAAAATGTAGGTCACCATGACCTTCAGTCTCTTACACTTAAACTGATGTCACATAGTTAGCTGATGTATAACCAGTTGTGTCTATAACCTGTAGGCATATAAGATTTTACAAATGTGTCCTAGATTTTGACCCCTAGCCCCACCCCAAGGCCCACCCTGAGGTATGAACCCAGGGGTATGTTCTTTTGGAATCTCAGAAGACTCGTCCAGGTACCCAAATTCTAAATATGAATGCTCTATGAGGAGTGAAAGTCAAGATATAAGAATTTGAAAAACTTTAACACAGTATTACAAAGGTGTCCTAGATTCTGACCCCTAGCCCCACCCAGGGGCATGAACCCAGGGGTTTATTCTCTTGGAATCTCAGAAGACCCTCCAAGGTACCTAAGTTCCAAATTTGATGCCTCTGTGAGGAGTGACTGTTGAGATATAAGCATTTGAAAAACTTTAACACAGTGTGACGGGAACGGGAACGCAAACGCAAACGCAAACGTGGACGACCGGGGTGACTACAATAGCTCTCCTTGTACTTCGTACAGGCGAGCTAATAAAGGTTCCGATTTCCTCCCCATGCAAACTCGGAAAATTTCGGAGCTGTCAATCATTCTGACGTCACTAATCTTTCATTGCGAGATCGTCAGGATAAACTTCTGCCCACCACGGCGATCTACAGGTAAGTGGGTGGTTTTACGGAGGGAACTCAGCGGATACGCGGTAGGCAAAAAATCCGTCGTGGTGGGAAAATGAGTGGGGTATCAGTAGGATCCGCGGTGGGCTAAAAAATCTACCCCACCAGCTCGGGGGGGATTTTGAAAAACCACCTGAGCTGTACTGTATCCTAAAGTTTTGAGCACTTTACTAGACACCTTTTTTGCATAAATTTTGTTTATATACTGATGTGAACAATATACGTGGAATAGCAAGACTGCTCTTTCAGTCCAATCTGGGTATGTAACATTTGCATAGTTATTTTGTTAGAAAGGTTGTTATATGAAATCTTAGAACAATTATTAAAGTGCTAAAGTCCACAGTCTGAGGCAAATTCTAGTTATCAGTAAAGCCCTAATCACACTATTGTCATATGTGTTACGATTATGGATAGTGGGGTTCATACTTGTGTCTATTCCACATTTTTGATGTGCATGTTAACTGGTTGTGTTTGAATCTTGATGAATTGAATTGTGTTTCACACTCTGTATAACCCAATATAAAGCTTTCACATAATGTACATGTCAGATGGAATACAGGAAACAACAGTACATGTATGTGAAAAACAGCTATTGTTGATGGAACTGATTTTGTTTGGGTTGCGGTTTTATGGCCCAGTCAACAAATTAGGAACAATTGTGTGGGGTCAATTAACCTTCTCGCACCGTTCCTATGCAAGCCTAGTCCTCTAAGTGGTTAAACAATACTTGTGCACATACCTTCACCAATAACTGACAACTGCCCTTCTTAAATTGGCAGAAGGAAGAGAGTGACCATGGTAATTATTCATGATCAAAATCCACAAAAATTGTGACTGAGCTCAGGTTCGAACTTGCGACCATTGGATAAACAGTCGGATGTGCTACCAGTGACCTAGTCGGCTATGCAGCCCGGTAAATGGAACTGGTACAGTTTCAGATCTAAGGGGGCTACAAATCAGTATATAATAATGGTTCGATGATGCAGGAAACAGGAAGAACACTTACATTTTCTTATAGAATCTTCAAATCCTTTGACTCCCATTGTTAGATCTGGTTCCTCTTTCAGTGTGTACTACAATTAAAACAAAACTCTTTTAAGTTCTTTAAGGCATGGAGAGAAAGAAGTTCTTATGCCATATGCAAACACCAGTCCCAGATCAGCATACATATCCAATCAAATTTTTGTTCTTCAATTCAGAGAGTTAATGAACATTTTCCCTAAATATTGACACATATGCCTAAGCAAACAGTGTAGACTCAGATCAAACTGCTCCCAGCAGTCTAATCATCATCTTTAAGGTTTGAATTCAGCTGGCATGTATAGAGCACACTACCAAGTTGTCCAATGAACTTGTTCAATGTTAAGGATAAGTACAATAGCTACAGATTAGAGGGGGTATCCACATAATATTTTCCTTACTTCTCCATGAAGACATATGTTATGGGTACTCATTAACCACTGAGGCACTTGTAATAAGTATCACAGCATATGTTTTTGTGGAATAATAAGAAATATATCAGGGCCCAGTTGTTCAAAGCGTCATTAGCTTAATGAGCTCGTTAAGGGTCATTTCGTTAACTATTTTAGCGGATTCAATATACAATATTCTGATATTTTTTGCTGAAAAAATGTGAGTAGCTTTTGCACTGCAAAAGCTACTCACATTTTTTCAGCAAAAAATTTCAGCA
Organism: Anodontia alba; assembly: GCA_964016985.1. Classification (NCBI taxonomy): domain Eukaryota; kingdom Metazoa; phylum Mollusca; class Bivalvia; order Lucinida; family Lucinidae; genus Anodontia; species Anodontia alba. The sequence goes on from OZ024823.1 coordinate 116,951,651, forward strand.
TATTTGCGTATCACTTGATGTAAATTTTAACAAATCGTTAACTAACGACATCGTTAACTTTGAACAACTGGGCCCAGATATATATTTTTAGCTCACCTGAGCTCTGCTCAGGATGAGCTATTGTGATCACTTTTCGTCCGTCGTCCATCCGTCCGTTAACATTTCAAACGACTTCTCCTCTGAAGCTGCTGAGCTAATTTTGCTCAAATTTCATATGGGGCCTCCTTAGGGTGGGGGAACGAAAAATTGCTATATTGGTCGCGGTCCGTTGACCAAGATGGCCGCCACGCCCATATATGGTAAAAACCTTTAAAAATCTTCTCCTCCAGAACTGAGAATGCCTTGGGGCTGAACCTTTGCAGGAATCATTAGAGATGGGAGGTCTACCAAAATTGCTAAAAGAATTGTCGTACGTTGACGTTTGACCATTTTACGGCAAGGTCAAGTTTGCTTCCCTCTGCATTTGTATGGGAAAAACCTTTAAAAATCTTCTTCTCCAAAACCGAGCATGCCTTATGGCTGAATCTCTGCATATATCTTTGGGAACAGGAGGGCTACCAAAATTGCTAAAATAATGGTCGTACATTGACATTTGACCTTTTTATGGTAAGGTCAATTTTGCTTCCTTATGCATTTGTATGGGAAAAATGTTTAGAATTTTAAACAACTTCTCCTCTGGAGCCCCTGGGCCAATTTTGCTCAAATTTCATATGGAGCCTCCTTAGGTAGGGTGAACAAAAGATTGCTAAAATGGTCACCGTTCGTTGACCAAGATGGCCGCAATGCCCATATATGGTAAAAACCTTTAAAAACCTTCTTCTCTAGAACCAAGGATGCTTTGGGGCTGAATGTTTGCAGAAATCATCGGGGACTGGGGGTCTACCAAAGTTGCTAAAATAATGGTCATACATTGACATTTGACCTTTTTACGGCAAGGTCAAGTTTGCTTCCTCAGGGTTCATACAGGCAAGGCCAAGTCAAATTCAAGGACTTTTCAAGGACTTTTCCAGGACCAACTTTAAGTTTTCAAGGACTATAATACTTACACAAATTCGTAAAATCTGGCACTGTCATTCATTGCTTCCATGTCCAGTGAAAACATTTGGCTTAAAAAAACTGATAATTTCTGTTAAAATGAACCCTCTCTTAAAACCAAAAGTATTAAGCTGTGGTTGCAGTTTCAACCTGTGAGAAATTTACGAATGTCCGAGACATCACTTTTTCTTGTTTCTTATGCCCGTGACCATAATGAACTTTCACCCATTTGTGTCGATGTCCTTATTACAAGGTTGACAGTGCGCCTTATGTTTACTGTTCGTTTCCTTTACCCAAGAATATCGTTTTTGCCACTCTCTGCTATAAACACACATTTCCATTACGCAGAAATAAATTCAGGGTCCAAAAAAACACACACTAAATAACAGCAGACGCCATTTTTCTTTTTTTTTTTTTTTTTCGTCTGGTTATTTGAATTGACCTTTTTTAGTAATAAAAGTTGTCAAAATCGCGAAGTACCAGTCTGCAAGGGAGACAATCCATACATCCAAGTACGAATCATTCGAATCTATGTGTATTCGAACTTTGTTTTCGCGCCCAGCACATTCGAACTCTTTAGTTATGGAACTCCTGCTCATCTGTCTTTACTCGAAACTTGCCGATTTTTTTAGGAACTTTACTTTTGATTCTCACAGAGATTTAAAATTGTCTAGAACACAAGAAAATGTGAAATTCAAGTACTTTTCAAGGTCTATGGTCAGTTTTCAAGGGCTTTTCAAGACAAATTTTGTTTTCAAGGACTTTTCAGGACTGCCCTTCATTTTCAAGTACTTTTCAAGCCTGTGCGAACCCTGTTCCTTATGCATTTGTATGGGAAAAGGCATTTAAAAATCTTATTCTTCAAAACCGAGGATGGCTTGTGGCTGAATCTTTGCATATATCATCTGGAACGGGCGGTCTACCAAAGTTGCTAAAATAATTGTCATACATTGACATTTAACCTTCTTACAGCGAGGTCAAGTTTGCTTCTGTATGCATTTGTATGGGCCCCATACATTTGTATGGAAAAAATGTTGATAATTTCAAATGGCTTTTCCTCTGACGCCTCCGGGCCAGTGTTGCTCAAATTTCATGCGGAGCCTCCGTGGCCAGGAGAATGAAAGATTGCTAAAATGGGTATGGTCCATTGATCAAAATGGCTGCCATGCCCATATATGGTAAAAACCTTTAAAAATCTTCTTTTCCATACCCAAATAAGCCCTGGGTCCTAATCTTTGCACAAATTATGGGGGACAGGAGATCTACCGAAATTGCTAAAATGATGATTCTATGTTGACATTTGACCTTTTTACCTCCAAGGTCAAATTTGCTTCCCCATTTGTATGGGCCATATACATTTGTATTGAAAGTATCCAAGCGACTTGTAGATCAGTAGTTAAAATTGTTCTGATTGGAAATCTAAGATGGCCATCATCTGATTTATATTTATAATATTTCCCTGCCACTGTGCTGTTTACATGTATAAAATCATGATTCTTCAGAAACCACTTAGCCAATTTCCACCAAATTTCACATTGATCCTTCTGTTGAAATGTGATTGATAGTTTATTCAAATGATCATGCTCCATTGACTGTCAGGCCCATATATTCTTCTTCAAAACTAAGAACTGTTCAAATGATGATATTTTCATTAGTTGCGATGATAGGATTGGAAAAATGTTGCATAACATCTGCATGTCTGCAGTGGCTATGTCACAAAGGTGAGCGAATCGTGGCCCGTGGGCCTCTTGTTTTTATTTCTCAGATGTGGGCCTTTGGTGTTCAAAGCAATATCCCACAATTAATGGCTTGCATACAGATATAGATCATACACATATGTATGTAAACCATAATGGCACAGACTAGTATGCATCAGCTCCAGATAAGGCACTTTATTCAGCTGAAAAACTGATGTTTCTTATTTCTCCATGAAAACATATGTTGTGGGTGCTCATTAGAAGTGCCTCAGCAAGGGGCTTCTGATGAGTACCCTCAATCTATGTTTTCATGGAGATATAAGAAAAATATAATGTGGATACCCCTGCTTATCTGGAGGTATGCACTATGTTATATAGAGTCTTTGTTGTTTGCATAGAAGAAGACTGGATAATGAGCAGTTGATTTAGCCCATTTACAGCAAATGGACTCCCCTACCACAACTCTTCGGACCGGTCTATTTCCAATGGCAGGTAGTCCCATTTGTATTTTTATTACTAAATTTTATAGAAATTCCTGTACGTGATGCAAATACTGTAGACCCTGATCAGACACCCCATTAAGGCCATTTGGAGCCAGTCAGTTTACCTAACCACTCTTTCCATGGGCAGGCTTAGTCCTCTAAGCGGTTAACTATACTTGTGCATATTCTTTCGCCAGAAACAGAAAACTGCCCTTCTTGAATCAGTCGAAGGGAGAGAATGACTGTAGAAAAAAACATTTTGTGATTAATCTCTAAAACAGAATGTTGCAGGACCTGGCCGATATGTCTAATTGTCTGAAACCTGATAGGCTGGTCCAGAAAAGTTCAACATCTATTTTCATGTTTCATGCTTTTTGTGTGTTCACCACATTCAATAGTCATTTCCTTCAGTGCCCTGTCAACAATATTCAGGGTTTTAAAGTGAGAGTCCAAGGGACTCCCTTATATGGAGTTAAGGGGTCCTTTAATAAGATTTAGGGATTTATTGTTCACTGTGGGGAATCCACGTTACCAAATGATTAGGTGCACGGAGTTTGTTACTATTTTTAGCTCCGCATAAGGTAGGATTTTTTAGAATATCTCTTTCATACCAATTGGAATTTGTTCAAATAAAGCGCAGAGTACAAAGAAAATCAAGCTCTTTCTGGTGGAGTAAATACAATGTGATCTGGTCTAATTCTTGAGAACATTCAAGAATGTTTTTGCTGTCAACCTGGGCTACCGGGACAATGCACATGAATTCTGACGAAAAACATTCTCAGAATGTTCTCGAGAATCAGACCAGATTGCAGAATAGCGCTTACATCACTAGAAAGAGCTTGATTTTCCGCATACTCCGCTTTATTTGAAAAAAGTCCATCAGGTATAAATCGAGATATTCTAAAAAAATCCTACCTAATGTGGAGCTAAAAATAGTAACAAACTCTGTGCTCTTAGTCATTTGGTCACGTGGATTGCCCACACTGTTGTTGTAAAGACATTAAACCTTTAAGCACTAATCGCTACTGCACCAGACAAAACTTTGAAGAGAAAAAAATAAGGCTTGAAACTTCATGTGTCTGCCGAGCAGACAATTCACATAGAATTGTCTGCCTAGCAGACAATTCACATAAAATGACAAGTAAAATCAACAACTTTACAATGTCATCTGTTACAAATTGCTTTGTACTTTAAGGGTTTGTTTGTTTGATTTGGGCTTAACGTTGCTTTCAACAATCTTTCAGTCATACCGCGAAGGTGTCTGGATGTGGCAGGGAGCTCAATGCTTACTTTTAGAGTGCTGCCTCACTGAAATAACACACCCCAGACACTTTGACATGATATTCCACCCAGTCACCTTACAATGACAGTGAGTTGACCAGTTCCAGCTCTACTTTCTTAATGCTGAGTGCCAAGCAAAAGAGCAGGTAGTACCATTTTTAAAGTCTTTGATATAACCTGGCCGGGGATCGAACCTGCAACCCCCCGATCACAAAGCGGATGCTCTACCACTGAGCCACTGTGCCTGTTTAGTGCTTTAAGGGTAAACTTTTGCCAAATTATTGATAATTCTTGCACTTTAAACCATAAACAGATATAAATACAAATGCATAGATCAATAAAATCAATTCGGGATTGATCATATATGCATCACTCAGGACCCTTGCCTCAAAATTTTGAGGGTCCAGAATGCCAGCCAGGAAAACCCTTCCTCTATTAACATACAGCTAGCCAATATCTATCTCTAACTGATGCCATCATCTTTACACTCAATCCAGGATTTATGAAGTACTGATGGTATGATTTGTTTGTGTTGAGGTTTTATGGCCCAGTCAACCCAATGGGGGTCATGTCGAGCGTGGTCAGTTTACCTAACCACACATTTACTGGGCAGGCTTAGTCCTCTAAGCAGTTAACCAGTATTGTGCACATTCTTTCGCCAAAAACTGACAACTGCCCTTCTTGAATCATCGGAAGGGAGAGAATGACCGTAGAAAATATTTCACGATCAATCTCCACGAAAGAATGTTGCCGACCTTGGCGGGGGTTGACCCGCGACCTCCTAGTCCCCAGTCGGACGGCACATCCAAATGAGCCACCGAGGCCGGCACCGATGGCATGAAATTGGTATGAAAATATCCTGATCAAAGCAGGGATTCAAATTTGTAATCCATCCCTGTGTTCACGTCAGACACTGTCAGACCAGTGCTAGTGGGGCAACAGATTTTAATATTAACAAGCAAATTCCATAGGGAATTTATGTCCCCCGCCATATTCATATTTGAGCTGTTAAAAATGGGTAAGTTAACCAGAGGACCATTGGTCCTGTATCACTTACCTAAATATTAAAGTAGGAAACCAGTGATAAAAAATAATTTCAGGATTCTGAAAAAAACACATGCATATCTTCAGATCATCCTTAAAGCACCTGTAAAGTTTCAAAAGGATCGGCTTAAAACTGTGGTAGGAGTTACGGGGACAAGGCACCTACTCCCTATACGCTTCTGTAGTATTAGAACTCAAAAAATGTCTAAGTTAAAAATGCGGAAAAAGTGGTAAAATATTACTTCAGGATTCTGAAAAAAACCACATGCAAATCTTCAGTCCATCCTAAAAGCCCAGGTAAAGTTTCAAAAGGATTGGCCAAAAACTGTGGGAGGAGTTAAGGGGACAAGGTACCTACTCCCTATACACTTCTGTAATATTAGAACTCAAAAAATGTCTGTAATATTAGAACTCAAAAAATGTCTAAGTTAAAAATGCAGAAAAAGTGATAAAAAATTATTTCAGGATTCTGAAAAATCCACATGCATATCTTCAGGCCATCCTAAAAGCCCATGTAAAGTTTCAAAAGGATCGACCAAAAACTGTGGGAGGAGTTACCTACTCCCTACTGTGATATTAGAACTAAAAAATTGTCTAAGTTCAAAATGTGTAAAAAGTGATAAAAAATAATTTCAGAATTCAGAAAAAAAAAGCACCTGTAAAGTTTCAAAAGGATCGGCTTAAAACTGTGGTAGGAGTTACAGGGACAAGATACCTACTCCCTATACGCTTCTGTAGTATTAGTATTAAAAAAATGTCTAAGTTAAAAATGCAGAAAAAGTGATAAAAAATTATTTCAGGATTCTGAAATAATCACATGCATATCTTCAGGCCATCCTAAAAGCCCAAGTAAAGTTTCAAAAGGATCGGCCAAAAACTGTGGGAGGAGTTAAGGGGACAAGGTACCTACTCCCTATACACTTCTGTCATATTAGAACTCAAAAAATGTCTAAGTTAAAAATGTGTAAAAAGTGATAAAAAATAATTTCAGGATTCTGAAAAAAATACATGCATATCTTCAGACCATCTTAAAAGCCCCTCTTAAGTTTCAGAAGGATCGAACAAAAATTGTGGGAGGAGTTAAGGGGACAAGGTACCTACTAAAAATTCGGAACCACACACCGCGGAAAGCTGAAAACAGTTTCCCTCCGCTTTTCTTCGAAAAGGCGGGGGACAATAAAACCAGATATTTGGTTAATTCAATTTTGCTATAAAAAAGGCAATACAGAATGATAAGATTTATAAACTTACCCAGAATTTCTGGAAATTACAAGTTTCTAATAGGTTGGCTAAATTCATCACTCGTAGAACTAGGTCTTCTTCTTGCTGATTTACTGTTAAAGCAAATCTTATAGAAAATTTTATATACATACAAATACATGTACATAGATCCAGACAAAGACAGTATTCATTTTTTTTTTTTTTTTCTTTATTTTGCACTTGTGGATGCTCACCTTGCAGATGCAATTCCAAAAGGATTGCAGAGTACTGTATTTACCATAAGTATTGGGACACCTTATCTACTTACCATACTTGTCATAAAATTCTACCTGTTAAAATAAATGTATCAAAAATATTGCTATATCCATGGCAAACAGTGTAGACCCTGATCAGTTGTCACAATCAGTGGAGTCTGATCTTGGTCTACACTGTTTGCAAAGGCCTATCTATCCCAATACTTAGGGTTATTATGGCACAAAGTGTGAATAAAAGGATACCCTGACTGAGTCGATGAGACATTTACAGAGAGTGAAATCTGTATGTGGTAGATTGGTCAGTGCCTTCAGTAGGATCTGTGCTGTTACATTCGTCTGGTAGTAGCCTGGATTAAATTGATATCTGCAACAGAAGAGACATTTACCACTCTATGGGCAAATTCTGCACGCAACAAGTTGACGTGGTTCTTTCTTATTTACCAGAATACAGACATTGACATTTCAAGCAAATTGTCTCCTTAGGAGACAATTTGCATAAATGTTGAAATCTATTTTCTAGAAAAAAAAATAAGAAAAATAATTCATATGTTGTCTGCTGAATTTTTATCCAGCATGCTAAGCAGTAAAGGTATGTATGAGGCAGACTGGTCAGTGTCTACAGCAGTATCTCTGTTGTTATAACAGTCTGGCAGTACCTGGAGTTAAATCTGTATCTGTAACCAAAGACCTGTTTATTGATGAATTTGGTCTAGGTGGTAGATTGCACATTGCATACAATACACCTTACATCTAGATAGTTCAAACATTTTTGCATTAATTTGTAACAAAACTTCAAAAATGTGTGTGTACCTTTAAGTAAGAAAACTATTTACCTGATACCCTTTCTTATCTAGACCTATGTGCGTGTCTTTGGGAAACCATACCCTACATAATTCTCCTGGTGAAACATAGCAATTTCTTTTTCATGTTTTTTTTTTTTTTTTTTCAAAAAAAAATAAAAATAAATAAATACAGGTAAATAAATAAGTAAATAAATGTTACTATTATAAAAATATTTGTGATACCATATTTATGCTGACTATTCAGACAAGTAGGTCTGAGCAATGTGTGTAAGGTGTTGTCATAAACACACATTTGTTTTTTATTTCGCCTTAGTTACTCTGCTTTTAGATCCCATAAAAGTAAAGAAATATTAACCCTTGTCCTGCTGAACCCGGATATACCCTGCCTTTGCAAACAGTGTAGATCCAGATCAGTTGGCTTCTTCAGAAGCCAACTGATCTGGATCTGCACTGTTTGCCATTAAGTATGTGAATTTATAGCAAAAATCCGGATCAAGTAATCTGATTGGCTGAAAATTAGAAGTGGGGGTGGCATCTTAATTTATTCAGTAGGACAAGGGTTAAAAGCTCAAGATATTTTTCCCAACCAAAAAGTATTGATATCTTATGCTTATTTCTCCACGTTGCTGATGCTCATGAGAAGCACCTCTGTGAAGTGCTTCCATAGGTCTAGATAAGAGTGGGCATCAGGGCCCAGTTGTTCAAAGCGTCGTTAGCTTAACGAGCTCGTTAAGAGTCATTTCGTTAACTGTTTTAGCAGATTCAATATACAATATTATGATATTTTTTGCTGAAAAAATGTGAGTAGCTTTTGCAATGCAAAAGCTATTCACATTTTTTCAGCAATACATTTCAGCATATTTGCGTGTCACTCGATGTAAATTTTAACGAATCGTTAACTAACAACATCGTTAGCTTTGAACAAATGGGCCCAGGTATATATTTTTCTTATTTCTCCACAAAAACATATGTTGTGGGTACTCATTAGAAGTGCCTCATCGAGGTGCTTCTAATGAGTACCAACATGTTTTTGATGAGAAATAAGAAAAACATCAATACTTTTGAATTGAAAAAAGTGTCTTATTAAGAACTATGGCTTCTAACAGTGCTTGCACTAACTGTCAAAATAGGAAGTCCCAGGACTTCCTAGCTCCAATATCTGGAAGACTTGGTGATCAAATTTTTTCACCCACTTTCAGAAATTCAACCTCAATATTCTTAAACTCTCTTTATGGAGTAAAACTGCCATTCTTAAGCTAAATAACACATAAATTCATTCAAATTTTTGTTATAAATGACTAAATATCTTTAAAGTTGGGAGTCCCAGACTTCCTGGCATTGATTTTTGGAAGTCCAAGGGCAATTTTTGGGAGTCTCTGACTCCCAGACTTCCCTTAATGCACGCACTGTTCTAATGAGAACCCACAACATACGTTTTTCATGGAGAAATAAAAAAAAAAAAAAATACTTATCTGAATATGACTGTAATCTAGAGCAGTGATAGTTGTCATGCATGGGTGAAAACTGAGAAAAACCGCAATACTGAAAGCCTATCTTGTCAATACTGAAAATTAGACTTATGCTATTATAGGCAGATTAAACTACCCAATACTGAATTCAGTTTCATCACTGAAAACTTTAACCCATATTAATTGGCAATCAGCACCTGTAAAACAGTTTGGTTCTTTTAGAACGGTTTTATCATGTGTAACTCATCATACTTACAATTTCAGTACGCCAAGATTGGCCTCAAGATCATATGTATTCTCTCGAACCTGCATATCAACATATCGCTCCAAGGTACCAAGGTTTTCTGGATTATACCTGAAGTTAAACAAACAAATACATTTGAAATCATATATAAATATATCTGTAAAAGCAAACTGGCTTGGAAACAAGAGTTGATAAGCCAAAAATAAGAAATATTATTGATAAACCTGTTTAAAGTTGCTTTCCAATAAATATAACGTCTGCTGAGTTTAAACAAAAAATGCAAATAAAATAAATTTATCAGAACACATCACGTGACCTCATTCTGGACAGAGGATGACTTTCAGAGGCCTTTTCATGCAGTGTTTTGCAACAAAAGGTAACAAACAGTGATTCTGAACATACTTTTACAAAAAAAAAACATGAATTCACAACTTTTGTGCAGCTTTTCAGAAAATGGCCAAATCAATCACCTTAACTGAACAGATTATTTTGGGAGGGCAAGATTACTATGTACAAAATGTTACATGTCAGAAAAGGTAGTTGTCTCTGAGAGTGTTTGCGTCAAAGGCAATGCCTTTATTCTATTTTAGTTGATTTACCTTTAGTGATGACATTATACATAGCAAATAAATAATCTATCAGTGGATTCCTAGCCTGTTCTAGTACTTAGGAATGACTAAAAATCTATTACTGAACCTCTAGACTTAATGTACATTATAATAATACGCTTGTAAACTGCAATGCTATTTTTGAGGCTGTAAAAATGGCGATTTTCAGATGAAAAATTTGATGAATACTGTTTTAACAAGCACCCACAATAGATGTTTTAGGACAGAAATAAGAAAGTCGTTTACCTCGATAAATTTCACTTTCCCCCAGTATAAAGTGGGATTTACATGGGTGTTCATATCATAAACTTGTAAAGAGATGCTTTGTAGGTTGGCATAAGCTGTGGGTTAGTATTAAAGATTATTCATTGAGCAGAGAGATCGTTCAGATTTCCTGATAAACACATCTATTTTATGTTTGTTTTGTGTTTACCATAATGGTATTTATAAAGAGAAAACAAACTGTGTATTGAATAATGGATTTATTACAAAAGAAAGCAACAATATAACAACCATGACTTTATTCCAACAATGCAGCACATGTAAGAAAAGAACAAATGAGCTGTAACGCAAGATAATGGTACTTTTTGTCTTCAAATGCGCATGCCCAGCCATACAGTGGAGTTAGATGTCTAATTCTTGGTCTAAACCTTCGTCTATTTCTTTGCTATATATGTGCAAGGGCTCTGGTGAGACTGCATGGATGCGCAGGCGCGTCTGAGCCTTCGCAGTTTGCATATGCTATAAGCACCATTATCCCATGTGCTGGCTCAAATAATGCATATGTTTCATGGCAATGCAAGGCTTTGAAAGAACAAAAAATGCACTCATTTTATGACAATGCAGCATATGCAATAATAATAATAATAATGAAAAGAACAAAATACACACTTTTCATGACAATGCAGCACAAGTAAGAAAAGAACAAATAATGCATGAGAGCTATATTACCTATAATGCTTATCAGTCATATACCTGTGGTACTGAGATAGATATCAGTGAGTGTCTCCCTGAAGCTTTTTCTGATAGTTACATGTACATGTATTATAATCTGATGGGTACTATTAAAATGTATATGTTATTTTGCATTGTGTTGTTTTTACTCACCTGGTTTTAAAATAGAATTGTTGCAGATATGATAAGCTCCATTCTGATACCAAATTTATTTTCATGCAATCAAATAACAAGCATGCAGGACAGAAAATGGGCCATTATAATGTTTTTGACTTACCAAACCTTATGATTCCTAATATTTCTGTCTCTTCATCCTTGTTATTTTTAATCCAAGATTAAGAATATGTTCCAATTCACAAGACAGGACTTTCCACACCACTTTTTGAAGGAAGAATGACACAGTGAACAAATTCCATATGAATATGTGCACAAAAAACAGATGATATGAAAAATTTTTTTTTTCCTTTTCACAGAGCTCTGAACTTTGAATTTCACTGAATATTGTCATAAAACAGAGAAATTCGCTTTTCACTGAATTTAAAATTTCACTGACTTTTGCCAAAGGTAAGTGAAATTCAAAATTTAGAGCTCTGTCAAAAAAAACCTTCATTGAGCTCTGTATTCTTTTCACAGAGCCTTGAATTTTGAATTTCATTGACTTCCTGTGAACAGGTGAAAAGGAAAAACATCTAAAATGATGTGAAATATTTTTCATATCTTGCCATCAAAGTAAACCAAAACAGAAATAACTTCTAGACCACTTCCGAATTTTTGAATTTCAACGACTTTTGACACTATATACATAAACTTTATTCAAAGAAGAAATCACTCTTAGAACACTTTCTCTGCATTTTGCATTTCACTGACTTTTGACTCTTTACATCAAACAATATCCAAAGAAGAAATAGAACACTTTTCCCTGAATTTTAAATTTCACTTCACTTTGGACAATAATCGAATAATTTCATGAGCAATAAAATCTTGGCCGGCAACTCACTTTAGATGACTGGCACAACTTGCCTGACAAAACTTGAAAAAAATTTAATAACAAAAAAATTTTGGCTAGCAACTGGATACTAGAATTTTTTTTAATTTTTTTTTTCACAATTTGACTATTTACACAAACCGGTCTCCAGGGTCTACATTTCACACACGATTGCGGGCAAGGTCTCTGTGATATGGCTCAAAACAGTCTGTACAAAGGTGAATATTGCACTCCTTACATCTGTTCAGAACTTCCCTTCGACGCTGATTCTTGCTGCACTGTCTACATCTCCCTCGTTTTTCCCCTTTCTCTGGGAAATGTCCATTGCTGATGGTTGCAAGGGCTGCTCTTTCATTTTCCTTGTAATCCCCTATCAACAGCTTTGCCAAATTCATTCTGAATTCCAACATAGTGTGTGGTTTCTGGCGATTGTTCTTTGTTACTCTGTTGTGATTAGCAGACTCCTTCATCAGCACCAACCCATTTGTAATGGCAACATCAAACAAGAACCAGAATACATAAACCCACCATTTCTTTGATGTTCTGTAAGTGACATACTCGGTACGAAGCTGATCAGCATGGTCTACCCCATTCATGTTGCTGTTGTACTCTGTGATGACAGTCGGGCATGGTACTTGCTTGACTTCACCATTGCGGCTTTTCCTGGTCACTGTTGTTTCAATAGTGGCTGGATCGTCAGCTGTGGAGAGTAAATATATGGGCTTTTTGTCCTTCCAAACAACAGCTGTAAACTCGCCACGCTGAGCTGTCCGGAACTGTCCCTGGTCTTTCACGGCATTCTTTGGCAGATGCTGGATGGGAAATTTCTTACGATTAGTCCTAGCAGTCCCTCTAGCATAGGTCCCATTCTGTAAAAGTCTGTGGAATAGATCATAGCTTGTGAAGAAATTGTCCACACTGATGATGTGATGTCTATTCCAAATTCTCCGCGTCAAATCACAGACAACTCGTTCTGCAAGGCCAACCTCTCGTCCTCCTTCAGTTTTGCCGGTGTAGATCTGAAACTCATTGGTGTATCCATTCGTTGGGTCTGACCGCATCCAAACTTTGATTCCATACTTAGTAGGCTTGGCTGGCATGTACTGGCGAAAAGCTAGTCTTCCTCTGAACTTGATCATAGCCTCATCAATGCTGACATTCTGATGAGCATTGTAGGTGGTGAGGCATCGATCCAGCACAGCGTCGTGTATCGGTCTGACTTGGTAAATCTTGTCCCGTCCTGGGTTGTCCCTTGGTAGATTCTGTGTGCTGTCATTCAGGTGAAAATACTGGCTGATCTTGTCAAATCTGTCTCTTTTCATCACTTTCTTCATCTGTAAATTGCCAAACAGAGGGTCAGTAGACCAGTACATAGCTGTCTGAGGCATATAAAGAATGCTCATAGCAACCCGCAAGCCGAGCCAGGCTTTCATCTCTTCCACTGTTACTGGCGTCCACCTAGGATCAGGACGTATCTGTTGTCTCTGCCTTGCATACAAGTTGGTTTGGTTGACCATTATTTCAAAAAGGAAGGCAGGGAAGAAGAGTAGAAAAAAGTCTAACTCGTTCTCATTAGGCCCCGACAACATTAGCACCAGGTACTGGTCCAAAACACGGAAACTTGGGCCTTGCTGTCCGGTCATTTACTACCCATCGCTCATCTGGGTTATCCTCCTGCTCACTTTCTGACCCAGATTGGCCAGAATCATTGTTTTCCGACGAATAGGCTCTGTCGGAATCAATCTCGTCTGCCGAGTAGCCAGAGAACTCTGACTCATCGGAATCCATGTTATTCAGCCACTCGGGCTGGGCATTTCTCTCATTTTCCATCGTTTTTCGGTGATTAAAATCACTTAAAAACAGCGCAGAAATGAATTCAAACTTTTTCAAATGTTTACAGTAGGATTTCATATATCGATTGTAACAAGAATTTTCATTGGCTGAAAACATGCAGAGCTAAAAAACTGGAGTTTCGCAAACCAATGAAATGCGACGACTTAAAGTGGCGCTCGGGAGGTGAATGCAAATAACCACAACCGCATAAATGCGTCGCACGGGACCAGAATTAACTGATAAGGTGCGACTTAACGTGGCATTAGGTATACCGATAATGAAAAATGCGCCGCGTTAGCGTGGCACAAGGGGTCAATGAGTTAAGGAGATACATTCAACTGCGCCTGCAAAGACACAATTAAGCGGCTGCGCATGTCCATACAATAAAAATGTGGCTGTGTTAATGAAAAAAAAACATTAAAAAAATGAAAATAAAATTTAATTAGATATGCACCAAGCAAAGACTCAGATCAGCCTGTACTTCAGCACAGTCTATCAGGAGTCTTTGATGACACTCAATAACTCTTATAAGATTAACTTAAAATAACTTTATAACACTGAAATGACACTCAATATCTCTTATAAGATTAACTTAAAATAACTTTATAACACTGAAAAGGCATAAAAAAAAAATTAACTGTGTTTCAGGTTTCCCGACCAATTCGGCCGAAATACAGCCGATTCTATCAATTTTTAGATGTTTTTAAAAATAAAAACACCGATTCAGATGATTTTCTCCCTTGTATCCGTTGCGGTTCGTTTCTTTTTTCGGTAAGCAGTGACGCCTGAATAGACTGGTTTTCAAAATCGATTTATTGTCGCGATTTATTTTTTGTAAAAATACGACAACCAGACAATTTTATTTGATCATTTAAACGCTTGAAATTTACTCATGGTTGTTTTATATTAGCAAGCGTTGGGAGAAGTGCGCGATTGAAGAATGGCTTCGATACTTTCGATTTGCATGCAAAAATGCTCACACATCGAATTTTATTAATTGTGACTTAACACTTTTCAACCAAATCTAATACAATCAATTTATTACAACTTCAGTAATTATCCAAAACCATTTTTAATGACAATAGTGCTGTTAAATAGCGCTAAAATCAAGCCACGACAACATATATTGGCAGTTCCGTTAGTGACAAGTCCGGGTATTATTAGGTCCGAGGTATAAGCATGCGAGACATTTGTTTTCAACACCATCCGGCCCTCGATAAAAGCAAGCAGTTGACAACGAAAGCAGACTTCATCATTCAAGGTCGAAAAGATGAAAAAGAGGTTTGTATCTCACTACTTTCGATTTCGTTTTTTGTTTGTTTGGGGGAAAATGCTATTCCTTTAATATCTAGTCGCTTGAAAAAATAAATAAAAAAAAAAAATAAAAAAAAATTACCTACCAACCCAGGGGGCCGAGTTGGTTAGGGGCCGACTTTGTTAGGGACCGTTTGTCAGGGGCAGAGTTGTCCAGTATCCTATGGAGAGTATTTTAATCATTTGTGAGCCATCTAGCCACTTCCATTTTTTTTTCACCCAGAACAGGGATCAAACAGTCCTCTAGCACCAGAGGCCAGTGCATTACCCTTTGTGCACCATAATCACTTAATTTTCTTGGACCTAATTCTATCCCATATTACCAATTCTTTACGTGATGCATATTCCGATTCAGAGTGCTGTATGGTTTCTAGTTACATGTGGGATCTTTACCAGAATGCTGACGCTCTCAGACGATAAGAATGCGAGATATTGATAAAATCTTGCCGTGTACACATTCCTAAATGTGAAACATATTTTAAAATGTTATGTTTACCTGTCTATGCCCTTTAAAAGAGCCGCAACTGTTGCTCTCATTGCTTCTGCCATGACTTTTCACGTGTGGAAACAGATTAGTTTACGGCAGAAAAGCTATTCATACGGAGACTGTGTACAGATACTGATTGCACAAATGTATATAATATTTAAAGGGACCGAGACAGTTCACCGACAAGACAGTTCACCGACACATATTTTGGAGACAGTTCACCGACAAAATTGGAGACAGTTCACCGACATATTTGAGGACAGTTCACCGACAAGCATATGTTTTGATTCGCCAGTAGATGGGCTTATTAGAGATAAATAAGCAAGAATTTCATGAAAACAAAATGAAAATAAATATCTGAAACTATTTTTTTTATCGTTCAGTTCTCGAAGTTTTGGCAATAACGAAACCAGATACGTCCATTAGTTAATTTTGTTCAAACTGGTCCAGAATTTTCTCAATACTTTGGTAAAATGTTTCAAATGAAAGAGCTTTAGGTGAAGCAACAGAAAATATTTAGCATAACTTTCAGTTAATTACCAAACATTCATATGCAGAGAGTGGGTATCTTCCAAACATATGCAGATAGTAGCGGCCCAGATCAGCCTGCAGATATGGGCAGTCCGATCAAAGTCTATCTACATGTAGTCCGGCTATTTAAACAGTGTAAAGTTGATCAGTCTGCAGACGCAATACTATACCGGTCAAATAATGCGGGTGTGCATGTTAAAACTGAACCTTTGATGTTCGAATATGATGATAAATTTTCAAATTGGACAAATAATAAAATACTGGCGTGTACATCTGTATAACTGAAAGAGCTTCATTATTATTTGTTAATACTGCATTATAAAGGAATACCTAAATACACTTATTTTTTTTTTCGAATCCCTTACCGTATTTACCATAAAGTAGAATAATTAGCCTTATTATTGCAGCATAGACTGCATAGACGCAGAGCAAACTGCTCCTACTAGCATTTTGATCAGATTCGAGGCTGCACTCTCTTTTTTTTTTTTTTTTTTTTTTTTTTTTTTTTTTGTCACTTAGCACTTTTAGACTTCATCAGGCGAAATTTCAAATTTAAAGACACGTTTTGGATTGCATAACACCCTAATGACTCTAAGGATAATAAGATAAAAAAATTCTTGCTGACTTTGGCCACCCTTACAGGTAGGGGCCTGATAAGGGGAAATTAGATTTTTATATCAGCACAGTTTATGATGAAGACAGAGAAAAACATAAGACGGGTAATTTGGTGATTTGGATAATTTGATGATTTTTTTTCTGTTTATTCAATAAAATATACCTGGTTTTTATTCATTAGAATTACCTCTCCCAGGCAGTTCTAATGAAACCCACAACATATTTTATGGAGAAATACATATATTTATTCCTATATGCTAATTTATCACCAAATGCCCTCTTTATCTGTTTCTTTGGATAAAATACAGAAAATTAGGACGATAGATAGTATTTTATTTAGTCATTTATGTATTCATTGAAAAAGAGAAGCTTTTTGGCATAAAATACACATTCTAAATTGTCTAAGAACTTTTTGACATATCCATAATGTATTGTTTTACTGAAATGGAAATGGAATGATTGTGCAGTGTTCTTATTTACTTTAGAAAATAAATAAATAAATAAATAAATAAATAAATAAATAAATAAATAAATAAATGAATAAATAAATAAATAAATATTTTCAATTTTATATTTCTATTTCTGTTTATTTGTACTTTTTTTCACAATGCAAGAAAAAACAACACTTTTGTATTTAGGAAAAAAAAACTCAAAAATAAATAAATAAAAAAATAAAGTGATACAATACAAATCAACAAATAAAATCAACAAATTAAATGCAAAATTTGCAAATGAATTTATTTGGTTCTAAAGTAACATATTGAATACTGCTCAATTTTATGAATTAACCCTTATAGGGCCCCACCTAAGGAGACTTAACAGTCTTATAATGACTCCATAATCACTTAGATAAGATAATCCTTTGATGTGCGCTCTGTTATCAGGACTGTATATTGGGGGTGATCATGAAGGGGGGGAGCGGGGGGAGGGGGATGGGGTCTAGCCAAAGAAGGAAAAAAATGTGTCTTTAAGTAAAAAGAGTTGATGCGTCTAAATATTTTGAGTAATTGCAGAAGAGATAACTGTCCGGACTGCATAGACAAAAAAAGACATTTCCACACGAGAACATCTTCATTGTCTGTCAGGACATGTCACAATCCTCTGTTGGATGTTTGGAAATTTAAATATCTATCATTCTTTATTTTTGATATTCCTAAATATTATTTTGTCGGTGAACTGTCTTCAGATATGTCGGTGAACTGTCTCCAATTTTGTCGGTGAACTGTCTCCAATTTTGTCGGTGAACTGTCTCCAAAATACGTGTCGGTGAACTCTCTTGTCGGTGAACTGTCTCGGAACCTATTTAAACGGGAATCGAGACAATTCATCGACAAGACAACTCATCGACACGGTTTTTGGAGACAATTCATCGACACAATTGAAGACAACTCATCGACACTTTTTGAAGACAATTCATCGACACATTTGTTTGAATATAATTTGCAATCATAGGTAATTAAGGGTAATTATGGATGAGTGGTTCATTGTATTTGATTGATCATACCTGTGAATAGCTAGCCTACCTTTCAGAGAACAGTCTCAGAATCAAGTATTGTGCTCAGAATGCGGAAAGGTTTTTAATTTGCAGCATTTATGATGCGGCTGCTGACGAAAAAACGCCTATGTGATTTTTACCCCCTCGAACCCCACTATTATATAGTAAAACTGAGGTTTGCAGGGGTATTCGAAATTTCCTTATTTCTACTCTAAAACATAGATTGTGGGTACTCGTTCGAATTGCCTCATTGAGGCGGTTCAAACGTGTACCCATAATCGATATTTTGAATAGAAATAAGAAAAATATCAAATTGGATCATCAAATTTTTATCAATGCATTTGAATAGGCAATTTTACGTTATGACCGCAAGACCTGAATTGGAAGTTTTGACTGTCGGGGAGCTGTCTCAAAGTTCGACTGAGACTTACATGTACTCTAGCTTTTAGGAGGTTGATTGTCATGGTACTGTACTATAAAACGACTGCTAGAATTGTAGGATAATGGCGCCTCAAGATTTGTACAATTTGTACAATTTGCATTTAGATACCCCATTCTGATCATCGAGGATTTATATATTGTGTCGGTGAATTATCATCGAGATAATAAGCCTATGTGATGAAGACCCTGGTTAATTCCACCTTAGGGGTAAAAGTGGACTTTAATATCAGGGCAGCTTAGTTTTGTTTTGAGCAGAATATGAAAAATCTTTGGTTCTTTATTTTCTCTTTAAAAATGCCATGTAAATAACTTTTCATTGTACATGCGTATGATTACGAGGATGCAAAAACCTTTGAAAGGCTTATGAGACTAAGCAGGTCGATTTGTTACACCTGTATGGAAACCCTGACAAGACCCATGTTGTTTCTTATTTTAGGCTGATGTTTCAGCTTGACATATAGCTTGTGTTAGCGAACACTGAAGCTTTTGACCAGACTGCGCAGATAAGCAGGCTCGTCTGAAGCTTCGATGTTTACATATGCAATTTTATGATGGTTAGAATATGGAATTAATATCCTAAATTCGTTATTTTGGTCATAAACGTGATAATATATCACTTTTAATGCTAAAACATTGTCTTCATTTTATCAGCTTGGGTATAATTGCAAGATAATAATGTGTCGATGAATTGTCTTCAAAAAGTGTCGATGAGTTGTCTTCAACTGTGTCGATGAATTGTCTCCAAAAACCGTGTCGATGAGTTGTCTTGTCGATGAATTGTCTTGTTCCCTTTAAACGTATGCAAACAGATTTTTTATTTTGACAATTGTACTTTTTAATAATAAGTTTAAACTTAAAAATAAAATATGCAAACATATTTTCTTTTTGATGATCATAGTTTAATAAGTTTCAGAATTAATAAACAAATAATCTTTTTTCTATGCACAGTAAACGTTACTATCGCGGAAGGAAAGGTCTTTCGTACTTTAGCTATACCCAGATTAGCATGTGCCCGTATCATTTTACGACAACCGAAAACGATGGAGTGGCTAGCAGACAGTTTTGTGCCAAGGAAAAGTGTGATATATTCTGTCATTTTTTTTAACTGAAGCAGCTGCTTTTATTTAGATGGCCAGTAATAAAATTCCAGCAGTGTCTGATACAGATAAGCTGTTGTCAGCGAAAACTTTCAAGGCTGAAGGAAATGAACTTCATAAAAATAAAGAGTTTAGAAAAGCCATTGGGAAGTATCACAGAGCTCTTCTTCAGCTGAAAGCCATAGGACAGTCCAAAAGTGCTGGACTTGGGGCATTTATGTCTGATGAAGATTTAGAAAGTATGGGATACTCATCAAATGTTCCAGAAGAATTGCAAGCGGAAGCAACACAACTCCTGGCAGACTGTTATAACAATTTAGCAGGTATTGACATGTAACCACCGATCATATATGACATCAATGCAACGTCATGAAGGTGTATAAGTGTTGATGTGACATTGTATCAGCATTGCATGACTTCTGAGTAGGCTGCGCCAAGTGAAAAAGTGTTTTCGAGCATGCGCAAGATGCACAGATTCAGATTCCATGTGCATGTGCAAAGTCTCATCCAGGCTTTTGCTCTTCATTGATACATTCTATATTGTCCAATAATTCTTTTGATGGACAACGAAGGCCCTGATTAGCCTGCTTAAATGTGCATGCTGATCTTGGACGCCACTGTCTGCGTATGCTGGAAGACATGTTTTTGCATGGCACAGCCCATATTAAGATAAGGAGTGTTTGGCTAGAGTTCCGGTCACAAATACAAATGAGCCAAGGCCATGTGAAAATGTATCTGTAATGCATATGCTTACAGAGCATGGAAGGATAGTGGTTAGTGCACTGGTTTCTGGTGCTGGAGGTCCCATATTTGATCCATGCTCAGGGCGAGAATGTTTCTGGATCTGAACATACTTGGATCATACTGGTACTCTAAAGTTAGAATTTGCACACTAACCAGCAGCTAGATGGACTACCAAGGCTTTTAAATAGGCCCTATTTTTCCCTACTTTTTAGTTCACCTTTGCTCCAGGTCAGTTTATACCATGGCCTGTTGTCCATCATCCGACCGTCGTTAGGCTAACTTAGCTTTTCACATTTTCGAACCATAAGTTGGATTGAGCTGAAACTAAGTGGGAGGCATTGGGGAAACGTGGAGATCCAGAATTGCTAAAATCGTTCCATTCCGTTATCCAGGATGGCCGCCATTGCGGCCATCTTTAAATTCTTCAAACTACATCTCCCAAACTGTAGGTCCGATTGAGCTGAAACGATGGGAGGCATCACAGTGACACAGAGATTCAGAATTGCTAAATCGTTCTGTTCCAATATCCAAGATGGCCACCTTGGCAGCCATCTTGAAATTCTTCAAACGACATCTCCTCCCAAATCAGTCGGATTGAGACCAAAACTTGATGGGAGGCATCACAGTGACACATAGATTCAGAATTGTTAAAATCATTCAGTTCAGATATTCAAGATGACCACCACGGGGGCCATGTTGAAATTCTTCAAACAACATCTCCCAAACTGTAGGTTGGATTGAGCCAAAACTTGATGGGAAGCATCACAGTGACACACAGATTCAGAATTGCTAAAATAGTTCCGTTCTGGTATCCAAGATGGCCGCAATGCCATTGTGGCCATCTTGAAATTCTTCAAATGACATCTCCTCCCCAACTGTAAGTCAGATTGAGCCGAAACTTGATGGGAGGCATCAGAGCATTATAGAGATTCAGAATTACTAAAATCGTTCCGTTGCGATATCCATGGTGGCTGCCATTGTGGCCATCTTGAAATTCTTCAAACGACATCTCCCAAACCATAGGTCGGATTGAGTCAAAACGTGATGGGAGGCATCGGAGCGACATAGAGATTCAGAATTGCTAAAATTGGTCCATTCTGATATCCCAGAAGGCCGCCATGGCGGCCGTCTTGAAATTTTCAAATGACATTTCCTTCCAAACCAAAAGTTGGATTGAGCCAAAATTTGATGGGAAGCACTGGAGCGACATAGAGATTCAGAATTGTTTAAATCGTTCCGTTTGGCTATTCAAGATGGTCGCCTTGAAGATTTAGAATTGCTAAAATCATTCCGTTCCGACATCCAAGATCGTCGCCGTGTCAGCCATCTTGGAAATCTTCAAACAACATCTCCTCCGGCCATCTTGAAAGTCTTCAATTGTTATCTGGTCCCGAACAATAAGTCATTTGGAGCGGAAACTTGGTGGAAGGCATCAGGGCAGCATGGACATTTAGAATTTCTAAAATGGTTCTGTTCTGATATCCAAGATAGCCACCATGGCAGCCATTTTGAAAATCTTCAGATCACATCTGCTACAGACTAGTAAGTCTGATTGAGCTTAAACATGATGGGACGCATTGGTGTGTTATGGAAATTCAGAATTGCTAAAATCCTTCTGTTCCAATGTCCAAGATGGCCGCCATCTCGAAATTCTTCAAACCACATTCTCCTCCCAAACAGTCAGTCAAGTTGAGCTGAAACTTGATGAGAGATTCAGAATTGATAATCGTCCAGTTCCAATATCCAAGATGGCGGCCGTGGTGGCAATCTTGAAACTCTTCAAACAACATCAAATTCTGAATTGCTAAAGGCAATCTGATCTGATAGCCAAGATGGCCACCATGGCACAATGTAACATATCATGGTCAGCCTAATCCAGGTCAGTGATTTCTGGCCCACTTGGACCTCTGTAGTTTATTGTGCTCCTACTTTTCTCTGAAAATGCCCTGCTATCCCTACTCTTTAGTCCAAAAATGTTTGAAGTGACCAAAATTTGTATTTTTTTTTTCCTCGCTTGCTTTGCTCGCTTGGATCAGATCAGCTTAATCAGAGCAGTCACGATGCAAAAGTTTATAAAATATTTTTACTTCAGTTGTATATAACTCCATTTTTTGAACATTAATTTTGGTATTTCCCTTCCATGATAATGTGGTGTTATTTTTCAGAGAAAACTTTGTTTGCTTATTATATCTTTTTTTAAGTCTGAAAACACTCAGAACGCCCTTACTATCCATCCTTTTCAAAATTGAAATTCTTACTTTTGCCCTACTTTTTCAAAATTTTGAGCCCTACTTTATCCCAACTTTTTTGACTTAGGGTACTTGAAAGCCTGACTACATAAATCACCCCTATACCTCAGGTGTCATTGCAAATGCTACAGAACTTAAATTAGTGCCCCTTACAGTTCTTACTGCAATGCTACAGAATCTAAATTGGAGACTCTTAGACCAACAAATAGGCAGCCAGCTGATTATGACATACCAGGAATATTTCTGGCTCAAAATTAGTATGGGCCCATATATTGGGCCAATGGCCCGTGTTCCTGGTGAATGAATGTCCTGGCGAATAAATGTCACTGGACGTATCACCAGTAGAAATTATATTTTTTAATTCCTATGCATTTTTTTTTTTTAATTTTTGATGGGTTATTAGAAAACTTGATGGGCCCTTGGGAGAAATTGATGGGCCCAAGAATCCTTAATATCATGCTAGAGCAAATAAACACAAGATTTGGAATTGCTTATAGTAGGGGTTAAGCAAAAATAAAATTAGATTCATTCCATTGTTGTCAAATAGTTCTCTCACAAACAGGCTGGGGCCCTTCCCAGAAATATCCTTGATGTACAAGTTCACAAAATTATGACTGGGTGACAGTCACAGTTCCAGACTACCTTACCTGTAATCTCGGACGCTTCAGATACATACATCCCCTTGCATACTATTACGACAAATGATGGCCAAAACGTACCGAGGGCGACTTCCTATTTGATTAAGCTACAGACTGGGCTTTTTATTTACATGTACTATTTACAATAACATACAACAATAAGACACCTGCAATTCTCTTCATGTCGGCCTCGGCAGAGAACACTGCATGATCGGAGACTATACTGGTGTATAATTTGATTAACCTGGCCTGGTTGATCAATTGATTGAACGACCAGTATAATCCCAGCCGAGTGCAGAGAACTCTACGATGCCGATGCAAAGAGAATGCCCTTCCCCCTCAACACCCTGTAATCACATAGTTATTTGGGCCTGTTCGTGGTGCACTTGAAATTCCAAAAATTAATATGCTTATTATTATGAATATTCTTTCTGTTAGCGCTATGGCTAATTATAATCTAAATTTCTCTGCTGGCCATATGGCTCACAATTATGAATCCTCCGTTAGCCTTATATCTCCGATTGATCAATTCTCTAGGTGTTATTTTAGTTTTCTGACACCTTCTGACTGGTCAGAGGATGTTGTGAGTAGTAAATCATGGGACCACCTTGGACAGGCTAATAAACCTAATAACTATACAATTCTACAGTAATACAAGATGAAGCTTCCTAATATGATTCAATACTTTTCTTCTACAAAAGAACATACGTCACATCATCAGCTGAATCCCCGACGTCATGATTGATCTGTCACTGATGTTGACTTTAATCATCCGTAACCTACTTCCCTATAGTCGAGGTTGGTGCCCTCGACAGTGAGCATCCGCTAACTAGCGACAACGTCGCCCACCAACGTCATATGCAAACTCCATTTAATTAACACAGTTCCTATTTTAATGCCCAGATAACAATCAGGGCTATGACATTTCAAATGTCAAGACCCTAATAGTAATGAAGACACTCCCTTTTTACTAGCTGTACCTGAAATTATCAATAAATCCAAATGCTGAATTATGATCTAAGGAAGAGTAGTATTGGATCAACTTCAAATGTGCCCAGATTCATTTACGCAGACGACACATTTAACAGAAAATACTTAGGCACTAATTTCAGCAGACAACATTTCGTGTGCGTCTGTTATTTCTACTTTAATTAATTATACTACAAAATTGTGTACATGCATATATATATATATGTGTGTATCTTCTAATAATAAATGCATATGTCTGTGGGTGCGTGCATGCCTGTATGTTCATGCTTATGTCCGTGGTTTCTAATATTTATTGACCAGCGCGATTTCCTATGGTGCTGTGCTTTGAATGTATTGGCAAGTCCAATTCTGCACTGGTCTCATTCCTACTACTATGCCTGCTAGAAAGAGACCCTGATCAGATTGCACATGGACTGCACAGCCTGCTCAGCACTCTCAACCGCAGCTACAACTCGCGCAAACTTGGGAAACTCCAATCAGACTGCTCAACCCAACGCAGCCTGTTAGGTACTCTCGAAATAACTCTGGTAACATATGCAGAATTGGATCAAACTGCGTACAGTATTCAATTAATAATATGTATGTTTCAGTCTCAGATGCATTAGAAAACCCACAAAACAATTTAATTAAAATAATTTAAAAATACCACTCACTGAAATAATTTCAACGAGAGTTTCAATGATACTCTATACTCGGGTTGTCTGATTTCCCTCTGCAGGAGGTCCAGTCCCATACCGCAGATCATGATCTTTGTCTTTCCTGCATTTACTCTCAGTCCTTTCTTCTCCATTGCTTCTTTCCATGTCAAGAGCCTCCTGACACATTCCTCAAGCGATTCAGCAATGATAACAAGGTCATCAGCATAGAGGTCTTCCCAGGGAACCCCAGAGTGGAACTCTCATGATAAGGCTTCAAGCACAATGATGAAGAGCAGTGGGCTGAGTACTGATCCTTGGCGAACACCAACCTTCACTTCAAACTCTTCACTGTACCCCTCACGAACACGGACACGGCTCCGCGCATTTTCATACATCCCATGCACCAGTTGCACAATCCACTCCTCCACACCAAGTTTTCTCAGCGCCCACCAGTTGACCTTCCAAGGTACTTGATCAAACGCCTTCTCCAGGTCTACGAAAGCCATGTAGAGTCTCTTGTTGGCAGCTAGATACTTCTATTGCAGCTGCCTGACAACAAAGATTGCGTCTGTAGTGCCTCTGCCTGGGACGAAGCCAAACTGGGAATCGTCGATTGACACCAACTGTCTGATGAGGCCATCCACAATCCTCTCCAGGATTTTCATAACCTGCTCTGTCAGCTATAGACCACAGTAGTTGCCCCTTTCCAATGTGTCCCCCCTTGTAGGGGCAGACAGTGAAACTCTGCTCCCAGTCAGAGGGTACCTTGCCATCACGAATGATTGCAGCTGCAAGGTCACGGATCATGATGGCTAGTATCATCTCCACCACTATGCCTGATGGGCCCTGTGCTTTGCCTGCATTCATCTGTGAGATAGCCTTCTTAACCGTATGAGTGGTGATTGGGATGGGCAGGCATTCCACTGGTGGTTGATAAGACAGGTGGTCTGGGTCCCAGTCAAACTCAACATTGAGAAGCCTTTGGTAGTGCTCTAGCCAAGCTTTCTGCTTTGAGTCTTCGCTCATTGACATCTCTCCTGCATCATTCTTCACAGGTTTGTCACCAACAACATCAGTGTTCTCTCTTCTAAACTTATTAGCAAGGCGATAGACTTCTGAAGACCTGGGGTCGATATTCTCGTAGACCTTCTTGTCGGCTTCCTGACGAGGATGGTGCACTGCATGTCTGGCATTTTGTTTGGCTGCATCGTATGATGCCCTAGTGCCTTTACCAGCCTTCCAGGCCTTGAAAGCTTTCTGCTTGGCTGCAATGGCCTTTTCCACGTGTTCATTCCACCACCAGGTTTCACGACGCCAACGGTGTGGCCGTTGTGCCACACACCTCCTCAGTTGTCTTGAGTAGTCCAGTCTTGATGTTGTTCCAGATATCCTCAGCCAGGCCCCATCAGCTACACCTGCAGATGTGCTCACATGCAGGTTGAAGACCTCCTGGAAATGATTGCTTGTCTGAGGGTCTTTAAGCTTCCAAACTTTGAGGCGAGCGGTGAACTTGCGCTTTGAACCCTACATAGTTAAAAAATGAGGACAATCTGCACCATGCCCAGTTGCAAGTCATAACACATACAAACAGATTCTGACTCTCATGGACTACCACAAATACATTTTTTCCCAAAAACTGTCATTTACCGCAATGCCTTACCAACAAAGACTCTTTTATAACCTACTGTGGTGCAGTTCAGTCATGCTGTCTGTTAGGAAGTCCACATCTCGCCCTAAATCCCAGTATCTGTTTTCATCTTTTAACTCTATTAACCTTGTTTTTCATACTGTATATAAAACTACACCCTTTTCACATCTTTTATTCCACTAACCCCATCCAACTTATTCATACATGCCATATCTCACACCGTGAGATAAAATCTCACAGAATTTGAACCATCTTGAAGGCCATTTTAATAAAAAATTCAAATCTCACAGAATTTTCAGACCATTTTACAACAAATTTTATAAAGAATTAAACATAAATCACACACTGCTCAGGTTTTCACAAGCTTCTTACATGAAAAGAAAGACTTTAGACTATTTTGGGGGAGCTCCAAAGTGATGTTTAAGAAAATCTCACAGAATTTTGTCAAATCTCCCATAAAATTTTGCCTTATCTCACAGATTTTAGTCCACAGCTTATGGTATGTATGCTTATGGTATACCATAACCCCATCTGAAGTCTTTTTATGAGGTTAGGAAGACACATGAGATGATAAAAGAATTCAAGAACTTTTGCTGCAGTGGTTTTGTTTCTGTACATTTGTACATGTTTTACTGCCAGAATAAATGGCAACATCTCATGCAACATCACCAAAATGTTAATGACGTTATACCCTTGCGACATCTTCAAGTAGCTGCTAAAATAAGGCATTAGGTGTCTTCATTTTTCTTTTAATAAGTTGTCTTTGGCTGAACTTATTTTAATGAAATTTCAGGAGATATATGACAATAAATGTGGCATGTATCTGTTTAATATTTAGAATGGGATATATAGTAATGTCTGAAATATG
This sequence comes from Anodontia alba, assembly GCA_964016985.1. Classification (NCBI taxonomy): domain Eukaryota; kingdom Metazoa; phylum Mollusca; class Bivalvia; order Lucinida; family Lucinidae; genus Anodontia; species Anodontia alba. The sequence continues at coordinate 116,979,316 of OZ024823.1, forward strand.
TTTACGAAAAGACGAAAATGATGGTCCCCTACAAGTTTTAGGAAATCTGCTCAAGTTTCAAATGAACATCTTTCTTAAGTAAATAAATATGTAAAACAATAATGGGACTTTTTGTGCATATCAAAACAAACCAGCCTGCCTGTTTATATACCTCCAAAATTTGTATTGCAAATTTAGTATCTCAGTTCGGAAAAACTGTTACGTTTTTGCATATAATTCCGTTGTGTATGTCCAGCCAAACTGAGTCGGCAGTGTAATTGAAGAAGCTAAGTGTACACAAAAGATCCTTTTTACAGAACAGAATTATCATTTGGTAAAAAATTATCTAAGATAATTATTTTCAAAATGGTGACGGTTTTACATAGCTCACGTGATGTCACATGCTGAAGATGACGACGTCACAAGTTCATGTGAAATACTCTCATTTGAAAGTCGAAATGTGGTCTCAACAGTTAATGGTATTTATCTTAATATCTCATATACTTAACATTCTATCCAAATAATTCTCGAATTTATTAATCAACCCTTGATACTCCATTAGCATTGCAGGGATGATGTTAACACAGTGTAGTTTCAGGTTGTGTAGAAACTGGGAAATACCCTCTGTGAAACCACCGCAGCCGGGAGCGAAATGTTAGCTATTCACACATAATCGTGTCCTTATGTCCCCAGCTGGACTTGAACCTATACAGAAGAGGTGTGCAGCTGGTCGTGAGACAAACCTCCCCACTGATTGAGTTGTCAAGATGTTAACTGGATGGCCACTTTGCAGGGAGAGACATTTCTATGCAGGTTAAAGATCACACTACTGAGACAAAATTGCTCCTCATAATATAGTGGTCCATCTTATAAAACTGGGCCCAGTTGTTCAAAGCGTCATTAGCTTAACGAGCTCGTTAAGGGTCATTTCGTTAACTGTTTTAGCGAATTCAATATACAATATTCTGATATTTTTTGCTGAAAAAATGTGAGTAGCTTTTGCAATGCAAAAGCTACTCACATTTTTTCAGCAAAAAATTTCAGCATATTTGCGTATCACTCGATGTAAATTTTAACGAATCGTTAACTAACGATATCGTTAGCTTTGAACAACTGGGCCCTGGTTCCCTGCTAGAAATGGTTCAAATAATGATCAACTCAGATAATGATCAACTCCTAACTAAGAGATAGAGAGAGAGATGGCTCAACTGAATCATCAGTTTGGAACATTAACTTGAAGGCCCCTAGTCTCAAAGAGGTGTTCCTTTGCAGGCTAAAACTCTGGTGTGGAACCAGTAATACTCTTAAAAAATGACATACCGGTATCAGACTTAGAAAAACTACACCATGTTACTGGTGTTCAGTAGTGATAGGGAACCCCAACCTGAGGGACCACTATCCAAAGGGGAAACATATGCACATCAGGAAACATTTCCAAATTGACTGGTTAAATAGAATTTGATTGGTTGAGCCATAGAAATTTTGGTAACTTTTACCACTCTCTTGGCTAATTCAGCAGACATCAAATTGATGATAATTTTTCCCCAGAAAACAGGAATTGAAACTTCATGCAAATTGGAGACAATTTATATCAAATGTCAAAACTTGTTTTCTGAGGAAAATAAACAAATATTTCAATATGTCGTCAACTGAAAATTTTACCTTTTATGCTTAGGGTTTGGCACTTTACCCAGAGTAAAAGGTACCATATATGCAACACTTGAAAAGGGCCCTTATGCAGTTTGCAGGCCCTGATCAGCCTGTGCATTCACACACAGGCTGATCAGGGCCTTCATTGCCTGTGTACAGAATTAATGGGTATTCATCACGAAAACATGCCTATCATTTTGACCACCTTAAATCCCACTTTTATATAGTAAAACTGGGGTTTACATGGGTATACATTATTTTTCATATTTCTGCTCAAAACATAGATTGTGGGTACTCGTTAGAATCTCCTCAGTGAGGCAGTTCTAACGAGTACCTACAATCTATGCTTTGAGCAGAAATATGAAAAATATCAGAATTTTTTATCTGAAAATTTTTATCTTTTGGTGGTAAAATTTTCAGTATATTTGAATAGGTATGTTTTCGTAATGTGTGGTGTATGTCCATGAATTGAGAATGTCCAGATCAGACTGCACAGATGTGCATGTACATCTATACCTTCACTATTCTCGTATGGTATAAGGGCTTTTTTACACATTGTGCATCAATTATATTTTCTTTTTTCAGCTTGTTTATTGCAACAGGAGAAACCAAATTATGAGAAGATTGTGGACTATTGTGAATGTGTTTTAGAATATACTCCAGATAATATCAAAGCTCATTACAGAAAAGGACTGGCGTTATACCATATGAAGAATTTTGAAAAAGCTATTGATTTCTTCCATGAAGCTGCAAGTCTAGCCAAGAATTCCAAAGGTACTAGCAATTGGTGTGATTAAAATTACCAGTACTGGATTTTCTTTTAAAAAAAAAAAAATAAACAGGTTTAACATAAATTTATAAAATTGATAGAAAAGATTTCCACTTACCCTGCATTAACATTATATGTTATTTTGATTTGTTGCTTGCTCAGCCCTACTGTGACAAGTGACAAAACTACTTACATTCGCATTTGAGCAGTTTTTACACTACAAACCATGTTCTTGACCCTGAAAATGTTTGGGGGCAAGGGTTCTGAGTGATGCATATATTATAAATCTAAAATTAGTTTGTAAGTTCTGGCTTTGTATTTTAATCTTTTTGTCATGAATTTCAGAAAAGGACAAGAAATACAAGTATTTGGGCAAAACTTAAAACAACCCCTAATCTTATTACCAGATCCCTAACACCACATGATCAGGAAGTCCCTGGGCCCCTTATTTTCAATTTTGAATACAGAGTGCATTTATGAAGACATTGTTTGTGTTGAGGTTTTAGGGCCCAGTCAACCCAATGGGGTCATGTCAGGCATGGTCAGTTTACCTAACCACACTTTTACTGGGCAGGCTTAGTCCTCTAAGCTGTTAACCAGTATTGTGCACATTCTTTTGCCAGGAACTGACAACTGCTCTTCTTGAATCATTAGAAGGGAGAGAATGACATGACAGCAGAAAATATTCCATAATCAAATCTCCACAAAGGAATATTGCTGACCTGGCAAGGGTTGAACCCGCAACCTCCTGATCACCAGTCGGACATTCAGTATATGTTATATATATAGCTCTAGATAAGAGGGGTATCCAGATTTTCTCCAGGAAAACTTAACCCTTGTCATGCTGAATAAATTGCCACACCCATTTCTGTCAGCCAATCAAATTACTTAATCCAGATTGTTGATATAAATTCACATATTGATTGACAAACAGTGCAGAGCCAGATCAGTTGGCTTCTTCAGAAGCCAACTGATCTGGATCTACACTGTTTGTAAAGGCAGGGTATATCCGGGTTCAGCAGGACAAGGGTTAATAGTTGTGGGTAGTCATTAGAAGTGCCAGAGGAGTTGTTCTGGAATATTTGGTGACAGTTCTGGGATAATTTTTTTTTTATTTCTCCGTAAAGACGTATATTGTGGGTTATGATTAGAAGTGCTTCCGTGAGGCTTCTAATGAGTACCAACAGAATGTTTTTCTATGGGGAATTAGAAAAAATTCATCTGAGAATTATCATCAACTATTCCTTAACACTTGTCATCCTAAATAAATTATGCCATGCCCACATCTAATTTTCAGCCATTCTGATAACTTGATCTAGGTATTTCATTCAAATTCACATACTGAATGACAGTACAGGATCTGCACTGTTTGTAAAAGCAGGGCATATCTGGGTTCAGCAGGATCAGGGTTAATAACTTCACTGAGTGCATTGCAGTACATATCAGATACCAGAATATTTTATCAGAATATTTTACTGGTGATAGATCAAGACATTCATTTACCAGGGCCAATGATTGCAAAGGCTAGTCTCTAGATCTCACAAGTGATGCGAATCTAGCAACAGGGTCTTCAGAACTTTCAGCAGAGGAGATTATAGATGCAGGGAGTGCATTCAAATCCCCAATGGTGTCTGGAAAGAAACTGTACTTATAAATGTCTGTTCTAGCATATGGCACTTGAAATGCCATTGGATGCCGATTCCTACTGCGCCTATTTGGGGGTTGAAGGTCCTCACAAGATACACTAACTCTACCTTTCAGACCTTTGAATAGCAATATGATTTACTACCTTTGCATCTTTTTAGAAGACTCCCACCCTAAATGTTCAAGAATGCTAGTCATACTTTCAGTTTCAAGTTGTAGTTTCAGTCACAAACCTAGCTACTTTTCCCTTGTTGCAATTTCAAAGTACATCTGCTAGAGACTTGTTTGAATGTCATGTAATTTTCTGTTCCAGATCCAGCATTCAGGTCACTGATAGCTAAACAGATCAGTTTATGCAGGGAAGGTCTGAAGGAGCAAGATGAACATATGAAAGCTACATACAGGTCGATGTTCAGCCAACCATCTGGCAGCGGAGATCATGGATAATGAATAGTTCAGCAGAGCCTACCCAAACAGAAATCAACCTGATGATATATATGACCAGCATAGGTCCAGATCAGTCTGGACATTTGCACACTCTCTACAGGGTAGACATTGTTCTCTAATATAATGTTAAAGTTCCAGACATCATGAAAACTGGGGTTTACAGGAGTATACATAGTTTTCTTATTTCTGCTCAAAAACATAGATTGTGGGTATTTGTTAGAACTGCCTCATGAAGGTAATGAGTACCCATAATATATGTTTTGAGCAGAAATATGAGAACTATCTGAATTATTTATCTGAAAATTTTCAGTTTTTGGTGGTAAAATTTTCAGTATATTTCAATAGGCATGTTTTCATAATGATAAGCATAGCTCCAGATTGGTACTTTTTCAGTAAAAATGTGTTGGTATTTTACTTATTTCACTATGAAAACATATTATGGGTACTCATTAGAAGTGCCTCAGTGAGGCACTTCTAATGAGTACCAACAATATGTTTTTTTTTTTGAGAAATCAGAAAAATATTTATTAGGATACTCTTTTTTTTTTGTGGAGCTGTGATACCTTCTTATGTTAGAGATCAGCATAGACTCAGTGTGGATTTGCTGGCTGATCTGAGTCTATGCTGGTCACATATGTCATGATTTTTTTTTGTATTTTGAGAGGCTTAAATATATATAGTGACAACTCAAAAAAACATCCTCAGTATGCTGAAAGTAAATGTCATCAGACAGCATATTGAACGAATTTCTCCAGAAAATAGGATTTTACCTTTCATGTCAATTGAAATGTTAAACTTTATTTTCTGGGAAATGTGAGAATATTACTCATTTGTTGTCCACTAATTGCTGGCTGCATCAGGCTGACAGTTTTGCTTATGGTGACTTATAGTTATTTCTGAAACAGCATCATCGCAATTCTGCTTCAATGAATGAACGTTTTTGTTTTTGCAATGACAGGACATGAATTTCATTCAGAATTGACAATGCAGATGAAATGCTTAGCCTTAGTTTAAGGAATGAAATAAGTGGAATTGATACACATACAAGGGAGACGGTGCTGTCAAACTTATTTTTGCTCCTTTCTGGAAAGGGTCTACCCTAAAAAGTAGGAATTTGCAATTTGCTCCCCTTCTTTCCTTTAAGAGTAGACCTAATTTCTGAAGAGGGGTTGATGTACAAAGAAAGTAAACAGGAAGTCACAAAAGGTGACCCCTCATCAAAAATGGCAGAAAACTACCAAGTGAACCCATCACCCTATAAATATATATTGCCCTTTTGTTATTTGATAGTGTTTGAACTTTTGACTCCTACCCAGGTTTTATGTAACATAATTCTTATGTTAACATAGATTGATTTCGGAGCAGAAGATATAAAATCGTTTGTTAATTAACTTCTCTTGTAAAACCCCTTGGCCTGTTTTTACCAAATTCTGTTGAAGTGGTATTGAGAATTTGTTCAAATGGGAATGCTACATTGACCAAAAATGGCCACCATGGTAAAAACCACATGAAAGCCTTTCTCTTCAGAAACAAGAAAGTTTTGAGGCTGAATATTGGTTTACAGCACCAGAGATGAGAGTTTTACCAAGTGCTTTCAAATGACAATTTGACCTTTGACCTTTTTTTTTACCCGACCACACAATAGTGGCGGGGTATTATGGTTTCATGTTGGATGTCCGTGTGTCTGTCTGTCCATCCGTCAGTCATACATCTGTCTGTCTGTCCGTCCGTTTTTCGTTTCCAGATAACGTGAGTAAACGTCAATGGATTTTCACCAAATTTGGTACATATATGTGCATTGATATTCTGGATATTTGGTTTGGGATTGCTAATGGGCAAATTTCGTCAAATTTTTATAGTTATCTGCCCGAGACACGCCCAGATTATCGTTTCCGGACGATACCTTGAGTAAATAACAATGGATTTTAACCAAACTTGCTATATGCATTGACATTAAGGAGATCTGGTTTGGGATTGCTAATGGGCAAATTTCGTCAATTTTTTACGGAGTTATCTGCCCGAGACACGCCCATATTTTCGTTTTCGCACGATAACTTGAGTAAATAACGGGATTTTAACCAAACTTGCTATATATATATATATATATATATATATATATATATATATATATATATATATATATATATATATATATATATTGACATTAAGGACATCTGGTTTGGAATTGCTAATCAAATTTCATCAAATTTTTACGGAGTTATCTGCCCGAGACACGCCCATATTTTCGTTTCCAAACGAGAACTTGTTACAAGGTGTAATTTGCTTCACCATACATTTTGTATGGGTAGTTTGTTGAAAAAAGTCAGTCTCAAAACCTATAAAAGGCTAATGGTAGAAACTTACAAAATATAAATTGTTAGAATCAAAATTTTATCCCTAGGGCTTGTATAAAAATCATAGTGCATGTATTTTTAAACAACTGGGCAGTGGTCACTGTATCATTTGTGGAGCCTTCTGTTCCAATGGTCTAGCCTCATTAAGATGGTCCCATACTGGTGTATGGTAAAAAATACTTACAAATCTTCTTAGAACCAAGAAAGGCTTTTGAAGCAGAATGTTGATATATAGCATTGGGCACATGAAGTCTTCCAAATTTGTTTGCATGATGATCCTAGATTGACCTTATCATTCTGTCATGTTTTTTTTATACGCCCGTTAGACCATGATGTGGCGCAGGGCATATTGTTTCGAGGACACAGTCCACCAAATATTTGCAGAGTTATGCCCCTTAGAAAATTTCTGTAAACTTTTCATTTCCAGTTAACTTCTCCTTTATTTTACATCCGATCAAGCTGAAACTTCATATATAGTTAGACCATGATGTGGAGCAGCGCATATTGTTTCGAGGTTACAGTCCACCAAATATTAGCAGAGTTATGCCCCTTTGAGAATTTCAGTAGATTTTTCGTTTCCGGCTAACTCCTCATACAGTTTACATCCGATCATGCTGAAACTTCATATATAGTTAGACCATGATGTGGAGCAGCGCATATTATTTCAAGGTTACAGTCCACTAAGTATTAGCAGAGTTATGCCCCTTTGAAAATTTCAGTAGACTTTTCGTTTCCGGCTAAATCCTCCTACATTTTACATCCGATCAAGCTGAAACTTGATTTGTAGATAGACCATGATGTGGAGCAGCGCATATTGTTTCAAGGTTACAGTCCACCAAATATTAGCAGAGTTATACCCCTTTGAAAATTTCTATTAATTTTTCGTTTCTGGCTAAATCCTACAGTTTACATCCAATCAAGCTGAAACTCCATGTACAGTTAGACCATGATGTGGAGTTTCAAGGTTACAGTCCACCAAATATTAGCCCCTTTGAAAATTTCTATTAATTTTTTTGTTTTCGGCTAAATCTTCCTACAGTTTACATCCGATCAAGCTGAAACTTCAGAAATAGTTACACGATGATGTGGAGCAGCACATATTATTTCGAGGTTACAGTGCACCAAATATTTGCAGATTTATGCCCCTTTGAAAGTTTTTGTAAACTTTTCGCAGCATATTGTTTAGAGGTAATAGTGTGCAAATTTTATTATATAATATCGTCATCATATCATCATAATTGGATTTTTGATTTACGTGCAGGTACAGGGGCAACATCCACATCAGTGGGCCCCTTCCAGATAGCTGGCTTGCTGCACGCATGGCAGATCTCACACCAGATCTCCAGGTACGTCTATCATGAGGGTTGATAGCCGAGAGCTTCCCCTCTGTGCAATCCCTCTATAATAGGTATATTTTTTGCAAATAACTAAAGTTTTGGTCATATGGGCAAGATATTGATTTTTTTTTTTTTTTTAACATCTTCTTTTATTAGATTTGCAAGGAAAGGTTGTCATTATTAAATCTTTATAAATACATAATTGTTTTTGAATTTTTTAATTTTTTTTTTAATACTCTTCTGATTTGGCTCCCTTGAAGAACAAAAATAAAATCAGTATTAAGCAAGTTAAAGGTTTACAAAAAAATTTCTTGCAGCATTTTTGTCGCACCTGCGTTAGCACGCAGGTGCGATATAGGCATGCCGTGACCCGTCCGTTTGTCCGTTCGTCAACAATTGACTTGTGAGCGCAACTCCTCCTACAGTTTTTGGCCAATCGTTTTGAAACTTCACAGATGTTTTGGCCATAGCGTGTAGATGTGCATATTGTTTGCTCATAATTCTCAGATTTTTTTTTTTTCAACTTTTTCCGCTTTGTTAACTTAGTCGTTTTTTTACCTAAAACCCTTATAGTCAGTGGGTGTCTTGTGAGCCCAACTCCTCCTACAGTTTTTGGCCAATCATTTTGAAACTTCACAGATGTTTTGGCCATGGTGTATAGATGTGCATATTGTTTGCTTATAATTCTCAGATTTTTTTTTTCAACTTTTTCCGCTTTGTTAACTTAGTCAGTTTTTACCTAAAACCCTTCTAGTCAGTGGGTGTCTCGTGAGCGCAAATCCTCCTACAGTTTTTGGCCAATCATTTTGAAACTTCACAGATGTTTTGGCCATGGTGTGTAGATGTGCATATTGTTTGCTCATAATTCTCAGATTTTTTTTTTTCAACTTTTTTCGCTTTGTTAACTTAGTCAGCTTTTACCTAAAACCCTAATAGTCAGTGGGTGTCTCGTGAGCGCAACTCCTCCTACAGTTTTTGGCCAATCATTTTGAAACTTCATAGATGTTTTGGCCATGGTGTGTAGATGCGCATATTGTTTGCTCATAATTCTCAGATTTTTTTTTTCAACTTTTTTCGCTTTGTTAACTTAATCAGTTTTTACCTAAAACCCTTATAGTCAGTGGGTGTCTCGTGAGCGCAACTCCTCCTACAGTTTTTGGCCAATCATTTTGAAACTTCACAGATGTTTTGGCCATGGTGTGTAGATGTGTAACATCAACAATTGACTTATGAGCGCAACTCCTCCTACAGTTTTTGGCCAATTGTTTTGAAACTTCACAGATGTTTTGGCCATAGCGTGTAGATATGCATATTGTTTGCTCATAATTCTCAGATTTTTTTTTTTTTCAACTTTTTCCGCTTTGTTAACTTAAGTCGTTTTTTACCTAAAACCCTTATAGTCAGTGGGTGTCTTGTGAGCGCAACTCCTCCTACAGTTTTTGGCCAATCATTTTGAAACTTCACAGATGTCTTGGCCATGGTGTATAGATGTGCATATTGTTTGCTTAGAATTCTCAGATTTTTTTCAACTTTTTTCCGCTTTGTTAACTTAGTTTTTACCTAAAACCCTTATAGTCAGTGGGTGTCTTGTGAGCGCAACTCCTCCTACAGTTTTTGGCCAATCATTTTGAAACTTCACATATGTCTTGGCCATGGTGTATAGATGTGCATATTGTTTGCTTATAATTCTCAGATTTTTTTTCAACTTTTTTCTGCTTTGTTAACTTAGTTTTTACCTAAAACCCTTATAGTCAGTGGGTGTCTCGTGAGCGCAACTCCTCCTACAGTTTTTGGCCAATCATTTTGAAACTTCACAGATGTTTTGGCCATGGTGTGTAGATGTGCATATTGTTTGCTCATATTTCTCAGATTTTTTTTCAACTTTTTTCGCTTTGTTAACTTAATCAGTTTTTACCTAAAACCCTAATAGTCAGTGGGTGTCTCGTGAGCGCAACTCCTACAGTTTTTGGCCAATCATTTTGAAACTTCACAGATGTTTTGGCCATGGTGTGTAGATGCGCATATTGTTTGCTCATAATTCTCAGATTTTTTTTTTTTAAACTTTTTCAACTTTGTTTAAAACTTAGTCAGTTTTTACCTAAAACCCTTATAGTCAGTGGGTGTCTCGTGAGCGCAACTCCTCCTGCAGTTTTAGGCCAATAGTTTTGAAACTTCACAGATGATTAGGTCAGGGTCTGAAGATTTGCATATTATTCGCACATAATTCTCAGATTTTTTTTTTTTTTTTGCAACTTTTTCCGCTTTGTTAACTTAGTCGTTTTTTACCTAAAACCCTTATAGTCAGTGGGTGTCTTGTGAGCGCAACTCCTCCTACAGTTTTTGGCCAATCATTTTGAAACTTCACAGATATTTTGGCCATGGTGTATAGATGCGCATATTGTTTGCTTATAATTCTCAGATTTTTTTTTCAACTTTTTTCCGCTTTGTTAACTTAGTCAGTTTTTGCCTAAAACCCTTATAGTCAGTGGGTGTTTCGTGAGCGCAACTCCTACAGTTTTTGGCCAATCATTTTGAAACTTCACAGATGTTTTGGCCATGGTGTGTAGATGCGCATATTGTTTGCTCATAATTCTCAGATTTTTTTTTTTTAAACTTTTTCAACTTTGTTTAAAACTTAGTCAGTTTTTACCTAAAACCCTTATAGTCAGTGGGTGTCTCGTGAGCGCAACTCCTCCTGCAGTTTTAGGCCAATAGTTTTGAAACTTCACAGATGATTAGGTCAGGGTCTGAAGATTTGCATATTATTCGCACATAATTCTCAGATTTTTTTTTTTTTTTTTGCAACTTTTTCCGCTTTGTTAACTTAGTCGTTTTTTACCTAAAACCCTTATAGTCAGTGGGTGTCTTGTGAGCGCAACTCCTCCTACAGTTTTTGGCCAATCATTTTGAAACTTCACAGATATTTTGGCCATGGTGTATAGATGCGCATATTGTTTGCTTATAATTCTCAGATTTTTTTTTCAACTTTTTTCGCTTTGTTAACTTAATCAGTTTTTACCTAAAACCCTAATAGTCAGTGGGTGTCTCGTGAGCGCAACTCCTACAGTTTTTGGCCAATCATTTTGAAACTTCACAGATGTTTTGGCCATGGTGTGTAGATGCGCATATTGTTTGCTCATAATTCTCAGATTTTTTTTTTTTAAACTTTTTCAACTTTGTTTAAAACTTAGTCAGTTTTTACCTAAAACCCTTATAGTCAGTGGGTGTCTCGTGAGCGCAACTCCTCCTGCAGTTTTAGGCCAATAGTTTTGAAACTTCACAGATGATTAGGTCAGGGTCTGAAGATTTGCATATTATTCGCACATAATTCTCAGATTTTTTTTTTTTTTTTGCAACTTTTTCCGCTTTGTTAACTTAGTCGTTTTTTACCTAAAACCCTTATAGTCAGTGGGTGTCTTGTGAGCGCAACTCCTCCTACAGTTTTTGGCCAATCATTTTGAAACTTCACAGATATTTTGGCCATGGTGTATAGATGCGCATATTGTTTGCTTATAATTCTCAGATTTTTTTTTCAACTTTTTTCCACTTTGTTAACTTAGTCAGTTTTTGCCTAAAACCCTTATAGTCAGTGGGTGTTTCGTGAGCGCAACTCCTCCTGCAGTTTTAGGCTAATAGCTTTGAAACGTCTCATATGATCAGGACATGGTCTGAAGATGTGCATATTTTTTGCACATAAATCTCAGATTCATTTCAGCAGAGTTAGGGGTCCTTGATTTATCCCCAAAATTGGTTTCCGCTCAATATCTTGTGAAAGAATTGATGGATTAGGATCACATTTTGCATACATATTGTTGTTAACAAGACCTAGCTTGGGATTACGTCAATTTTCAGCTGAGTTACAGGCCTAGAATGGGCAAAAATGATATCCGCTCAATATCAATATCTTGTGAAATAATGGACAGGTTTAGATAAAATTTTGCAAGCCAATATTCCAAATTTTCTACTTTGTCCATTTTTCCTAACCTATCAATTTCTTGAATACTGTAAAATAGATTTTTTTCAATACAAATAGGAACTTGTATGACTTAATCCCCGCAGGTGCGACATCGCTTTCCGCGGATTTCTTGTTTTTTTTTGGGGGGTTTATTTTTGTTTTGTTATTGTTTGGTCCGATATTGAAGTATAGGAAAAACAAATCAGCTCATATGGGCATATAATATAGCCATGCTTCTGTGGTGTGTCCTCTGTCAGAAAGCACTTCTCCCTAGAAGCAGCAAACTTCTCCCCATTTTCTCAGGAGGGAGAAGTCACTTCTCCCTTAATTTCTGGGCCAGCTTGGACTCATAGGTTACAGTTCACCAAATATTAGCAGAGATATGCCCCAATTTATTTTTTTAAATTTTTTTTTTTGTAATTCCACTTACAGTTTGTATCCGAAGCACTGAATTGTGCAGGAGCCAGTTTATGTGCTACATTTTATTACTTGCCATGGGCGTATAATGCCCCGCTTGGCGGAGATCTTGTTGTTTTTTTTATTTCCTCCTCATATGGACTTGCTAATCTTGTACTTATTTTAACCCATTGTAGACTGAATGAATTCCCTCACACTATATATTGGAAGCGCCAATTTCAATTTTAGGTATTTCAGGTACACAATTTATTCCTAGAGAAAAATGGTTGGAACTATTTGCAAACAGTGGAGACCCTGATCAGATGTCGTGTTCTGTGGCATCTGATCTGGGTCTCCACTGTTTACTGTTTGCCAATTACCCTTTTAGGAGTCTCCAGAACAATACACTACAACCTCTTTATAACACGGTTTTGGATATAACACGGTTCAAAGATGGATCCCAAAAATGTAGAGATTATATTGAAAAATGACCATAAATGGTCATTTTTCAATATAATCTATACATTTTTTGTTTGGATATAACACGGTTGTTTAACTAACATGGTTTATGCTATGGACCCCAACAATAGTGTTATAAAGAGGTTGTGGTGTATATAACATCACAAAATGTACTTTGGATATGCACCCAGCTGAGATTCAGATTATGAAGAGTGATCAGACTGTGGATGTGCATGCTGATCTCAGACTTTGTTGGGAGCACTTCAGATGGTACATTTTTTTATACTGTGGCTCATATAATCATTTCGGAAAAAGTCTCCGAAATTAGGTTTGATTGACAGTTTGGAGCCAAATTATAGATCGCCTGATTATCATTTGGGTTGTGCATCAATTTTGGATGGAGTTGAATGACCTTTTTTCCACTTTAGCATTTTTGTTTGAAATTGTTTGTATCTGTTGACCTGGACAGCTAATTTTTGGAATACTGTAAGAATCAATGTGTCAGCCATTTTGATGATAGTTGGATTATGCAGCATCTTTGAGTGACAAGCTGCAGATGAGAGCATACTTTAATAAAGTTGTTATAGAGATGACATTTCAAGGTGCTAGTACAATGTCTAGTTTACTGTTACTATAAGAGCTGATTTTGTTAGTTTGTGTAAATACCGAGTACTGTACTTACCTTATGTATTTGGACAACAACTCCTTACCACATAGCTCATATTTTTCTTATTTCTCCACAAAAACATATGTTGCGGATACTCATTGGAAGTGACTCACTGATGAGTGGCACATTTTTATGAAGAATAAGAAAAACTGTAATTACTTTTTGGTTGAAAAAATGCCTTATGAAGAGCTATGATGCCATACTTGTCCTAAACTTTGAACATGTCCATTTCACTACAGTCGACTCTCGTTATCTCGAATTCCAAGGGACTAACTGAAATACTTGGAGATATCCATACCTCGACATATCAGATTTGCAGAATTGAGGAAAATATAATTCGAACAACCACATTTAACAAATATATATGTAATTGGACTCTTGAAGTTAGAGATATATTGAAAATATTGTGGAAAAGAGGAGCAATTTCTCCTCTTTTCCACAATATTTTTTTACGTGTGGTTAGATTTTCATGTTTATGCAGGGACAAGATTTTCACTTCGAGATGAGCGGTTATTCGAGATAAGCGAGGTCGAGATAACGAGAGTCAACTGTACCTGTTGATACATCTTAAAACTGCATTGAATGTATGACAGATAAGCAGTGTAGAACTTTGCTATGTTAAGCATTATATGATCTTGATCTAAACTGTTTACTTAAAACTGTATGTCCAATAATCAGGGCCCAGTTGTTCAAAGCATCGTAAGCTTAACGAGCACGTTAGTGGTCAAAATTTTAACTGTTCTAGTAAGTACATTATCAAATTCACAGGTATTTTTTGCTGAAAAAATTTTTTCAGCAAAAAATATTAGCATATATGCCATATTTAGTGATCAAAGTTTTAACGATAGGTTAACTAACGACATTGTTAGTTTTATACAACAGAGCCCTGGATAATATTGTATTCTGTATGAATTCGTTCGCATTCAGATGGATGCTACACTTCAAGAAAATGCAGTGTTCTTTTGGCATTAATCCATTTATGCCTAGCATCCCATAAATAGGACATTGGCAAACAATGTAGACCCAGATCAGATGCCGCATAACACAGCATCTGATCAGGATCTGCTGTTTGCATTAAATACAGAATTTATATAAAACATACTAATACAATTAACCAGACTCTCCTGTTAGAAATGGACCAGTCCAAGAAGTTGAGATAGAAGAGTGTGCCACTTGGTATAATTTAATGGGTTAATGAAGAAAGTATGGTAGATCACATTGGATGTTTCTGTACAAGAACGCTTTCATACTAAACAGTTTTTGTCAGTCTTTGTATCTTAATATCTCCTGTTAATTTATGGCTCACTGCGAGATTAAAAAAAAAAAAAAAAAAAAAAAATCACATATGAAACCAAGGCCTGTGTAATATAGCTAAGAGGGGTAGCTAGATAAATATTTTTTCTTATTTCTTGTGGAGACATCAGACAAAAAATAAAAATAGTTTTGATTGAACATAGCTCCAGATAATACTAGCTAGATTTTTTTCCCCAAAAACATGTTAAGGGTACTCATTAGAAGCACCTCACAACAGGGCTTCTAATGAGTACCATTGTTTTCAAGGAGAAATGAGAAAATTATCAAGCTTTTTTGGATGTAAAAAACACATTCTAGAGCTTGTTCTTTTATAAAGGTAGGATCTTTCCATTTTACTGTATACTACAATTACTGTAAATACCAGTAGTTGGACATTTAACCCATTGAAATATGTCTAGTGGACTCTTCAACTTTTTTGGGGGCAAGTCCAAGTGCAACTTAAGGTTTGTCAGGTTTGTTTGTATAGTTGTCATTTATTATAATCATGAACTTAATGCAAACAGTGTAGACACTGATCAAACACCACATTTTGTGGCATCTGATTTGGGTCTACAGTATTTGCCAATGTCCCTTTTTAGTTTTATGGGATGCCAGGCATAAATGGGTTAACTTCTTAATGTATTTAGCCTAATATTTTAACAAGTCCCTTTGACTGCTCTGGGATTAATTTAAATGGTACTGACTGAATGGCAAACAGTGTAGATCTTGATTGAGCTGCTTCTGGAGGAGTTTATTTGGGTGTACCCTTGTGGCATAGACATTTCTGTCTGAATATTTAGGGCAAATATGGTAATTTTAAGGCACAGTAAAGATTCAGGCTATACTGTATGGATTCTTATGCCAATCAGTTTTTGTTCTCACAGACATAATCAGTAGACTTCATGGGAATAGATACACTCTTTTGAAAATGGTCTGCTATAAAAGGAAAGACTTTGCTCCCAATGGCCAGATACTTAAGGAGAGTAATTCAGGCAAATGTTAAAGAGGTCATACAAGCATATATTAAGTGTTGTGTCACGATCATACTTATGCAATAAAGGCAGTTCACTGTACACTTTTCTTCTTTGCACATATTCATTTTTTTTTTTTGTTTTATACATACCAAACCCCATGAATGGAGGGATCAGAATGAAGGGCCATCCCACCTTGTTTTTTTTTTACTATTATTCTGAAAGTATAAGAGCGAACAGATACATATAAAACGCAATGAATGGCGGCGTGAACTGAAGAGTTAGTACAACTGTCAACTTTAAAAATCATCGCTCACTGGATTTGAACCTAAAACTTCCAGATCAGAAAGCAGCTAAACAAAGCTCAAAAACTCCAGTCTGAACACTGTACTTCCTATTAAGATTATCCGGGTAAGCATTTTTGACAATCTAACTTATGAATAGAATGCACACAGTTCATTACTACAGCTAACAGGAGGATTCAGAAGATAATAATTATCCCCAAGCTTTATTATCTCCACACTTTAGCAATGGGGATATTGTGAATGCCTCCATCCATCCGTCTGTCCATCACACTATCTCCTCCTAATCCACTGGGCAGAATTTAACAAAAACTTGCTACATGACTTCCCTGTGTGGTAAGGGTGTGCCAGAGCAACATTATTTTTCTGCCCGTCCGTCATGCTAGCCCCTAAACCACTGGGCAGAATTTAATCAAGCATGCTACAGGACTTCTCCACTTGGTAAGGGTATGCGAGAGCAACAAAAATTTCCATCTGTTCGTCCATCCATTATGCTATTAGCAACATTAGCACAGTGTTTTTTAAGATTTTGTTTTTGATTACTACAAGATATATTTTAATGCAGAAGTAACAAAAAACATTATCTCAAATTATCACCTATTGCTATGTAGTATGAACATATGTATCGTCTCTACTCGTACTTTGAGTTATAACACACTTAAAGTAAGGTTTACTAGTGTAATGTTCCGGTCTCCAGCATGGAAGATAGTTTGCTCTTGGATTTAGAATTTTCCCAACATTATCCAATTTCCTCTCGGATTTAGAATTTTCCCAACAGTATCCATTTTCTCTGACCATGATAATTCCCACTCTTGACCGTAGTTGGTACAAGTACATGTATATTCATTGTCTTGAATTACCTGGCTAATGACAAGGCAAATTCAGCCATAATTTTTTCCCAGACAGAATCAAGTACATTGTGAGTGTAAGACTGCTACCTTTTACACCTTACTTTGTATTTATTATTATGATGCTGATTCAATTTTGAAAAAAAGACATTTCAATGTTATGTGTCTATTGGGACACTTTTATTTTTCAGCTGTATGGTTTGAACATTTATCATATATTGGACAATAATAACAAACTTGTAAATTATGTGATTTTATTACCATAATATAAGAAAGAAAATATAATCTGACTTGTATACCTGATCGTAAACTCATTCATCATCAACAATAAACTGCAGTCTTTAACAATTACTGAATTTTTCTGTGCAGTAATCAAAGTTAGTTCTTTTACCCTAGTCCTGCTGAACCCGGATATGTCCTGCCTTTGCAAACAGTGCAGATCCAGATCAGTCGGCTTCTTCAGAAGCCAACTGATCTGGATCTGCACTGTTTGTCATTCAGTATGTGAATTTATATCAACAATTTGGGTCAAAGAATTTGATTGGCTGACAATTAGAAGTGGGCATGGCATCCTAATTTATTCAGCATGATAAGAGTTATGGGGAACTGATACACTTTCAAGGGAGGCAATTGCCAAAATTGTTGTTTTGCTCCCTTCTGAAAAGGGGTCTATTCTGAAAGGAAAGAACTTGCTTCACCTTGGGAGCAAATTTCTTTCCTTTTATTGAAGAACCCTTTTCAGAAGTGACTTGCAGTGCAGGAAAGCAAACCATATTGTCTCCCTTGAAAAAATGCCACAAAAAAAAATCTGACCAAGAATATTCAGTACCCTTAATACTGAAACTAAAACATTTTTTTTTTTTAAATGCTTAAGAGCCACCCTTATTCCATATTAAGGAAATAATGTCGCAGATCAGCTTGCACATTGCTCTTGTCTGAGCAGGGTTTTCATTGTCCATCTTCAGAATCACGTGATGCTGTTGACCATATTGCATAGAATGACCCATCTGATCAGACTGCAAGGATGTGCGTTAATCTCATCTTTGCTGTCATTATTATGATATAAGGGCTTTTTCTTGTGTTGTGGCACACATATGGTGTACATAATGAAAAAAGATTTTATAGCATATACAATCAACAATGGCTCTTATAAGCCTGTGTATATGCAATGTATTTAAAGCCTTCATTTAACCTTACAGAACTGCAGGATATTGGAGAATGTCTTGGTAATTAAAATGTGTGGGCCAATACTGGCTAATTTTAATAATATGCTATAAAGTACCCTTTCTCATGCCGTGACTCATGTTAATATCTAGGACACAAATAGATGGTATATTTTCTTTTTCTAAGTTTTATTTCCCAATTTAAAAATACAAGAATTTTTTAGTTCTGTGCTGCATCCAACTTCAGATCAGATTTCATATACATGTACATGCAACAAATTTTAGGCACAGTGGAAGGAAATTACCATACATTTCACAAAAAAAAATCAGACACCTTAACTCCTTACCATACCGATATTTAAATGTTGAACAAATTCATATTACCTGTTGATGTGTCTGAAACTACTTGATGAATTGTAAACAGTGTTACGTCCGTTTTATCTTGAATATATTTTTACATGTACATAGTATAAAAAGAAGTTTGTATTGATTTTTATCAACCAGGTTAGATTATTGCATTTGTAACTGGAGCGCTGATTATGATGACAGTTTTACTTTTTAAGCAAGTAGGTACGGTAATCACGAGATAGTTATGCTGAGGGTGTATTTGATTATTTACGTCTATATACTTGAGCAGTTACCAGAACACTATATATTCCGAGTGAACCTAGGTTCGGTGATCAATATCTTCACTGTTCTGGGATTGATTTTTGTCTCAAGGCTATCTTTTGAAAGGGGAGACAATTTTCTGCCGTAATTTTGCAGTTTTGTAGCTTTCTGAGAGAAAAATGTTTTTTCCTTCATAGTTTTAGCAGTTGCTATGTGAAACTTTGCACCGTTCAGACAATCGAACAGGTTATTTTAAATCTTGACTATCACGGTATTCTTGTGAATATTATTTTTAGATCTTGAATTTCACGGATTTCTTGTGGACACAATGTTTCAAAACGTGCCACATTACTATAAAAGTTCCCTGGTTGAAGAGAACGAGTTACACTACAAAATTTATTTCATCGAAGAATGATCCTTGTCTTCCTATTTCTAATCTTCATGTTGTGCTGTATCTGGGGAATCTGACCATGGTAAGTCAATAATTTATTTAATTTTATTCTTGCAATATTCTTGCTCGTCTTTACCGCAGCTAAAATTCGAGTAGGTAAATTTATTGCTTTACTACGTTGCGATTTTATGTATCATTCGTACTTACAAACCCGGCATGATAAGTAGATAGACCCTGATCAGATGTGTATACTTTGGTTATATGTGTAGACCCTGATCAGACGAATAAGCCGTGTCGGATGTGTAAACTATAAACCGAATAGGGAGGTTAAGTTTGATCGATTCTATGGATCCTGGTCAGTCTGGTGAGTCTGATAGGTTCTGTAGACCCTGATCAGAATGTAATCATTAATATTCTTATTTGAATAAGATAAATGGATCGGCGCAATGATAGCACTACCGTACTTTGATATTACATATTCTCATCTGACATGTATTTACCAGACATATACGCGTAAACGTATGCTACCGTTAGGCGTTATGTTGACTGCATACACATTCAGTAGTTAGCGCGTTTTGCACAAATGACACATACTTTATTCACCTTGAACACATATACAGAGGTCCTTTTTATTTTAATCACAAGTCTGTTCACTAGAATATTTTTACGGTGAAATGGCTCAAGCAGCAAGGAGTCTTGTTTGAGGCTATGACGATGGCATGTTGATATTGTACCCAATGATTACGTAGGGACGATGTGTGATCATGTAATCATTGTGGTATAATGGCAGTTATAATTTATTTTAGCCTTTAGCGTTCTAAAGGGATTCTTACAGTGGAAGGCGCATGGGTTCTTCCTGTAAGAATGTGTAATCGTCGAGATGCCATTCCTCTGATTAATATGGGTGTCAGATATATTCTGACTGTGTCTGCCTGTGTTGGATTTTTGTACAATATTATATGTCATTAACAGCGTCCATGTGGTTTTAGGATCTGATTTTGCTATATAATAATCAATTGCAACGGACTTGTCGCATTTATAACATTTGGCATACACACTCTGTATATCTAGTGGAAATTAATAAGGCAATACCTTTTCATGTTTGATATCCAGAGTTCTAGGACATGATACTTATTTTCAGGTCCCGTATCCATATATGTATCTGTTTCGCCACTGTTATCGTCACTATGACCATCAAATGTTTTCCGGCAAGTTTTGTTCAAAGTTCTATAGAAACAAGTGTTAGTGATAACCGGAAATATCATGGAGGATACATCCGTGGACTTTATCTTAAGATATGTATTTACTTCAAATTTATAGTATATTTAATTATGGAAATATAATTAAATAAACAGTATTTTCAGATTATGAACTTTAACAGTACCTGTGGATTATGGAAGCTTCGGAACATGGAAATTGGAACATGGAAATTTGAACTTTAATTATAGTTTTTTTTTTTAAATACATGCTTGTTTTTATTTTACAAAGTGTTGTGTTTATCCTCTGATTGCTTGTGATTGCGTCTAGTCCATGGCACCGGCCCAACACTCGTCCGTTCACGTGAACACTGATCAGACATGCACAATGCAGCATCTAATGAATTTACACTATTTGCTCAGGCATATCTTAGCCCTTAAACTGCCAATCTCAACAATTGCCATCTGCTTTGTCATCTGCTTGTGATTTTAAAAGTAATTTCTGCAAACAGTGTGGACCCAGATCAAACTGATCTGGGTCCACACTGTTTGCCTGTATGCAAAAATAGGTTTGAAAAGTTTGCAAGAATATTCAGCAGAGAACATAAACAGATGACACTTTCAGATGCAGGTTTTCTCGGCATTTTAAGGGTTAGTGTAAATGCAGTAACATAATCATTTGTGCAAACAGCAAACCAAAACCAGTCTGTAGATATGTCCAGACTGATCTGTTTTACTATTTACTGTAAATACTGTATAGGATCCTAGATTCATACCATATTTACCCTAAGAATTTGACAGACCTGGGCAAACAGTGCTGACCCACATCAGATCAAATGCTGCAGAATGCTATGTCTGATCAGTGTCTTTAATGTTTGCCACACAGTTTTTAGACACATCAACAAGCAGTAAAATTGACATTTTTTTTTTTTTTTTTTTTTTTCTCACAAGTATACTAAGGAATTAACCCTTGCCATGCTAAATAAATTAAGATGCCATGCCTACTAATTTTCAGCCATCAGATTCATGTTAAATAAATTAAGATGCCATGCCTACTTCTAATTTTCAGCCGATCAGATTATTTGATCCAGGTTTGTTGATATAAATTCACATACTAAGTGAGAAACAGTGCAGATCCAGATCAGGTGGTTTCTGAAGAAGCCAACTGATTTGGATCTACACTGTTTGCAAGGGCAGGGCTTAGCCCAGTTCAGCAGGACCAGGATTAATGTATCCTTATATTTAGGGTTAGTATGGTATAATAATAATACCGGAAGATAGTAATTAATAAGGTGATAATTCACTTTTTTTTTTTTAGTTTTATACATAGTGTTTTGTTGGTATGGCTCACTGGAATCTGCACGATGAGGTGATTCCACACAGTACCCACAAGATACATTCTGATAAATATAACAGGTGCTAAAAAAAGTATTGTCTCAACACTCCCTTTATTTATCTGGAAAGAATGAATCTGCAAACAACAAAGCTCCTTTCTTGCTTTTTCAAATTCCCACATGGAACCATAGTGATCCTTCTCCCAGCATACTGTAATTATCCTAAATATTTGTGACCTTAACTTCTTGTCTTACTGATCTTAAGTTTTGAACAAGACTCTCAGATTATCTAAAAAGTGCCAGATGAATGCCAAAAATGTAGAACCTGATTAAACTGTTCCTTTAGAAGAGTTTTATCTGGATCTAAATGATCTGATCAGGTAATTTTGTCCAAATATTAAGAGTAATTACCATAAGATACAGTAGTCTGTGGTTAAAAATGAAAATGCTATATATGTTGTAATGATACAAATCTACTTGCACCAATGTATACAGAATGACCTAACCAGACACACTATAGGACAATCTCTTATACTAAATGGATCCTGCAAGGAGTCTTCAAGCCTAAAGAAACAACATGGGCCATGATTTAGTTAACATTTTTGTTCCATAATCAAATAAGCAAATGGGTCAGACTATACAAGCATTAATTACGGTCCTTCAATAACACATGATCAATCTGCACATATTTCTCCACTTGACAAGGCCCATATAAACATCTACCTTAATAGCCCTAAGTATTCAGACACACAGGCCTGAGATAACAGTGCCTTTATTTTCATTATTTCGGTTGTGTGCTTATATAGGTTTCTTTCTTCAGTCATTCTTTGCTGTATGCCCCATCATTTACTACCCCATAAGAATTTTATAATTTTGGCTTCACCAGGTGAAGCTGTGTTTCTGATGTGCAAATTGCAGATTAAAATCAGTCTGTACCTATGTACAGGCTGATTAGATTGCACTTCACAGGCAAAATCTCGTGACCTTATAGAGTCTATATGACGTACCAGCCAATTTGGGACTGTTTGGTTCAGATCCTTGGTGCAGCTTATTTGCACCAATACAGATGTATTTCTAGATTCATGTGCAAATGAGCAAGTAGCTTTGTATATTCACAGCAGACAATAAATAATAAAGACAAAACAAATATATAAATAGCAACAAAACAACCATCTTATAAACTGGAAATAATTACTTCCATAATGTGGAGATATGACCGAGACATTTTAACATACAGCAAATGTAACATGCATACACTTTTATCAATTCCATAGATCCAGATCAGGCACTTTATCAATGGAAAAATATTGATATTTTCCTCATTAGTAATTACTCCATGAAAACCTACTTTGTGGTACCTACTAATGGGTTTTCACAACATATGTTTTTGTGGATATGAAAAATATGTGGATACCCCCTCATCTTATCCGGAGCTATCAATTCATTTGTGAACCTGCAGTTCATTTCATCCACATCTACTCAGACCAATCTTGTCCCCTTGCAAGTTCATACTGTTATTTATCCGAAATATTCAGAAACTCCTTTAACATACTTATCTTAAAATTTGAACAAGTCCATTTGACTACCTATTGATGTGTGTAATAACTGCAGGATGAGTGGCAAACAGTGCAGACCCTGTTTGTTCAGGCCTGTCTGTTCTAATACAGTCAAACCTCGTTATCTCGAACTCGCTTATTTCGAATTACCGCTTATCTCGAAGTGAAAATCTGGTCCCTGTTTTAACATGAAACTATGAAAACAGGTAACAAAATAATGTGGAAAAGAGGAGAAATTGCTCCTCAGGAGCAATTTCTCCTCTTTTCCACATTATTTTATATATATATATCTAACTTCAGGAGTCAAATTACATATTCATTTGTTAAATGTGGTTGTTCAATTTATTGTTTTCCTCACTCTCTCAACTCTGATATGTCGAAGTACGGATATCTCAAAGTATTTCAGTGAGTCCCTTGGAATTCGAGATAACGGGAGTAGACTGTACTTAGGATAAATACAGTATTATTTTCTCCATAAAGTAGTGCATCCAAACAATGTAACACTTGCACTCATATAATCATATTAACCTTTACCACTCTTGGAAGATTCAGCAGATGACATACTGATATTTTTAAAAAATTTCACAGAAAATAGCCTTTGACCTTTCATGCAAATTGTCTCCAATTATCTGGGAAAAATAAGAAAATATTTCGAAATGCTGTGTGCTGAAATTTTTTACCCAATATGTTGAGTGTTAACCCATTTAAGCCTAGCGTCCCATAAAAGGGATACTGGCAAACATTCAGACCCAAATCAGACGCTGCAGAAAGCAGCATCTGATCAGGGTCTACACTGCATTAAGTTCAGAAATTTCTATAAAACATGATAATAAAAACTAACCAGACACCCCTTATATATGAAATGGATCTGTCCAAAGAGTTACGGTAGGAGAGTCCACTTGGCATAAATGGGCTAATGCTTAATTATTTGGAAGCTGACAAAGAAACGTTTCTATGTTGTAACCCAGCTCCAGACAAGGTGATACATGTACTTATAAAGCCCTTTTTTTTTATTTATTTCTGCACCCAAACAGATCTTATGTGTACTGTACAGAACACTAGGCTGCTATGCCTATACCGACAGATAATACTGAGGTACTGACAAGTGTGCTACTTATTTGCAACAGGCCACACATTTTGCAAATCCTGTATTTTAGTTTGAAGAAAATTCCTCTTTTTTTTCATCTACTTTTCACTGTTTGTGTGTCAAGTTGTCCGACACAGATTTTTTTTAAAATGCAAATTCATGGAATTTGCCATCTATATTGACAAAATGGTTTTGACTGCTTGTGCATCCCAAGCAGTCTGATCAATCTTCATTGTCCACATGAAGACACTTGCTATCCAAAATTTGCCCAGTGAAGATTCTGATCAGACTACACAGATGTACACCCTGATCAGAATCTTGGCTGGGCTCACATGTCTAATGGTATGTTTTCTGATGTTGTAACTAATTTATCTCTGCTGTCCACGCACATGAAATCCACGGTTCTCTAGCTCATCTAGTATTAAGAACACACCTCCACTCACAGCACCGAACACTCAAACAAAATTATTGCACTGTTCTGAGGTAAAAAAAAAATAAATCAGATTATGTACACATGAATCATGACTGAACAACTGGTGAAGAAATTCTGGAGAAAAACTGTACAAGGATCTTTTGGCATAGCTCTAGGAAATGCACTTTTTTCAACCAACACCATATTTACCCTAAGTATACAGACATCTCAACTCCTTAACATATTTGTTCCAAAATTTGAACAAGTATAATTTAGTACCCAATGTTGTGTCTAAAAATTACTAGATGAGTGGCAAACATGGTAGACCCTGGGTCTACACTGTTTGCTCAAGCCTGTCTGTCCGAATACACATGGTAAATACGGTAAGTACTGATGTTTTTCTTACTTCTCCACAAATGTATGTTGCAAGTACTCATTAGCACAAGGCACTTTTAATGCCGCTTCTAATGAGTACCCACAACATAATGTGTTTGTAGAGAAATAAGAAAAATATTTATCTGGATATTCCTCTCCAGGTTTGAAGTCAAACATTTTGACTTGCAACCAGAACAGACTCAGACCAACATGTGTATCTGTGCAATATGATCAGGGTCTACATTGTGTTATGCTGTCCCAATATCACATTTAATTAGTGTACAGTGAAAGAAAAGTATGCAGTGACACCATCTAGAGAATACCTTCACTATTCCTACTGCTACTGATCAATATTATTCACCAACAGAATGAGGTTAGTTTTTATCAAATGCATTTCATACCATATATACCCTAAATATTCAGACATTTTAACAGTACAATATTTGTCCTAAAATTTAAAGTCTATTTAACTATTTACTACCTGTTGATGAGTTTAAAAACTGCTCTATAGGGGCAAACAGTGTAGACCCTGATTATACATCACGTTCTGCAACATTTGATGATGAAGATTTAGTGTTTTACATCATCTTATCAAGACCATAGATGAGTGATAATGAATGGCTCTTAGCTGTGATACGAAGGGGAGTGCTAACCATTCAGCCACACAGACACCTCTGTAGAACTTGATCTGGGCCTATCATGTTTGCTCAGTACTACCCATCCCAATGCGTAGTGTAATTCATGGTAATCTGTAAATTGTGAAGGCGACATTTACGCAATGCTTGTCTTCTTTTTAACAAGAGGCCCATGGGCCATGGTTCGCTCACCTGAGTGACATAGCCACTGCAGACATGCAGATGTTATGCAACATTTTTCCAATCCTATCATCGCAACTAATGAAAATATCATCATTTGAGCAGTTCTTAGTTTTGAAGAAGAATATATGGGCCTGACAGTCAATGGAGCATGATCATTTGAATAAACTATCAATCACATTTCATCAGAAGGATCAATGTGAAATTTGGTGGAAATTGGCTGAGTGGTTTCTGAAGAATCATGATTTTATACATGTAAACAGCAGTGGCAAGGAAATATAAATATAAACCAGATTATGGCCATCTTAGATTTCCAATCAGAACAATTTTAACTACTGTTGATCTACAAGTCACTTCGATACTTTCAATATAAATGTATATGGCCCATACAAATGGGGAAGCAAATTTGACCTTGGAGGTAAAAAGGTCAAATGTCAACATAGAACCATCATTTTAGCAATTTGGTAAATCTCCTGTCCCCCATAATTTGTGCAAAGATTAGGACCCAGGGCTTATTTGGTTATGGAGAAGAAGATTTTTAAAGGTTTTTACCATATACGGGCATGGCAGCCATTTTGATAAATGGACCATACCCATTTTAGCATTCTTTCATTCTCCTGCCCACGGAGGCTCCACATGAAATTTGAGCAACACTGGCCCGGAGGCTTCAGAGGAAAAGCTATTTGAAATTATCAACATTTTTTCCATACAAATGCATACAGCAACGACCTCGCCGTAAAAAGGTTAAATGTCAATGTATGACAATTATTTTAGCAACTTTGGTAGACCGCCCGTTCCAGATGATATATGCAAAGATTCAGCCACAAGCCATCCTCGGTTTTGGAGAATAAGATTTTTAAATGTTTTTTCCCATACAAATGCATAAGGAAGCAAACTTGACCTTGCCGTAAAAAGGTCAAATGTCAATGTATGACCATTATTTTAGCAACTTTGGTAGACCCCCTGACCCCAATGATTTCTGCAAACATTCAGCCCCAAAGCATCTTCGGTTCTAGAGAAGAAGATTTATAAAGGTTTTTACCATATATGGGCATGGCGGCCATCTTGGTCAACAAACCATGACCATTTTAGCAATCTTTCGTTCCCCCTACCTAAGGAGGCTCCATATGAAATTTGAGCAAAATTGGCCCAGAGGCTCCAGAGGAAAAGTTGTTTGAAATTCTGAACATTTTTCCCATACAAATGCATAAGGAAGCAAAATTGACCTTACCGTAAAAAGGTCAAATGTCAATGTACGACCATTATTTTAGCAATTTTGGTAGCCCCCCTGTTCCCGAAGATATATGCAAAGATTCAGCCATAAGGCATGCTCGGTTTTGGAGAAGATTTTTAAAAGTTTTTCCTATACAAATGCATAGGGAAGCAAACTTGACCTTGCCATAAAAAGGTCAAATGTCAACGTACGACAATTCTTTTAGCAATTTTGGTAGACCTCCCATCCCCGATGATTCCTGCAAAGGTTCAGCCCCAAGGCATTCTCGGTTCTGGAGGAGAAGATTTTTAAAGGTTTTTACCATATATGGGCATGGCGGTCATCTTGGTCAATGGACCACGACCATTTTAGCAATTTTTCGTTCCCCCACCCTAAGGAGGCTCCATATGAAATTTGGGCAAAACTGGCTCAGCGGCTTCAGAGAAGAAAGTCGTTTGAAAATGTTAACGGACGGATGGACGGACGAAAAGTGATCACAATAGCTCATCCTGAGCAGAGCTCAGGTGAGCTAAAAATAACAGTTACTTCTATAGTTACCATAATTGTTAACCCATTTTAGACTGAATAAACTACCCACATTATATATTGGAAGAGTGCAATTTCAATTTTAGGTGTGTCAGGTATTCTTTCTCTGGCTAAACTATTTGCAAACAGTGGTGAACCTGATCAGAGGCTGTGTTCTGCAGCATCTTATCTAGGTCTGCACTGACTGCCAATTGCCCTTTTGTGTTGGCTGGTTGGTTTGGAGTTTAACGGCCCAGTCAACACTATTAAAGTCATGTCAAGCCGGTCATTTATTATCATTTTGGGGATCTCCAGATTAAAATGGGTTAAATAGTTCCTGGTCCCTAGCAAGAAAGGCACAACAGACACACTGCCTATTAGCATATTAGTACTACTTTTACACAAAGCACTTATTCGATGTCTATTTCCAAGTTCACCAGGCTTAATCACACTATAGCCAAAAGCATACAAATCTTTTTAATAATAAAAATAGGATAAAAAAGGTACAGATGGGTGACAAAATCTTTACAGTCCATCAAGTCATACAACACAAATAAGCTACCACATGCAAAAAGGGACCTTTTAATATTGCATAAGCAAACAGTGATACTGCAGATCAGCCTGCACACTCACACAGTAGAACCATAGCTGCAGATCAGAGGAGTATCCAGATAGTTTTCTAATTTCTCCATGACAACAGTGAGGCGCTTCTAATTAGAAGCACCTCACTGTTGTCATGGAGAAATAAGTAAAATGTTTTTGTAGAGAAATAAAGTATCAATACTTTTTGGTTGAAGAAAAAAGGCCTTATATGGGGATAAGAACAGGATCTAGGCCTTTGCTGTTCATCTTCAGAGAATGGCTAATGCTGCATTACTCCAGATATGGGAACAATTAATATATTTACCCTAAATATTGGGACACATTAATTCCTTAAAATACTTAACCTAAAAATTGGATAACTCCATTTTACTACCTGCCAATGTGCCTAAAAACTGTTGGATGAGTGGCAGACAGTGCAACCCTGATCAAAGGCTCCATTCTCCGACATGCAGGATCTACACTGTTTGATTGAGCCTATCTGTTCCAATACTCGGGATGAATATGTATTTTTTTTTTTTTTTTTTTTGCACCAAAACGTATCTTGTGCGTACACACTGGAATTGCCTCACCTTGTCTTCAATGGGATGATTCTAATGAGCACCCACAAGATATATTTTGGTACAAAAATAACAAAAAATATCCGAAATTATCGCCACAATTATCATATTCTCTGATGTTATGCTTAACTCTTGTCCTGCTGAATAAATTTAGATGTCACTCCCACTTCTAATTTTCAGCCAATCAGATCACTTGATCCTGACTGTTGCTATTAATTCACATACTTTATGGCAAACAGTGCAGATCCAGATCAGTTGGCTTCTGAAGAAGCCAACTGATCTGGATCTACACTGTTTGCAAAGGCCTGTTTATCCGGGTACAGCAGGACAAGGGTTAATTAAGCTTTTACTGCTAATAGAAAAGGATCATACTGTGAGAAAACAGAGGCTGACAAAACTCCTTTGATGTTTTGCACACATGCAAAGGACCCTATTTGCATGAAGCAGCTCAAATTTAAAAGCCAAATATACAATTAATCACAGATTTTGCTACATTTACATGTATATATTACATAAACTTACATGTGTGTAACATTTTATCTAACAAGTCATTTAAACCATGGCACTTCTGTGATCAAAACTTACAAGGAAATTAACAGAAAAGGGGTTACCTGTAATAACCCTATGCACTGGGACAAATAGGCCTGAGCAAACCGTGAAGACCCAGATAAAATACTGCAGAATGCGGCATCTGATCAGTGCCTACACTGTTTGCCACTCAGTCAAGCAGTTTTAGACAGATTGATGGATAGAAAATTGAACTTGCTGAAGTTTTAGGACAAGTATGGTAAGTAGTTTAGATGTCCCAATATTTAGGGTAATAGGGTAATACACTTTGTTTCAGAGTAAATTTCCTAATCAATTTTGGTAAATCATTTTTATTTATTTACATATTTATTTATTTATTTTTTTTTTAAACAGATTTTTTTTCTTTCAAAATTGATTTACATCTGACATGTTCCTTGCAAGTAGGGATGCTTAGAAAGCAAATGATAGGATAGAACAGAAGACACAAACAGGTCTTATTTGAAAGAGTCTGCCATGTGACAAATAGATGTCTCACCTGAGAAAATTAAAACTTTGCTCTCAGAGGTAACTGTCAGAAATAGATATTTGACCTGAGAGGTTTAAATTTGCATCAACAAAATTGTCCACCCTTCGCTCTGACACTCAACAAAGCTACAAAGAGATGATTAAAACTTCTGACTTGGTTCAGAATCCACCTTTTATCACTGGTACAAACCAAAACATATGGAAATGTTTACTGGGTTGACTTAAGACAGGTTTACAATAACTGAATAATCTTGGTATGTTTGATTCAAGAAATTAACTGTACAAGGCAAGAGTAGAAGTGCCACTTTATACAGGCTTAACCCTTCATCCCTCAGTTTCTGAAGTGGACTTTTCCATCCTGAGTTTGGACATGTCAACTGATGCAAACAGGGGTTTCAGTCTAAAGCCAAAGCCTGAATGGCAAACAGTGTAGATCCTGATGAGACGCTCATTACCAGCCGTCTCATCTGGATCTACAGTTTGCACAGGTATCTGTTTTGGTCTGCCGGGCTGAAAGGGTTAATGAACCAAAATGTTCTCAAGTAAAATGACAAAAACTATCCACATTAATGAAATGCATCCCTCTAAAATGACATGTATAATAACTATGAAACGCCATTTATTTTGTCTGATGGAGTTACATAAAATGAACATAATATTGCGGATCATATCAAGCCAAAATTTGCTTTCTACATGAGTGAAATGTGCAGATTCCAATAATCCTGCACATCCCCACAGTCTCAACAGTCTGCTCTCAAATGATACATTCTACAGTATTCAATGCTTCTGTAAGTGGACAGCAAAAGTCCTGATCTCCACATACGCCCAAAGACAACTTATGGTTTGATATGGCATGTATGGGCCATGCCATGTGAAAACATGTCTTTGGGCATATGCGTACAGTGAAGGCCCAGATCAGCCTGCGCATCTGCACAGTCTGATCAGGGCCTTCACTGTTCGCTAACAGAATCATTTGAAACTACAGAATGTATGAATGGAGAGCAAAGGCCTGGGCCCAGTTGTTCAAAGCGTCGTTAGCTTAACAAGCTCGTTAAGGGTCATTTCATTAACTGTTTTAGCGGATTCAATATACAATATTCTGATATTTTTTGCTGAAAAAATGCGAGTAGCTTTTGCACATTTTTTCAGCAAAAAATTTCAGCATATTTGCATATCACTCTATGTAAATCGTTAACTAACGACGTTGTTAGCTTTGAACAACTGGGCCCTGGTTGATACTTTGTACATGCTCAGGATGATCACAATCTACATATTTTGTGCATGTTTGAAGGCACTTTTTCGCTTGACGTAGCCCATATAATGATGACTATGCTATAAGTAATATCATACATAATTTGAGCCCTGAACTTAACATGTTCAAATTCTTGTTCTAGTCAGGATAAATACTGTTCAGCTGAAAATGAAGAAGTCCATTTTCATTCAGCTCACTGCGGGAAAACCATATTAACCCTAGTCCTGTGGAACCAGGATGTGCCTCACCTTTGCAAACAGTGTAGATCCTGAAGAAGCCAACTGATCTGGATCTGCACTGTTTGTCATTAAGTATCTGAATAAGTATCAACAATCCAGATCAAGCAATCTGACTGGCTGAAAATTAGAAGTGGGCGTGACATCTTTATTCAGCATGGCAAGGGTTAAGGGGAGAGGCCATACCTGGAAGATTTTGCCACAATTCTGCAAAGGAAGATGACTTCTGCAGGCAGGAAGCTGCCTCCCTGGCATTTGAAACCTTGCAAAAATCGGAGCTATGCTCCCAGGGAGAGCAATCACAATTATGCTCCCATTGATGATGATTTGCTGTTTTATGTCCCTTTCAACATTATTTAAGTCATATAAAGACAATGTGAGGGTGATACTGAAATGCTATGTGCAATAAGCATTGTACAGTCATGAACTGAATTCCAACTCCACCGGGATTCAAACCCAGACCTAGAAATTGAAAGCACCAACCACTTGGCCACCCAACACTCCTACAAGGGGAGAAAATTGGTTTATTTAAAAGTAGCCCCCAATGAGACAAGGGTGATGTTTTATGTCAGAGTTATTTCTTTTGGAAATGTAAGCATTCCCCTTAATTGAAGATCAAGATGAGCCTGCACATTCTTCTTGTCTGGTCAGGATCTTCACTATTCTCCATATACATTCTTAACCCTTGCCACGCTGAATAAATCAATATGTCACACTCCTAATTCCAATCAGATTACTTCATCCAAGATGTTAACACAAATTCACACATTTAAAGGAAACAGCACATCAAATAATAAGCATGTTAAACAATAAAGAGGATGTTGAGCTGAGCAGTTTGGTGAAAAAATTATGAAAATCGGTTGAAAAATAAGAAAGTTATTGGATTTTAAAATACTAGAAAATGCTGACATGGAAGCTGCCATTTTATAGGTTAGTGACATCAAAATCACCTAATTAAATATGCAAAAGATGAATAAATCACATCTGAAACATTATTTTGTTGTTGTATAACTGTAAATGTGTTCATTTGCATATAAACGGTCAACTAATTCACATAAGCATAATATTCCTGTCAACAGGCGACTTTTGTTTGTGTCTTGAAACAATTAAATATTTAATTAAATATTCAAAATGGCAGGGCCCATGCTCACGGTTATATAAAAGATAAAATACATTTCTTATTTGTTAACCGATTTTTATCAAATTTGCACCAAACTGCTTGTTTTCTATAGCTGGATACTTTAAGACATACACTGCATTTAGTGGGTCTTTCCCTTTAATTAATGACAGTGCAGATCCAGACATTGAGGCATATCTGGATCTACACGGTTTGCAAAGACAGGGCATATCCAGGTTCAGCAGGACCAAGGTTAACAACCCAATATAGTATGTGAACAGAAACTCTCACTGGCCTGGATTTGTGCCGTGCATATGTGGATAATAATGTAGGTTCCATTATAACAAAGCTTACATAAATTTGTAAATAGATACAAGCATGTCAATGAACTCTTCAAGTGTCATTCAAAACTGTAGCAGGCATTCTGGAAAAAAAAAAAAAAAAAAAAAAAAAAATAGAGAAAATAAAGACCGAGGTGAATAGGTTTTGTTTGTGTTGAGGTTTTATGGCCCAGTCAACCCAATGGGGTCATGTCGAGCGCGGTCAGTTTACCTAACCACACGTTTACTGGGCAGGCTTAGTCCTCTAAGCAGTTAACCAGTATTGTGCACATTCTTTCGCCAGAAACTGACAACTGCCCTTCTTGAATCAGCGGAAGGGAGAGAATGACCGTAGAAAATATTTCATGATCAAGAGGTGAATAGGTTGCTAGGCAGAAGATTCACATGAAATGTCAGACTTATGCCTTATTTTCTTGAAAGTAAAAGAAAAAAAAAAAAAGTTTCTGAATGTCGAATGCTGCAGTTTGACTGCAGTTTGGGGCTGTTTAAACAATTACCACCCTCCTGGCCAATTCAGCAGACTACAAATTGATACTTTTCTTCTTTTTCAGAAAATAGGCTTTGACATTTCATGCAAAGTGGAGACGATTTGCATGAAATGTCAAATCTTATTTTCTGGAAAAAAATAAGAAAAATATTTCAAAATGTCGTCTGCTGAAATTTTACCCAGAGTGCCAAGCATTAAGCATTAATACATTAACCAATATGTACATCAACATTTAGGACTTGTATAAATAGCACTAAATTCTGAAAACAATGTCACTAATTTTCAGCCTTCGTCATGATACTTTTGGGCTTGATGGAGGTGTAGAATGAACGCCTTTAGCAGATGATGATTTCCTACGTGACAGTCGTCTTGCCGTCCTTGAGAAAACATTTGTCTCAGTGATCGCTGGTAGTGTGTTTTTCTCAAATACACTTGTTTCACTTGCTGAAAAATATTAAAAGCATACGGTAAATATAAAACATAACAGATTGCAATCAAATAAGCTGTGTCATGGGAGAAAAGTATCTTGAAGGCATATGTGAACTGCAAAGGTCATTATGAGCCAGCATAGAAAGTCAGTCTCATCATGATATATACTGTAAATGTCCTAAAATTTTGTTCACCAAAGATTCTGACAAAATGTTTTTTTGCAAACAGGGAAGACCCAGATCAGGCTGCTCCTCATGAAGCAGTCTGATCAGGGTCTATATTGTTTCCCATTCCACTATTAAGCATTTTAAGAAACAATTCATAAAAAGTAAAATTTAGGCCAAAAGGGTATAGAATAAAGTATTTGAAATTTTAGGACATTTACTGTACTGTTGACTTGCAGAGCCAACAGATACTGTAGAATATGATCGTCTCCAAATAGAGAACAACTTTATAGCATATGCCATAGGTCCAGATAAGGCACTGTTTTCCACCAAATATACTGATATTTTTCTTATTTCTCCATTAAAACATGTTGTGATACTCATTAGAAGTACCTGGTCAAGGCGCTTCTAATGAGTACCACAAAATATCCTAATGTGGAGAAATTAGAAAAGTATTATTGGATACTCCTGCTTATTTGGAGCTATCACACAACACAGATCCAGATCAGACTGCAGTGTGATCAGGTTTTACACTGGTCACTAACAGAAACTCTTAACCCTGGTCCTGCTGAGCACGGATATGCCCTGCCTTTGCAAACAGTGTAGATTCAGATCAGTTGGCTTCTGCCAACTGATCTGAATCTCCACTGTTTGTCACTGGCTTTGTGAATTTGTATCAACTACCTGTATCAAGTAATGTGATTGGCTGACAATTAGAAGTGAGCGTGGCATCTTAATTTATTCAGCATGGCGAGGGTTGTCCATACATACATTAGACGGCTGATCCATGCTTGATGCTGTTCAAATATGGATTATTTTTACACTACAGTTTGAGGTGATTACATTATTTACTCTCAATATTCGGACACCTTTACTTCTTACCAGACTTGTCCTAAAATCTCAACGTCCATTTTACTACCTGATGATATAGCTATTTGACAGACTAATGCACAAAACTGTATAACCACTTCTAGTGAAATGGCGCTACAAACCTATCTGAAAATGAACTTATATATATTTAAAAACTATATGTAGTCTAGTATAGCAGGAAGTACGTTATTTTGTATCAGAAATGAAATAAACCTGAAAAAAAAAATATAGATATATCCAAGCATGTAAATGTAAAGCCCCCAGTTTGATGAATATAATGCATATCAGATACAGTTCTCTGCATCAAAGGAGAAAAACTGTAGCCCTATGACTCAGAAACCAGTGCTTAGTATATGCAACAACCCAGTGCTCATGCTATTATGATAATGATAAATAAAAATGTATGAACAAGCATGAGAAAAAGTCTTAACCCCTGTCATGCTGTATAAATTAAGAAGCCACACCTTTTTCAAATTTTCAGCCAATAAGATTACTTGACCCAAACTGTTGATATAAATTCATATACTGAATGGCAAACAGCGTAGATCCAGATCAGTTGGCTTCTTCAGAAGCCAACTGATCTGGATCTACACTGTTTGCAAAGGCAGGACATATCCGGGTTCAGCAGAACAAGGGTTAACTGTTAAAGTGCAAATCACATTTTCAGCCAATGCCATTTGGAAATATTTTTATTTTTTTTCAGAGAAAATAAAGCTTTGCGTTTCATTTGATGATGGTAATTTGGTGTATTACATCCATTTTAACATTATTTAAATCATATCCAGGGCCCAGTTGTTCAAAGCGTCGTTAGCTTAACGAGCTCGTTAAGGGTCATTTCATTAACTGTTTTAGCAGATTCAATATATAATATTCTGAAATTTTTTCCTGAAAAAATGTGAGTAGCTTTTGCACTGCAAAAGCTACTCATATTTTTTCAGCAAAAAATTTTGGCATATTTGCGTATCATTCGATCTAAATTTTAACGAATCGTCAACTAACGACATCGTTAGCTTTGAACAACTGGGCCCTGATAATGGAAGGATGATGATGATGATGATGAAAGGCTCTGTGCACTGAAGTGCCACACAGTCATGAGCTGAATTCCACCTCCAGTGGGATTTGAACCCGGGACTGAAGTCAGGAGCACTAACTACTTCACTAGCTGGACACTTCTCACATTACATTTGAATTGTCTGCTTGTCAAGCCTTATTTTCTCTGAAAAGTAATAATAAAACATTTAGAATGTCATCTGCTACAATTTTGCACAGCAAACAGCTTAAAAGCATTTTAAATTACCTTTTTTTTTTTCTTTTTTTTTGATTTGGGGTTTACGGCCCTTTCAAGAATATTTCATTTATATCGAGCTGATCGTTCATAAAAGGTGGGCGAAAACCGGAGAACCAGGGAAAAAGCCACCTGACCATCCATAAGCAGAACTTGGCTTTCCCACATGTTACCCGAGCAAGGTTCGAAACCACAGTGGTGAGAAACCTAATGGATTAAGAGTCAACTCTTCTATCCACTAGGCCACTGGGGCCCATTAAATTACCTTGAAAATTCTTACTTGTCTATAAACAGATGTGTGTATTCATTAGAATCACCTCTGTAAGCACTTCTAGAGAGCCCACAATGTATGTTTTCATAGACAAATTAGGTAAATATTAAAACTTTCTGGACTGAAAAAGGCACTTTCTCAAGAGCTACACTACAAGTTGGTATAGACCTTCATTGTCAACATACAGTATAAGACAGTTTTTGTCCTATTATAAGGATCAGGAAAGTATTACATTCATTGAAAAATGACTTACTATTAAAAAGACCTTTGTCACATAAATAGGGTCCTTAGTACATGGTAAAGTCTATTGCACAGACCATCAGTACAGCCTTAAATCCAGGCTTCCTCCAACAACAATAAACTTAACCCTTGTCATGCTGAATAAGATGCCACACCCACTTCTAATTGTCAGCCAATCAGATTACTTAATCCAGATTGTTGAGATAAATTTACATACTGAATGACAAACAGTGTAGATCCAGATCAGGGCTTCTATAGAAGCCAACTGATCTGCATCTACACTATTTGCGAAGGTGGGGCATATCCGATCTCGGCAGGACCAGGGTTCAGATCTGGGCTCTTGCTCTTTGCAACAATAAAGACCCTTTATGCATGGTAAAGCTCAACTAACAAAATCTTTTTCTAACAATAAACAGCACAAAAATCAAGAGGCAGACTGTCTAAAACAACAAGCAAATAAGTAGAAATAAAAATAGAGGCCTGCTGTGAAAAAGAAATGCCAGCAGTAAAGATCCTGAGAAATAATATGAGAAAATATACCTTGTGTAAGCCCAGTGAAGGCTCAGATTAGCCTGTGCATCTATCTGACTGATAAAGCCTTCTTTTGGTGCTCTATGGATAGCCAATGACCCAAGTAGAGAGCAAAGATTGATCAGACCTCCAAGATGCTCTAACTGATCTGAGCCTTTTCTGGGTGCACATGTCCAAAGGTATATTTCTATGCTGTTGATCAAATATTGAAAGCCATAATGAATAAGCTGGACATAATCTTTGCTGTTTGCATATGGAAAATGTTGATTGTTTCTCACAGCAAGCTTAAATTAATAGTAAGAAAAATAAAACAACATCAATGGCAAGCATGCATTATAATTAATAATTTGAAACTGTTAAATTTTAATATAAGCAGACAATATTCAAAATTTTCTTATACTGATACTTTCATAAATAATGGGACATGAGATTATATACATGAGTGCCAAGCTCTACTAATTTTTCTACAGGAAAAAATAAAACAAAAACAAAAAAAAAATGAAAAACAAACAAAAAAAAAAAAAACACAAAAAAACTCTTGACAAATCTGATTTTCTGGAAAAAAAAATGATATCAATTTCTATTTTCTGGGAAAACAATAGAAAATAATTTGCATGCAATGTCAATATCTATTTTCCAGGGAAAAATAGATGCTGATTTGCATGTAATGTTGAGTCCTATCCAATGGGGAAAACCAGAGACACTCATTTTAACCCTTCTCTTGCTAAATACGACATGCCCTGTCTTAGCAAACAGTGTACAGCCAGATCAGTTGGCTTCTGAAGAAGCCAACTGATCTGGATCTGCACTGTTTGTCAATAAATATGTGAATTTCTATCAAAAATCCAGATCAAGTAATCTGATTGGCTGGAAATTAGAAGTGGGTGTGGCATCTTAATTTATTCAGTATGAGAAGGGTTAACATCAGCATACTATGAGTTAAGTTACATGCATACAACAGTAAAACAGGTGTTGGTGACCAGGGAAACCTGACAAAACTACACTTGAAGAAATTCTACCTTATACAATGCATCATGCAAACAAAGGACTTCTGAGCATTCAACTGGCCCAGAACAGCCTAGTCATACATGCAGTGTGATTGGTACCCTAGCTGTTTTAATTCATGTATTCTATAGTGCTAAGTTTTGTGAACAGCAGGTGCCCTGACTAAACTGTGGGTTGGATTTGGAGTTTTACTGCCCAGTCAACACTATTAAGGTCATGTCAAGTCGGTCAATTAACCTAACCACACTTTTCCTGTACAGGCTTAGTCTCCTAAGCAATTAAACAGTACCTCCTGTGCACATTCATTAACCAGAAACTGACAACTGCCTTTCTTGAATCAGCGAAAGGACTAAACCATGCGTCTGGTCCTTCCATGTTAGCATACAGTATTGGGTAGGTTTCTCTGTGCACCAACTTAAAGTGAATGCATACACCTGAAAAATTTTGCTACCATTCTGTAAAGGGAAACAACTTTTGCAGAAAGAAAGTTGCTTCCCTAGTAACTGAAACCTTTCAAAAATGAGGTCTACTCTTAAATGTAAGAATTTGCTCCCAGAAGGAGCAAATTCTTACATTTAAGAGTATCCCTCATTGAGAAAAGAGGCAAATATTTCAAATTCAAATTATTTCTTCTGAAAGTGTATTCATTCCAATTACACATGCTCCTGGAATCTAAAGTTCTGCAAGAAAAAATCAATAACTAAATACAACATACAAAGCTTAAACTGAACAATTTCTTATTCTAGCTCTTCTATTTTGCTCTAAAGGGCAGCTAAAACATTTTACAAACCCTCACTGGGAAAGCTTGTCATTTATTCTTTCATTGTAATTTACCCCTATTTGTATTCTTCTATTAAAACTTCATACATTCTGCATATAGACAGGCAATAATTGCTAAGATACTTTGGCTGACTGTGAATACCATAAATGAACAGAAATGGCTTCTGTCTCCTTGTACATATCACAACCATTTTTACCATTATTATCTCTCTTTCATGACTTCTTATCTTGGACTTTATTGACATGAGAAAAAGGGTGGTACAAATAACATCCCATTAGGAAAACACGCCCATTCAAATATATAGAAAATTTCAGCTCCAAAACTGAAAATTTTCAGATAGAAAACTTGACATTTTTCATATTTCTGCTCAAAACATTGATTGTGGGTACTCATTAGAACTGCCTCAGTGCAGCAGTTCTAATGAGTACCAACAATCCATAGATTGTGGGCACTCATTAGAACTGCCTCAGCGAGTTTTTTTAGCAAAACTAAGAAAAATAATGTACATCCCTGTAAACCCCAGTTTTACTGTATAAAAGTGGAGTTTAAGGGGATCAAAATTATATAGGCATGTTTTCATGATGCTGTGTAGCTTCAGAGGCATTTAGGAAAAGTTGATAATTTTTCTTAGTTCTTCAAAAAACATTGATAGTTGGTACTCATTAGAAGTGCCTCACCAGAATTATCATCAGATTTACTACTTAACAACTGCTCTGCTTCTGCAGAAACAATATCAACACAAAACAATAAAGAACTAGATCCCTAACCTCATTTGCACCTTACCTCATCCAATCTTGAAAAGATCCGTGAAGACTAGGTATGAAATATATGAGATTATTCTAATAGGTTATAAAATGCAACAAAATTTTCATCTGTTTTCCTTCATTTCTGCCTGTATGCTTCCCTGCTCCCTGATTTAGATTAATTAAATCAAAGAAAAAAATTTAAAAAAATATATAATTCCAGAAAATCTCAGGGACATTTCTAGGAGATCAGGGGTTAAAAATGGGCCCCAATGTCCACTGTCCCAGCAATTTCTTTAAAACCATGCAGGATTACCAAAGCTGACTTTTACCCTCGCATTTTCCATTCCCAAACTTGCCTAAAAAATCCCAAATTGAGCTTGAAGGCTCCTTCCAAAAAATAACTAGAAAAATCCCCAAGTGTTTTGAGGGAAAATGAGAAAATCATTTTTCAAGTATATAAACAGTAAAGAACTAGACTACCATACCATATCTAACATAACCCATTTAGACTGAATAAATCTCCCCAACACTATTGGACGAGTCCAATTTAATTTTAGGTATGTCAGGCTATTAGATTAGATGTGATTTAGATATTCCTAGAGAAACATGGCTAAATTATTTGCAAACAGTATAGACTGATCAGATGCTGCATTCTGTGGCATCCGATCTGGGTCTGCACTGTCTGCCATACCTTTTTTGGGTTCTCCAGACTAAAATGGGTTAAAATGTAGGCATTCATTTGACAGATTGTTTTTTTTTTTTTACCATTTTGCAAGGGAGACATGTGTAAACTTTTGTAGACAAGAAACAATAATAATGGTCTAGGTCTTTGTTGTTCACATATGGAAAAACTGTTTCCCACAATTCCATCTCATCAACCACGACCACTCCCTGCCCCCTCATCTCCACCCACAACAGCCTTATGCCATGATTTGACCCATGATCTGATAAAATGTACCTCCGGACATATGCACTTAGCCAACACTAAGAGCTTCACCAGGCATTCTTCTTACAGTCAAGGATTCAAGAGTTCCTTTTAAGGCAGACCAGACTAATTCAATTGATTGAGTTGAGGTTTTATGGCCCAGTCAACCCATTATGGTCATATCAGTTTAGCTAACCACCCTTTTCCTGGACAGACTTAGTCCTCTAAGTGGTTATGTTGCCGGTCTCGGTGAGGATCGAACCCTCAACCTCTTGATCACAAGTTGGACGCACATCCGACTGAACCACCGTGGCTGTCTTATCAAACTGATGAAGATGGGCATATGAAGGTACATTTTCTCATTTTGTGGCTAATTTCATTTTGAGTACTAATTTTCCCAGGTGAGTACTTCTAGGTCCTGTCAAAGTATTTATCATTTGATGTCACTGATTGTAAAAAAGAAAATGTTAGGCATTAAATAGCAACTAACACAACAAGAAGGTGAGTAAACTCAATTGCAAATTAACAATCATTACCCATTGTCAATGTAAAAACGCTTTGAATACTGTCTTTTCACTGTAAATCAGAATTATATATTATATCAAATGCATGAAATAAGATGCAATGGTAAACTAAACCACAGCTCCAGACTGGGTGGGTTTTTTTTTGTTTTTACTTTTAACCAGAAAGTATTGATGGGTTTCTTACTTCTCCATAAAAACGTATGTTGTGGTAAAATTAGAAGCACCTCGTACTCACAACATATGTTTTCATGGAAAAATAAAAGAAATATTTACATTATACCCACTCTAGTCTGGAGTTAGGCTAAACATAAAGAGAATGCAAGTCAGAGTTACAATCTATGGTATAATAACATAACATGAAAAGATGCCTATAATAATTAGGAAATGTTAGTTGTTCTCACAAATGACCTACTGTATTTACCCTGAAATATTCAGACACTTCATCTTTTAACCATGCTTGTCCTACCGTAATAACCTTAAATATTGGAACAGATAGGCTTTGCAAACACTGAAGACCCAGATCAGACACTGCAGAATGTGATTTCTGATCAGGGTCTACACTGTTTGCTATACATTCTGCAATATTTTAGACACATCAACAGGTTGTAGAATGGACTAATTCAAATTTTAGGACAAGTATGGTAGATAAGGTGTCCCAATATTCAGGGTAAATATGGTAACATTTGAACAAGTAAATCTGACTACTTGACTGTGTATCTAATAAAACACTGCCGGATAAGTAATAAACAGTGTAGACCTGATCAGACATCACATTCTGCAGTATGTGATCTGGGCCTGCACTATTTACTCAGGCCTGTCTGTCTGAATACTTAGGGGTAAATGTACCGGTAGTAATTTTTTGAACTGTACGAAATTAAAAACATATTGAACTTGAACATAAATCTTAACTTTTCAGTTGCCATAATTGCAACCAATATAACTGGTTGCCTGCCATAAAAAGTATTAATATATCTAGAGCTGTTTTTAACAAAAAAAAAACATATGTCTCCCCCCAGCTGTCATTCACATACAGAAAGGTTACCCTTATAGACAAGAATTAGGCTTCTTATCTAGTGTGCATGTCATCTGATGATGCTTTTTATCATTTTCTA
This sequence comes from Anodontia alba, assembly GCA_964016985.1. NCBI lineage: Eukaryota > Metazoa > Mollusca > Bivalvia > Lucinida > Lucinidae > Anodontia > Anodontia alba. The sequence continues at coordinate 117,021,592 of OZ024823.1, forward strand.
TGAAGTTACATGAAAGTATCTTGAACAGTTTTCAAGTTATAGAGAGGACACAAAATAATCATTGTCAAATTTCAAAGGGGACTAACTCCAAAAATGTAGACAAGAGTTATGGTTCTTGTGGTGTGCATGCCGTCTGATGATGCTATATATTTCTATGAAGTTTTCTAAAAATATCTTGAAGGGTTTTCACACAAAATTACCATTGTCGAATTCCAAAGGGAAATAACTCCAAAAACATACAGACAAGAGTTACGGTTCTTGTGTTGTGCACATTGTGTGATGATAATTTATATTTCTATGAAGTTTCATGAAAATATTTTGAAGAGTTTTCAAGTTATAGAGTGGACACGAAATGACCATTGTCAAATTTCAAAAGGGAATAACTACAAAACTATAGACAAAAGTTACGGTTTTTGTCTTGTGCATGTCGTCTGATGATGCTTTATATTTCTATGAAGTTTCATGAAAATATCTTGAAGGGTTTTCAAGTTATAGAATGGACACGAAATGACCATGGTCAAATTTCAAAGGGGAATAACTACAAAACTGTACAGACAAGAGTTACGGTTCTTGCGTTCTGCGCGTCGTCTGATGATGCTTTATATTTCTAAGAAGCTTCATGAAAATATCTTGAAGGGTTTTCAAGTTATAGAGCAGACACGAAATGACCACTGTCAAATTTCAAAGGGGAATAACTACAAAACTGTATAGACAAGAGTTATGGGTCTTGTGTTTTGCACATTGTCGGATGATGCTTTATATTTCTATGAAGTTTCATGACAATATCTTAAATGGTTTACAAGTTATAGAGCGGACACGAAATTACCATTCCCTAATTTCAAAGGGGAATAACTCAAAAAATGTGTAGACAAGAGTTATAGATCTTATTGTCTCCATGTCCTCTGATGTTGCTTTATATTTCTATGAAGTGTCATAAAAATATCTTTAACGGTTTTTAAAGTTATAGAGCGGACACAATTGCGTGACGGACATACAGACAGACAGACAACCTAGGCAAAAACAATATGTCTCCACCCCTGTTAGGGGGAGACATAATAAAAGCCTGCTCAAGGATCATTACTCCCAATTTCACTTCAGTGCCTTTTGGAAATATAATTTAAAGATTTCATATTTTAAAATTAACAACTGCCATGACAACCAATCAAAAAAGAGTTGGTGGTAAAAAAAAAAAAAAAAAAAATGCATGAACTTGATACAGGATCACCTAAAGAACATTACAGTCAAGTTTAGTCCAAATCACTTTATCAGTTATGATGCCATTTAACTATTTTCATATTAAGTCTATGGGCTCTTTTGGCTGCCATGACAACCAAATAAAATTACCAACTAGCATAACAAAAAAAAAAAAATAAACTTGAATTCCCCTACTCCAGCAACAGTTCCACCAAATTTATATCAAAATGCTTCAGTTGTTTTACAGATGCCCAAAAATGTTTATGCACAGATGAAAAATGACCACTATAGTACATCCTTGGCTTTGCTCAGGAAAGATAACAAATCTAGCAAAAACTGGAAATTTTGTGCTACATGTAGTGGGGGTTGGAACAGTAAGCAATTTAAAGTATTTCTCAAGTCTGAAGACTAAAGCTTACAAAAGAACACTGAAAAAAGATTTAACCAGAACAAAGTGGGAATCATGTTAGAAAAATAACTATAGTGTCCACATGAAAATTACATAGCTAAATTTGGTTGCAACATTTCTTGTTACTGTATCTCTATATGAAGCAGAGCCATAATACTTTCTTCTTAATCACTAGTAAGTGTTGCTTTTTTCCTTTTCAAAATAAAATCATGCATGTTTTTGCTATACCACAGAGTTCCATGATCTTGTACAAATATACACAATGTAGCATGCCTACTAAACAGTTCAAACTGTCCCTTTTATCCACACATACATGACCATAAGAGGAATGGATACACGGTAAATGAAATAAACTTTTATCATGAAAATATTCGCCTCCCTTCTCAATGATGACTACTCTAAAAGGAAAGAATTTGCTTCCTTCTGGGAGTAAATTCTTTCCTCTATGAGAAGAGATCATTTTGAAAGTTTTTTTTTTTAAATATTAGGAAAGCAATTTCCTGGTGCAAAAGTTGTCCCCCTTTGCAATATTTGTCAAGGGTATCCATTCACCATAAACAGGATTGTGGAAATACCATGCCAGACTTGTCCAACTTGTCCCTCTTCTCTGTGGACAAGTAAGAAACTTCTACCTGTCCTAGAACAAAGACTTCATAGTTATAGCTAAGAAGAGTATCCAGATTATGAGACGTTTTTTTTTTTTTTTTCTTCTTATTTTTCAAAGAAAACATATGTTGTGGGTACTCATTAGAAGTGCCTCACCGAGGCACTACTAATAAGTACCCACAACATGTTTTCTTCGAGAAAGCTGGATACTCTTCTTGTCCAACTTGTCCCTCTTCTCTGTGGACAAGTAAGAAACTTCTATCTGTCCTAGAACAAAGACTTCATAGTTATAGCTAAGAAGAGTATCCAGATTATGAGACTTTTTTTTTTTTTTTCTTCTTATTTTTCGAAGAAAACATATGTTGTGGGTACTCATTAGAAGTGCCTCACCGAGGCACTACTAATAAGTACCCACAACATGTTTTCTTCGAGAAATAAGAAAAATGTCAATTTTCGGGCAAGTAAATATTGGTTGTACAAGTGGAGTTTGACTATTAACTTGTCCATGGATAAGTAATAAAATTTGATAATTCCACAACCCTGACATAATAAGCCTACAAAGAGTGCAGATCCAGATAACATGGCTCAAAATCAGCCATCATCTGGACCTACACTATTTGTTTTGCAGTTAGCAGCTTTAGTCAAACACTCTTTTTCGAAATGATGGTCTTGTCAAAACTATACACCAAATAATGGTCTTGTCTGGTAGTCTGAATTCAAATACCAGAGAGTCTATTTTAGATATTTAGTGATAAAAGGTTATTTACACAATTCTATTACTTGACAGCCCTTATCAGCATTCCATAGATTTCACAATCTAAACTAAAATTAAAATCCAGATAATATAGTCAAATGATGCAGAACATAAAATGGGGCTCCAGAGGCTGGGCACAGGCAGCATACAATCAATCTTTGGAGGCAGGCAGCATACAATCAATTTTTGGAGGCAGGCAGAATAATATAACTTTGGGAGACTTACAGACAATACAGTATTTATCCTAAGTATTGGGACAGATGCGCCTGAGCACACAGTGAAGACCCAAAACAGCTGCTGCAGAATGTGGCATCTGATTAGGGTCTACACTATTTGCCACTCATCCGGAAGTTTATAACAATGTCATAAAATTGACATTCAAATTTTAGGACAAGTATGGTAAGGAGTTAATGTGTCCAAATATATAAAGTAAATACTGCACAATCATTTTTTGGGGGGCATACTACATGTATAAATCTGGAGACTCACAGGCAATATATTGAGGGCTCTTAGGAGGGCAGGCCACATATAGAGCATGCAAATACTGTACGAAGCTGCAGAATACCTGCTCATATAGTTGCAGAGTCAGCATCACAGGTGCCAGGAGAATGGGCAGCCTCTGAGCCTGTCAGGCTGTGGAGGCGACGAAAACCTGGGGGCCAGAAAGAAACCCCAGGGGGAGAATTGTGGGTGGAAACTAGAAGAAAATCAAAATAGGCTGTCATACGTACAAGCATTTGTAGCCATTGGCAAAAATACATATGAATAATTATACTCTGAAACTTAATCTAAAATTTACTTTAAAATTAACAAAACAAAGACAATGTGAGTTTGTTAATAAATAAATATCATTCAATGTCCTCATAAAGAATTCATGAAGCAAACATAGAATTCAGATGAAGAAAATCATAGCTTCAGATAAGAGGGATATCCATATAAATAGTTTGCTGTGGGTACGGTACAAGCCCTCAAATTTTGTACACTCTATTCCATACTATTTTAGCCTTAATTTTGCTTTCTATGCAGTTGGTTCTTAAAATACATAGTGAAATGGCAAACTGCATAGACCCTGATCAGACTGCTCCTTCAGGAACAGTCTGATCTGGGTCTGCACTATTAGCACATGCCATTTTGTCAGCAACTTTGATGTACAAAATTTTAGGACATTTACCATACTCATTGGAAGCATCTTTGCAAGGGGCTCCCACAATGTACATGAATGTTTTTGAGGCAAAATAAGAAAAGTATTAATATTTTTCTGATGAACAGAAAAATGCCTTGCCTGAAGCTTTGAAAATTAAAGTCAGAAAAAGCAAATTTGAAATTAAACTTGAATTCCAATTTCACTGCTGAAAATTAAACAAAACTACTAAATAACATGATACAAAATATATTTACAACAATAAAGCATAGTAGATTAATGAATTTAAAGGTAATGGACACACCTAAAACAGAAGTAACTGCCATGGAAATATCTGCCTCCTTTCTCAGTAAGAACTACTCCTAAAGGAAAGAGTTTGCAAATTCCTGTCTTTAAGGGTAGCCTCGATTTTTTGAAAGGCTTCAAATACTAAAGATGCAGTTTTTCATCTACAGAAATTGTCTCCCTTTGTAAAATGGTGTCAAACTCTTTCAGGTGCATCACTACATGTAAATAGTCACATAGCTCCAGTTAAGAGTGATATCTTGCTAAACAATTTCCTAATTTCTCCATGACAACTATGTTACAATCACTCACTAGAATCATCCCCAAAATATGCTCATAACAGGTTTTGTTGAGAAATAAGTAACTTTTTGGATGGAGGATAAAAACCTCTTATCTAGAGCTATAAATTAACCTCAGTCCTGCAAGACTTAAATATTAATTTTCAAAAACTTTAACAGTTAGAAATAACAGAACTTATGTTTAACCTTAATTACAGGCTCAAGACATAAACGAAAGCAAAGTTACGATAGGTAGGCAACAATACAGCCCTGGATAAAAGTCTTTTCACAAAAATAATTTTTCTACATATACAATCTATTTTCATGTTTGCAAGGAAAGTCACTATAAATGAAAAAAAAAATTCAATACAGTAACTGCCCTAAAATTTCATACACCATCATCTGATACAAAATGGCATATGCAAACTATGTTGACCCAGATCAGCTTGCTCATTCTGCTGCTTATGAAGCAGCAGACTGATCTACATCTAAACTGTTTACAATTCACGAAAACATGCCTATATAATATTGACCCCCTTAAACCCCACTTTTATATAGTAAAACTGGGGTTTACAGGGGTATACATTATTTTTCTTATTTCTGCTCAAAACATAGACTGTGGGTACTCGTTAGAACCGCCTCGGCGAGGCAGTTCTAACGAGTACCCACAATCTATGTTCTGAGCAGAATTATGAAAAATATCAGATTTTTTTATCTGAAAATTTTCAGTTTTTGGTGGTGAAATTTTCAGTATATTTGAATAGGCATGTTTTCGTAATGTAACTTAGTGAAAGAAATGCTCAAAAAAAGTGTTTGAAATTTTAGAACATTTACTGCAGTCCAGTGACTATGAGAAGGTTAAGAGAATAATACAATAAACCCACAGTATTACGAAAGCATCTTGCTCTGCTGGCAAACTGTATTATGTCAAGTGGGCCTGATGTATCACTGGATCACACTGGATGAGAAGCACCGAGTGTGATGAAATAATAAGCATATCCACGGGACATAACACAGCATGCCAGATTGAGTTACCACTGAAATAATTTTTATTACTTAAAAAAAGTAAAAAAGTATGGCAAAAGTAGTGCTGAATTTTATCGTAAAGTAGGGAAAAGTACATGTAGGTATATTTGTGTATATTTTTTTCGCAAACACAAAAATACATTAAAGTGTGGAAAATTATTATGGGAAACCACTTTTGACCACAGACTGTAAGTAAGGCATCATAAGCCATGGCAACAGGCAGCTGAAGGTAGTTTTTTATCTGCAAAGCCATTCTGCTCTATTTATATAGTAGGCAAAATACAGATGTCAACATTTATCCTAATTACCTTAAATATATTCAAACATATCAACTCCTGACTTTAAACATTATACAATTGGAAACATTTCATCTGACAACCTGGTGAGGAGTCTAAATTGCTGCTGAATGGCAAAATAGTGCAGACCCTAATCAAACTGCTACAATCAGGGCCTGGGGTTATAAAACTTTTTTCATGCTCAACTCAGCTGGGCATGAAATCTGGCCTGCTAATAAATCTCAAATTACTAACAACCACGTTTTTTTCTTGTAAAATATAGCTGAGCATGAAATTTTCTCTGCTAATAAATATGAAAATGCCAACTATTGTTGGCATTTTCATATTTATTTGCAGGGAAAATTTCATGCTCTGCTGAGTTGAGCATGAAAAAAGTTTTATAACCTCGGGGACTGGGTCTACAGTATTCGCTCAGGCAAATCTGTCTGAATATTTAGGGCAATTAGGGATCAAGTCTGACAAATTTCACTTCATAGGTGATTTACAATGTACCAGATTTATATGTTCATGCTATAGGGGTAACTTATATGTACTTTTAAACTAGTTCACACACAAAAAACTGAGGCCAGCTGTGGAAAACCCAATACTTCAGTGAATTAACACTTACAATGCTACAGGCAAATTTAGCACATGACAAGCTGATGAGACTTTCCTTAATTTTGCTGAGAAAATAGGATTTGACACTTCATGCAAATTGTCTCCTTAGGAGACAATTTGCATGAAGTGTTAAATCCTATTTCTAGGAAAAATAAGAAAAAATATTTGAAAATGTTATCTGCTGAAAATTTTACCCAGCATGCAAAGTGTTAGAAAATCATCATGTAGAATGCAAAGATTAAAGACCAGTAAACAATTCATCTTTACAAGGTCTTTCTTCCAATTTTATACAGCTTGAAGAAACAGGAATTAAGTCATAATTTTGAAGGTGGGACCTCAGAGATTATTTGCCCGGAGAAAGGATCTTTAGCCAGCATATGGAAGGCAACTTCCTTCAATTCCTGATCTAAAAGACTGTTTTAGCAAAATAAAATGAGCCGTAACATGAGGAAAGGTGTCTTGGGGTAAATACAAACAGTAAAAATCCAGATCAGCCAGGGGAGATATAAAGTCTGATCAGGAACTTAGCTATACACTACAATCTCTTTATAACACGGTTCGTTATAACACGGTTTTGGATATAATGTGGTTCAAAGATGGATCCCAAAAATGTATAGACTATATTGAAAAATGACCATGGTCATTTTCAATATAATCTATACATTTTTGTTTGGATATAACACGGTTGTTTAACTAACACGGTTAACACTATGGACCCCAAAAATAGTATAAAGAGGTTGTGGTGTACTTTGTTATGTTCTACAGAATTCAATGATTGTAAAAGCGGACAGTGAAGGTCCTGATCAGACTGGGCACATGTGCAGGCTCATCTGGGCATTTGCTGTCTGCATATGCCCGAAGACACATTTTTACATGGTGCAGTCCATATGGAAGGCCATTTCCTTCAAATCCTGATCTAAAAGACAGAGTGTTTTAGTAAAATAAAATGTTGTTTTCCTCCAGCAAGCCTCATGTGTCATGTGTGACATACCCATAAACCAACATGGAGAAGGGCAACTTTATAGTACCAATGGGTAGGGCCAGTGGGTGTTAAGAAGGCTACCCAAACCAGAATATATCAAACGTCCCACAAGCACCAGGTTACCACCTTGAAATTCTACATGGAAACCACTGCCAGTTTAATGAATTATTAGGCTGTCTGGCTTAAGGGGAACTGATACCCTTTCTGGGGAGGCAACCTTGTCAAAACTGTTTTGCCTCCCTTCTGAAAAAAGGTCTACTCTAATAGGAAAGAATTTGCTCCCACAGGGAGCAAATTCTTTCCTTTAGAGTAGACCACTTTCCAGAAGGGTCTTGGAGTGCAGGAAAGCAAACTAGAAGTTGCAAAAGTTATCACCCTTGTCAAAAGTGGTTGAAGTTCTACTAGTTGTATCAAGTTGCCTTAAAAGTCATAAAGCCCCCTTTTCTCCTGGCAATGGCTCAAATGTGACTTCCCCTCTAGTTCTACCTGAACAAAAAGTCGCAGAAATCTGCAGAGATCTGTCTCGGATCACTTGATCTGTAAAATAAGGAGTTAAAATCCAATGTCAATGATGAGATCTATAACTCACCTCTGCTCTGTCTTGTTGTTGATGGAGATACCTGGGCTTCTACTGAAGTTTGCTTGTTTATCTCCCCTTGAGATACAGAAGTGACTAGTGATGTTTCTGAAGCCGAGTCTGAAACTATACACAGAAACATATACCATATTTAACAGATTACTCAATTTAAACCCCATGGATTGCTTTAAGGAAAGCCAACAGGAAGTTGCCCGCTTTAAGGCGCTTTTTTTTTTCAACTGAAATATATTGATATTTTTCTTATTCTTCCATGAACATGTATGTTGTACTCATCAGAAGCACCTCACCAAGGCACAATACATGTTTTCATGGAAAAAAATAAGAAAACTATTATGAGGATAGTTAGCCCCTCTGATCTATGCTTGACCCTGATCAAACTGTTTCTAAAATTAGGCATGTACTATATATCTGCCAATCAGCCAGCAATTTTTATGTACATCAGTAGGCATTAAGTAGAATTTTTTTTTTCAAATTTTAGGGTAATAGTAAGGAAGGTAATGAATGTGATGAAGCTTATGTTATGTTCTCCAGGTATCATCCACTATATTTGTTAGCCAGCATCTTAATTTGCTATGTAGAAGGTACACTTACAGAAGAGCAATCAATTCTTTACCACAAAGATCCATAACATTTAACTGGTTAAATGTCAACATCCATTTTAAGAGCTTTAAAGATTACAATAGTGAAATTTTATGTGGTTCTCATATTAGCATCAACTCTGCATTTAGGGTACTTGATACATGTGGCAGATTTTTTGCATTTTACAAGGGAGACAACTTTTGTGACATCTATTCACTACCCTGCACACTAAGTCCTTTCTGAAAAGTCTTCTCTAAAAGGTAAGAATTTGCTCCCTTTGGGGAGCAAATTATTTCCTTTTAGAGTAGACTCCTTTTCAGAAGGGCGGTAAAATGAAGTTTTTTTAAAAGTAAAACATATTTTAACGAGTAATACTTAACCTATAGATAATGTGCTATTCTATTCTGTTTTCACACCTTCCACAGAAAAAACGACCTTTCAGTCGTTAATTAAAGTCTTAAACCAGAAGGTCCCTTAGGCAGTTACCTGTGTGACGTAACTCTTCCCGCTCAATTGACCACGTGTCAGTTTCTTTTATGTGTAAAACAATAGACACAATTAGGAGAGATAAGCGAGGGTGGGCGGAGGGAGATAATTGATTATCTATAGGTTAAGTATTACTCGTTAAAATATGTTTTACTTTTAAAAAAACTTCATTTTAACTTCATAATACATTAACCTATAGATAATGTGCTAGAATTTGCAGAATAGGAGGGAGGTGCTCTCCTAATTCTAACACCAATAATATCTCACCACTTCTGGTTAAGACTCAGGAAACTGAAAGGAATCAGATACATTCTAATTCTATATTTAATAGAAAGAATGGTCTAGATTCACAAAATAGCTTTAAGGTGTTATGATCTAACAACCTTATATATATTAGTAGACTCTAGAGGAAGCCAGTTCTTAAGTCTCAGAGACCTAACATCGGCCCCCCCCCCTCTTTTTTTCTTTTTGGGAAACAACAATTGGCTTCAAAAAGAAAAGGGAGTCATTGAGACATAACATAAATATTCCATCGCAAAGTAAGCTAGGAATATAGAAATATTTTGAAAACAAAATTTGTAAAACAAAAAGCCAAGACCATACACTGTAAGTAGTCTATGTAGGATCTTGAATAAATAAGGAAAAGTCTACTCGGTGGAGTTTCCTATAGATAACTGACATATGTAGATATTTTGGATAAAATTCTAGATATGTGAAGCTATGTAATTGTAATAGTCTAAGCTATTAGAATTATAAACTAATTAAATTCTGTTAATTGGAGCGACAGGACAGTTTCCGATGAACAGACACAGACTTAAAATAACCATAATGTGTAATTATTTCCCTTGATCAAATTAAAGAAGGGGAGATAATAAAAGTAGATGGAGTTAACTTAACTATAACTAAGTTATCCATCAGAAGAAAAAAGGTATAGACAAACATAATGGTTAAAACTATTGCTAGACTAATTGTATAACGAATTTTTAGTCAAGCAATAAAATAATACAGAGTTTGCATATAACTGCTGGGAAGAAAAAACAACTTAAACCATTGATAATTAGTTTTGTCATAGACATATAAAAGCGTTTGATGTCCTGACAAAAAAATAAAGAATAAACTGTCAACATCATAACTAAAGAGTTTGACAGACAATAAAAGAGATAAGAATAAGGTTGATCGCAGCAAAATGTATGACGGTCATAGTTTGGCTAAATCTTACCGTATTGATAAGATTAAGCAATAATAAATAAGCTGGATAGAATCTTTCTATACCAGAAGATTGCCATGAAAAGTACTCCTGAGTAAATAATCATGGAAATCAAGAAATGTTAAAAATCCACTTTGATACGAATCAAAATGTTCATAAAAAGAGAAGGACTCAGAGAAAAAGTAATAGTGTGATAATCTCTGAAGAAAGATTATACAATAATACTGATTATTAATCTCAAAAAACACTTAATTTAAAAGTTAAGAGATAGTATTACTATTCTATACGCATATTTAAGAATAGTAAGAAATATATTAATACTAAATAAAAATTATACTACTGAACAAAATTCCCGCTATAAATCATAGGTTAAGCGTAACTATTATTTAAGCAAGGAATTATTAAACATATAACTCTCTATAAAATTACTGCCCAGAAATTTTATAGATAAACATTCAATCAAATTTTTAGAATTGAATATTAATAGAATAAAATCTATGTCTGCATAATTGGTAATTCCTGAAATATCAAATTACGTACTCGCAAATGAGTTCAGGAAGAAAATACATATATATACTCTCGAGATCTATGTGTAAACCATAGAGAGTAATAATATTATTACCGCGATCCCTGACGGAAGGGTAAAAAAATGTATATGAAAGAGATAATAATTAATTTAACGTCATATAGGTTTAAGATAAAATTTGTTTAATCTTTAACCAATATGCAGCAACAGTGACTCGATATTCTGTATTCGTACGTAGAAAAGGAGTACTTAGTCATTAGAATTTTGAATGATTGAAATAGAGATAATGGGATCTAAAAGGATGTATCTCCATGAACTGAATCGAAGGATAATATCCATTCTAAAAAACTAGGGCTTGTTTTAGGCTTAGTTTAACAAGCGTAGAATTGAATTATTTTCAAGTATTCATGAAGTCGTTATGCTCTGAATACTGAGAAAAAAGTTAAAATATTGTTTAGGAAATAAAAAAGTGACTGTTCCACAATGTTAGCTAGATTTAAACCTGGAACGTAGCGAGAAGGTCAATCTAATTTAAAAGTAAGATGAGAAAGATAAATAATGAAGATAGATATATAAATATCGGAATAATATATTATCTCCAACAATTATCAAATAATCTGAATGTTTAAAGGCATAAATACTACTCGAAAGTTTATTTACCGAATGTATAATCGGAGAAAACTTTCAGTATGTTCAAAAACGTATCACAAAAGTAAGATCTGACCAGGAACGTAGGTGCAGCACTTACTAAGTTGTGAAGTTAATATAAACATATTTTATATTATAAATTGAAGCAGTGCATTTCAAAAACATCGACATCTTGAAATGACTTATTGTGTGGAAAAATAAATAAATATCCAGTTTCGGAAAGATATTTATCTATATATATAGACCATTTTTGATGCGGACTGGAAATCAAGATATTAATCTTTGCATTATTCGCAAACTGAACTTGAACTCTTAGCGAGAATTACTATGATCCCTTTAACGAATGTAAACATAAAGGAGGGGTAAAGAGATAATTAAGAGTGTCTTAATTCTTTACCGGCTCGTAATTAAGGATGTTTTCCCTTTTGTCTAAGCCTAGACTATAGATTGATTAATATAATTATAATAATATCTGCTATTATGAGGTAAACTCTCGTTAATTAACCTCTAAGCATATATCAAAAATATATATCAACATAATCTAGAGCTTCGGTAAGTTTAGAGGAAGGAAATGATTGACTTTGGCAGTTTCTGAATAGTTACAAAGTCAATAAAACAAAATATCAAAAGGAAAGTATTGTATATAAAATCTAATTTAGGCAATAATAATCTGTCACGTACTGAATAATTAATGCCTTTACTAAATATGTATCCATTGTCAATACCAAAGTGCAAGAAAATTTTGATTGACATGGACTCTAGTATAAATAAAATATTAGAGGTATAGAGCTAGTCGAAGCAAAACTATTCCTCAATAAGATAAAGTAGACCTATAATATACGAGGATTAATTGGGTCTAGAATTATAATCATAATAAAATTATTATTCCAATATGAAGAATCTTCAGCGTAATAGATTCTTACTGAGGCAAAAATATCTGGTATATTGCTATCGTAGTCTTAAATGATCCAGAAGAAAAAATAAAACAGGCAAAGTAAAGAACGTATCGAATTATATCTATGCCTAAATATAAGATTTTTTTCTTATTTATTATTTTATAGCAGAGTTTAGACAGAGCACGACTGACCTAGACTCTTATATAATCAATCAAAAGATAGTATAAAATAGAATAATAGCTTATCGGATCAACTATTTTCCATGTAGAAAAGGCAAAAGGAAAATATGTACCTCAACTAGAATTTTAAATCGTAGTAATCTAGAGAGGTAGTGAATAAATAAATAAACTGTTAATTCATTTATCTGGTTGGTGTAAATTTCCGATACCTTAAGAATGAAAAATTAATAGAAAGTAGAAAAGATCGATTGCTACTTTCTTGTCAATTTACTCCTTAGATTACATGCTGATTACATATCGGAGCATGTAGAAGAAAAACAGGGGAGGAAAGAAGAAAAATTTTTATATTTCGTGTATATTTTTCTTCTTATAAATAACGATAGATTTATAGTTCACCTTTGCCCTAGAGCCGAATAAGGTGAATATGTAAGAAGTTAATCTCTTTGTAGCGAACAAACGAGATATAATTATAGCTGGAAGTATCTTCTACACTTAGTGAATGAATTGCGAATTTGATCGTAACCGATAATTCTTAATTCATTTTCAATAATAAATATATATATAGAATTTAAGTCAAGTTCAAAAGTAACTGGACAGAATTCAACAATATAAATGGCTACTAGGTATTAGAACCCATCGCTGTCATTCAATAACCTATAATCCAAGACTATACATGTCTATAGTGGTTATATATGAATATATGTTGAGCCTGGAACACACTAGTAATCCGACACAAAGTCTACGAAACTACTGCCCGGTGGAATTTCGTTAGAATGACCTGGCACTACTCTACGAAGTGCCTCCCGATGAAATTTTCGTTAGAGCCGGAATTTAAACGCTGTCTAGCGAATTAAAGAGATAAAACATCATTTGAATGACCTGGCACTAGTCTACGAACTGCTGCCCTGTAAGAATTTTGTTATAGTCGGAAGTTTAACTCTTTCTAGCGGATAAAAGAGATAAAACATAAGTTAATTTAAAATATTAATGGAATTACACACCTATAATAAGTCAATGGAATATTAAAAATTCTAGTCTGATTTGGGAAAGACTGTACAGAATTTTTTGTATAAAAAGTTATTATGTATTTCACTTAATAACCTATATCCATTGACTTAAACGTGAATGGAGCTCTATGAACGATAATAGATTGTTCGGGAATTAGTAATCATTATTTTGACACTAGTTACCCGACACAATGACCGGACACTAATATTCGTAACTGTTGCCCGGTAAAGTTACAAGAAATTTGACAAATTGATCGGATAGTAGTATTCGTAACTCTAGTCCGATGAAAAAGGGAGATTATATATGAAAACTGAGCGGGCACAAGTATTCGAAACTTTTTCCCGAAGATAATTAATTATAAGGCAAAAATTGACCAGACACTTTCTGTAAAAGTTTGCCTGGTGAAAAATCAGAAATAATATAATAATATGACCGGGTATAAGTATCAGAAATATTACTGATACTTTGCCCAGTGAAAAAATTTTTTAATAATTAGACATAATGACCGGAAGTTAGTATACGTGACTATTTTGTCCGGTGAAATATGTCAGAAACTAAGTCTTTCCAGAAAATAATTAAATTATTGACTGGAGACTAGTTGACTGGTGACTGGTGACTGGGTGACTGGTGACTGGTGACTGGGTGACTGGTGACTGGGTGACTGGTGACTGGTGACTGGTGCCTGGTTGACTGGCACCTGGATGACTGGTGACTGGTGCCTGGTTGACTGGCACCTGATTGACTGGTGACTGGTGAAGCTGATTGACTGGAGCCTGGGTGACTGGTGACTGGTGACTGGTGACTGGATGACTGGTGACTGGTGACTGGTGGACTTAGACTTTATAGGATACTAAGTACCCAAAGATGCCACCTTGATGGGTCTTACCCCGGCAGTATAGCCATATGGGGTGGGGCTCCCATCAGTAAAGAATTGTCTTATAACCCATCAAGGGTTGACAAGTTCTTTACAATCAGCTTCTCCACCATGAGAATCTTTAGCCAACTGAAGATCTCTGCAAACAAAAGTCCAGGAAAAAAACATATCGTAATTGCTGAATAACCTGGAACGAAAAGAACAAAAATATTCTGCATATATAAACACGACTATCGAACCGATCGCGCACGAGCGTTGTGCCGAAAAGCGAGAGTCGCCAAAACGCATGTGGAAAAAGACCAGTCAAAAATACATGAAATCGAAAATTGAAAATTTTAAATAATAACACAGAAAGTGAAAGGAGTGATAATTAAACAAAAGAAACACAAGGATACATAAATTTATCCGTGAGGAAAGAAATAATCCAAATTTCTATCACAGGTAAATAATCCTTGTTGAATTTCTTTGTCCACAGAAAAGAAACTGACACGTGGTCAATTGAGCGGGAAGAGTTACGTCACACAGGTAACTGCCTAAGGGACCTTCTGGTTTAAGACTTTAATTAACGACTGAAAGGTCGTTTTTTCTGTGGAAGGTGTGAAAACAGAATAGAATAGCACATTATCTATAGGTTAATGTATTATGAAGTTAAAATAATTGTGACAGAGTTGTCTCTCAAGAATGTTAATATACAAAGAGGTGAGTTGTTGGTGGTGGTGGTATGTGTGTTTTGAAGGGGACGGGGCAGGTAACCTGAATTCTCAATCAATGATGATGACGATTCAGTGTTTTACGTCCCATTCAACATTATTTTAACCATTTAGAAGGATGATAATGAAAGGTTCTGTACAGTGAAGTGTCATACAGTCATGATCTGAATTCTGCTTCCAGCACAGGAATTCTCAATAAATGAAGTGTTTCTTATGGTTGTGTTAAAAGCCTCAGAAATAATTTAGGAAACAACAAAGCTATATATAAACATGTATTGACTGATTGTGTTGGGGTTAAACGACACATCAACCCTTGAGGGTCATTTTGTGTCGTCTCCCAGAGAAAGGGAGAAAAGAGATAGAAGAGACAGTAGAGGAGATGAAAAAGAAGGACAGGGAAGAAAGAGGAACAGGAATGAAAGTGAAGTAACAGAAGAAATAAAAACATTCCCCCTCTACCCTTACCCGCTACAAGGATAGCAGGCCCTGCCCAACTGTAAGCCAATATCAGCTGGACACCCCGGTGATGTAAGATACACAGCACCTTCGCACCACCCGACCACCCCCAGTATATATAAACACGTATAATTTAACACTTACTTGCAGAGTTTGGAGGGAGGACAGGAGCATATACATCAGCTGCAAAGTCTTCAAATATTGTTTGTTCTACATGCTGTTGCATAACCATGTCCAGGCACTTGGCTCTCTCCTCAAAACTGAGAAATTTGTTAAGGAAAACAAATCGCTCATTTTCAAGAACTTCAAACACAGATGCTGCCGTAGTGTCAAATTAATTTGTTTGTTTGTTTGTGTTGAGGTTTTACGGCCCAGTCAACCCAATGGGGTCATGTCGAGCGCGGTCAGTTTACCTAACCACACGTTTACTGGGCAGGCTTAGTCCTCTAAGCGGTTAACCAGTATTGTGCACATTATTTCGCCAGAAACTGACAACTGCCCTTCTTGAATCAGCGGAAGGGAGAGAATGACCGTAGAAAATATTTCATGATCAATCTCCACGAAAGAATGTTGCCGACCTCGGCGGGGGTTGAACCCGCGACCTCCTGGTCTCCAGTCGGACGGCGCATCCAACTGAGCCACCGAGGCCGGCAGTGTCAAATTAATCTGGGCCCAGTTGTTCAAAGCATCATTAGCTTAATGAGCTGGTTAAGGGTCATTTCGATAACTGTTTTAGCAGATTCAATATACAATATTATGATATTTTTTGCTGAAAAAATGTGAGTAGCTTTTGCACTGCAAAAGCTACTCACATTTTTTCAGCAAAAAATTTCAGCATATTTGCGTATCACTCGATGTTAATTTTAACGAATCGTTAACTAACGACATCGTTAGATTTGAACAACTGGGCCCTGGGCTATATACAGGTAGGCAGCTCAGTCAGATTAATCCATATTTCTTGATGAAAATGTTAAGTAATAGTATCAGGCTAGTCACATTGAGATTATTCTAATGAGAAACCACAACATATGAACCACATCAGGCAAAACTTCCTTCTTCAAGCATTTTACCATTACCCAGTGTGGCTTGGTTTTGCAGGATGGACCACTAAGGAGCAATTTTTTTCTCAGTAGTTGGATTTTTAACATGCACAGGTGATGTCTCTCCCTGCACAGCCTCCCTTCCCCTCTCCCACCCAAAGTTAACATCCCAATCTGAAGGACAGTGCACTCTATTAACATCATCCCTACCAATGCTGTTAATGGAGCATGTTCACACCCAGAAATTTTCTCATGCCAAGCAGGGATCAAACCTAGGACCTCTAGCATCAGGGGACTGCTACCACCCAGTCACATTGTACTGACGCCTGGCCAACCTGCTCAAGGCACAAAGGGATTTCTCAGGGTGTGATAAACAAAAGCAAAACTCCAAAAAGTTGTAGAAAAAAGGATACTATGTATGATAGAATTGTTTCTGTGAGCGAATCACTCTGCTGGCATTTATGGCAGTGGCTCGTACTAGACCTGGTAATACTTTGTAATCTACTATTGCACCATCAAATAGAGGACCAAACAGCTGCACCTACAAAAAGCAAGTAAATGTTCTAAAGTTCTGAACACTTTATTCTTTAATCTACTATTGTCCCATCAAAGTACCAAATAACTGCACTTACAATATGGAAGTAAATGTCTAAAAATTCAAAACACTTTGTTCCATCCTTTTCTTATGCATTCATTTAACGGCAGAAGATGCTGTAGACACTAATCAGACTGGCCTGACAGGAGCAATCTGATATGGACCTGCACAGTTTGCATATTCCCTTATGTTAGAAAAGGTATCCTGCAAACACTTGGGGTCAGAGCGGCATCACCTTGTAATTATTCTGTTTTATTACTCTTCTTTAAAGCACTCCCTTACATTTCTTTTCGGTAAGGGTGGTAAAGATGGAAGAATGAAACATTGTTGTTGATACGAGTTGTGCCGTGACATGCTTTGAAATGGGACTGTGGGGCCAGTCTCCAGTGCTGATGGTCAGTCAGACAGAACAGTGATAAAATTAGTCTTGTATCGGAGTATTAGAGGCTTTGTCAATTACAGCTGGAATGCTTATTGTACAAGCGACCTCTTAGTAATGTCTGACTGATTGTTTGGCGGTTATACATAGGTTGTCGTCCTATGTTTAGTCTGATGGTATTCAGGGGCATAATAAAATGCAACTATGCCACTCATGTTAACTTATTGTACATAGCTCAATGATATGCTATCTCATTTCTATTTCATTACGAAAACACCCCTATTCAAATACACTGAAAATTTTACCATGAAAAAATGAAAATTTTCAGATAAAAAAAATCTGATATTTTTCAAATTTCTGCTCAAAACATAGATTGTGGGTACTCGTTATAACCGCCTCGATGAGGCAGTTCTAATGAGTATCCACAATCTATGTTTTGAGCAGAAATAAGAAAAATAATGCATACCCCTGTAAACCCCAGTTTTACTATATAAAAGTGGGGTTTAAGGGGGTCAAAATTATATAGGCATGTTTTCGTGATGTGACTCCATATATAATATGTATTGTATGTAATGCCATATTAATACTATGTAACTCTAAATCAGTGGAGGAAACAAAGAATATCTATCTATATTGTCATTTTTGAAAATGTCATGAATAGCAAAGACTTACCCATGTTGTTTAAACTTAGCAAGTTTTGCAAAGACATTCTTGCTACCTTCAAAGTGATATACAGCAATGCTTAACTTTTATTTGATAATTAACATCATCTCAAAGTGAACCAGTTCATACATAGATTTCATGCTACCGTGGGGATCCTAGGAATTCATACACATAAAAATAGTGATATATTCACCCTAAAATTTGCTCAAGTTGCCTTTCACAAGGGGTAATGAATCCAGGGTTGGCCTTGATTGGATTGCTCCTCTAGGAGCGGTCTGGTCTGGGTCTGCTCTGGATGTTCAGTCCTGTTTTCCCAAAGACTTGGGATCTTTGCGTTTGTTTCAGTCAACTCTGATTGTCATTTTATTCTAGTCTTCTTTGAAGCTTTCTTCAAAGTGTTTTGTTTTTATGCTGTTTCACATTTTATGTTGCAGTTGGACCTATACCTCGTTAGGGGTCCTGGTCCTTACTAAAAATCTTGAAATATCTATCTATCTAGATAAGTGCTTTTTGTCTACCAAATGGTATTGATATTTTTCTAATTTCTCTACAAAAATATACATTATGTGTACTCATTATAAGTGCCTCACTGAGGCACTTCTAATGAGTACCTACAATATATGTTTTCTTAGAGAAGAAAAATTTTTCTTGATACTCCCAATTAGCTAGAGCTATGTACAGTATTTACAGGTACAAGCTGCAACATGAAAAAATGTACTTTATGACGTGTACCCAGCATAAGTTAAGGGCCCAGTTGTTCTAAAGTATGTGGTTAGTCATCGTATCGTTAAAATTTTGATCATTTAATGCGGCATATACGCTAATATTTTTGCTGAAACAAGAGCACCGCATGCGGGTGCTAACGCTCGGCTGCAGTTTGACCTTAAAAATTAGGTCAAGGTCACCAAATTCCTTTCTGCAATGGAGACCCTCCTAATTATGCTAAATACCAAACATGACCAGAACCTATCTAGTGGTTCTGGAGATATAGCAGTGAAACCCATTTTCTGAATGATCAAAGTTCTGTGGTGACCTTGAAAATTAGATCAAGGTCACCGAATTCCTTTCTGCAATGGAGACCCTCCCAATTATGCTAAATACCAAACATGATCAGAATTCATCCATCAGTTCTTGAGAAATCGCAGTGAAACCATTTTTCAACAAAAGTTCTACGTCGAAAAAGGGGCATAACTGTGCCAAAAATACTTTGAGGGTTACCTCCCCTATTGGTATGAGTTCCCCTTTCATAATGAACAACTAGTTCGAGTTTCAAGTAAATATCTTCATTAATGACAGAGATATTACAAAATGTCCAAGTTTTTGCACCACCACGACAGCGACGACAAAGACGCAGACGACGCCAGAGCTATGACAATACCTCGTCGTTTTCTTCGAAAAAAGCCGAGCTAAAAATGTGAGTAGCTTTTGCATCTGCAAAAGCTACTCACATTTTTTCAGCAAAAATACCTGTGAATTAGATATTGTACTTACTAGAACAGTTAATATTTTGACCACTAAAACATTAAGCTAACAACGCTTTGAACAACTGGGCCTAGATCTGCATCGATTTTTGCCATCAGCTTGAAAAGCCTTGGATCCTTGGGTATTGATAGAAAAACAATCGAAGACTGATCAAGGCTTCACTAGTTCACATCATCAGCTACACTTTCTCACATTACTGCTCACATAGGAACATTAGTGTTTCCATTAGAGCCGCCACATTTTCTTTGTGTGTGAGTGAGTGTCTTTTGTCTTTTTTTTTTTCAGCATATTACTTTAATTTTTGTACATGCAGAACAAAGCTTTACATTCTGGTTATTCTTTACATTTTACAGGTATAAATATTGAAATATTTTTGTTCACAAGCCATCTGAAAATTGGAAAGAGTAACACTCTGCTCATCTTTGTTATGATGAAAGCTGATTAGATACTCCCCTCAGAAAGCAAAACGTCCGAGACAGACAAGCGTAAAAACAGTATACCCAGTCACATGAGCAAACTTTGCAGGGATTGTAAACAAAAAAATCACCAGACACTTATTCATCATATTATGTTTACATGTATCTCGAAACTGTATAAATGTGAACTCTGGGAATACTATCTATGTCACATAATATAACCACAAAATTCTACAGGGCCCGGTTGTTCAAAGCGTTGTTAGCTTAACGAGCTCGTTAAGGGTCATTTCGTTAACTGTTTTAGCGGATTCAATATACAATATTCTGATATTTTTTGCAGAAAAAATGTGAGTAGCTTTTGCACTGCAAAAGCTACACATTTTTTCAGCAAAAAATTTCAGCATATTTGCGTATCACTCGATTTAAATTTTAACGAATCGTTAACTAACGACATCGTTAGCTTTGAACAAGTGGGCCCAGAATATTAAACTAATTACCTCAGGCTTCTTATCTATATGTAGTCTATATAGCCCTGATGATAAAGGATAGATAATTATTAAAACATCTCCAAAGTCTGTTGGAATTATCCCCCTTCTGTAATCTCTTGTGTGCTCCGACCAAACAATGTGCACTTCATCATTTCCCAAATGACGCATCTGAATTAAAATGGAAAACAGAACAGATATTAAGCATTTAGGAACATGAAACAAACTCTGATCAAAGGAGCCAAGTATGAGGAAATTGACAATTTTGATAATATTAAATATCAAACTGTATGGTACTGTACTAGCTACCTCCTTGAACATTTAGGAAAGGAATGGCTAATATTCTGGTGTGCTGGTCATTTATTGGCTGATACAATTTTGTTTGATGCTAACATATGCTGAGAACAACTTCAGCAGATAATATTTTTCTTATTTCACCCTCCTCCCCCACCCCAAAACACACACACACATGCGCACGCATGCATGCATGCACACACACACACACACAATATGATCTCTTGTCAGCCTTGGTGGCACAGTTGGATGCGTGTCCGACTGGAGACCAGGAAATAGCGGGTTCGACACCCACCGAGGTCAGCAACGTTCTTTCGTGGAGATTGATCATGAAATATTTTCTACGGTCATTCTCTCCCTTCCACTGATTCAAGAAGGGCAGTTGTCAGTTTCTGACAAAAGAATGTGCACAATACTGGTAAACCGCTTAGAGGACTAAGCCTACCCACTAACGTGTGGTTAGGTAAACTGACTGCATTTGACATGACCCCACTGGATTGATTGGGCCGTAAAACCTCATCACAAACAAACAAACAATAGGATCTCTTATTTTCTGGAGAAAAATAATAAAAATATTGTTTCTTTGTTATCTGCCGAATTGGTGCAGAGTTTGCTAAGTGTTTAAATATCTTTTATTGCAATATGTGCTGAAAATCAATTCATTAAATTATTCATGGACCTTCCCAATCTCTTCACTACAGGCTCATTTCCATGTATGTACCTTGATATGCATAGATTCTGTGCTGCCCGATGGTATTCTTGTGGAGACATGGAACAGTATCTCACAGGTCGAGTTGGCAAAGTAAGGTGCTGTGTCCCCAGTACTCTTGTTCTGTTGTAAACCTCCTAGAAAACCTTTGTGAGTCTCCAGATCAACCTAGTAGGGAAATAAATGTGTAGAAAAATTCAGAACCTGAGGTTTTTGTGATATAACTATTGTGATTTCTTATTTATTTAAACATATGTTGTAAGTACACATTAGAACTGGTTCAGTATTACAAAACACGTCGTGGGTGTTCATTAAAATGAAGTTTTTTAAAAGTAAAACATATTTTAACGAGTAATACTTAACCTATAGATAATGTGCTATTCTCTTCTGTTTTTACACCTTCCACAGAAAAAAAACGACCTTTCAGTCGTTAATTAAAGTCTTAAACCAGAAGGTCCCTTAGGCAGTTACCTGTGTGACGTAACTCTTCCCGCTCAATTGACCACGTGTCAGTTTCTTTTATGTGTAAAACAATAGACACAATTAGGAGAGATAAGCGAGGGTGGGCGGAGGGAGATAATTGATTATCTATAGGTTAAGTATTACTCGTTAAAATATGTTTTACTTTTAAAAAACTTCATTTTAACTTCATAATACATTAACCTACAGATAATGTGCTAGAATTTGCAGAATAGGAGGGAGGTGCTCTCCTAATTCTAACACCAATAATATCTCACCACTTCTGGTTAAGACTCAGGAAACTCAAAGGAATCAGATACATTCTAATTCTATATTTAATAGAAAGAATGATCTAGATTCACAAAATAGCATATCTTTAAGGTGTTATGATCTAACAACCTTATATATAATAGGTGTTATGATCTAACAACCTTATATATAATAGTAGACTCTAGAGGAAGCCAGTTCTTAAGTCTCAGAGACCTAACATTGGCCCCCCACCTGCCCCCCTCCCCCCCCCCCTTTTTTTTTGGGGGGGGGGGGGGGGGCGAGGGAGGGGGGGGGGGAAACAACAATTGGCTTCAAAAAGAAAAAGAAGTCATTGAGACATAACATAAATATTCCATCGCAAAGTAAGCTAGGAATATAGAAATATTTTCAAAACAAAATTTGTAAAACAAAAAGCCAAGACCATACACTGTAAGTAGTCTATGTAGGGTCTTGAATAAATAAGGAAAAGTCTACTCGGTGGAGTTTCCTATAGATAACTGACATATGTAGATATTTTGGATAAAATTCTAGATATGTGAAGCTATGTAATTGTAATAGTCTAAGCTATTAGAATTATAAACAAATTAGATTCTGTTAATTGGAACGACAGGACAGTTTCCAATGAACAGACACAGACTTAAAATAACCATAATGTATAATTATTTCCCTTTGATCAAATTAAAGAAGGGGAGATAATAAAAGTAGATGGAGTTAACTAAACTATAACTAAGTTATCCATCAGAAGAAAAAAAAAAGGTATAGACAAACATAATGGTTAAAACTATTGCTAGACTAATTGTATTACGAATTTTTAGTCAAGCAATAAAATAATACAGAGTTTGCATAAAACTGCTGGGAAGAAAAAACAACCTAAACCATTGATAATTAGTTTTGTCATAGACATATAAAAGCGTTTGATGTCCTGACAAAATAATAAAGAAGAAACTGTCAACATCATAACTTAAGAGTTTGACAGAGAATAAGAGAGATAAGAATAAGGTTGATCGCAGCTAACTGTAAGACGGTCATAGTTTGGCTAAATCTTACCGTATTGATAAGATTAAGCAATAATAAATAAGCTGGATAGAATCTTTCTATACCAGAAGATTGCCATGAAAAGTACTCCTGAGTAAATAATCATGGAAATCAAGAAATGTTAAAAAATCCACTTTGAAATGACGAATCAAAATATTCATAAAAAGAGAAGGACTCAGAGAAAAAGTAATAGTGTGATAATCTCTGAAGAAAGATTATACAATAATACTGATTAATAATCTCAAAAACACTTAATTTATAAGTTAAGAGATAGTATTACTATTCTATACGCATATTTAAGAATAGTAAGAAATATATGAATACTAAATTAAAATTATACTACGGAACAAAATTCCTGCTATAAATAAAAGGTTAAGCTTAACTATTTATTAAGCAAGGAATTATTAAACATATAACTCGCTATAAAATTACTGCCCAGAAATTTTATAGATAAATATTCAATCAAATTTTTAGAATTGAATATTAATAGAATAAAATCTATGTCTGCATAATTGGTAATTCCTGAAATATCAAATGACGTACTCGCAAATGAATTCAGGAAGAAAATATATATATATACATATATATATATATACTCTCGAGAGCTATGCGTAAACCATAGAGAGTAATAAAATAATATTATTACCATGATCCCTGACGGAAGGGTAAAAACATATATATGAAAGAGATAATAATTAATTTAACGTCATATAGGTTTAAGATAAAATTTGTTTAATCTTTAACCAATATGCAGCAACAGTGACTCGATATTCTGTATTCATACGTAGAAAAAGAGTACTTAGTCATTAGAATTTTGTATGATTGAAATAGAGATAATGGGATCTAAAAGGATGTATCTCCATGAACTGAATCGAAGGATAATATCCATACTAAAAAACTAGGGCTTGTTTTAGGCTTAGTTTAACAAGCGTAGAATTGAATTATTTCCAAGTATTCATGAAGTCGTTATGCTCTGAATACTGAGTAAAATGTTAAAATATTGTTTAGGAAATAAAAAAGTGACTGGTCCACAATGTTAGCTAGATTTAAACCTGGAACGTAGCGAGAAGGTCAATCTAACTTAAAAGTAAGATGAGAAAGATAAATAATGAAGATAGATATATAAATATCGGTATAATATATTATCTCCAACTATTATCAAATAATCTGAATGTTTAAAAGCATAAATGCTATTCGAAAGTTTATTTACCGAATGTATAATCAGAGAAACTTTCAGTATGTTCAAAAACGTATCACAAAAGTAAGATCTGACCAGGAACGTAGGTGCAGCACTTACTAAGTTGTGAAGTTCATATAAACATATTCTATATTATAAACTGAAGCAGTGCATTTCAAAATCATCGAAACGTCTTGAAATGACTTATTGTGTGGAAAAATAAATAAATATCCAGTTTCGGAAAAGATATTTATCTATATATATAGACCATTTTTGATGCGGACTGGAAATCAAGATATTAATCTTTGCATTATTCGCAAACTGAACTTGAACTCTTAGCGAGAATTACTATTATCCCTTTAACGAATGTAAACATAAAGAAGGGGTAAAGAGATAATTAAGTGTGTCTTAATTCTTTACCAGCTTGTAATTAAGGATGTTTTCCCTTTTGTCTAAGCCTAGACTATAGATTGATTAATATGAATATAATAATATCTGCTATTATGAGGTAAACTCTCGTTAATTAACCTCTAAGCATATATCAAAAATATATATCAACATAATCTAGAGCTTCGGTAAGTTTAGAGGAAGGAAATGATTGACTTTGGCAGTTTCTGAATAGTTACAAAAAAAATATCAAAAGGAAAGTATTGTATATACATTGTAATATCTAATTTAGGCAATAATAATCTGTCACGTACTGAATAATTAATGCCTTTACTAAATATGTCTCCATTGTCAATACCAAAGTGCAATAAAATTTTGACTGACATGGACTCTAGTTATAAATAAAATATTAGAGGTATAGAGCTAGTCGAAGCAAAACTATTCCTCAATAAGATAAAGTAGACCTATAATATACGAGGATTAATTGGGTCTAGAAATTATAATCATAATAAAATTATTATTCCAATATGAAGAATCTTCGGCGTAATAGATTCTTACTGAGGCAAAATTATCTGGTATATTGCTATCGTAGTCTTAAATGATCCAGAAGAAAAAATAAAACAGGCAAAGTAAAGAACGTATCGAATTATATCTATGCCTAAATATATGATTTTCTTCTTATTTATTATTTTATAGCAGAGTTTAGACAGAGCACGGCTGACCTAGACTCTTATATAATCAATCAAAAGATAGTATAAAATAGAATAATAGCTTATCGGATCAACTATTTTCCATGTAGAAAAGGCAAAAGGAAAATATGTACCTCAACTAGAATTTTAAATCGTAGTAATCTAGAGAGGTAGCGAATAAATAAATAAACTGTTAATTTATTTATCTGGTTGGTGTAAATTTCCGATACCTTAAGAATGAAAAATTAATAGAAAGTAGAAAAGATAGATTGCTACTTTCTTGTCAATTTACTCCTTAGATTACATGCTGATTACATATCGGAGCATGTAGAAGAAAAACAGGGGAGGAAAGAAGAAAAATTTTTAGATTTCGTGTATATTTTTCTTCTTATAAATAACGATAGTTTTATAGTTCACCTTTGCCCTAGAGCCGAATAAGGTGAATATGTAAGAAGTTAATCTCTTTGTAGCGAATAAAAGAGATATAATTATAGCTGGAAGTATCTTCAACACTTAGTGAATGAATTGCGAATTTGATCGTAACCGATAATTCTTAATTCATTTTCAATAATAAATATATATATAGAATTTAAGTTTTTTTTTATTGTGTTGGTGTTTAACGACACGTCAACCCTTGAGGGTCATTTTGTGTCGTCTCCCAGAGAAAGGGAGAAAAGAGATAGAAGAGAGAGTAGAGGAGATGAAAGAGAGGGACAGGGAAGAAAGAGGAACAGGAATGAAAGTGAAGAAACAGAAGAAATAAAAACATTCCCCCTCTACCCTTACCCACTACAAGGATAGCAGGCCTTGCCCAACTGTAAGCCAATATCAGTTGGACGCCCCGGTGATGTAAGATACACAGCACCTTCGCACCTCCCGACCACCCCCATATAGAATTTAAGTCAAGTTCAAAAGTGACTGGACAGAATTCAACAATATAAGTGGCTACTAGGTATTAGAACCCATCACTGTCATTCAATAACCTATAACTCAAGACTATACATGTCTATAGTGGTTAATAAATAAATATATGTTGAGCGAGTACTAGTGACTACTACTCGGACACTAGTAATCCGACACGAAGTCTACGAAACTACTGCCCGGTGGAATTTCGTTAGAATGACCTGGCACTACTCTACGAAGTGCCTCCCGATGAAATTTTCGTTAGAGCCGGAATTTAACCGCTTTCTAGTGAATGAAAGAGATAAAACATAATTTGAATGACCTGGCACTAGTCTACGAACTGCTGCCCGGTAAAAATTTTGTTATAGTCGGAAGTTTAACTCTTTCTAGCGGATAAAAAGAGATAAAACATAAGTTAATTTAAAATATTAATGGAATTACACTCCTATAATAAGTCAATGGAATATTAAAGATTCTAGTCTGATTCGGGAAAGACTGTACAGAATTTTATGTATGAAAAGTTACTATGTATTTCACTTAATAACCTATATCCATTGACTTAAACATGAATGGAGCTCTATGAACGATAATAGATTGTTCGGGAATTAGTGATCACTATTTTGACACTAGTTACCCGACATAATGACCGGACACTAGTATTCGTAACTGTTGCCCGGTAAAGTTACAAGTAATTTGACAAATTGATCAGATAGTAGTATTCGTAACTCTAGTCCGATGAAAAAGGGAGATTATATATGAAAACTGAGCGGGCGCAAGTATTCGAAACTTTTTCCCGATGATAATTAATTATTAGGCAAAAATTGACCAGACACTTTCTGTAAAAGTTTGCCTGGTGAAAAATCAGAAATAATAAAATAATATGACCGGGTATAAGTATCAGAAATATTACTGATACTTTGCCCGGTGAAAAATTTTTAATAATTAGACATAATGACCGGAAGTTAGTATACATGACTATTTTGTCTGGTGAAATATGTCAAAAACTAAGTCTTTCCAGAAAATAATTAAATTATTGACTGGAGACTAGTTGACTGGTGCCTGGTTGACCGGTGACTGGTTGACTGGTGCCTGGTTGACTGGCACCTGGATGACTGGTGACTGGTGCCTGGTTGACTGGCACCTGGTTGACTGGTGACTGGTGAAGCTGATTGACTGGTGCCTGGTTGACTGGTGACTGATGACTGGATGACTGGTGACTGGTGACTGGTGGACTTAGACTTTATCGGATACTAAGTACCCAAAGATGCCACCTTGATGGGTCTTACCCCGGCAGTATAGCCATTTTGGGTGGGGCTCCCATCAGTAAAGAATTGTCTTATAACCCATCAAGGGTTGACAAGTTCTTTACAATCAGCTTCTCCACCATGAGAATCTATAGCCAACTGAAGATCTCTGCAAATAAAAGTCCAGGAAAAACATATCGTAATTGCTGAATAACCTGGAACGAAAAGAACAAAAATATTCTGCATATATAAACACGACTATCGAACCGATCGCGCACGAGCGTTGTGCCGAATAGCGAGAGTCGCGAAAACGCATGTGGAAAAAGACCAGTCAAAAAATACATGAAATCGAAAATTGAAAATTTTAAATAATAACACAGAAAGTGAAAGGAGTGATAAATAAACAAAAGAAACACAAGGATACAGAAATTTATCCGTGAGGAAAGAAATAATCCAAATTTCTATCACAGGTAAATAATCCTTGTTGAATTTCTTTGTCCACAGAAAAGAAACTGACACGTGGTCAATTGAGCGGGAAGAGTTACATCACACAGGTAACTGCCTAAGGGACCTTCTGGTTTAAGACTTTAATTAATGACTGAAAGGTCGTTTTTTTTTTCTGTGGAAGGTGTGAAAACAGAAGAGAATAGCACATTATCTATAGGTTAATGTATTATGCAGTTAAAACTGCCTTTATGAGATATTTCAAATTTCCAAATTGACAAATCTATTTATTTATTATTGTTTTAGTAGGAAGATTGGCTCTACTATACAGTGGATTCTTACTTTTTCAGTACACCAACAAAGTGTCCATTTTAAGCCTTTTATTAGAAACAATATTAATTCTAGAAACCCATCCAATATTAGCAGCACATTA
Source organism: Anodontia alba (assembly GCA_964016985.1). NCBI lineage: Eukaryota > Metazoa > Mollusca > Bivalvia > Lucinida > Lucinidae > Anodontia > Anodontia alba. Next base: position 117,050,431 of record OZ024823.1, read on the forward strand.
ATGAATGTAAGTTTCACCACTATCTTCCAAGTTTCACCATTATCTTCAAAACACAATCTTAGCATAGCGGATTCCCTTTTCTACCTTTAGAGCAGTAATTCTGGTGTTTCAAAGCAACAGGATTTCCTGGTTTGTTTGTGTTGAGGTTTTACGGCCCAGTCAACCCAATGGGGTCATGTCGAGCGTGGTCAGTTTACCTAACCACACGTTTACTGGGCAGACTTAGTCCTCTAAGCTGTTCACCAGTATTGTGCACATTCTTTCGCCAGAAACTGACAACTGCCCTTCTTGAATCAGCGGAAGGGAGAGAATGACCGTAGAAAATATTTCATGATCAATCTCCACGAAAGAATGTTGCCGACCTCGGCGGGGATTGAACCCGCGACCTCCTGGTCTCTAGTCGGACGGCGCATCCAACTGAGTCACCGAGGCCAGCAGGATTTCCTGGAAGTCAGTAGATTGGTTGTAGGAGACATTCATGATTCTGAGAGAAAAGCAACATGAGGTCACCATGCAGACTGAGTTCTGTATTTACCTGGGTCCAGTTGTTCAAAGCATTATTAGTTAAAGAGATCGTTAGTGGTAAAAATGTTAACCGTTCTAGTAAATACAATATCTAATTCACAGGTATTTTTGCTGTAAAAATGTGAGCAGCTTTTGCAAATGCAAAAGCTACTCACATTTTTTCAGCAAAAATATTAGCGTATATGCCATATTTAATGATCAAAGTTTTATCGATAAGTTAAATAACGACATTGTTAGTTTTCAACAACTCGGCCCTGAAGTTTTTTATGCCTAATAACTCCATACCATACTTGTTCTCAAAGTTAAACGCCCATTTCACTACCTGCTGATGTGTCTAATGTTGCTGTATGAGTGATGACCTGTGAAGACCCAGATCAGATGCAACATTTGACACCGTCGGACTTATGCGTACACTGTTTGCTCAAGCCTGTCTGCCCTGTTCTATGGTGTCTCATCTCAATTTATACTGTTTGCTCCTAAATGTCCTAAAATTCTGAATAGCTGATTCCATATGTTTTTGTTTGTTTTGTTGTTTTCCCCACTTTTTTTCTTTTTTATGCATTTGTTTCACAAAATACTTGGCAGGTTGGCAAACAGTGAAGACCCAGATCAGACTGGTCCTTCTGGAGCAATTTTATCTGGGTCTACTTTGTTTGCACTACAAAAATTTTAGGACAATTACCATAGAACATTTCGAGATCTCTTTAATTTCTTCACTGAGTTTGAAAGACTATACATAACAGTGCTCATACTGTTAAAATCACAGGCAATTTGAGACAAAAGGCTGCTGAGCTTACCTCCCAGCCTAAACCAGTAACAAAATCTTCAAAGGCTTTACTTCCACCAGGATTGGAAAGAATAGAGTTCTTATCTTCCTGACCTTCAGCTACATAGATCACAGCAAACTTGTGCGTCTCTCGGCTAGCAAAACAAATGTATCAATTATAATTTATTTCAATTCTGTTTCCCATAAAAACTGAAACTATCCACCCATGCAGTGTTTACCCATTATCAATCTCTGGGCAAATTGAGTTGACAACAAATCTATTATATTTTTCTTATTTTCTGGAAAAAAACTAAGAAAAATATTTCAAAATGTTATCTACTGAATTTTTTACCCTGTCTAAGCATTAAACAATAAAGCTCCAGAACAGCTCATCACAGCATCAGATAAGACATTTTCCTGAACCATTTCTCCATGAAAAAAAAAACAACAAAAAGAAAAAACATTTTGTGAGTACTCATTAGAAACACATCCTAACTAAACTGGAAATGTGTATTTGTAAAAAAAACTATTTCCCCAACTATATGCTTGTCCTACAAAATGCCAAATTTGAAAAGAGGCATGTCTGTCATAAAATTTATATTTTTTCCGCTCCAAAAGTTAAAAAGGTGATCTACTCCTCTGCCCACACAAGTCTGTCAAGTACCAAAGCCCTAGCTGTAGATACTTTCTCGGATATCTTGTACACAAGGTAAAATGTGTGTTTATACCAGCCTGTGCTTTCATGTGGTCTGATCAAAGCTGATCTTCAACAGATGCTCTGTGGCCAGTCAATGACCCACAGCTTCTTCAGGCAATCAAACTGTGCAGATGTGCAGGCTGATCTAAATCTTTGCTGGGTGCAGATCATTAGATACATTTTCTCATACTGTGAGCCAGGGTAATACACAACAACCTCTTTATAACACTACTGCTGGGGTCCATAGCATAAACCGTGTTAGTTAAACAACCATGTTATATCCAAACAAAAATGTATAGATTATTTTTATGGTCATTTTTCAATATAATCTATACATTTTTGGAATCCATCTTTGAACCGTGTTATATCCAAAACCGTGTTATAACAAACCGGGTTATAAAGAGGTTGTAGTGTAATAGTACTTCTTGCCTAAAAATTACGACAACAGTACACATATTCTTCTGAATAGTATGGTATGTCAACTATATCTAAAACAAGAATTCCGCGGAAGGCGTCATCGCACCTGCTGGCGCAAAAGTCACAGGAGCCTCAATCAGAATGTGGTTATTAAATAAGTTAAAAAATGTAGACAAAGTGCCTAGTGGGGCACATATATTCCAGGCCAGTCCCATTCCCTCTAATGGCTATATCTTCAGCACTGACTTTTCGTATCATACAGCCCAATGATAATGGAACGTTGATGTAAAATGTGTAAAAGTCACTGGAGCATGAAATATAGGTCAAGGTCACGGGTCAAGGTACCTGCTAGTTCAGTACATCAAGGAGAAGCACAATGCAAGGTATGGTGGTTGTAGGCCTTATAGTTGAGGAGTTATCAAACATCAACGTAAAATGTGTCAAATATAGGTCAAGGTCACTGGGTCAAGGTACCTGCCAAGCCAGGGCAATGAGGTGAAGCACTATGCAAGGTTTAGTGGTTGTAGGTCTTATATTTGAGGAGATACCGAACATCAATATAAAATGTGTCAAAGTCACTGGAGTGCACAATATAGGTCAAGGTCACCAGGTCAAGGTACCTGTCGAGTCAGTATATCGAGAAGAAGTGCTATATAAGGTTTGGTGGTTGAAGGCCTTACAGTTGAGGACATATGGAAGGGTGACCTAAAAGGTGTAAAAGTCAATGGAGCGTGAAATATAGGTCAAGGTCACTCAGTCAAGGTACCTGCAGAGTCCGTACATTGAGGAGAAGCACTATGCAAGGTTTGATGGTTGTAGGCCTTATAGTTGAGGAGATATTGAAAGTTGACGTAAAATGTGTAAAAGGCACTGGAGCTCAAAATATAGGTCAAGGTCACCGGGTCAGGATACCTGCCAAGTCAGTACATATAGGAGAAGCACTATGCAAGCTTTGGTGGCTAGAGGTCTTACACTTGAGGAGATCTGGAACGTTGATGCAAATTATGTCAAAGTCACTGCAGCCAAAATATAGGTCAAGGTCACCAGGTCAAGGTATCTGCTAAGTCAGTACATTGAGGAGAAGCACTTTGCAAGGTTTGATGGTTGTAGGCCTTATAGTTGAGGAGATATCAAACGTCGTCGCAAAATATGTCAAAGTCACTGGAGCGCAAAATATAGGTCAAGGTCACTGGGTCAAGGTACCTGCCAAGTCTGTACATCTAGAAGAAGCACTATGCAAGGTTTGGTAGTTGTATGCCTTATAGTTGAGAAGATCTGGAATGTCAACGTAAATTGTGTCAAAGTCAATGGAGCGCAAAATATAGGTCAAGGTCACTGGGTCAACAAATCTGCCAAGTCAGGAGGTCAGGGAGATGTGTCATGCAAGGAATGATGGTTGCTGTAGAATTGTAGTTGATTAGAATACTAACTTTGACGTAAATGTCGAACTTCGACATAACAACTGTTAAAGAGACAGACGGACGGACGAATGGACAGACGAATGGAAAAGTGGGCACCTGTGTCGCAAAGTCAGGAGGTCAGGGAGATATTTCATACAAGGTTTGATGGTTGTTTAGTCTTGTAGTTGATTAGAATACTAACTTTGACATAAATGTCGAACTTCGACATAACAGAACTGTTAAGAGACGGACAGACGGACAGACAGACGAATGGAAAAGTGGGCACCTGTGTCGCAAAGTCGGGAGGTCAGGAAGATGTTTCATGCAAGGTTTGATGGTTGTTTAGTCTTGTAGTCGATTAAAATACTAACTTTGACATAAATGTCGAACTTCGACATAAATGTTGACAGACAGACGGACGAATGGACAGACATACAGAAAAGCGGACGCCTATGTTGCAAAGTCAGGAGGTCAGGGAGATGTTTCATGCAAGGTTTGATGGTTGTTTAGTCTTGTAGTTGATTAGAATACTAACTTTGACATAAATGTCGAACGTCGACATAAATGTTGACAGACGGACGGACGGACCGACGGACGGACGGACGGACGGGCGGACTGACGGACGGACGGACGGACGGACGGACGGACGGAAAATCGGACGCCTATATCGCACCCTGCCACAAGCAGGTGCGATAATGAATGAACTTTCCATGTATCATACCAATTTAATAAACATGAAGAAACTTACCACTTCTGAGCATCTAAATTCTTTAACTCTCTCAGTAACTTGTCCGACTTCTTTAACAAATCAAAATGACACCTGAAAAACAATTCACATATACACAGGTTGTTGATAAACAGTTGACACATCTGACCTGTTTGAAAACAGAGGATAAGTTATATATATGTGTCATAGATTTGATCAGAGTTTTATGGTCCATTTTCAGCTGGTCAGTTAACTTACACTTATCCTGGGCAGGCTTAGTCCTCTAAGTGGTTAACCAAAGCTTTGTGCCCATACTTTTACCAGTAAATAAATGTCACAGAATAAAATGGGACAAAACTAGTACATGTCCTAAGTAGGTTTTAACATAAACTTCAGGAGAGGATAACTTTTTACAAGTTTTAAATTGTTTGTTTGTGTTGAGGTTTTACAGCCCAGTCAACCTAATGGGGTCATGTCGAGCATGGTCAGTTTACCTAACCACACGTTTACTGGGCAGGCTTAGTCCTCTAAGCCGTTAACCAGTATTGTGCACATTCTTTCGCCAGAAACTGACAACTGCCCTTCTTGAATCAGGGGAAGGGAGAGAATGATCGTAGAAAATCTTTCATGATCAATCTCAAGGAAAGAATGTTACCGGCCTCGGCGGGGGTGGAAGCCGCGACCACCTGGTCTCCAGTCAGACGCGCATCCAACTGAGCCACCGAGGCCGGCACAAGTTTTAAATCCAATTCAAATACAGCAACAGAAATAATTTCTTTTCATTAAAAATTCAAATTATCATCTCACTGCTCTCTATTTACTACCTTCTGATAAAAGCTCTCTAAAGCATATGCAAACTGGCCAGATCAGACCAACCAGCACATATTCAGTTTGGACGTGGCATACTTAGGTCACCTTTCAATATCTATACAGTCTCTGGGAGAAATGTGCATAAGTGCAGTCTGATCTGGCTAGGCATTGTTTTTTTATGACAGATTTCATCATGTGAAGATGACAGGCAACAGCTGAATGTGTGCAAAATTGATACATGAAGATATGGCTGTATAAATGTATGCATATAAATGCATCTCATTGTTTTCCACTTATCCAACAATTCATACAGCCATATCATCAGGTAAAAAAATAGACACATTTAGGTACAAAACATAGTAAGGAATTGACCCTTGTCCTGCTGAATAAATTAAGATGCCATGCCCACTTCTAATTTTCAGCCAATCAGATTACTTGATCCGGATTATTGCTATAATTTCACATATTAATGGCAAACAGTGCAGATCTAGATCAGTTGGCTTCTTCAGAAGCCATGAAGAAGCCAGCTGATCTGGATCTACACCATTTGCAAAGGCAGGGTATATCTGGGTTCAGCAGGACAAGGGTTAAGGTGTCTCAATACTGAGGTTAAACATGGTATTATTGACCATCAGCGCCTACATTGCCTCTTTTAAATACAGAACCACTGGATACTGAGGAAATACAGACAAACACAGTAGGCCCTGATCAGATTGCATGTATACCCAGATGATCTGACTTTTGCTGTTCCTTTTGGCCCTTTAATTGCACTGTACATCATATATCGAGGGTTGAGCGCAAGACTGGCGTAAGTCAGATGGTTGTTTTTCCCCAAACCTAATCTCCTCACCATGAAGGCGTTATGAAGATTACAACATTTCTTTCTGTAAACAATGAAAATTTAGGTGCCATTGCTCGTATGAGCAATGGCACCTAAATTTGCATTGTTTACAAAGGGGTCCAAGTTGCCCCTAAACAAGGGTTTCAAAAATACGTTTGAGTTACCATAGTCTTGCGCTCAACCCTCGAAATAACATGAGTTGATTTTCTCAATCTTTGTTGTTCTTTATACCTCTTTTCCCAGGACAGCAGTCCCATTTGGTCAAGCAACATTCTACACATCTGAAATGGAGAGATCGGGTCCTGGCTATCTGTTGGCATCTGAGGTTTGGCCAGCATGCTGAAAAGATAATATAAATTATAAATACAATATTTTGCAATTTTATACAGCATACAAGCTAGTAATGCAAATAAATAGACCTTTGGGCATTTGCCAGAAAGAGACTTCATTTAGTGTATTATCCACAGTCTGTTTGTTTGTTTGTGTTGAGGTTTTACGGCCCAGTCAACCCAATGGGGTCATGTCGAGCACGGTCAGTTTACCTAACCACACGTTTACTGGGCAGGCTTAGTCCTCTAGCGGTTAACCAGTATTGTGCACATTCTTTCCAAAGGGCATCTGCTTTAGCTAATATAAGTACTACCATGCATGCTTGCCCAAGGTGAACAGTGGAAGTTATGATCTGCCTGTAAAGACAAATATGCACATCTGGGTCTTGACTGCATACATGTTAACCCTTGTCATGCTGAATAAATTAAGATGCCACACCCATTTCTAATTCTCAGCCAATCAGATTGCTTGGTCCCGACTGTTGCTATAAACTCACATACTTAATGGCAAAAAAGTTGGCTTCTTCAGAAGCCAACTGATCTGGATCTACACTGTTTGCAAAGGCAGGGTATATCCAAGTTCAGCATGCAAGGGTTAAAAATCCTTATTATTTTTTTAGCTCATTGTGGAGTGTTAAGAAAAAAAAAAAACAAACAACTTCACTGAACTTTCTTGACTAGTGTTACATTATTTTCTGCAAGAGACTGTTGACACAGAATTTACTTGAGACTGGGCATAGGAAACTCTATTGTATGCCATATAGATGTATCAATAGCAAGCTGGCCAATTAACCCTTCATTCACCATGACAAGGGTTAACTTAACTGAATTCTGAAGCCTGATCAGGACCTCTCCTGTGGTTCAGATTCTCCATTTTTCATACCCTGGCTTAGTAATATAGCTCCACATTATCAGTGTAATATCTAATGTAAGTTTCATCTACATGTATAAATGAGTTCCTCCAAACAGGAAGTGGCTTTATGACATACGCGACTCATTCAGACTTGGCATGTGCATCTGTACACTCTCATCAGTTTTCCCTAACAAAATGTTTCAGTTCCATACACTGTTAGTGACTAATGCAAACTCAAATCAGACTGTGTGGATGCCCAGGTGGATTCAGTATACGCTTGTCACATATGTCAAATGGTCAGTTTCTTTCTGGAGCAGTACATATGTTACAAACGGTAGGTAAAATGGATTAGAAAAATCAAGGACATGTATATGAGAGAATGCATACAATAAAAGGTAAAAAGCTACAAAATACTACTTCAATAAACATGCTAATTCTTAAAGCAATGCTTAAAAATCTTAAAAAAAATTATATCAACCTGAGCCTTTGGTCATTCAGAAACAGCATCAGGCATGTTTTTTCTATGTTATTGAGAAAATGAGAGAAAATGAAACTTTACAAAACAGAATGCATGCTTCAGCTGTGATAACTGACAATAATTTAGAAAACAGAATTCAGAAATCGGGTATATTGCTGCACCAAAATACATTTTGTGGGTACCGAGAAAAATTGCTTTGCTGAGGTGATACCTCTTGAGTACCCATACTACATGCTTTAATGCAAAAGTAACAAAATTATTTCTTTATCCTTTTACCAGGACCTATGACATGAATAACACCATCATACAGAAAATGAAATATGGTAAATGTCCTAAAATTTCATACATGAAAGTTTCTGACAAAATGGCATATGCAAACAGAGCAGACCCAGATCAGACTGCTGCTCCTGAGTCTGATCAGGGTCTACACTGTTTGCCATTCTACTAAGTATTTTAAGGAACAACTGCATAACAAGAGGACCATGATGGTCCTATATCATTCACCTGACCAAACAGATTTGCATATTTACTGTTGAAGTTTCAGCCAAGTTCACTGCTCTAGGATTTTTGTATAAACTTTATAGCACTAACCACCCCCACCTCCCTCCACCACACCCCCGGCCATGTTTTTTTACAAATCTTGACAACTTGAACTGAATCTTAAAAGAGGGTCACCAAAGGAACATTTCTGCCAAGTTATATTGAAATTGGTCCAGTGGTTTAAAAAGTTTTATATAGCTATAAAGCCCTACTCCCTAACGGCCATGTTTTTTGACGAATCATGACAGCTTGAACAAACTTGGTAGAGGGTCACCAAAGGAACATTCCTGCCAAGTTATACTGAAATCTGTTCAGTGGTTTCTGACAAGAAGATTTTTAAAGTTTTCTATTTAGATATATAGGGAAAACAAGAAGATTTTTTTTCAAGTTTTCTATATAGATATATAGGGAAAATAAGCCCCACCCCCTTGCAGCCATATTTTTTGAAGAATCATGATGGCTTGAACAACCTTGGAAGAGGGTGGCCAAAGACACATTCCTTCCAAGTTATATTGAAATCGGTCCATTGGTTTCTGCCAAGAAGATTTTTAAAGTTTTCTATATAGATACGTATATAGGGAAAATAAGCCCTGCCCCCTGGTGGCCATGTTTTTTGACAAATCCAAACAGCTTGAACAATCTTGGTAGAGGATCACCAAAAGAACATTTCTGCAAAATTATATGGAAATCGGTCCAATGGTTTGGGACAAGATGATTTTTACATTTTTCTATATATAGGGAAAATAAGCCCTGCCCCTGGTGGCCATGTTTTTTGACAAATCCAAATGACTCAAACAATCTTGGTAGAGGATCACTAAAGGAACATTTCTGCAAAATTATATGGAAATCGGTCCAGTGGTTCTGACAAGAAGATTTTTAAAGTTTTCTATATAGATATATAGGGAAAATAAGCCCCACCCTCTGGCAGCCATGTTTTTTGACGAATCCAAATGGCTTGAACAATCTTGATAGGATCACCAAAGGAACATTTTTGCAAAATTATATGGAAATCAGTCCTGCGGTTTCTGACAAGAACATTTTTTAAAGTTTTCTATATAGATATATTGGGAAAATAAGCCCCGTCCCCTAGCGGCCATGTTTTTTGACAAATCCAAATGGCTTGAACAATCTTGGTAGAGGATCACCAAAGGAACATTTCTGCAAAATTATATGGAAATCGGTCCAGTGGTTTCGGACAAGAAGATTCTTAAAGTTTTCTATATAGATATATAGGGAAAATAAGCCCGGCCCTCTGGTGGCCATGTTTTTTGACAAATCCAAATGGCTTGAACAATCTTGGTAGAGGATCACCAAAGGAACATTTCTGCAAAATTATATGGAAATCGGTCCAGTGGTTTCAGACAAGAAGATTTTTACATTTTTCAATATAGATATGTAGGGAAAATAAACCCCGCCCCCTGGCGGCCATGTTTTTTGACGAATCCAAATGGCTCGAACAATCTTGGTAGAAGATCACCAAAGGAACATTTCTGCAAAATTATATGAAAATCGGTCCAGTGGTTTCTGACAAGAAGATTTTTAAAGTTTTCTATATAGATATATAGGGAAATTAAGCCCCGCCCCCTGGTGGCCATGTTTTTTGACGAATCCAAATGGCTTGAAACAATCTTGGTAGAGGATCACCAAAGGAACATTTTTGCAAAATTATATGGAAATCAGTCCTGTGGTTTCTGACAAGAACATTTTTTAAAGTTTTCTATATAGATATATTGGGAAAATAAGCCATGTCCCCTAGCGGCCATGTTTTTTGACGAATCCAAATGGCTTGAATAATCTTGGTAGAGGATCACAAAAGGAACATTTCTGCAAAATTACATTGAAATCGGTCCAGTGGTTTCTGACAAGAAGATTTTTAAAGTTTTCTATATAGATACACAGGGAAAATAAGCCCCACCCCATGGCGGCGCTGTTTTAAACAAATCCAAATGGCTTGAACAATCTTGGTAGAGGATCACCAAAGGAACATTTCTGCAAAATTACATTGAAATCGGTCCAGTGGTTTCTGACAAGAAGATTTTTAAAGTTTTCTATATAGATACATAGGGAAAATAAGCCCCGCCCCCTGGCGGCAATGTTTTTTGACGAATCCGAATGGCTTGAACAATCTTGGTAGAGGATCACCAAAGGAACATCTCTGCAAAATTATATTGAAATTGGTCCAGTGGTTTCTGACAAAAAGATTTTTTAAGTTTTTAGTTGAAAAATCTATTTTTAGCTCCTGTGACCTAGATATGCAATGGACCGGAACCATTTGAACAACTTTGAAAGAGGACCAACCAAGGATCATTCCTGTGAAGTTTGGTCAAAATCCAATCAGTGGTTTAGGAGGAGATGTTGTTTAAAGATTGTGGACGGACAGACATACGGATGACGACGACGATGACGGACGGTGAGTGATCACAAAAAGCAAAATTTAAGACAGGAAAGTTTGGAATAAAGTATTTGAAATTTTGGGACATTTACCGTAATGCACACATAAAAGACACTACCAGATTTATCCAGAATATTACACTATCCTATTTACCTTGTGTATTTAGAGAGACAGGCCTGACCAACCCGTGAAGACACACAATAGATACTCCAGAATGCAGTGTATGATTTTGCTCTACACTGTTTGCCATTCATCCAGCAACTTTTAGACACCTAAACATGTTATTTTATCAAGTTCTAGGACAAGCATGGTAAAAAGTTATGGTGTAAAAATATTTAGGGTAAACATGGCAGTTTGTTTTTGTTTCTCTGCAAAAAAAGTATGTAGTGGATGTGGCAATGGAGAAATAAAGAAAATATTCAGCTGAATACATTTTTTACAAAGAAATTTAACTCCATACAATATTATTACATACCATATTTACCCTAACTATTCAGACACCATAACTACTAACCATACTGCTAAAACTTGAACTTTCCAAAAATTTAAACAAGGTCATTTGGCTTCATGGTGATGTAATTACAAAAGTGGTCACCGAATGGCAAACAGTGTAGACCTGAATAGACCTGAATAGACAACATATTCTACAGCATCTGAACTGGGTCTATAGTGTTTGCCGAGACCTGTCTCTCCAAATAGTTGGGGTAAACATGGTAAAATAAGAAAGTTGTCATGCAGTACAGATACATGCCAAAAGACACACAAAAACATTTTCAATAGGCTATATAATTAATGGTATAGACTTCTTTTTTGTTTCTCAGATAGTACAAAAATGAATGCTAATGCTAAAATAAAATCACATTTAGAGAGATACATGTACAAAACATACATTCAAATATCAACTTTAGTAAAACAAATGCAACAATAATCAATCTTAGGGTAAGGTTATTAAAACAGACCTACTTGTATTATGTTTAACTATGTCTGTGACACTTAACAGCATTTTTAGCTTCTGATATAATTTTTCTGTGATTGCGTAATTTTTATCACTCAATAAACTGTTGCTTTCATAAGCATATAATAACACATGTTATATGCCACTTGATAACCAGTATATTAGTATATGTTTTTCCTTAGTGCTCCACTGATTGATACCAAATCTCATTACTAAAACCAACCAATCCAAATGACACGTTTATATCTAATCTTGTTAAAATTCTGAGAAGTGGGATTTCTGAGATTTTGCTAGTAACTGAAAACATAGTTCTAGAATAATCAGCCAAAGGGACAGAATGACTGTAGAAATTATTTCTGAAAGTTATCTTCAGTTATGTAACTGGACAGGATCTGCAGTCAGATGTGCTGTCAACTGTGCTATGGAGCACAGCACTTGCAGTGAATTAGGCCTTTATTGTTTACACATCAATTTGTACATTGTAGAGTTTGTTTGTTTGTGTTGAGGTTTTACGGCCCAGTCAACCCAATAGGGTCATGTCGAGCGCGGTCAGTTTACCTAACCACACGTTTACTGGGCAGGCTTAGTCCTCTAAGCGGTTAACCAGTATTGTGCACATTCTTTTGCCAGAAACTGACAACTGCCCTTCTTTAATCAGCGGAAGGGAGAGAATGACCGTAGAAAATATTTCATGATCAATCTCCTCGAAAGAATGTTGCCGACCTCGGCGGGGGTTGAACCCGCGACCACCTGGTCTCCAGTCGGACGGCGCATCCAACTGAGCCACCGAGGCCGACTGTACATTGTAGAGACACTGGTCAGAATATGTTGATGGCCAAAGCTCTAGAGAAGAGGGGTATCCAGATCTACAATGTATGTTTTGGTTAATCCTTGTCATGCTGAAGAAATCGAGCTGTTCTAATTGTCAGCCAATCAGATGCCTTGATCCAGATTGTTGCTATAAATTCACATACTGAATCACAAACAGTGCAGATCCAGATCAGTTGGCTTCTTCAGAAACCAACTGATCTGGATCTACACTGGTTGCAAAGACAGGGTATATCTTGGTTCAGCAGGACTAGGGTTAAGAAATAAGGGAACTATAATACTTATTGTTTGGAAAAATGCCTTATATAAAGTACAGCCTGTCTTATTGTTTGTGTATCAAAAGGCTGTGTTTCCCTTGATATTTCTCATGTACTCTATACTAACGATCAACTCAATGAGAACTCACTGACAGAACTTTATGTTTAATTCATAAGACCATTTCCACAGAAACAAAACCAAAAAAATACGCAGCCATCACCAAATTCTGATTGTAGGTTGGAGAAAAATAAAAAGAGCTAAGGGTGTGCAAGAAATATGTGTACGGATCAACAACTATTTTTCTGAACAAAGAATAAAACCAGGTAATGTAGTAATTTAAACTTTACCAATCTCTGAGCATATTCAGCAGATCATAAACTGGTGATATTTTTTCTTACTTTTTATAGAAAACAGGATTTGAGACTCCAAAGGAGACAATATGCATGAAATGTCAAAACCTGTTTATGGGAAAAAATCAGAAAAATATTTCAGTGTGTCGTTTACTAAAACTTTACCCATAATTTATTAAGGATATCAGCAAGGCTATTCCAGTGAGTACCATAAAATGTTTTTGGTTTAAAATCCCCTTCTGAATGAGAAATGTTGTAGGAAGAAAAAAACTGATGTCTTCTAGAAATGAACCCAAGGTCACCTAGCCTAATCGACTCTTAGACATGTCCCAAGGATTAATCCCTTCCTCTGAAGCTATGTAAAACTTCTAATGCTGGACAATAAAAATAAGCTTATCACTAGCAACACTATTGATTTTCTGTATACTGATATAGAATCACTAGTTCTACAAAGCCATATCCAATGATTAAAAAAATGTGAACTTTAGGCGATATTTTGTCTTCTGCAGATTTCTTCTTATTCCCAGACTTTAAGCCTTAAAATAATGCATCATCATGGTATGCAGTGTACTTTACAATCTGAGAAAAGATTGTTCCAAACAAAGGCAGTTTAATATAATAAAAGGTAATGGTTTTGATTGAGTTGAGGTTTTACGGCCCTGTCATCCCATTAGGGTCATGTTGCGCCGAAAAGGTAACGGTTAAAACTGTTTTAACAGTACCAATCTTCTGATTTCTGTATAACCAGATCAATCTGTAAATCATCAAAGGCTTATTCAGGCAGACATCAAAGACTTGATCAGAGACTGTGCCTTTGATTTTTTTTTTTTTTTTTTTTTTTTAATAGAGATTACAAAAATATTTTTTGCATCATTTTAAAAATACAATCAATGAAAGTGAACTCTCATATAAAACTAATGGTAAACATTAGACAAACACTACATACTGATTTATACATGTATATTTTAAAGGTAAACATGCTATGTTTAAAGAAAAATTACCTGTATTCATGTGGACATGGTTAAGTACACTTTTTAAAGGAGTCAATTAAATGAGTACCACAAGGTAAGTTTTGGTGCAAAAATATTTATTTTTTAATGCTAAGCACTCTGGGTAAACATTCCAGCAGATGACATTTTGAAATATTTTTCTTATTTTTTCCCCCCAAAAAAACAGGATTTGACATTTCATGCAAACTGTCTCCGATGGAGACATTTGTATGAAATGTCAAATCCTGGTTTCTGGGAAAAAATAAAAAAAATATCACCAATTTGTCATCTGCTGAATTATTCCAGAGAATGGTAAATGTTAAATACTCCTTTTACATGGTGCTTTGCTCACACTAGTCAGCTCAGTCTCCCCATGAAGACTCAAATCACTCAGGAGCAGTTTGATCTCAGTCTACACAGTTTGCTCAGGTATGTCTTTCCAGGGTTATTTTACTATGAACTGAATAATCCTGGGCCCAGTTGTTCAAAGCATCATTAGCTTAACAAGCTCGTTAAAGGTCATTTCGTTAATAGTTTTTTTGTTTGTTTGTGTTGAGGTTTTACGGCCCAGTCAACCCAATGGGGTCATGTCGAGCGCAGTCAGTTTACCTAACCACACGTTTACTGGGCAGGCTTAGTCCTCTATGCGGTTAACCAGTATTGTGCACATTCTTTCGCCAGAAACTGACTCGTTAATAGTTTTAGCGAATTCAATATACAATATTCTGATATTTTTTCAGCAAAAAATTTCAGCATATTTGCGTATCACTCAATGTAAATTTTAACAAATCGTTAACTAACGACATCGTTAGTTTTGAATAACTAGGCCCTGGTCATTCTAAATACTTTTGCCAGCAGTTAGGCACCCCTAGAATGACTGACAAACAGCTACAGCCCCTGACTAGTTTGCATGCATGGAGCTTCTTCTTTCATTGGTTTTCTCACAGTACACCTTATTATCACAACTGTTACTGTGGGGAAATACTATATTCTAGATATTCTTCCACTGGACTCCAATGGCTAAATAAGGGTATCAAAAGGTAGCAAAGCTCCAGACAAGGTGCTTTTTTCAACCAAAAATTGTTTATATTTTTCTTATCACAGTGTAGCTCCAATACATCGCGGTCCGTTATTTCGCGAAATCCAGTATATCGGGAATAGGCCATGGCTCCCAAATTTTCCATAAGCAAAATAAAAAAAAAAAAAAAAAAAAAAAAAAAAAAAAAAAAAAAAAAAATTAAAAACATAAAATGTTTGTTGTTTTATTTAACTTCAGAAAAACAAAAAACAAAAAAAAAACGTGTTCCGCCTCCGGTAATTGATTTTTCGCGCCTATCCCGACGCTAAGTCGCGTCAGGTATTATATGACAAACAATCCACTTAGTGTCGATCAGCGCACACGTTGATTATAATTGGCAAACAATAAATTATATCGCCGTAATTGTCGTAATCATTATCATCATTTAGTACATAGATCTACTCAATGCTCAATCAGTCAATGATGCCCACAAACTAATTTTGCTCAGCAGGGGAAAACGGTCCACCTCCTTTTCAACACCAGCAAATTTTACAAGACAGTAGTCTTACGATGTTTCTGTCCAACATACACAGATCGTAGTCCGCTTATTTTACACTTCTGTAGATATAAATATTTCAGAAGAAAACAAATGCGTCAAAAAAACAAAACAAAAAAAACAAAAACAATAAAAAAATAAATAAAAAGAAATTAACTTTGATAAACGACATTTTTTTTTGTTTTTTTTTTTTTGCGCCCGCAATATAAGCCAAGGGAAGCAACTCAAGTTATCTCAGCACAATTGAGTAACTTCCCTTCGCCGTTCAAGGGAACCAGAGTATCCAAAATGAAAATGGCATCCTAAATTGTCAATCCGATGATTTCTTGTTTTCAAAAGTAGTTTATCAGCTAGTTTCGATTGGAATTACTTGTTAGACATAGTGTACCATTGTAAATTATTCCATTGAGCAATTCTAATCCAATTTTAACTAGACAAAGTGCCCAGTGGGGCACATATACCCCCGACCAGCGCTACCGCCAGTTTTTAAAGAGCACAAAGTATGTAGCTTTGACTCTGGAGATGGCAGTTATATGCTTTATGTTATAACATTGAAAAACTTCAATCACACATAATATGAAGCCCTTGACCTCAAAGATCAGGCACAGGTGCAGGGATTGAGCTTAATAAAACTTTAGCCCTATAACTATCACCATATACTAGGAAATCAATCAGTCTTTATAATATAAGCAAAAATGACATTTGTATGAAAAGTCTGTGACCTTGACTTAAAAGCCATGCCCCAGCTTGGGGATGGTGCCGAGAAAAACTTTAGACCTATATATACCATCATGCTTAATATTAATGAAACCAACAAAAGCGTTTTCATAATATAGCTATATAAATTTTAATGAAAATTTTAAGGTCACCTGCCTACTCAATGCCCTCTACATATCGGTAAAGTATCACAAAAATATCTTAAAGAATTTTTAGAGTTATTTCCCGCACAAGATTTAAATACCCAAGGGAGAAAACTGCAGAATGGAGTCAGAAAGTCATTCTTGAATGTGATATGCCTACTCAATGTCCTATACATACTGGTGAAGAATCATGAAAATATCTTAACATGTTTTAAAGTTATGGTTTGCACAATTTTTTTTACAATTCTGGAGACAAGGGGAGATAACTCATGGACCAAGTCATTTAGAGTTGTCTTTCTTGTACCTGACACCCTACCAAATGCCCTCTACAACCTGACAGTTTCCTGAAAATAGCTCAAAGGGTAGTTAGGAGTTATGGGGTGCACAATAATGCATTTATGGACAGACAGACGGATGGATGGATGAATGGATGAATTCCATGCTGATAGTTATATCCCCTTAACCTCTCGGTAGGAGGATAACGAAATTCAACAAAAGGTCTTGATGGTATAGCTATATAAACTTAGATGCAAATTTTTTTACTTTTATATGAAATTTCTATGTCTGTGACCTTGACCTCAAGGTCATACCCCGGGATGGGGATGATACTGAGTAAAACTCTAGACCTATATCTACCAACATGTCAAATATAGATGAAATTCCTCAGGGGTCTTGATGGTATAGCTATATAAACTTAAACACAAAAAACTTTGACTTTTTTATAAAAATTCTAAGTCCGTGACCTTGACCCCAAGGTCACCCCCAGGGTGGAGATGGTGCTGATAAAAACTTTAGACCTATATCTACCATCATGCCAAATATGAAAGAAATCCATCAAAGGGTCTTCAAAATATAAGGTCTTATAAACTTAAACGCAAGAACTCTGACCCTGTGATAGAAAGATGAACGAACGAATGAACGAACGAATGAACGTACGAACGAACGAACATACAAACGAACAGAAAAGCGAAAACTATATACCCCCACATACTTCGTATGTCGGCGGTATAATTAGGAAATATGGTGACAACATAACTGAATGCCATTTATCCGTGATATCTCAGCAAACTACCACAGCGACAAACCGAGTGAGTGTTATGCACGCCGTTATACATGCATGGTACATGTCGGGACTTATATCGCGCTCCGTTTATATCGCAATAGCGGACTCTGGACCCCCGAGGACTGCGATATATTGGAGCTACACTGTACTCCACAAAAGCATGTTATGGTACTCACTGATGAGTACCAACAACATATGTTTTTGTGGAGAAATAAGAAAAATATTTCACTGATGCCACCTCTTATCTGGAGCTATGGGTAGGTGACATAATATGATTTTTAAGATAATATTTCAGGAATTATTATTATTATTTTTTTTTTTTTTTTGTTATTTCTGCACTAAAACATACTTGCCAGTGCTCACTGGAATTGCCTTCCGAAGGAAATTCCAATGATGTCATAGCTCCGGGTAAGGTGTTTTTTATTTCAACCCAAAGCTGTTGATATTTTTTGTTATTTCTCCACAAAAGCCAAAGCACTTATAATCAGTATCCACAACATATGTTTATGTGGAGAAATCAGCAGGGCCCAGTTGTTCAAAGCGTCATTTGCTTAATGAGCTCGTTAAGGGTCATTTCGTTAACTGTTTTAGCAGATTCAATATACAATATTCTGATATTTTTTGCTGAAAAAATGTGAGTAGCTTTTGTACTGCAAAAGCTACTCACATTTTTTCAGCAAAAAATTTCAGCATATTTTGCGTATCACTCGATGTAAATTTTAACGAATCATTAACTAACAACATCGTTAGCTTTGAACAACTGGGCCCAGAAAAGCATTTTCTGGATATTCCTCTTATTTGGATGTGTAGCAAAAATTCTGAATACTGCCGTTATATGGACCTATCGACAAACCTACATGTTTGCAGAATAAGCAAGTACTCTATATGTAAATTCAATAATTTTTAATCCACTACAAACATTTAAAATAGCATGTTAAAGCTATATAGTTTATTCCTTACAATATATGTGTATACACAAGTTTATTCATACCAGTTTATTCATTAATACTAATAACACAGACAAAACAGTACATGTATACAATATACCAGAGCTATAACAAGCCGCGAGTTAATAGGGTAAATGTCCTAAAAAATCATACATCAAACTCTCTGACAAAATGGCATAAGCAAACCATGCAGACCCAGATCAGACTGCTCCTAAAGGAATGGTCTGGTCAGGGTCTACACTGTTTGTCAATCCACTAAGTATTTTAAGAAGCAACAGCATAATAAGCAAAATGTAGGTAAAACTGCATGGAATAAAGTGTTTGATAATTTAGGACATTTATTGTAATACCTTCTTACACATAAACTGTAGCGGCCCAGATCAGCAGGAACATATGTACAGCCTACACAGAAGCATAGTACGGTAAATGTCCTAAAAATTCGAACATTTTATTTACTTTTTTGCTCACATTTTGCTTTTCATGCAGTTATTCCTTAAAGTAATAAGTGGACTGTCAAACAGTGTAGACCCTGATCAGACAGCTCCTTAGGCGCAGTCTGATCTGGTTCTACACTGTTTTCATTTGCAATTTTGTCAGACACTTTGATGTTCGAAATTTTAGGACATTTACCGTATTACATCTAGATAAAAGGAGCACTAGCAGTGAAGTTCCTGTCAAACTGTACAAATGCACAGCTTATCTGAGATTCCTTCATACAGTAACCCTTCACTTGTTGTAGCTTGAGTAATAAAGTTAAGTCTTTTAAGTTGTTCAGACACAGAAAAGTTCCAGTTGCAATAAACTTGTGATTGCTAACCTCCACCAATTCTGAGATATCAGTGTTTGCAAACAGTAACAACCCTAACCAGAAAGCACACAGGTACAGCCTAGTCTGGTCTATTTGCATACAGGATAAAAGTTGGCTTTTCTACAGTGTAAGAAACCAACATACTCTTATACCAAAACATGTGACTGATATTTGTTCCCATATGAAAAATCCTGAAGTAATTAACCCATACATACCTAAATATCATCAATGAATTCTTCCATCATGAATGTTGGAAAGATCTATTGTCTACTCAAAGGGCTGTTATACAGAAACTGATTTAACTGTTTCTGTGACAAAACTGGAAATGTCATAGCTTGGTTGCTTTGGAGTTTAATGGCCCACCAGTCAACTCTATTTCAGTCATTTTGAGCCAGTAAAAGTCATGGCAAATAGTGTAGACCCTGATCAATGCCACATCTTATCTAGGTCTACAGTGTTTGTAAATGCCCTCTTTTGGGGAATGCCAGGCATTAATGGGTAAATGTCATAATATACTTCTACACCTGTCACAAGTAATCTAAATTGGTTTTGTTAGCTGAAAAATCTACCCTAGTTATGAAGCTAGCATTTGTGGCTAATACAGCTAGCTATTTTAGATTTTATGACAAGTGATGTTTTATGCTTTTTAGCCTTAAGCACACTCTCAAAATTCAGACGACAAATTGATGATATCTTCTTTTGTTGAGAAGGGATTTTTGATGATAATTCTGGGATAATTTTCTCCAGTTCTACATAAAATTTTATGTTGTGGGGTACTCATTAGAAGCATTTCAGCAAGGTGCTTCTAACCCACAGCATATGTTCTTATGGAAATATAAGAAAAAAATATCCCAGAATTATTGGCAACAAATCTCTGAATGTTTATACTATTACAGGGACATTGAACTGTATACAGCACACAGGAAGATCCTGACTGGCCTATGCAAATGTGTGTAGGATAGTCACATCCACACACACAGGCTGGTCTGGATCTATGCATATAGCAAAATGATAGTGTCTCAGTTACTTTTGTTGTGCTGCTGAAAAAATCAATTTGTAATGTGGTGAATGTTCTAAAATTCGAGCACTTTATTCCATTTTTTTTAGGCAAAAATTTTGCTTTTAATATGTTGTTTCTTAAAATACTTATTGGAATGGCAAAAAGTGTAGACCCTGGTCAGACTGCTCCTCAAGAAGCAGTCTGATCTGCGCCTACAGTTTGCATATGACATTTTTTCAGAAACTTCAGTGTGCGAAATTTTAGGGCATTTACCATACCAAACATTCTGTATGCTTAAGTCAGTATTGGTGAAGGTTGAACAATCCAGACTGTGAGAGAAGCATTATAAGTAGATATAAAGTTAGAAAAGTTCCTGTTACACTAGACAACACTTACTGGTCATCATCCATTCGTCTGAGCAGAATGAAAACAAATCAAGTTCTTCATTAGAAAAATATTTTCTTAAATTTTAATTTCTTTACACCAACTGAAAAAATATTAATTTCTAACGCAAGTATATGTATATTGTCTAAAAATTTGTTATTCAAAGAGTCTGTTATTTTCAGTTTCTGTTTATAGTAATATTAACAAAGGTCTGTTCATGCAGGATGGCAGAATGTTATCAAAATGCTTGAGCATGCTTGACATCTCATCATTCTATGCACTTATGCAATTTATTTATTTTCCATGCATGCTGACAGTACTGTTTTAATCCTACTGTCCTTTTGACATCACTTGGAAAGACGTGTTTTGCTTGGCATTTTATTTTAAATTAAATATCTTGTTCTGATTGACCATATCCTATCATTTGTCTTTTCTGTTTCTGTGTTCTGTTCTCAAATATCTATCCTAAAATTAAATTTATGGACAAATATTAGTCTGACCTGTGCAATTTCTATATTAAGGTGAATTTTTGGAATTTTTACCTAAGAAAATATTTTTTACTTTTTTTTGCTGATTTTAAATTGTTGATGTTTCACAACAATACTGTGAAAATTTCGAAAAAATTTAACAAATGGAACTTGTTGTAAACCTGCCTCCAAGCTACCTACCCACTGATTTCTGCATAATTTGAAGCCATTTTTACCATGGGAAAAAGTGAAAATATTTGATGTTTTTTAAAACCAATGACTAGAATAAAACTGTTTGTGCAGAGGCAGTTACAACAAAAGGTTTTGCATAAAATCATGACAAAAAATTGCAAATTTACTTTTATGTAAAGCCCCTAGCAAAAAACGACTTTCTGAAAGATGTCAAAAGCACAGTAAATATTGGAATACAGTAACTCCTTTAAAAATACATATTTGTCCTAAAATTTGAGTTAACCCATTAGATTACCTTTTGATGTGTCTAAAAACTGCTGGATGAATGGCAAACAGGGTAGACCCTGATCAGGATCTGGGTCTACAGTGTTTGCTCAGGTCAGTCTGTCCCAATGCTTAGGGTTTTAACAGAAGTTATAATCAGCATTTAAAAGTTAAGGCAGCAATGGGAACTGTCATGAGAAAATCTGTCTTGTGGCACAGAACAATGAATGCCCACCCCAGTCTGATGATGACTTCTACTGTTTTGCACACAAAATACTGAAACTTCAAAGGATCTAGACTGAGAATGGTGTACTGATCAGGCAGAACACCATTCATATGAGCCAGTGCATGACAAAACCTACAATGAGACTTGTAAGACCAGCAAAGACTCAGATCAGTCTGCACATCTCCATAGTCTGATCATAGTCTTTGCTGATCACATGTGCTTTCTACGACCTCCACGCTATCCAAAGTGGGATAAGCAAGAACCTTTGCCATACTGGGCAAATGTACAGATTGATCTGAGTCTTTGCTGGTCACGCAGGTTTTATTATAGGTTTTGCTGTGCTCTGGCTCATATATCTTATAACTTGTTAACCCTTGTCCTGCTGAATAAATTAAGATGCCATGCCCACTTCTAATTTTCAGCCAATCAGGTTACTAGATCCAGATTTTTGTTATAAATTTGCACTCTTGATGGCAAACAGTGCAGGTCAAGATCAGTTGGCTTCTTCAGAAACCAACTGATCTGGATCTACACTGTTTGCAAAACAGGGTATATCCGGGTTCAGCAGGACAAGGGTTAACACTTCTGCCCTTGAGTTTCTAAAATGGACTCTTCCATCTCTGAATTTGACTCTGAATTTGAAGAGAATAGCAAACAGTATAGATTATTATGTACCATCTCATCTGGATCAACACTGTTTGCATAAGTATTTGTTTTGGTCTACCAGTCTGAAGGGTTAAAGAGCAGCATTTGAATATAAATGGAATAATTTTCTCCATTCCCAGCTAGCATTCTACGTAAATCTACATCGGGCCGTCATCGGCCCGTCAGCTACCCTGACGGGCCGATGACGGCCCGATATAGATTTACGTAGAATGCTGACTGGGTTTCTTCATAAGGACATGCTATGGGTAAAAACCTATAACTTGTACTCATCATTAACCAAGTTCTTTGCAAATAGTACAGGTCAGGTTTTCTCATGATCTATAGTGTAGAGCTCAAATTATACATAGCTTCAGATAAGGCCCTTTTTTAAACAACAATTGTTAATATTTTTCTTATGTCTCCATGAAAACATATGTTGTGGTACTTATTAGAAATGCCTTGCTGAGGTGCTTCCAATGAGTACCCACAACATATGTTTTCATGGAGAAATAAGAAAAAAATATTTTCCCGGTACCACTCTTATCTGGAGCTATGTGGTTAACTTAAATTATTTCATCTGTTAAAAGAGTTTAGAATCATCTGTAATCATGGCTGTGATATGTGTGTTTAGAGTTCTCTTGATAGCTCACACACTGACCAAATGACAACTTCATTTAACCCTTTCATCCCTGAGTTTCTGACTTGGACTCTTCCAACCTTGAATTCAGACAAGTCCACTGATGCAATAGAGGTTTCAGTTTAAAACCCAAAACAGAATGGCAAACTGTTATCTGTTTTGGTCTGCAAGAATAAAAGGGTTAACTACATTTAAAGAGAAAGATAATTTGAGTGTAATTTACAAGGAAAAATGTGAGCTTGATGGCCAAACCCAACAACATAGATCCAAATCATCCAGGCAGACTGAACTAGACTTAATCTTGTCATGCAGAATAAATTAAGATGCCACTCCCACTTCAAATTTCCAGCCAATCAGATTACTTGATCCATGTTTTTGATAGAAATTCACATATTTAATGACAAACAGTGCAGACTCAGATCAGTTGGTTTCTTCAGAAGCCAACTGATCTGGATCTACACTGTTTGCTAAGACAGTGCATGTCCTGTTCAGCAAGAGAAGGGTTAAGCTTTCAAACAAACCCAAAAGGCGCTAAATATTAGAACAGAAGAACCTGAGCAGAGTAGATCAGGGCCCAGTTGTTCAAAACTTAAAGAAATTGTTAGCTAACATGACGTTAAAATTTCTACCTCGAAATATGCCAAATACATTGATGTTTTTTGCTGAAAAAATGTTAGCTATTGCATTCACATTTTTTCAGGAAAAAATATCAAAGTATTTGAAAATACCTTAGCTACTTTGTTTGTATGTGTTGAGGTTTTACGGCCCAGTCAACCCAATGGGGTCATGTTGAGCGCGGTCAGTTTACCTAACTATACGTTTACTGGGCAGGCTTAGTCCTCTAAGCGGTTAACCAGTATTGTGCACATTCTTTCGCCAGAAACTGACAACTGCCCTTCTTGAATCAGCGGAAGGGAGAGAATGACCGTAGAAAATATTTCATGATCAATCTCCACGAAAGAATGTTGCTGACCTTGGCGGGGTTGAATCCGCGACCTCCTGGTCTCCAGTCAGACGGCCCATCCAACTGAGCCACCGAGGCCGGCTACCTTAGCTATAACAATTAACAACTTTGTCATTAAGGAGCTCATTAAGTTAACAATGGGCCTAGACTGCTCCTAGAGGATCAGGGTTTACACTGTTTGCCATGCCACCAGCTCTTTTTTGACAGATTGTTGTGTGGTAAAATCATCTTGTTCAAATTTAGGATAATTACAGAAATAAGATGTCCTGATTTTTAAGCTAAGCTAAGTGATGAACTATTTGTATTTTTATGTAAAATAAATGCTTAAAAAAAAGAACAGCCATTGGTCAGTGAGTGAATAGATTCTGAATATTCCTATAACATAATACTGATAAACTTACCTAGCATCACTCTTGTGTTTGTTATAATAGTCAAGTTCAGCCTCTTTCTGGTGTAGAACCATGTCCTTCATCATTGTTTCTGCATGCTCATTAAGATCTTCCGGAATAGGTGCTTCAATGTTTAGTGGAACACCAGGGATCAGCAGACATTCAGGACTGGTATGGCCAATATAGCCCAGCAACTAAACAGAGTACAGTTTTAAAAAGTGCCACTAATTAGTCAGACACCTTTGTTTGTTTGTGTTTGCGTTGAGGTTTTATGGCCCAGTCAACCCAATGGGGTCATGTCAAGCACGGTCAGTTTACCTAACCACACTTTTACTGGGCAGGCTTAGTACTCTAAGCAATTAACCAGTATTGTGCAAATTCTTTCGCCAGAACTGACAACTGCACTTCTTGAATCAGCGGAAGAAGTCAGACATCTTTACTCCTTACATTACTGCTAAAATGTGAATAGACCATTTTATCACCTGCTGATATGTATAAAGTCCTGAATGAGTGGCATGCTGAGAATTGCAGCATCTGATCAGGATATACACTATTTGCCAAGGTCTGCCTGAATACTTAAAATGACTTGCTGTGTATAAAACACAGCTACACAGCTATATCAGTGGCAAACAGTGCAGACCTGATCAGAGGCTGCATTCTCTGCCATCTGATCTGGGTCTACATTGTTTGTTTAGTCTGGAGACCCCTAAAAGGGTAAATGGCATACAGTGCAGACCCAGATCAGATGCTGCAAAACATGGCATCTGATCAGGGTCTCCACTGTTTGCAAATAGTTTAGCCATTTTTCTCAAGGAATATCTAAATCTCAGAGCTGGACCTACCTAAAATTGAAATGGGACTCTTCTAATACATAGTGTGGGAGAGTCTATTCAGTCTACAATGGGTTAAAGCCTGCCTGAATACTTAGAGCTAGATACAGTAGTTGTACATGGACCATGTCATGATTATTTGTGTGAGTTGAGGTTTTACAGAACATTCAAATTCACAAGGGTCATATGGAGCATGATCAGTTCATCTAATCACACTTTTCTTGAGCAGGCTTAATCAGTGCTTGTGCACATACTGACAACTGCCTTTCTTGAATCAGCAGAAGGGAGAAATGGCCTTAGAAGTTATTTCATGATCAATCTCCATGAAAATTATGTGACTGAGCTGGGGTTAGAACTCACTATCCCTGAATCTGCAGTATGCTAATGAACGTTTGTTGGTGTTGAGGTTTTACAGCCCAGTCAACCGAATGGGGTCATGCCGAGCATGATCTGTTCACCTAACCACAATTGTACTTAGTCCTCTAAGCGGTTGACCAGCATTGTGCACAGTCTTTTGCCAGAAACTTACAACTACCCTTCTTGAATCAGCCGAAAGGACAGAATGACCGTAGAAAATATTTCATGATCAATCTCCAGAAAAGAATGTGTGGGGTCGAACCAGCAACCTCCTGATCACCACTCGGATGTCCATCCAACTGAGTCACCGTGTCCAGCTTATGGTATTATGACAACAAAATATGTTTAATCTTTAAGTGAGCAATTCCCATATTCATCTTCCATTATAACTGTGGCTAGGCACAGTTAAACCCTCCAAAATACAACTTCCTACGAAATGAAGCCCCAGATTTGAATGGCATGCATATCCATGCTGTCTTGCTAAGTCCTTTGTTGTTTCCACCCATAGTACATAAACTCTGACACAGTTGTAGATAAAAAGAGGTAACCCGATACATACTTTATTTCTCCTGAAAATGTATATTGTGGTGACACATTAGATTTATATCATTAAGGCAACACTAATGAATTCAAACATACATCTATGCTTTGAGAAAATTAAAAGCAACATCAAAGGGCCCAACAGGGCTGTTTAGACTGTTTGTTTGTTTGTGTTGAGGTTTTACGGCCCAGTCAACCCAATGGGGTCATGTCGAGCGCGGTCAGTTTACCTAACTACACGTTTACTGGGCAGGCTTAGTCCTCTAAGCGGTTTACCAGTATTGTGCACATTCTTTCGCCAGAAACTGACAACTGCCCTTCTTGAATCAGCGGAAGGGAGAGAATGACCGTAGAAAATATTTCATGATCAATCTCCACGAAAAAATGTTGCCGACACTGTTTAGACTGATCTGGATGTCCACCTCATTAGCTCGCCTGTATGAAAGAACAGGTAGAGCTTTAGCAGTCACCACAGCATGTGCCGGCATAGGTTAAAATTCGGGGCCCAGTTGTTCAAAGCATTGTTAGCTTAACAAGCTCGTTAAGGGTCATTTCGTTGACTGTTTTAGCGGATTCAATATACAATATTCTGATATTTTTTGCTGAAAAAATGTGAGTAGCTTTTGCATTGCAAAAGCTACTCACATTTTTTCAGCAAAAAATTTCAGTTTATTTGCATATCACTCGATGTAAATTTTAACGAATCGTTCACTAACGACATCGTTAGTTTTGAACAACTGGGCCCTGGTTAAAGTCTTTGAAATATTAAAGCAAAGCATGATACATGCGAGCTATGTCTTACGACAGCTCTTATTCACAATGAACTTACATCATTTAGGTTATCATGGTGTTCATTGGTCGTTTCAAACACTGGTAGATCTGAAACATTTCTTGGTTGGTGAACAATTTCTTGAGAATGTCTAAGGTCAGAATCTTCCTGTATTATCAGAGGCTCCAGATCTACATCTTTGCTCAAACCATGAAGAGTTCTTGCATCTGTAAATAGCAACAAAAAAAAAAATACATTTTGAGCCAGACAGAGCATGAGAAAGAGAATGTTATGGTTTGAAAACAGAGTAGCCTGTGCATCTGCATGCAGTCTGATTGAGGTAGAATGTATCAAAGGAAAGCAAATGTCCTGATGAGACTGGGTCAATGTCCATGATGCATTCAATCTGCCCATTTGCACATGCTTAACCCTTGTCATGCTGAATAAATTAAGATGTCACACCCATGTCTAATTGTCAGCCAATCAGATTCCTTGATTTTTTTTTATATAAATTTACATAAGTGCAAACAGTGCAGATCCAGATCAGTTGGCTTCTTCAGAGACACATTTTTATATGGATGAGCTGATTAAAGAAACAAGGTCCACTGTAACAAAATCTACAGTTTTCTGTATGCCACTCACTCTGGTCAGATCTTCTTTAAAATAATATTTGAAATTCTACAAAATGAAAAAAACTGTGCAGCCTGTTAACCCTTGTCCTGCTGAACCCGGATATACCCTACCTTTGCAAACAGTGTAGATCCAGATCAGTTGGCTTCTGAAGAAGCCAACTGATCTGGATCTGCACTGTTTGCCATTAAGTATGTGAATTTATAGCAACAATCCAGAACAGGCAACCTGATTGGCTGAAAACTAGAAAAGGGCGTGGCATCTTAATTTATTCAGCATGACAAGGGTTAAAATGTTGTTTACACATGAATATGGAATAATATGCACATACTTTCAAAATAGGATCCTTTTGGACACCATGGTGGACCATACAGCACAGAACTCTCCCAGCAGTATTTCCCCGTCAGATCTCTGAGAACAACACGACACACAGTTTTAGCTGTGGTCAGACCAGCTGTCACCCCACCTCCAGGAAGGTCAACCTAAATATAGTGATGCTGCATTTTAGATGATAACTCATAGCTCTAGATAAGATAGGGTATCCACATAATATTTTTCTAATTTCTCCCTGAAAACAAATTGTGGGTACTCATTTGAAGCCCCTTATCCAGGCGCTTTCAACGAGTACCTACAAAATGTTTTCAAGGAGTAATAAAATATCAGTATTTTTTGGCTAAATAAAAGAACCTTATCTGGAGCTATGAAAACTGTATTGCTCAATAAACCCATCTTTTTCTTTTCCTTGTTTGCTAATTCTTAATAAAATAAATAATTTTTTGTACTTTTATCATACTCAAAAAGAAATGATGTAATCTTTTGTGGAATAACACTATAATGCCTTGCAGACAGCAGTACATTTTGAATTTGTATTATAGCTATGTAACATATTATATGAACAGTTAAGGACTGTAGCAGAGCTAAATAATATGTCATTTTATCGCTGGGATAAAAATGGTATAGCTGCTTATTTCTCAATATTACTTTACTCAAGTCCATTTAATATTCCATTACCTGTTTCAAAAAGTCTACACATGTACCTTATAAATGCCTATTACACAATACACTTCAACCTCTTTATAACACGGTTCGTTATAACAAGGTTTTGGATATAACACGGTTCGAAGATGGATCCCAAAAATGTATAGATTATCATCATAATCGGATTTTTGATTAACGTGCAGGTACAGGGGCCACATCAGTGGGCCCCCTTCCAGACAGCTGGCTTGCTGCACGCATGGCAGATCTCACACAAGATCTCCAGGAAAGTCTATCATGAGGGCTGATAGCCAAGAGCTTCCACTCTCTGCAATCCCTCTCTGTCAGCTGCTTCCATGTCATTTTGGGCCTCCCAGGCCCACGCTTTCCATCAGCCTGTATGTCAAAGGCTGTCTTGACTGCACCATTGGAGCGTTCCACATGTCCACACAATCTGAGTCTTCTCTCCTTCAGAGTGAGGTCCAGATCCTCAATGCCAAGCTGCACAAGTAGCTCATTGGACCTGGTGGTGACAATATCTTGCGGCCTGACATTGCAGATCTGTCTGATCATTGCCGTGCCATTTCGCTGCAGACGCTGGAGGTTCGGCTTTGTCAATGGCCAAGTCTCAATGGCATGGAGCATTGCGCTCCGCACACAAGAGCTGTACACACGGCCACGTGTTTTGAAAGAGAGGTGGCGTGAAGAAAGAACTGGTAGCAGATCCTTGAACTTCTTCCAGGCTGTTTTCACACGTGTTGTGGTTGAAAGTTCACAGCCACCTGCTGCTGAGAGCATCTCCTAGGTAGCAAAAGGAAGCTACGACCTCAAGCTTGTCAGGTCGGACCTGGACTTCCTTCTGTGGTCTGCCATCCAAGGGGCGTGCAGTTCCCTGGCACCGTGTACATCTGTAGCCAGGGTAATTTTTCAAGCGCTTGAGCCCACTGCATTTCTTGTGCACCCAGTGCTTGCAGCCACTGCAGAAGATGCTGTTGCTGCCCACTCCAGTGTGACAGACGGCGCATGGAAACTGGCCTGAACTCTGCAGGAGGTCCAGTCCCGTACCGCAAATCATGATCTTTGTCTTTCCTGCATTTACTCTCAGTCCTTTCTTCTCCACTGCTTCTTTCCAAGTCAAGAGCCTCCTGACACATTCCTCAAGCGATTCAGCAATGATAACAAGGTCATCGGCATAGAGGTCGGTGCAGGTGGATGCCCGTCCGACTGGAGACCAGAAGGTCGCGGGTTCGACCCCCGCCGAGGTCGGCAACATTCTTTCGTGGAGATTGATCATGAAATATTTTCTACGGTCATTCTCTCCCTTCCGCTAATTCAAGAAGGGCAGTTGTCAGTTTCTGGCGAAAGAATGTGCACAATACTGGTTAACCGCTTGGAGGACTAAGCCTGCCCAGTAAACGTGTGGTTAGGTAAACTGACTGCGCTCGACATGACCCCATTGGGTTGACTGGGCTGTAAAACCTCAACACAACCACCCAGGGGACCCCAGAGGGGAACTCTCGTGATAAGGCTTCAAGCACAATGATGAAGAGCAGCAGGCTGAGTACTGATCCTTGGTGAATACCAACCTTCACTTCAAACTCTTCACTGTACCCCTCACCAACACGGTACCTCACCAACACTGTACCCCTCACCAACTCACCATAAATGGTCATTTTTCAATATAATCTATACATTTTTGTTTGGATATAACACGGTTGTTTAACTAACATGGTTTATGCTATGGACCCCAACAATAGTGTTATAAAGAGGTTGTGGTGTAACTACAAACCAGTTTGAAACAAACTGAAACTAGTTTGAAACAAACTGAAGATTCCTGGACACAGCTCTAGATAAGGTACTTTTTTCAACTGAAAAGCATTGGTATTTTTCTTATTTCTCCACAAAAAAAGTATGTTGTGGTACTCATTAGGAGCGCCTCATTGAGGTGCTTCTAATGAGTAGCAACAACATATTTTCATGGAGAAATAAGAAAAATATTTACCTGCTATGCCCTCTTATCTGGAGCTATGGAAAAAAAAAATCAGGGCCCAGTTGTTCAAAGCGTTGTTAGCTTAACGAGCTCGTTAAGGGTCATTTAATTAACTGTTTTAGTGGATTCAATATACAATATTCTGATATTTTTTGCTGAAAAAATGTGAGTAGCTTTTACACTGCAAAAGCTACTCACATTTTTTCAGCAAAAAAAATTCAGCATATTTGCGTATCACTCAATGTAAATTTTAACGAATTGTTAACTAAAGACATCGTTAGTTTTGAACAACTAGGCCCAGTATGTCAAAATCATACATCCCTCATGACTTTCGGAAACAGAACAATTTTGCTGATAATAAAAGTAAATCATGATTTTTAATGCAAGAAAAGTGCTCTTATGCCGTATGTGGACACTGGGCAAGGCAGGCATAGATAAACCTATGCATTTTCAGTCTGATTAGGGTCTTTGCTGCCCACTTACACAATCATTGGATACTGCAGAATACACTGACAAACAGAAAAGGCCCTGATCAGACTGCATGAATGTGATGATGATGTGGTGTTTCACATCTCTATCAACATTAAGTTTTTGCATGCTGGGTAATTTTGCATGCTTTTTGTCATTTGTGGATTTTTTTTCAAACTGAACTTTTTAAAAAAAATCTCTCAAGAATACCATCAATGTCAAACAGTTTGAGTCCAGATCAGGCCCGATGTTTTGTTTGCAAAGGTTATCAGCAGATGACAAAAGTCGCCACTAGCGGGGAAGAGTTAAATCCTCTTGAGACAATCAAGGTGTGAAAAAAAAAAAGGACACTGTGCAATAAAGAGCCATACAATTAGCTGAATTTCGTCTCCAGTTGATTGAAATGAGGGACCTCGTGATCCTAGCAGTAAGCACTCTGCCACCAGGATGCTTCAGACAGCATGAATGTGCAGGCTGATATGGGCCCTGGCTGTTTGCATAAGGGCCATTTTCTTGCTTTGTGCATCACATCATATACATACCAATGCTGGTAATTCAATGAAGGAGATCAAAGTCCTCTGGTTCAAAACAAAGAACTGAAAAAAAAAAAAAAAATAGTTTAATACAGATAATACAGATAACAATAACTATCACAAAGTATCACCTCAACGATACGGCACTATGTTTAATAATAATCATAGGTCTAGATAAGGAAGGGTATCTGGTAAATATTTTTCCTATTTCTCCATGAAAAATTATGTTGTGGGTACTCATTAGAAGTGCCTCAGCGAGACACTTCTAATGAGTACTCACAACATATGTTTTTGTGGAGAAATAAGAAAAATATCAATACTTTTGTATTGAAGAAAATGCCTTAACTAGTGCTATGTGACTTTATCTCTAAATTTGGCCAGTGTTTCCAATACCGGCCTGCACAACAGATACAGCCGAACATGTATAGCTTCAATTCCATTTCAGAATTCTTGTTTTTGTACAGTGACACATTTAAGTTATCTACAGTGTATTCTTAAAGTGCTCAATTTGTTTCCAAACATAACGATGTTTAAGTTGGAGTCTGAATACCCGCAAGTCAACACTGTTAAGGTCATGTCATCTCTTGGCTAAGTTATCACACTTTTCCTGGACAGGCTTAAACTCTAAGCAGTTAACCAATACTTGTGCATTTAAGTCATCTGTTGCTAAGTTATCACACTTTTCCTGGACAGGTTTAACCTCTAAGCAGTTAACCAGTACGTGTGCATTTAAGTCATCTATTATTTAAGTTATCACACTTTTCCTGGACATGCTTAAAATCTAAGCAGTTAACCAGTACTTGTGCATTTAAGTCATCTATTGCTAAAGTTATCAAACTTTTCAAGGACAGACTTAAACTTTTAGCAGTTAACCAGTACTTAAGCATTCAAGTCATCTACTGCTTATCACACTTTTCCTGGACAGGCTTAAACTCTAAGCAGTTTACCAGTACTTGAGCATTTAAATCATCTATTGCTAAAGTTATCAAACCTTTCCTGGACAGACTTAAACTCTAAGCACTTAACCAGTACTTGAGCATTTAAGTCTCTATTGCTAAGGTTATCACACTTTTCCTGGATAGTCTTTTACTCTTAGCAGTTAACCAGTACTTGAGCATTTAAGTCATTTATTGCTAAAGTTATCAAACTTTTCCTGGACAGACTTAAACTCTAAGCACTTAACCAGTACTTGAGCATTTAAGTCTCTATTTCTAAGGTTATCACACTTTTCCTGGACAGTCTTTTACTCTTAGCAGTTAACCAGTACTTGAGCATTTAAGTCTCTATTGCTAAGGTTATCACACTTTTCCTGGACAGTCTTTTACTCTTAGCAGTTAACCAGTACTTGAGCATTTAAGTCATTTATTGCTAAAGTTATCATACTTTTCCTGGACAGACTTAAACTCTAAGCACTTAACCAGTACTTGAGCATTTAAGTCTCTATTGCTAAGGTTATCACACTTTTCCTGGACAGTCTTTTACTCTTAGCAGTTAACCAGTACTTGAGCATTTAAGTCTCTATTGCTAAGGTTATCACACTTTTCCTAGACAGTCTTTTACTCTTAGCAGTTAACCAGTACTTGAGCATTTAAGTCATTTATTGCTAAAGTTATCACACTTTTCTCGGACAGTCTTTTACTCTTAGCAGTTAACCAGTACTTGAGCATTTAAGTCATTTATTGCTAAAGTTATCACACTTTTCCTGGACAGTCTTTTACTCTTAGCAGTTAACCAGTACTTGAGCATTTAAGTCATTTATTGCTAAAGTTATCACACTTTTCCTGGACTGTCTTTTACTCTTAGCAGTTAACCAGTACTTGAGCATTTAAGTCATTTATTGCTAAAGTTATCATACTTTTCCTGGATAGGCTTAAACTCTAAAATATTACCTCCAGGGCCCAGTTGTTCAAAGCGTCGTTAGCTTAACGAGCTCGTTAAGGGTCATTTGGTTAACTGTTTTAGCGGATTCAATATACAATATTCTGATATTTTTTGCTGAAAAAATGTGAGTAGCTTTTGCACTGCAAAAGCTACTCACATTTTTTCAGCAAAAAATTTCAGAATATTTGCGTATCACTTGAAGTAAATTTTAACGAATCGTTAACTAACGATATCGTTAGCTTTGAACAACTGGGCCCTGAATGTCAGCTTACCAGATACAGAACACAAAGTGAACTTACTTGTACATTAGGAGCAGCAAAGATGTCTGATCTGAGGTCTTCAAGGCCATACTCCAACTGATCACTATTCTCTGCCACAGCTGTACTCAGTCTTGTTGCTCCAATACCCATGGGAAAATGACACAAATAATTCACCAAGTGATTCATGAACTGGAATGAAGAGAAACTATATTTCATAGCTCCAAGTAAGACCTTTTTTCAACCAAAAAGTATTGATATTTTTCTCATTTCTCTACGAGGTGCTTCTAATGAGTATCCACAACATATGTTTTTGTGGAGAAATAAGATAAAAACATTAAGCTGATACCAACTCTTATCTAGGACTATGAAGAAATGGCTCAGAAAGGCAGACTGGCCACGTCATGTGAAAACCTGTCTTCAGGGATATGTGGACAGTAAAGACCAGATCACCCTGCACATTCACGCAGTCTGATCAGGGACTTCACTGTCAGCTAACACAATCATTGGATACTACAGAATGTATGAATGGACAGCAATGACCCGTATGATACTTTGTGCATAAGCAGGATGATCTGAATCTGTGCATTTTGTGCATGTTCGAAGGCACTTTTTTGCTTGATGTGGCCCGTATTATATTTGTGA
This sequence comes from Anodontia alba, assembly GCA_964016985.1. Lineage (NCBI taxonomy): Eukaryota > Metazoa > Mollusca > Bivalvia > Lucinida > Lucinidae > Anodontia > Anodontia alba. The sequence continues at coordinate 117,084,860 of OZ024823.1, forward strand.
AACTGTGAAGTCTAGGCATCTGCATAATCTTTATTCATCATTGTTCATAATGGTGTAGTTATAGCTCTAGATAAGAGGAGCATCCAAAAAATATTTTCTTATCTCTCCACAAAAACATATGTTGTGGGTACTCATTAGAAGCGCCGAGTCACTTCTAGTGTGTACACACAATGTGTTTTCATAAAAATGTCCATATTTTCTAGCTGAAAAAGTACCTGATCTGGAGTTATGACGTATCATATAGTCTCCCAGTGGTCTGTCAGTGAATACAATGAATGAACTAACAATTCAAAAGAAAAAACTGAGAATTTAATATGGGAAATAACCAATTTTGGAGAGAAGAAAAAAAAAAAAAAAAAAAAGAACACACACACACACAAAAAAATGGCAATTTGATTGCAGCCCTTTGTAAAAATACTTATTTCCTACAAGACATTTTTTGTATTTTTCTTTAGGGAATTTCACTTTAGGAACATTTTAGTACATTTACCGCAGTTAAAGCCTTAATGAGACTGAATAAACATACAGGCTGATCTAGTATAAGAAGGAGATATGGTGTCCCAAACTTTTGGATAATTACAGTATTTGCCTATAAGAGCTGTTCTTATGACATCCCAAATTTTTTCACTTCTGGGAATCAGATATCCATGTAATTTCACAATGTCAAAAAATCATTCTACCAGGGACTGGGTTATATAATTACTTTATCTTACTTTGTGTCCATCCCTGCCTGCGTACCACATCACTTAACCGATGTTGATCACTCAATTGCATGAGATTCCTGAAGATATTTGTTCCCTTCAAAGATAAATTTTTCAGCACACTTCATTTTGTGCAATGTATTTTGACTGCTGCAGTAGGAAAGATGATATTTTTTATGACAAATTTATAAAAATTGTTATCACGTCTACCCTAAATACCTATACACCTTAACTCCTTATCATACTTGTACTAAAATCTGAACATTTTACTACCTCATGAGGTTCTAAAAACTGCTGTATGAGTGGCAAACAGAGCAGAGTTTGTTTGTGTTCAGGTTTCACGGCCCAATCAACCCACCGAGGTCATATCGAGCGCAGTCAGTTTACCTAACCTGATCAGATTTCATATTCTGCAGTAACTGATCTGCATCTAAACTGTTTGCTCAGGCATGTCTGTCGTAATACTTAGGCTAAATATGGTATATGGGCCATATCATGCGGAAAAGTGTCTTCCGGCATATGCTGACTGCGAAGCCCCAGATCAGCCTTCACTGTCTGCTAACAGGATCATTGAATACTACTGAATGTATGAATGGAAAGCAAAGGCCTGGTTAATACTGTTTTAACCCTTGCCACGCTCACTTCTAATTTCAAACCAATCAGATTACTTGATCCGGGGTTTTGACAGAAATTCACATATTTAATGACAAACAGTGCAGATACAGATCAGTTGGCTTCTTCAGAAGCCAACTGATCTGGATCTACACTGTTTGCTAAGACAGGGGATGTTGTGTTAAGCAAGGGAAGGGTTAAAGCATTGGCAGCACAAGCTGAATCTGCACATTTTGCATATGTTGGAAAGCACTTCTTCACTTGACTTGGCCGATATAGCAATTTTCTTAATAAGACATACCGTTCTAGCAGCCAGTTTCACAGTATCTGATTCTATCTTCTTGCTATTCTCTTGTGGGGAAGGTTTAGGTTTATCAGTAGTCATGCCTGATATGGAGTCGGAACTTGGTGGCCGAGACATCGGTGGGATATCCCGGAGATTATCAAAGTCCTGGTCATGCCATAAATCTGATAAAGTCCTTGCAGCAGCATAAAGGCTTGTAGGTGTGTGGCCTGATACAGCAATATTTAACATCTGAAATATTTAGATGAATGTCACTGTTTTTCATGAAAATACAAGAAAAACAAGATTTCTTGTCAAATGCCGGAAGGGATAACATTTAACTTACACAAAATATTGTGAAGGAGACTGCTTCGAAGACCAGTATATACCACATAGCCAGATAAGATAGAGTATCCACATATTACATTTCTTATTTCTCCACAAAAATGGATGTTGTGGGTACTCATTAAAGTGCCTCAGTGAGGTGCTTCTAAAGAGTACCCACAACATATGTTTTCATGAACAAGTAAGAAAAATATCAGTATTTTTAGGTTGAAAAAAAAAAATGCCTTATCTGGAGCTATGATACCATTCTTTATTTGTTGTAAGTTTGTACAAGGAAGTTTGCTAACGTCAGCTTTGGTTGCACTGTACACCTGTCTTTATTAACCCATTTATGTCGAGTGGGCTCTTCCATCACAACTCTTTGGACCAATCTATTTCCAATAGGGTGTCTGGTTAGTTATTATTATTACTATGTTTATAGAAATTCCTGTATTTAATGCAAACAGTGTAGACCTTGATCAGATGTCGCATTCTGCAGCATCTGATCTGGGTCTTCACTGTTTGCCAATTACCCTTTCGGGGGTTTCTCCGACTAAAATGGGTTAATGCTAAGCATGCTTGGTAAAGTTTTCAGCAAATGATATTTTGAAATATTTTTCTTATTTTTGCCAGAATTTGTCTTTTCATGCAATTCTCTCCATTGGAGACATCCTTGTCACCCTTTACTTTCATCTGTGTTCTGTGTCAAGTGATTAACAACCATCAACTTTGCTCCAAATGACAGTTGTCACAAACATTGTGAATTCATCTAAATTCAAAGACAGAAAAGTTTTTTTTTTTTAATAGATGTGTAAAATTAAATGTAGTGTGCCGGATGTGAACTTACCTGGAAGACATTAAACAGGCAGCCTTTGTCTGAATCCGAGGTCTCCAACATGGAGTGTATGGGAATCTTAAGGCACCATTTCACTACACAAGCCATCATTGATACAAGAAGCTACAAACAGATAGAACAGGTATTAGAGAAAAAAAGAAATGTGTCAAAAAATACATATACATGTTAAACCTTGTGATGCTTTTATGATATTTACAGTGAATAAATAGACAGGGGAACATTTAATGTCTTCAATACACTCAAGTGTTTAAACTCTGCTATCTAGCTTTTAATATCTTAAATTCCATCCTAAAAAATAATAAAAAGGAAAATAACTTACTCTTTTATCACTCTCTGAGATAACAACATCTCTCTCTGGTATTAATATGACTATAGTTGCGGATATAATCTGAAATAGATGAAGATACTGCATAAAATATGCCCTGATACAAGAAAACCAAAAGAGTACCATACTCAAACACCAAAGCCTCCCAGATGCCTGGACATCTGGACTGGTCAGGGTCTTTGATGTTTGAGGAAAAATACGAGTCGCAACGTCAGAAAACATACATATATTTGAGCCAGCGCACGACAAAACCTTCAAAATGTCATGTGCGCCCAGCCCAGCATCCGCCCAGTCTGATCAGTCTTTGCTGTCTGCATGAAGAAAGTTTAGGTCTTTAGCTACCCACTGAGCGCATAGCGAAGACTCTGATCAGACTAGGCAGATGCCCAGGCTGATCTGAGTCTTCATTGGGCGCACATACCATTTTGTTGGCTTTGTCGTGCGCTGGCTCATACTATACTTTCTGAAATGTGCATCCAACAAAGACTCAAATCAGCCTGCACTTCAGTACAAGGGAAAAAATATAATATAAACAGACATGTTTTACCTTTACAAACAGATCCCTGTTTATTGACTATTGCAGTATGTAACACAGGAAATACAGTGTAGCTCCAATACATTGCGGTCCGTTATTTCGCGAAATCCAGTATATCGTTTATCGGCCATGGCTCCCAAATTTTCCATAAGCAAAAAAATTTAAAAACATAAAATGTTTGTTGTTTCCTTTAACTTCAGAAAAAAAAAAAAAACACGTTCCGCCTCCGGTAATTGACTTTTCGCGCCTATCCCGACGCTAAGTCGCGTCTGGTATTAGGATAAACAATCCACTTAGTGTCAATCAGCACACAAGTTGATTATAATTGGCAAACAATAAATTATAATGCCATTATTGTCATAATCATTATCATCATCGAGTACATAGATCTACTCAATGCTCAATCCATCAATGATGCCCACAAATAATTTTGCTCAACAGGTGAAAACTGTCCACCTCCTTTTCAACACCAGCAAATTTTACAAGACAGTAGTCTTACGATGTTTCTGTCCCACATACACAGATCTTAGTTCGCTTATTTTACACTTCTGTAGTAACAAATATTTCAAAAGAAAACAACTGCGTCAAAAAAAAAAATAACAATAAAACTAAAATAAAAAGAAAGTAACTTCCCTTCGCTGTTCCAGGGAACCAGAGTATCCAAAATGGAGTCCTAAATAGTCAACCCAATGATTTCTTGTTTTCAAATGTAGTTTATCAGCTGGTTTTGGTTGAAATTACTTGTAAGACATAGCCCACCATTGTAAATTATGCCACTGAGCAATTCTAATCCAATTTTAATTAGGAAATATGGCTGACAGCATGACTGAATTCCATTTATCCGTGTTCTCAGCAAACTAGCACAGCGATAAACCAAGCGAGTGTTATGCATGCCGTTATACATGCATGGTACATGTCTGCGCGCTCCATTTATATCGCGATAGCAGACTCTGGACCCCGAGGACCGGGATAAATTGGATCTTTACTGTACTGACATTTCAAAGCTTACATGGGAACCTTGTTGTGTCTAATTACATGTATCAGCATTCTGACAATGTTTTTTTGTGTGTTTTATATCTCTTTAGTCTTTCAAGAGTACATATATTTTAGTTATATCAGGATGAAAAAGGGTGATAACAGGTTACCTTTTATTTTTTTAACACTAAAAAATTCTATATTTAGATCATTATTTTTTTGGTTAATCTGTGGGCTCTGTCTGTATCTGCAACTTTGATAGTACCTTTGATAAATCTATGAACCTTCGGCAAAACAGAAGTACACTAGTCAAAAATAACTACCAAATGAGCTGTGACATCAGAAACTGTACCTTCAGCCACGTGCGCCCAGCAAAGATTCTGATCAGCCAGCACATTTGCGCAGTCTGATCAGAATTTTCAAAGTTCCTTCATGCAGACAATGAAGACTGATCAGACTGCGCAGATGCGCAGCCTAATTTGAGTCCATTACAAAAACATGCCTATTCAAATATATAGAAAAAATTAAATTCCAAAAATTGAAAATTTTCATACAAAAAATGCTAATATTTTTCTTATTTCTTCTCAAAACATAGATTGTAGGTACTCGTTAGAACTGCCTCAGTGAGGTGGTTCTAACGAGTACCCACAATCTATGTTTTTGAGCAGGTATAAGAAAATAATGTATACCAATGTAAACCCCAGTTTTACTATATAAAAGTGGGGTTTAATGGGGTCAAAATTATATAGGTGTGTTTTCTTGATGCTTGGTTAGGTGCACATGTCAGAAGGTACGTTTTTTAACATTAACATTGAGGCTAAAATGCTAAATACCTACCTCTACTATCCTTTTGGGAAGATCAGGATGGAAATCAAGCAGTTTATCAACATGGTCACATAGTAAGGTCAACATATCAGCAGATAATTTTGCTACCCTCTTTTCATTGCACTGTAAATTTAGGAAAGCAAAACAGTTTGTTTACAATATGTACGAACGTGTACTTCATGTCCTTAAAGGTGAATGGATACACTTCGACAGATTTTCTGCCAGTTTTGACAAGGGAGACAACTTTTGTGACTTCCTGTTTGTTTCCCTGGGTACCAATCACCTTTGAAAAATGGGTCTACTCTAAAAGGAAAGAATTTGTTCCCATAGGGGAGCAAATTCTTTCCTTTTAGAGTAGACCCCTTTTCAGAAGGGAGCAAACCAATTTTGACAGCTGTCTCCCTTGAAAGTGTATCAATTCCCCTTAAATACCCTGTGTATACAGACAGGAAATAGTATAACACAGTAATACACTACAACCTCTTTATAACATGGTTTGTTATAACACGGTTTTGGATATAACACAGTTCAAAGATGGTTTGTTTGTTTGATTTGGGCTTAACGTCGCTTTCAACCTTTTTCAGTCATATCGCGACGGTGTCTGGATGCGGCAGGGAGCTCAATGCTCACTTTTAGAGTGCTGCCTCACTGAAATATCACGCCCCAGACACTTTGACATGATATTCCACCCAGTCACATTATACTGACACTGAGCTGACCAGTTCTAGCTCTACTTTCTTAATGCTGAGCGCCAAGCGAAAGAGCAGCTAGTACCATTTTTAATGTCTTTGGTATGACCCGGCCGGGGATCGAACCCGCAACCTCCCGGTCACAAAGCGGACGCTCTACCACTGAGCCACTGTGCCGGTATAGTTCAAAGATGGACCCAAAAATGTATAGATTATATTGAAAAATGAAGTTTTTTAAAAGTAAAACATATTTTAACGAGTAATACTTAACCTATAGATAATGTGCTATTCTATTCTGTTATTCACCCCCTCCACAGAAAAAAACGACCTTTCAGTCGTTATAAAGTCTTAATTCAGAAGGTCCCTTTAACAGTTACCTGTATGACGTAGTTCCTCCCGCTCAAATGATCACGTGTCAGTTTCTTTTATGTGTAAAACAATACACAATTAGGAGAAAGGAGCGAGGGAAGGGAGGTGGGACGATAAATACTTATCTATAGGTTAAGTATTACTCGTTAAAATATGTTTTACTTTTAAAAAACTTCATTTTAACTTCGTAATACATTAACCTGTAGATAATGTGCTAGAATTTGTAGAATAGGAGGGAGGATTTCTCCTAATAAGTTAGTCCCAAATTCTGAATTAAGGCTTAATAAAAGGATTTATTTTTTTTTATATATATATAATGAGGACATAATTAGTGCTTAAGGCAATAATAAGATCCTTTAACCAAGGATAAAGTAATCCAGGGTTAACATATATATATAATAAAGATATAATTAGTACCTCTCTAGTATAGCATCAGGTCTAGGGGGGCTGTTGACGTTGTCTACACATCCATAGCTGATTGCTGTTGGCCCCCCACCACTTTTTGGGCCACTACTTTGGAGATTCTGTGCTTGTTGAGACATGTCTCTGAGATAGAATTTGGCAAAAGTTGATGAACTATTCCAAACCGCTGCTTGAAGTATATCATTGAGAGGAACTTTGTCGAAGAAAGCCCAAGAAGAGGAAAGAGCTCTTAACTTCATGAGCTTTGATTTTAAGGAAAGAGATATCTCGTTTAGTGAGTTTCCTATAGGCAAGTTTAACAGTGTAAGATATCCATCTCGAGATAGTATCTTTAGAAATATCCTTATTGCCTTTAATAGGAAGAAAAAGTCTAGTTCTATTTTGGCGATAAGAGCTAGTCATTTTGAGATAGAATTTCAGAGCCCTAACGGGGCAAAGAAGTCTGTCAGTATGTTCCCATTTACATATTCGAGCAAGACTAGGAACAACAATAGGATCTGGTTTAACAGAAGGAAGCTGGTTTTTTGCTAAAAAACCAGATTTAAGAATCAAGGAAACTGAACCATCAGATTGATTAAATCTTAAATGTTGTGAATCCATAGCTAGAGCATGTATTTCACTACACCTTTTAGCAGTGGCAAGAGCTAAGAGAAAGGCTATCTTAATAGTAACGTGAAATTTAGAAGCCTTATCAAGAGGTTCAAAAGGTGGTTTTTTGTAGACATACTAAAACCCATGATGAGTCCCATTTAGGTGTAAGAGATCTTTGTACTGGTCGTTGAAGTTCAAAGGATCTGATAAGTTCAGATAAAACTGGATTAGATCCGATTCTATTACCAGTTTTGAATTTTAAAGTGTTAGAGATCATAGATCTATAACCTTTAATAGTACTAATCTGACATTTCTTTTCCGAAAAAAGAAAGATTAAGAAATCGGCTATAACTGTAATAGGGGCCGAGATCGGATTAACCTTTTTTGTATGACACCAATTAGAGAAGATGGTCCATTTTGCATCGTAGACTTTTTGTGTAGATGCTCTTCTTGATCTGGAGACAAAATCTGCAACGTTTTGTGAAAATTTCTTATCTCTGATTGATTGTTTGATAACTCCCAAGCGTGAAGGTCGAGAATTGGGAGGTTTTGATGTACAAATCTTCCTTTGGATTGAGTCAGTAGTCTTGGAATTAGTGGCAGACGAATCGGAGCTGACACTAATAGAAGAAGAAGTTCTGAGAACCACTGTTGCTGTGGCCAGAACGGAGCTATGAGAACTATTCTGCACTGATGTTGTCGGATTTTCTCTAGAACAGCAGGTATCAGAATAAAAGGAGGAAAAGCATATGCATGAAGATGATTCCAGTCCATGGACAGGGCATCTATCGCTAGTGCTTTGTAGTCTTGTACTGGAGAGACATATAATGGGAGTCTGTGGTTGAATCTTGTCGCAAACAGATCCACATTTGGGAAGTTGAGCATCTGGAATACTGAATTCGCAACTGTTTGATCCAGAGCCCATTCTGTCTTGATAGGTTTGTCTAGTCTTGAGAGGCGGTCTGCAAGAATGTTGAATTTGCCTGGGATGTGACGTACTCTGATAACTATGTCTTGTTCCAGGCACCAATTGAGTATTTTCCAAACTTCTACGCAAAGATTGGGGGAATGAGTGCCACCCTGTTTGTTGATATATGAGACCACCGTTGTGTTGTCTGTGGATATCATGATGCAAGAATGGTGAATAAATGTTTTGGCTTGTTTCAGTGCTAATCGTATGGCCATCATTTCTAACATATTGATATGGAGCTGGGATTGGTTTTCTGTCCAGCGACCATGAAAGGACAGTGTTGTCGGCTCTAAATGAGCTCCCCATCCGTAATGACTGGCATCCGTATAACGGAAGAATTTGGGGTCTGGAGGATGGATTGAAGTCCCTGTCTCGAATCGAATGGGGTTTATCCACCATTGTAAGTGAGATTGAATCATGCCGTTTATCGAGATCGGGTGATCGAGAGGAAGAATATGAGGTTTCCAGACTGACAGCAGGCACATCTGAAGAGGACGTAAGTGCAGTCTGCCCAGGAGAACAAGGTCTGCTGCAGCACTGAGTTTGCCCAAAAGAGAAAGGAAAGTTCGTGCCGATACATGTTTTGCTGACATTATTTTCTTGATTGTTAGAATTAGGTTCTGTACACGATCCGCTGGAACCCTGACTAAATTTTGTTGCGTCAGAAATTCCATACCTATGAAGGTGAATTTCTGAGCAGGAAAGAGGTCTGACTTCTTGAGATTTGGCAGAAAACCTAGGCTTTGAATAGTTTGAATGCAAATCTTTGTCTGAGTAATCAGACGGTTGTGAATCAGATTTTTTATCAGCCAATCGTCTAGGTATGGAAAAACTGATATGGCACGTTGGCGTAGAAAAGCTGCAATAACGTCCATCAGTTTCGAGAAAATTAACGGACTTAGGGACATTCCGAACGGTAGGGCCGAAAAGTGATATACTTGATCTTCGTGTACGAAACGAAGATACTTCCTGGATTGACGATGTATCGGCACATGTAGATATGCATCTGTTAAATCTATGGAGACAGCCCAATCGTTGAGTCTCATCGCTTGTCTTACCGATTTGACTGTCTCCATTTTGAATGCTTGTTTCTCTATGTAACGGTTTAATAAAGACAGGTCTAATATTAAACGAAAATTTTTTGGCACAAGGAATATCCGGGAATAAAAGCCGGGAGTTTCCGGATTCTGTACCCTTTCCACTGCCCGTTTGTTGAGAAGATTTTCGATCTCTTCTCTGAGAAACGGGGAGGAGGATTGACTCATTCTGATCGGAACAGATGACAAAGGAGGAATTTTGATGAATGGTATCCTGAATCCGTTTCGTACGATAGAGAGGACCCATTTGTTGTCTGTTATTTCCTCCCATTTTTCCGCAAAATGGGCCAATCGTCCTCCCACTGGAATGTCCGCGAGCGGAAGAGCAGGCAGTGGAAAGGGCGGGCCTTCATAATCTTGCGGAGGAAGAGGCAGGTTTAGAGGAGGGGAACTGACGGATGTTACCAGTCCTCTTGATATTATCTTTCTTAATGTGAGAAGATGAGCTTTGAGGAATATTTTTGGACCTATATGACTGCGTAGGTTTAGGTCTGGATGTTGTTTGTTTAGCAGGATATTTAGGTATCTTGAAAGCTCTGCTCTGCGAAGGAGGCTTATAAGAATGAGATTGTGACTGAATGGATGTAGAAGCTAGAAACCTTTGCTGTTGAGCTTCGAAGTTTGATTTAGCTATTTCTTTTATCCTGCCGTCAAATAAGGATTTTGAGTTAATAGGAGCGTTCCTTAACTCGTATGTGGAATTGTCGAGTAGTAGTTTAGACGAAGCTAGGGCTGCGTCCCTCCTAGCTTGGAATAATTCAGTAGTTAAAAGTGTAGACATGGCAGTAGCATGTTTAATCGATTTGGCTACGGCCTCCAGAAGTCTGGAAAGGGCCGCAACCGACATCGATTCCTGTTGTAATGAAAGGAAGGCAGCTGAAGAAAAAAGATCAGCATGAGAATTAATAGCGACTAGTTTTCTAGCCTTCCTTTCCCATGCTTCTAGATTCTTGAGCGGAATAGAAGCTCTTCCTTTATTAGAAATGTCTAGGAGCGACGCATCCGCTTCTAATTGAGGGATATTATCAGTTGGCAAATATTGGTTTTGGCTCTTGTAGAATTTAGTCGGAGCAAGTGCCGAAACCAAGCTTTGCGGACAAATCCAATCTCTTGAACATTTGTCCGATTCTAGTCTATTTTGAATATATTTTGTTGTATTTTGTACTAATTTGGATTGTGGGAGGACAAGTAATGGAGTGGAACGAGACTCCATTAATTGTTCGATCCCAGAGAGAGGTTTTAATGGAGCTTGATCCTGCTGAGTTTTGGGGCATAACTCAGGAGGAAGAAGCCGGAAGACCTCGTTAATCGCATGATCAAATGACCAGACTTCGGATTCAGTTTCCGAATCTGACTCCTTATTCTGTTGAGTGAGATTCGGCTGAATCTGATCGTAATTAATAGGTTGATTTGTGATTTGACTAAAATTAGTCTCCTCAGGTTGTATTGGAGTTGGCGTTTGAACAACCTGGGGAGATTTATGAGCCCTTGTATATCTACCAATGTCAAGCTGAGATTGGGAGGAATTTGATGAAGAAGAAGGCGTCATCGATCGTCTTCTTCTCTTTTTATGAGAGTGCTTAGATCTCTTTGAATTTTTCTTTCGCCGAGAAGAACTCAAAGAGTCTGATCTGGAAGTAGAGATAGAAGAAGAGGACGATCGATGTCTTCTTCTCTTTTTAGATTTATGCTCTCTTTTAGACTGATCCTTCCTTGAAGGTCTGGAGATAGATAAATCATTTGAATTTGGAGGCTCAATCATTACACTCGGATCTGAGACCTGCGAAAAATCAGGTTCGAGTGGAATAATCTGTCTAGAGGAAGAAGCTGGATTAGGAAGTTCTAGTCTATTAGAACGTTCGTAACCAGGAATAAAGACATTGGATAGTCTGTGGACACTACCCTGTGAAATATGGCTACTTATGGACGGAGCGTAGCTTTGTACAGGCACATTTATAGGAATATAACCAGGCGGAATTTGTGTTTGTAGGTCATACGGGAATGACTGTAAACCCATGCCTGGTTGACTGGAGCCTAGTTGACTGGTGCCTGGTTGACTGGTGACTGGTTGACTGGTGACTGGTTGACTGGTGACTGGTTGACTGGCGACTGGATGAACGGAGATAAGTTGCCCAGTGACTGGATGACTGGTGACTGGTTGACTGGTTGACTGGTGACTGGTTGACTGGTGACTGGTGACTGGTGACTGGTGGGCTTAGTGCCCGGTCAGACTCTAAGTCCGCCAGGCTGCCACCTTGATGGGTCCTGCCCCGAGCAGTAAAGCTATGAGGGGCGGTGCTCCCATCAACTGTCCCGTTGTCAGACATGTCTGACTGGGACTTCTTGGATTTCTTTGATTTCTTCTGTTTTCTCTTCTGCGTCATAACTGATTTTCTAGTAGCATGAAGGCGTCTTCTTTCTGCTAGGTTCCAAACTTTTTCTGTCCAGGAACTACAAATATAACACGGAGAGATACGTGTGCAAGAATTACAAGTTAGACAAGATAAATGTGTATCCCATTTAGCTTTTAAATGGCCACAGTTGCCGCGGGCGAAATGCATCGACTGACGCGGAAACAAGGAAGAAATTTAACATTGAGAAAACAAGAAATCTAAGATCGATATTTCGAAAATAAGTACATAGATAGTAGAAGGAGTGAATATAGAACCAGAGAAAGTCAAGGATATAAAAATTTTAACCGTGTAGAATAATTTTAATCCATTTTTTCTAACACAGAATAATAATCCTTGAACATTCAAAGTCCACAGAAAAGAAACTGACACGTGATCATTTGAGCGGGAGGAACTACGTCATACAGGTAACTGTTAAAGGGACCTTCTGAATTAAGACTTTATAACGACTGAAAGGTCGTTTTTTTCTGTGGAGGGGGTGAATAACAGAATAGAATAGCACATTATCTATAGGTTAATGTATTACGAAGTTAAAATGACCATAAATGGTCATTTTTCAATATAATCTATACATTTTTGTTTGGATATAATACGGTTGTTTAATTAACACAGATTATGCTATGGACCCCAACAATCGTGTTATAAAGAGGTCGTGGTGTATATACAAGTCACACCATGAGAACACTCACTCTATGATATGCATCCAGCAAAGGCTGATCAGCCAGTATATCTACAAAGTCTGATTAGTCTTAGCTGTCCACCTGAAATCTTGGATCTCTGGTTACCTTTAAAAAAAGGGGGCCAAAATGACCCTGTATTGCTCACCTGAGTACCAGACAAGCTTCTAGTCAATTGACCTTACTGTTCAGAAGATGTTCAAAATAGATTTTCAAGAGGGCGGCTGCAGCAGCCATCTTGGACTTCTGCTTGAAACTAACTTAGCTATTTTGGCTCTTATACTTCTTACCAAGTTTCCAGTCTGTTGGCCTTTCGGTTCAGGAGTTCAAAATAGACTTTCAAGACGGCGGCTGTGGTGGCCGTCTTGGCTTTCAGATCAGGACCATTTTAACTATTATTGATCTACAAGGTCACCTGGATACTTCCTAACAAGTTTCGAGTCAAATGGCCTTTTGTTCAGGAGAAGAAGTTCAAAATAGATTTTCAAGATGGCGGCCATCTTCGATTTCTGATCTGAACAATTTTTGCTATTTTTGATCAACAAATTACCTCCATACTTCATACCAAGTTGGAGTCACTTGGACGTTCAGTTCAGAAGAAGTTCAAAACAGACATTCAAGACGGCCTCTGTGGCAGCCATCTTTGATTTCTGATCGGAAAGATTTTAGCTATTTCGGCTTTACAAATCATCCCAATACTTCCTACCAGGTTTCCAGTCAATAGGCCTTTTGGTTCAGGCAAAGAAGTTCAAAATAGATAGCCATCTTGGATTTCTGATCAAAATGATTTTAGCTGGTTTTGATTTACAAGCCACCCCCATATTTCCTAACAAGTTTCGAGTCAATCTGCCTTTTGGTTCAGGAGAAGAAGTTCAAAATCTGGACAGTACACTATGAAAACAATCTAATTCTAAAACAATATATGTTTAAATTTACATGTTATACTATATGTACACAATCTATTATACTATATACACAAAATCTGATTCAAGTACACTACATGAACACAATCCGATTACAGACCACTACACAATCTAACATGTGGTCAGTATATGTGCAAAATCTGACTCTAGCCACCACACTTGTCACTGTTTCAATAACATTCGAAGAATACACGTAAAAATTCTACTCACCCTGAGTGTTCCCAATAAAACATTAACAGCTTCCACATATTTTGATTGTAGAATTCCATGACTTAACTCCTCATACAAAAATATACCAATACTGTTTACGGCTATACACCTGGAATGAAAGTTTAGCCGATCATAACATCAGGGCTGTGAAAATACCATGCCCAACTTGTCCCATTTCCCTGTGGACAAGTAAGAAATTTCAATTTACTTGTCCTGGAACATAGCTAAGAACAATACCCAGATTATGAGATATCCATTTTTTTCTTATTTCTCAAGGAAAACAGATGTTGTAGGTACTCATTAGAAGCGCGAAGAAAATATGTTGTGCATACTCATTAGAAGTGCCTCAAAGTGGCCTCAAAGTGGCACTTCTAATGAGTGCCAACAACATATTTTTCTTCAAGAAATAAGAAAAATGTTCATTTTGGGGCAAGTAAATCTTGCTTGTTCAGGTGGATTTTGATCATTTACGGTAAATGTCCTAAAATTTCGAACAAAATTAAATAATTTCAGTTCTTGCTGTTCAAAATTTTAGAAATTATGATTTGCTAAAAAATTTACTGTTCGAAATTTTAGGACATATTCACTTACAGCCAAAACTGGCCTGGCTATCGGACGCTTTCAGACACCCAAAACGACAAAAAGGACCTACATAACGAATGTGTTTTCTTACTTGCTATGTGTGATTGGTAAACTGAATGTGAAATTGTATGAACAAATAAATAAATACCACACTGATGTTTGTTTTCAATTCCATCCGATTAATTCCATATCGAATAATATTTCTCATAACAAAAACAGTTTATTATCCGGTACACTAATTAATCGCCAGATACGTTTGTTCGGCACTCCGGGAATGTGCCACTTTCTTAAACTAGGCTGGCTTAGTCCACTGTCTTCTTACGTAACAACCCTCTTCACTTTACCGCACTGAGATACACAAGCTGACCAAAAAATACTTCAAAAGATTACCGCACGTTTCTTCTTGTTTGAGCCACTACAGAAACACCAAAGTCCCTTTCCTCAAAGGTGAAGTGTACTGAGTTTAAATGTGAAAAGCACAGACTGATTAGAATTTCCGCCGTTTTGAAGCGCAGTATTCACACTGCTTGCTGACATCTGCGGCTGACTGTTGGCGATATGCGTAGACCCAGATCAGATTGCCCCGATACATAGACTGCGTGGATGCGCATGTTGATCTTGTCTATGCTGGTCTCAAATGTCATAAGGTCGTTTCTATTGGGAAGAACTCATATATAAGCGAACAGTGCGGACAACCAGATCCGAATGCAGCCTGATCAAGCTCTACACCAAACTGAACTACGTATGCCAAACCTGTGAACTGCTATTATTGTTTTTAGCAGTATTTCTTTCGTTAAAAAAAATGTATTGTCGTTTAGAATTCGGTAACGAAACTTATTACAAGAATTATCTGTCATCAATATTAATCCTTTCATTAGATCCCGGCTCAGGCGAAAATGACCCTTTGTGTTCATGTGTAGGTCAGATCAGAATGCTGGATGCAGTCTAGTGCAGGATGGTGTCCACTCAATTCGCTGATTAGGTCATTGGTATAAAACACTGTAATACATGAGTCGCAGTCTCCAGCAAGAGCACAGACTGATTACATTTGTAACAAATGATTAGGTTCATTTTGGCTTGTTGGGACCTATCATCTCTGTTGGGACTGTTACCTGTTCAAATAGGATGCACTAAGCATATCATGACAATCACGCGATCAGACAGGAAATATTTTGCTGGAGGCTAACGTTAATCCCCACGAGGAAAACGTTTTCGGCGTGCTTATTGAAACCTTCGGCATGCTAAACTTAAATATTAGCTGCAGATATTATCGAAAGACACAGTGTACAGACGAGCAGGAATGACCCAGATCAGAATGTGTGGATGCACATGCTAATTTACAATTTCGCGTGTTGCGCTTTCTTACTATTACATGTGCGTCACGCTTTGCAGAAATGATCAGATCAACTTTGGAATTCTGGTTTAGCAGTCACACGACTTACCGAAATACCGGAATACTACCGGAATACCCGAGAAAAATACAGGAATTCCTGTGAAGACACCAATACTTGGTTTAATTAAGAAACGAATTTACTTAGAGGATGATCTTGAAAAGCCCAGAGGCCAATTCCCCTATTCCCCCAAATTAGTTTCATTGTTCCCTTGTTCTCTACGGCATCTGATCTGGATCTACGATGTTTGCATAGGCCTATCTGTTCCAATATTTAGGTTCTTTTATTTTTTTTAATACGTGCCAGTTTTGTATGCATTTCTGACGAGAAAATGCTCTATAAAATAAGTGTTTTTCTCCCGAAGCGGTTTCCCGCCACGATTTCACAGGACGTACCGCTACGAGCACGTGGTTTCTTAATGCGGGGCAAAGGAAATGTTCTCAGGAAATGTTGCTTTGTGACTGTTCAGTTTCTGGGTATTTTAATAATTACGATGTTCTCAATATATACATAATGTAAAAGAATTACAGTACTTATATTTATTTACACCCTGGTAAATGTGGAGTAAGGTCCTCATGCACATTTTAGGTTTTACTGTTTAAAGGGAGCTAATTGCATATGCCTTGATGATGAATTTTACGAGTCGGACCCAGCATTTTTTTATAAATCAGGGGCAGATCCAGGATGATTTCTGAAGGGATTCGATTTGATCGAATTTCCGTACTTACTCTATGTATTCTGACAGACAGGCCTGAGCAAACAGTGTAGACCCAGATCAGATGCCGCAGAACGCATGTAAAACCTTCACTGAAAGAATGATGTATTTAACCAAAGATTTGGAATCTCTCCAAGAACTGGAGTTTACATGCCTGTTTGTTACAACAAACGGCGAAATCTGACTGCCCTTGCATCGGAAGATGATCAGAGTCTTCACCGGTCGCACGTCTTATTGTCCTAAAAGTGTTTTCCGCATTTCCATACTCCCTATTCCCCCTAACTAGTTTCATTCCCTCTTTCTCTGCGACGTCTGATCTGAGTCTACAGTTCGCATAGGCCTAGCTCTGTCAATACTTAGGTTCTATTTTAATACCTGCCAGTTTCATATGCATTTCTGACTAAAAAAAAAATGCTCTATAATTTAACGAACATGTGTGTTTTCCCTTCACGATTTCTCGTGACGTTACCGTTACGAGCACGCGGTTTCTACATGCGGGACAAGGGAATGTGACTGTTGCATTTTCTGTGTTTTCACATATATTAAAAATATTTATCATGTCTGCCACAAGGTAACAACAGTTCTAGATCGTGACGCAGACGTGACTGTCACGTGGAAATAGCTAACATTGTGATGGAAGTCTCTTTTTTTTTTCTTTTTTTTTCTTGTGAATTTTCAGTCAGTATCTCCTGGGTTTGTATAAAATTAAAATACGGTTCCCGTGCCATTTATGTACATAAAATTCGTTATGACACTGCTGTGTGCATTTACGTTTTGCGTTGGCTTTCAACACTGCTACTTTAATTTCCGGTTCCGTAACGAAAAAAAAAAAAAAGTAACCGAAATTAGAATGTGCTGATAAAAAATTACTTGAAGCAAGCTGTGTTCGAAATTTTAGAAATCCCCGTTTTGCAAAACTGCTACTGTTCGAGATTTTAGTACATTTCCAGAAATTATTTTGGGCAAAAATATTAGGTGTTCGAAATTTTAGAGTGTTCGAAATTTTAGGACATTTACCGTACTTGTCCATCGGTAAGTAATAAAATTTGAATAAGTAATAAAATTTGATAATTCCACAACCCTGATAACATCATGTACATAAAATTTACTGAATTTATATCAAGTTGACTCTTCTACCGAAACTCTTTGAACCGTTCTACATCCAACAGCAGGTTGAGTTGTTAGTTTTCATTATTACTAAGTTTTATGGAAAGTCCTGCATATAATGCAAATAGTGTAGACCCTGATCAGATGCATCATTCTGCAGTGTCTGGTCTGGGTCTTCACTGTTTGCCAATTATCCTTTTGGGGATTCCCCCAACTAAAATGGGTTATAAATGGCTCCTGATAAAGGGTGTATGTTTTGATGCAAATATTACCACACTAATTATGACCTTACGTGGAGCTCTGCTTTAAATCAATGGGTTTTTTTTTGTTTTTTTTTTTGTTTGTTTTTTTTGTTGTTGTTGTTGTTTTTAGGGGGGTGGGGTGAAGTTTACTGAAAATAACCTTACATACTTAAGTAATCTAACAGTACTGATTTACCAGTTTTAAAAGTTTGTATTTAAACATGTCTGGTGCAGGGGTATGTCAAACTTAGTAGATGACAAATGTGAACACTTTTTAGAAAATAGGGTTTGTCATTTCACTGAAACTACCCTCTTTGCAAAATAATTCTAAGCTGTAAATAAAAACACTTTCTATTTACCCCTAAAGCACAAAAACAAAATTGCAGCAGACAACACTCTAAAAGTTTGTTTATTGTTTTTCAGAGAAAATAAGACTTGACAAGGTAAGGCAGACGATTCACATGAAAAATCAAGCCTTATTTTTCCTGAAAAATACAAAACGGACGGATAGACAGACGGACGGACGGACGTTCAACGTGAAATCATTGTACCCCGCCACTATTGTGTGGCGGGGTATAAAAATACAAAATGGAGTTTTGAAATTGTAGTTATGGAGGCCAATCTGGGCCTTTACTGCCAGTATGTGCAACATTAAATGTCCTTTTCTCATATGGATCATACTCACAGTACAGAATAAATTTATCTGACAATAGTGGAATAAGAGTTATATAATTTAATAACACAAATGTTGGAGTACTGTATTCACCTGAGCAAACAATGTAGACCCAGATCAGATGCTGCAATGCAGCATCTGATCTGGGTCTACAGTGTTTGCTACGCTTCAGCAGTTTTTCAAATATATCAGCAGGTACTCAAATAGACGGACAAAATTTAGGACAACTATGATAAGGAGTTAAGGCATCCAAAAACGTAGGACAAATATGATCAATTCAAATGCCCTATAAAGCAATTTAGACGGATTGTACAGGACATGATCTTTATTTTATTGACAGAAATGAAGATTTAGAAGCCATAGCTGCCTAGAATGCATCATAAACAGAGATTAAAGCAGAAATATTATGAAATACAGAACATCATATTTCCCAAGAGAAAAGCAAATCTTATAAGTGAGGCTAGATTTGGGAATAAGTAATTTTACATATGCCATGTGAAAAGGTGCCTTTGAGATTTTGTTTGTTTGTTTGTGTTGAGGTTTTACAGCCCAGTCAACCCATTGGGGTCATGATGAGCGCGGTCAATTTAGCTAACCACACTTTTACTGGGCAGGCTTAGTCCTCTCAGCCGTTCACCAGTATTGTGTAATTCTTTTTGCCAGAAACTGACAACTGTCCATCTTGAATCAGCGGAAGGGAGAGAATGATCGTACAAAATATTTCATATCAAATGCCATGAAAGAATGTTGCCAACCCAGTGGGGGCTGAACCCACAACCTCCTGACATATTTTTGTATTTACAGTAAATATTCAGGGCCCAGTTGTTCAAAGCTAACGACATCATTAGTTAACACTTCGTTAAAATTTACAGAGTGATATACAAATATGCTGAATTTTTTTGCTGAAAAAATGGGAGTAGCTTGCAAAAGCTACTCACATTTTTCAGCAAAAAATATCAGAATATTGTGTACTGAATCTGCTAAAACAGTTAACGAAATGACCCTTAACAAGCTTGATAAGCTAACGACGCTTTGAACTACTGGGCCCAGATATCTTACCATACTTGTTCTAAACTTTGAACAAGTCCATTTAACTACCTTTTGGTGTGTCTAAAAACTGCTGGATGAAAAAGCAGTGTAGACCCTAATCAGATGCAGTATTCTGTTATTTGAGTGTACATATTTTGCTTAAGCTGATCACTCTTTATATATTAACAGATGTTGTTCTACTTGAAGCAGTCCATATGTGAACATGACAAGCTCCAAACTGGCCAGCATCACTGCTAAATTGGGCCTTTGTTATTGCCCCAGGTCTGAAAGTCATGAATATTCTTCCAAACATTTTTAACCCTTGACATCCTGAATAAATCAAGATGCCACCCCCATTTCTAACTGTCAGCCAATCAGATTACTTAATCCAGATTGCTGACATAAATTCACATAATGAATGACAAACAGTGCAGATCCAGATCAGTTGGATTCTGAAGTAGCCAACTGATCTGGATATACACTGTTTGCAAAGGCAGCACATATCTGGGTTCAGTAGCACACAGGTTAACCCTAGTCCTGCTGAACCCAGATATACCCTGCCTTTGCAAACAGTGTAGATCCAGATCTTAAGAAGCCAACTGATCTAGATCTGTACTATTTGCCATTCAGTATGTGAACTTATATCAACAATCTGGATCAAGTAATCTGACTGGCTGAAAATTTGAAAAGTGTGTGGCCTCTAAATTTATTCAGCAGAACAAGGGTTAAAAACCTTTTTTCCAGAAGTAATACCCCTCAGTGAGATGTTGTTTAGGAATGGGACAGTGCTGGGTTTTCTGTAGCATCTTCTAATAAAAAGTTAGATAACAATATAATTTACCTGGCCAGACCAGCTGGCTCCTTCTTCCCTGCCTTCAATAACAAGTTCATAAGATGATCCTGTAAAAAAGTTATTGTAGTTATTCTAGGTGAAATCAGAAGACAGTGTCTAATGATATGTTTTCACATTTTCCTCTGAAATTATTTGTCATTTTATTCAGTGATATTTTAACTCTCTCAACCCTATAGACCAAAACATATACCTTTGCAAACAGCACAGATCCAAATGAGATGGCTCGTTACTCATTGGAATTGCCTCAAAAAAGGTAATTCCAGTTGAAGGTCTGGAATTGAAAACAAAAAGTATTGAAAATACCAAGTATATTATGTAAGGAGGTGGGGTATGTGTACAGTGGAACCTCCACTAACGGTCACCTCCGACGAGCGGTCACCTCCCATTAACAACAATTTTTATTCCTCCCCAACCACTTCCAAGGTATTTTCCTATATACTGAACCTCTGATAACCGGTCACCTCCCTTCTCCAGTCAGCAGCCATAATAATCTATGATTTTATGGGCAAATTCCCTCCATTAAATGATCAAAATGATAGAGGACTGACATAGAAATCGAAAATAGGAAAATAAAAATTCATCGAAATTATGTCTCGCATCAAAAAGAGAAAAAAAAGAAAAAAAAAAAAAGGAGAAAAACATTTATTTCTTGAAAAATATGATGTTAAATATTTTGATATCTACCAATTTTCAAAAAAATGTGTAATAAGAAAAATACTTTGTTCGTTAAACAGTCTTAATTTTTTTTTCAAGTACCTTGCGACACTGACCTTCAAAGTCCAGCGTGTGACCAATTTTGGCATGTTGCAGACAATAAAAAAAAAAAAAAAAAAAAAATGTAGATACTATTATACTGAAGGAGCTATCATAATAATAGTGTATTCACTAACAGCCAATTACCGTTGAGCAGCCACCTCCCTTAAGCAGCCTAAAAGGGCCATGCCCTGGATGGCTGCTTAATAGAGGTTCCACCGTATGCGTGTGTGGGGGTGAGTTGGTGGTGGGGCGGGGACACTATGAATATGTATATTATGTAGGGCAGACTCTGCAGACATGCACCCCAATAACAGTTCACATGAAAAAAAAAGGTACTAACCTTAAATGCCTCTGTTGACATAATGTGTGTCTCCGAGTCCGTATGAAGTGTGGGAATATCCTTGTATTGATTAGGAAAACATGTTAGTGAGCCTAGCAAGGATAATGCCTCAAACCTTGGCATCTAAATAACAATAAAACATACATCAGAAAACTTATTTAGGAGGAGTATTTGATGGTAATTCTAAATAATTTTCTCAATTTCACCATAAAAACATGTTGTGGGTATTTATAAGAAGCACCTCAGCGAGAAGAGCCTCGGTCACTTCTAATAAGTACCCATAACCTATGTTTTAATGGAGAATTAAGAAAAGTTATCCCATTTATCACCAAATACTCCTCCTTAACAAGCCCGTTCATACAAATACAGAACAAAATAAGATGTTTGAATATAAAGGGGCAGCGAAAGCAAACAGCATATCTTAGTGCACTTGCAAAACGGAAAAGAACCAAATGTAGACCAGGCCCCAAGGTTATAAAACATTTTTTATGTTCAACTCAACTGAGCATGAAATTTCTCTGCTAATACATATGAAACTGCCACTAGTTGGCATTTTCATATTTATTAGCAGAGAAATTTTCATGCTCAGCTATGTTCAGCAAGAAAGAATTATTTGCAATTGTTAGTAATTTGAGATTTATCAGCAGGACAAATTTCATGCTCAGCTGAGTTGAGCATGAAAAAAGTTTTATAACCTCGGTGCCAGCCTGCACATCTCTGCTACTTGACACTGCACAATCAAAACAAAGAAGTGTATAATCTTCATTGAGAATGGATAGACTTTCAGACCAACTTAGTCAATAGGAATCTACTCTAAAAGGAAAGAATTTGGGAGCAAATTCTGTCCTTTTAGAGTAGACTCCTTTTCAAAAGGAACTTGATATGCATAAATGCACACAGTGTCACAAAAATTACATTTCTTGTAAAAAACAAACAAAAAAAAATTGATTGTGTTGGGGTTTAACGACACATCAACCCTTGTGGGTCATTTTGTGTCGTCTCCCAGAGACAGGGAGAAAAGAGATAGAAGAGATAGTAGAAGAGATGAAAGGGAGGACAGGGAAGAAAGAGGAACAGGAGTGTAAGTGAAGAAACAGAAGAAATAAAAACATTCCCCTTCTACCCTAACCTGCTACAAGGATAGCAGGCCTTGCCCAACTGTAAGCCAATATCAATTGGACGCCCCGGTGCCCTGAGGTACAACAAAAAAAAACACAAAAACATGGACACACTACCAAGTTGTGAAGTCCCCTGAACTGGACTGTGGGTGTGCATGCAGGCATCAGTATATAATGTTTATAAACCTAATAGTCATCTTCTTTGCCTTGCTGTTTCTGTCAGAAATGTATCATCATATAGCCATTCAAGATTAACCCTTGTCCTGCTGAATAAATTAAGAGGACACGCCCATTTCTAATTTTCAGCCAATTAGATTACTTGATCCAGATTGTTGCTAGTAATTCACATACTTTATGGCAAACAGTGCAGATCCAGATCAGTTGGCTTCTTCAGAAGCCAACTGATCTGGATCTACACTGTTTGCAAAGGCAGGGTATATCCGGGTTCAGCAGGACAAGGGTTAAAAGAAAAAAAATATTGTAATAACCCTTAACTCTTGGTTTAAACAATAGTTTATTAAATATAATGAGTACAACACAAACATACAAAAATGACATAGAGGATCAGATAACAAGCTAATTAAAGCTTATGTGAAATCTTCTCCGAAAAACCCTTAACTCTTTCAGTGCCACATTTCAGACTACACATTTGTCCTCTGCTTCTTCCTTTTTTTTTAACAAACTATTGGTTAGAAAGAAGTTTATATATAATGCTGAAAAACTGAATGTCAAAAAGCATAGATCCTGAGGAGACGGCTCATTAGGAACTGTCTCATCTGGATCTAAGCCGTTTGCAAAAGTCTGTTATTATTGCCTTTGGCAGTGAAAGAGTGCTATGGGACCCAGCAAATTCATGTTCAGTGTAGTTTTCATTGAAAAAAGAGGCATGACATATACTGTATAAAAACTACATATAATAAGAAACAAGTAAAAACAAACCTCTCTGATATCCACAGAACTGACGATAGAATCCAGGGCCAGTATAAAACTCAGGATGAGCAAACTGTTGCCTGGTAATGACGTGGCAAAAAAACGAGTATTACAATATCTCACCAGGACATTCTTTACATCCTAGAAATAAAAAAAAATGTCTATTTCTCACAAACTGAAAATGACCTCTGAGCATGTGAAAGCAGTTCAGTCCTAATGAAGTGTACATATTGTTATATAAGAGGGTATTTAATTATTTTAAACATCATATTTACTATGTTTCCATAAATAGCTTTATTTACTATGTTTCCAAAAATAACTTACTAGAACAACATGTTTACAATAACATGATGTTTACGTCCTTGATTCTGGACTGAGTTATTTTTGGCATGTCATGGAAGATTTAGAAGTTTCTTGATTGGAACTGGAAAGTAAGAGATGCTTGTAGTATATTCTTTTTCTAGAACCTTCTTTGATATTATATAAGGAGAACAGATTTTCATCTGGGCATCTTTGTATACTTTCACTGGAAATTATTCTATACTGGATTACTTTACTATTTTATTCATTCTTGACTTAAATTCTGAATTCAGGAACATTAAATTGTGGGATCAGAAACTGTTAGTCAAAGGATTTGTTTTATAAATTCTCCTGGATTATTTCAGAGGGACTTAGTGACAGAAACTTGAAAGGTACTTTTTATTTACATTCTGTTGTTTTGAATCTTGTTTTATTTTTTGTGGAATAAATATTGTTAATAATTCAAAGCTTGTTGCTGGTTTCACTTTCATTTCTTTCTCGTTACGCCTGGCTCGTAACAATATCAGCACAGTCCTGTCCAGTTATATGCTTGTCTGCTATATAGATTTTAACCATTAAAGTGTCCAGTAAATGGTAGCAGATGACATTTAATTTTTTTTTTTTTAATTATTTTTCAGAAAAAAAAATAAGGTTTGATACTTCCTGTGGCTTGTCTGCTAGCCAGGGCCCAGATGTTCAAAGCTAACGACGTCGTTAGTTAAGGATTCGTTAAAATTTACATCAAGTGATACGCAAATGCAAAAAGCTACTCAAGCAGTGCAAAAGCTACTCACATTTTTTCAGCAAAAAATATCAGAATATTGTATATTGAATCCGCTAAAACAGTTAACGAAATGACCCTTAACGAGCTCGTTAAGCTAACAACGCTTTGAACAAATGGGCCCAGATGACTTACATGAAATGGTAAGCCTTATTATCTCAAAATTCTGAAAACTTTATTCCATACAGTTTTTACTAAGAGTTTGCTTTTTATGTTCTTGTTTCCTAAAGACTTTCCTAAAGGAGCAGTCTGATCTTGGTCTGCACTGTATGCATATGCCATTTTATCAGAAACTTTGGTGTACAAAATTTTAGGATATTTACCTTACATGTAGAGGTATCAAGCTGTCAAACAATGTGTGGTTAAACTTTTGACAGAGAGTATACAAGTAATCCCTTACCTGATCCTGAGAGGTGAGCCCTTGGTGAAGAACTTGATAAAACTGTGCTAGAAGCTCAGCTGGGATGCTGAGATCAGGCTGTCTAACCATCATCTGACAGAGCAGTTGGTATGCTAACAACTTGCCACGCTTGTATTTGTTACTCAGTGTAAGGCACTAGAAAGAAGCAAAGATCATTTAACCATTACCCCTCTTATGGGCAAATTCAGCAGATGACAAACTGACAATATTTTTCTTATTTTTCCCAGAAAAGAGGCTTTGACAATTCATGCAAACTGTCTCCTTTTTTCAAAATGTCATCTGCTGCAATTTTTACCAAGCATGCTAAGCAATAATTTCTACATCAAATCTAGAGTCAAAATTATAAACAACATTTACACTACATCAGGCAAAAAAAAAAAATCCACAGACGCGAATTCTGCAGCCATGTTCTAACAATTTGTGCCCCCTGACTGCAGACTAATGCCCATACACACTAAAATTGTACTTGCACCTGTCACAATACACTGACACTGTAATAACCAGTCCTAATTCTTCTACCTAATGCTGAGTGCCAAGAAATGGAGCAGAAAGTACCAATTTTAGAGTCTTAGTATGCCCCAGTTTGGGACTGAATGCACAACCTCCCAATCTGAAAGTGGTTGCTCCACCAACTGAGCAATTCTGACTGGTCAGACTGTCATGGTTGTGACAGCAAACATTGTAGACTGAGATCAAGCCCAGCAGAATGCAGCATCTGATCAGGGTCTGCACTGTTTGCCATTCAAGCAGCAATTTTGAGGCACATCAGCTGGGTCCAGGTGTTCAAAGCATCATTAGCTTAACAAGCTCATTAGTGGTCAAAATGATAACTGTTCTAGTAAGTACAATATCTAATTCACAGATATTTTTGCTGAGAAAATGTGAGTAGCTTTTGCAATTTTTTCAGCAAAAAATTATTTTCGTATATGCCATATTTAATGATCAAAGTTTTAAAAATACATTAACTTCATTAGTACAGTGTAGCTCCAATATATCACGGTCCTCGGGGTCCAGAGTCCGCTATCGCGATATAAACGGAGCGCGATATAAGTCCCGACATATACCATGCATGTATAACGGCGTGCATAACACTCGCTCGGTTTGTCGCTGTGGTAGTTTGCTGAGACATCACGGATAAATGGCATTCAGTTATGTTGTCACCATATTTCCTAATTAAAATTGGATTAGAATTGCTCAATGGAATAATTTACAATGGTGCGCTATGTCTAACAAGTAATTCCAATCGAAACCAACTGATAAACTACGTTTGAAAACAAGAAATCATCGGATTGAAAATTTAGGACGCCATTTTGGATACTGGTTCCCTGGAACGGCAAAGGGAAGTTACTCAATTGTGCTAAGATAAGTTGAGTTACTTCCCTTCGCTTATATTGCGGGCGCAAAAAAAAAAAAAAAAAAATGTCGTTTATCAAAGTTAATTTCTTTTTATTTATTTTTTTATTGTTAGTTTTTGTTTTTGTTTTTTTGACGCAGTTGTTTTCTTCTGAAATATTTATATCTACAGAAGTGTAAAATAAGCGGACTACGATCTGTGTATGTTGGACAGAAACATCGTGAGACTACTGTCTTGTAAAATTTGCTGGTGTTGAAAAGGAGGTGGACCGTTTTCCCCTGCTGAGCAAAATTAGTTTGTGGGCATCATTGACTGATTGAGCATTGAGTAGATCTATGTACTAAATGATGATAATGATTACGACAATTACGGCGATATAATTTATTGTTTGCCAATTATAATCAATGTGTGCGCCGATTGACACTAAGTGGATTGTTTGTCATATAATACCTGACGTGACTTAGCGTCGGGATAGGCACGAAAAATCAATTACCGGATGCAAAACACGTTTTTTTTTTTTTTTCTGAAGTTAAATAAAACAACAAACATTTTATGTTTAAAAAAAAAATTTTTTTTTTTTTTTTTTTGCTTATGGAAAATTTGGGAGCCATGACCTTTTCGCGATATACTGGATTTCGCGAAATAACGGACCACGATGTATAGGAGCTACACTGTATTGAACAACTGGGCCCTGATGGTTAAACAGACTTGCTGACTATTACTAATCAGCTGTCTGGATAAGAAGGCTGATATGGACATATGCTGTTTGCTTCTATGTTAAACCTTACTTCTGCTTCAAGCTACTCAACTGAGCTCTGACGTGAGAATAGGGGCATTTATCATGATGCACAATGTACAAAAATGGCTCTTATACAATTTGCAGACAATGCAATCCCTGAGTAGCCTGCATATCTGTGCAAGCTGATAGGGCTTTTGTTGCCTGCTTACAGAATCAATGGCTATCGTAGTATGTCGACAAACAGAGAATGTTCAGATCAGACTTGCATGGATTCATACATTGATCTGGACCTTAGCTGTTTGCATATGGCATAAGAGCTTTTTCCCACATTGCGCATGATATGTGCACAACAAAGTCTGATCAGGGCCTTCTTTGATCATCAGTACACTCTACAGTATCTGATGAGTCTGCCAGCAGACAGTTAAAGCCCTGATTAGACTGTGCAAATGTGTAGGCCATTCTGGGTCATCATTATTAGTAGCTGCATAACTCCAGTTAGGTGCTATTCTTTCAACCATAAAGTACTGATATTTTTATTTCTCCACAAAAACAGAAGTTGTGGGTACTCATCAGAAACTCCTTGCTGAGGCACTTCTTAAGAGTATTCAAGTTTTTGTGGAGAAATAAAAAAAAAAAAAATCTCTCAATACCCCTCTTCTATGCTATGCATTTGTAACAAGAGATTTTTCTCAAGACATGGCTGAATCTGTTACCTCAAAAAGCCATCCTGCAAAAATTCTCTGAGGTGGTATAAACTCTGGAGGAGACGGTGAACTCTGATTGTCTAACGTAACACCAAGATTGTCCCGCATCTAGAACAGAGATAAAGTTCTCTACTAACATTATAAACTCAGCAGTATATAGAATGAAATATTGCATTTTTGACTTCTTTTTTTTTAACATATTTCCATTATACATATATTTGTAACAATCAGTACCTACTAAACTACTTTAATGTAAATTAAAATCATTGCAGGCATCAACCTAATTCATGATTACTGTGTTTTCGACATCTTTCAGAAAGTCGTTTTTTGCTTGACGCTTTACACAGAAGAAGTAAACTTGCAAACTTTTGTCATGCTAAACCATTTGTCGTAACTTCCTATGTATGAAAAATTTCATTCTAGTCATTGGTTTTTAAAAAATCAAATATTTTCACTTTTTCCCATAGTAAAAATGAAGCAAAATCATACAGAAATCTGTAGGGTAGGTAACTTGGAGCCAGATTTTCAACTAGTTCCACTTGTTTAATTTTTCTGAAATTTTCACAATATTGTTGTGAAACATCAATAATTCAAATTCAGCAAAGAAAAGTAAAAAATATTTTCTTAGACAAAAATTCAAAAAAATCACTTTACTGTAGAAATTGCATAGGTCAGACCAACTTTTGCCGTAACTTTAATTTTTGTGTAAATATTTGAGAATAAAACACAGAAACATAAAGGACAAATGGTTTCTGATATCGTCAATCAGAACAAAATATTTTCATTTGAAATAAAACGCCAAGCAAAAAACGTCTTTCCAAGAGATGTCGAAAGGACAGTAGGATGATTTTGTGTTTTGAATCCCTTTGAACATTACTTAAGTCAAACTGAGATGATGGGAGGGTGATAACGAAAGGTTCTGTGCAACAAAGTGCTGTACAATCATGTCATGAGCATAGATCTAGATAAGAGTGATTTTGGGTTTTACGGCCCTTTCAAGAATATTTCACTTATAGCGAGCCGATCGTTCATCGAAGGTGGGCGAAAACCGGAGAACCCGGAGAAAAACCACCTGACCATCCGTAAGCAGAACTTGGCTTTCCCACATATGACCCGAGCGAGGCTCGAACCACAGCGGTGAGAAACCTAATGGATTAAGAGTCAACTCTCTTATCCACTAGGTTATGGGGGCCCGTTACTAGATAAGAGTGAGTATCAGGTAAAAAGTTTTCTTATTTCTCAATGAAAACATATGTTGTGGGTATTCATTAGAAGTGCCTCGGCGACAACATATGTTTTCATTGAGAAATAAGAAAAATATAGATACTTTTTGGTGGAAAAAAGTGCCTCATCAAGACCTATGCATGAGTAACTCTAGATGACTGGTGTTAATATTTCTGACTTCTTGCTGAAAGCATGATATAACCGACTATACATCCATATCTTCCTAGAAGTTAATTTATCATTATACTTTGACCATTCCTACAATATTGTGACCCATTCCTCCTGTGTATGAAAAGAGTATTGCAAATTCGATTACAAGTGTTTCATATATAAACAAAAACTGAATTCCTCAAGGACGAGTTTTTGATGATAATGATGGAAGAAAAAAAAACTTAATACAAATGTCCACAAAACTTTTAATTAGTCAGATCATCAAGTAGTCATGGCTCACCTGGTGGTATCTCAGGCATCTCAAAAGTATAATTGTAGCCTTCAAAAGCAGAGACTGTTGCATTCTAGAGAAATGTCAAAGCAGGTTTTCACAGACTAATACCACATTTACCCTAAATATTTGGACATTTTTACTCCAAACTATATCCTAAAATTTGAAGAAATCCATTTTCACTACCTGTTGACTGATCTGTCTAAATACCGCTGGATGAGAATTAAACAGTGTAGACCTTCATCAGATGCTTAAAGAACCAAGAGAAACTGAAGACTAGAGTATTTAGTATCCTATTCTTGAAGAGATTTTATAGAGATTGTTTAGTTCTGCCAATCATCATTTTAGAATACCAAAATATCCAGGGCCCAGTTGTTCAAAACTAACAATGTCGTTAATTAACCTATCGTTAAAACTTTGATTATTAAATACGGCATATATGCTAATATTTTTGCTGAAAAAATGTGAGTAGCTTTTGCATTTGCAAAAGCTACTCATATTTTTTCAGCAAAAATACCTATTAGTTAGATATTGTACTTACTAGAACAGTTAAAATTTTGAACACTAACGAGCTCCTTAAGCTAACGATACTTTGAACAACTGGGTCCAAGTCTATACATACCCGTTGCAGTGTATCCTGCAGGTCACAGAGATGTTCAAAGACTGAAGCATGGATAGCTGGATCTTCTATCTTGTTGACATCTCCTAGTGCTCCCAACATCCTCCTCCATAATACTACTGACACATCCGGTAACCAGCCCTGACATGCCCCGCCCACTAGCACACTCTTAAACTCCTCCAGAGAACCTATAAAAGTAATAGCAGATTCTACAACAATGGGTGGCTTGTACCATATTTACCTTTTTGGGTATCTTATGGGGAATGGATATGCTTTCAAGCAGGTAACTCTGTTAAATTGTTCTGCCTTCCCTTCTGAAAAGGGGTCTGCTCTAGGGAAAGGATTTGCTACCCGTGGGAGCCATAGGTCTAGATAAGAGTGAGTATCAGGTAAACAGTTTTCTTATTACTCGACAAAAACATATGTTGTGGGTACTCATCAGAAGCGCCTCGGCGAGGCGCTTCTAATGAGTACCCACAACATATGTTTTCATCGAGAAATAAGAAAAATATAGATACATTTTGGTGGAAAAAGCACCTTATTAAGAGCTATGGGAGCAAATTCTTTCTTTTTAGAGTTCCACCTCTGATGTGGGAACATAAAAGGCCACATTCAGCAAAACGTTCTTAGAGCATGAGCAAACTGTACAAATTCAGAATTCGCCCTATGCATCTGCACATTCATCAGACTGTTTACTCTCTGTTACATTCAACTATGATTTTGTAAATGAACAAGGAAGATCCTGATCGTATTGCACAAATTGGGCAGGCTGATTTGGCCTTCACTGTCTACATCTATATTGAAGGAACATTTTTTGCTTGGCTTGGCCCAAATCATGAGGTGTAAACACTTATTGGTTTAAAATTATAACTTGCCCGAGTAAACCATGAAGGCCCTAGTCAGACTATGATAAACAGACTACTGTGCTTTCAACATCTTTCAGAAAGTCGATTTTTGCTTGACGCTTTACACAGAAGAAGTAAATTTGCAAAATTTTGTCGTGATTTAATGCAAAACTATTTGTCGTAACTACCTAAGTACAAAAAGTATTATTCTAGTCATTGGTTTTTAAAAAATCAAATATCTTCACTTTTTCCCCATAGTAAAAATGAAGCAAAACCATGCAGAAGTCTGTAGGGTTGGTAACTTGGAGCAAGATTTTTAACAAGTTCAACTTGTTCAATTTTGCTGAAATTTTCACAATATTGTTGTGAAACATCAATAATTCAAATTCAGCAAAGAAAAGTAAAAAATATTTTCTAAGACAAAAATTCCAAAAAATCACTTTACTATAGAAATTGCATAGGTCAGACCAACTTTTGGCCGTAAGTTTAATTTTAGTGCAAATATTTGTGAACAAAACAGAGAAACAGGAAAGACAAATGGTTTCTGATAAGATATGGTCAACCAGAACAAAATATTTTCATTTAAAATAAAACGCCAAGCAAAAACCATCTTTCCAAGAGATGTCAAAAGGACAGTATTCAGGGACCTCAATGTTCATATGTATGCAAAGGCCCATTTAACCCTTGAAGCCTTTAAGTGCTAATCATAATTACAGCAGGTAACATTTTGCTTTTTGTATTATTATTTTCCTCAGAAAATCAGGCTTGACACTTCATGTGAATCAGCTGCTAGGCACATAAAATGCCAAGTCTTATATTCTCTGAAAAAAAAAGAAACAAGAGCTGTCAGAGGATCTGACTACAGCCCCGCTCCAGCACTATCAGAGGAAAAATACCCATAGTATTGAAACTTTTTTAATTCATGCTTCCCAGATACATCACTGTAGGACATGGTAAATGGCATAGTTAAAACCAATCAAGAGATTTAACTCCATGAGTTATGAGCCCTTGGCCCTGATTCTGGTATACCTGATACATCAACCCACTCTCCATGTGTGTACCAGGTTTAAACTTTGTTACACTTACAGTTCTTGAGAAAAGTGCTACAAAAACATTTTCATTAATGGAAATTTGTAAAACCTTTCAAGGGATGAAACTCCAAGAGTTATAGGCCCTTGGCCCTGATTCTGGTATACATGATACATCAGCCCACTGTCCATGTGTGTACCAAGTTTCAACTTTACAGCTTTCATAGTTCCTGAGAAATCTATAACAATTTTTTTTCATTGATGGTAAACTGTAAAACCTATCAGTTTTTTCATTTATGGCAAATTGTAAAACCTATCACAGGATTTAACTCAAAAAGTTATGGGCCCTTGGTCCGGATTCCTGTATACACAATACATGTGTGTGCCAGGTTTCAATTGTTTAACTCTTACAGCTCTTGTGAAAAATGTGATGAAATTTTTTCATTAATGGCGAATCATAAAACCTACCAAGGGATGTAACTCCAAGAGTTATAAGCTCTTGGCACTGATTCTGGTATACATGATACATTAATGTTTTATGGAGGGCCACAAGGGTAGACTAGTTATTGTAACTAACTGTGTCACCCTCTTTAAACAATGTATAAATAAATAAATAAAGAAACTAAAATACATCCGTCCATTGTCCATATGTGTACCAAGTTTCAACTTTACAGCTTTCATATTTCCTGAGAAATCTGTAATGAAAATTTTCATTAATGGTGAATTGTAAAACCTATCAAAAGGATGTAACTCCAAGAGTCATGGGCCCCTGCCCCTGAATTTGGTAAACACGGTACATTAGCCCATTGTCCATGAGTGTACCAAGTTTAAACTTTACAACTTTCATAGTTCCTGAGAAATCTGTAACGGAAATTTTTCATTAATGGTAAATTGCAAAACCTATCAAGGGATGTAACTCCAAGAGCTATGGACCCTTGCCCCTGATTCCTGTATACACGATACACCAACCCACTGGGTTTGTGTGTACCACTGTTTCAACTTTGTATCCCTTACAGTTCTTGAGAAAAGTGCGATGGAAATTTATCTGATTACTAGACAGAAGGACAGAAGGAATGATGGCTGGACGGAAGGAATGACAGAAGGACAAGGCAAACCCAATATAGCCCCACTTTTTCAAAGCAGAGCTATAATAAAAATGTCATCTGCTACAATTTTGCTTGTTGTTTTTTAGGGTTAACACTAAGCATGCTATTAAAAGTTTCAGCAGATAATATTCTGAAATATTAGTTCTCATTTTTTTTTCCAGAAAAAAAAAAGCACTTGACATTCCTAGTGAACTGTCTTCTAAGGAGACAATTGTCAGGAAATCTCAAACCCAATTTTCAGGGAAATATAATAAACATATCCTCAATTTGTCAGCTAACGTTAAGCCTCACTCAGTCCATATTAACCTAAATATTTCAACATCACAGAAGCAGAATTGAAATAGCAATTATTAAAATACACACTGAGGATTCTCTTCAATCAATTCTATGCAGCACTATTAACTATTCAAACATAGTCACATTATGAGAAAGGACCCTTATAGACTATGAGTAGTCATGCACTGTACAGCTCCAGATAACATGCTTTTGTTTAGCCAAAAAGTACTGGGCCCAGTTGTTCAAAACTTAACAAAGTTGTTAGCTAACGTACTGTTAAAACTTTGATCATTAAATATGGCATATATGCTAATATTTTGCTGAAAAAAAAATGTGAGTAGCTACTCACATTTTTTCAGCAAAATTACACTGAATTTGAAATTGTACTTACTTGAACAGTTAACATTTTGACTGTTAACAAGTTCATTAAGCTAACAATGCCTTGAACAACTGGGCCCCAATATATTTCTCATTTCTCCATAAAAACATATGTTGTGGGTACTTATTAGAAGCATCTCACTGATGAGTATCAATAACATATGTTTTCATGGAGGAATAAGAAAAATATATTATGTAGATACCCTCGCTTATCTGGACCTATGACACAGCCTCATGTTATTGTCTTACTGAATCACATTGGGGCTTACTGGGCCCAGTTGTTCAAAGCACTGTTAGCTTAACGAGCTCATTAAGGGTCATTTCGTTAACTGTTTTAGCGGATTCAATATACAATATTCTGATATTTTTTGCTGAAAAAATGTGAGTAGCTTTTGCAATGCAAAAGCTACTCACATTTTTTCAGCAAAAAATTTCAGTATATTTGCTTATCACCGGATGTAAATTTTAACGAATCATTAACTAACGATGTCGTTAGTTTTGAACAACTGGGCCCTGGTGAATAGTGAAGACCCTGTTCATATAGATGGGCAAGATAAGTTGGGCCTGTATTGCTTCTGTGTTTCATAAGATGAAAGAAATTTAAAAATAATTATAAGGATGAAGCAATAATAATGTAGTAAAGTACTGCTTAATCAGAAGCATTTTGAGGGATTTTCAATTACTGAAGTCATTTCATGTATAAAGAACCCTTATCAAATAAGCCAGCCTGGAAGTCTGCAATGTGATCTTCATGTCTGCCCTTGATGAACAGAACAGAAGCAATACTAGAGGAAGTTGATGGCGTGCTAGCACCATCGCAAATCATCGCACACATCAAAATTCCAAATGCGTTCCTCCAGTCCTCATCCATAGGGCTATTACCTGTGACAGTTTCAAGGTTCTAGCTCAAAAAGCCTAGGAGGAGTTGTGTGACTATTCCAAAAAAAAAAAAAAAAAAGGACACAAAATCCTACTTTTTGACCTCTGGTGACCCCCAGACATGCCCCCGGGGCAAAATTTTTGCACCATTGTATTCTACTCTTCATTACCTTTGATTTGATATGTAACATGACTATGTTTGTACAAAATGGATTTTGGACCTTTTGGGGCCACACCCCCCTGGCCGTGCCCCGAGGGGCTACATCAAAATTCCAAATGTGTTCCTCCAGTCCTCATCCATAGGGCTATTGCCTGTGAAAGTTTTGAGATTCTAGCTTAAGTGATCTAGAAGCAATGGTGTGACATTACAGATGGACGGACCGACGGACGGACAGCCAGATGGGGGTATCACAATATCCCCGCTTTTTCTTTGAAAAGCGCTGGGATAATAAGAATTATATGAATTTCAACAAGCAAAAAGGACCCTTATTGCATAATGTGTAAATAGATCAGGGTTTTTTTGTCATTCACTGTATCTAAAAAGGTCAGTATCTGGCAACAAAAATAATGTACAGACAATAAAAAACTTAAAATACAAAATCTGACAGTTTGGTGCACTGCCTAATTTATTTCTTTACAGTAAACCTGACGGAACAGCTTTCAATTTAATATGCATAGATGTTTAGATCAAACTCTTTTTAACAAAACAAAACAAAATTTGAGGCAATTTCCAGTCAGCCAAATTTTTCCACATTGTATCTCTGTGTACTATAGGAATTCAATGTTAAGTCTAATGCATGAGTTTTAACACTTTGTGAACTCTTGTAATATGGAAGTCTCCCAGTCACAAAGGGGATGCTGTACCAACTGAGCTACTGGCCCACAACTTATGCTTTTGAGGAGATTTATCTAGTTACTCTGCTTATCTGGAGCTTTGCAATACAGGAGTGGACTTTTAAAAACAAAGTCAACCAAAAATGCACAGGCACATAGAAAAACAGGGTCAACCAAAAATGCACAGGCACATAAAATTTATGATGATTTTGTGTTTCAACATTATTTAAGTCATATCGAGACAATGGAAGGGCGATAATGAAAGGCTTTGTGTAATGAAGAACCATACAGTCATGTGCTGAATTCTGCCTCCAGTGGGATTCAAAATCAGAACTTCAGGATATTAGCCAGTGCACGACAAAACCTACAATAAGACCTGTGTGACCAGCAAAGACTCAGATCAGCCTGTACATCCACCCAGTATGGCAAGGGTTCTCGTTCATCCCTCTTTGGATAGCCCAGAGGCTGTATGTAGAAGGAACATGCAATCAGCAAAGACTCTGATCAGACTGCTTGGATGATCGCACAAGTCTTATAGTAGGTTTTGTCATGCGCTGGTTCATACAGTATTGATGAGCCTCATTTTTTTTATTTTTAATTTTTGGGGATGAGTATTCATAACAAACATTTTGTTGCTTAACCCATTGTAGACTGAATGAACTCACCCACACTATATATTGGAAGAGTACAATTTCAAGTTTAGATAGGTCAGACTATGGGATTTAGATATTCCTAGAGAATAAAAGACCGCAAGCATAATACCCCGCCATAGCAATTATTTGTTTATGTATTAGTTATCATTGCGAAAATGTCTGGAAAGAAAATGACGGATGGACAGATAACAATCCTAAACCAGATCTTGATAATATCAATGGACAGATAACAATCCTAAACCAGGTCTTGATAATATCAATGCATATAGCAAGTTTGGTTAAAAGGCCTTGTTATTTACTCAAGTTATCATCCGGAAACGAAAATATGGGCGTGTCTAGGGCGGAGAACTCCGTTTGTTTGTTTGTGTTGAGGTTTTACGGCCCAGTCAACCCAATAGGGTCATGTCGAGCGCAGTCAGTTTACCTAACCACACATTTACTGGGCAGGCTTAGTCCTCTAAGCGGTTAACCAGTATTGTGCACATTCTTTCGCCAGAAACTGACAACTGCCCTTCTTGAATCAGCGGAAGGGAGAGAATGACCGTAGAAAATATTTCATGATCAATCTCTACGAAAGAATGTTGCCGACCTCGGCGGGGGTTGAACCCGCGACCTCCTGGTCTCCAGTCGGACGGCGCATCCAACTGAGCCACCGAGGCCGGCACGGAGAACTCCGTAAAAATTTGCCCATTAGCAATTCCAAAACATATCTCCTTAAGGTCAATGCATTTAGCAAGTTTGGTTAAAATCCCTTGTTATTTACTCAAGTTGTCTGGAAACGAAAATATGGGCCTGTCTCGGGCAGTTAACTCTGTAAAGATTTGACGAAATTTGCCCATTAGCAATTCCATACCAGATCTCCTTAATGTCAATATATATAGCAAGTTTGGTTAAACTCAAGTTATTGTCCGGAAACAAAAATATGGGGGTGTCTCGGGCAAATAACTCTGTAAAAATTTGACGAAATTTGCCCATTAGCAATCCCAAACCAGATCTCCTTAATGTCAATGCATATAGCAAGTTTGCTTAAAATTCCTTGTTATTTACTCAAGTTATCGTCCGGAAACGAAAATATGGGGGTCTCGGGCAGATAACTCCGTAAAAATTTGGCAAAATTTGCCCATTAGCAATCCCAAACCAGATCTCCATAATATCAATGCACATACCAAGTTTGGTGAAAATCCATTGACGTTTACTCAAGTTATCATCCAGAAACGAAAAACGGACGGACGGACGATGGATGGACGGACAACACACGGCCGTCCAACATGAAACCATATTTGCAAACAGTGAAGACCCTGATCAGATGCCACAGAACGCGGCATCTGATCTGGGTCTGCACTGTTTGCCAATTACCCTTTTATGGATCTCCCACCTATAATGGGTTAAATAACCAAGACATCAACTCTAATTATTCCTAAAATCGTTACATTATCTACAGCTAGCAATTTACCTCTGTCTTGATTGTCTGCATGGTTGGCTACCATGTCGATATGTAAACTGTCTCTATCTGGTGTGAGACTGTCCTTGTGTGGACAAGACAAATCTTCTGCTAGAAGGGTAGAGTGGGTAGGTGATGGTGTCCTTGATCCACTCCGATATTGCACTGACCCCGGGGATGGAGAACGAGACCCTGAAAAAATTCAAAAGGCATTTCAAATGGGTGATCTAAACAAAACTTTAGTAACATTATTACATAATCAAAATTTCTCAGTGAACCTGAATGAGCCTTGCCTGTATAATTCATCCATGGGCAGTTAAACCTTCACTACTCTCTGGGAAGATTCAGCAGATAACAAAATGATTTTTTTTTTTTTTTTCAGAAAATAGACTGACATTTCATGCAAATTCTCTCCTTAGGAGACAAATTGCATGACATGTAAATGCATATTTTCTAGGAAAAATAAGAAAATGTCATCTGCTGACATTTTTTTCCAAGCATGCTCAGCATTAAAAATGGAATTTTATGAGGGGAAAAAACAAACAGAAGAAGAGACACTTTTCAAAAAAAAAAAAAAAAAAAAAAAAAATCAGAAGCATTTTTTACAGTTTTCCAAATGTTACTAAAATTTATTTATTGTTTTTAAGAAATGCAGGAATAATGCTACAAGTCACCCCCCCCCCCCCCCCCCCACCCCTTTTATAATTCAATAAGCTTTTCATGAGTAGCTTTATGGCTTCAAGACTTTTTAAAGATTGCATTTTAAGGACTGTGTGAAGTGTGTACACTGGTGTGAAGTGTGTACCTTGAATGTGGGTCAACATCTGTCATAACTATTATTTTTGCAGTTTTCTTTCAGCTGCTTTACAGGAGAACTTGCAGACTAAACTTTTCCTCTGAGATAAATTTAATTTATTGTGTTGGGGTTTTACGACAGGTCAACCCTTGTGGGTCATTTTGTGTTGTCTCCCAGAGAAAGGGAGAAAAGAGATAGAGGAGACACAGTCGGGGAGATGAAAGAGAGGGATACGGAAGAAAGAGGGAAATGAAAGAAAGTGCAGGAACAGAAGAAATAAAAACATTCCCCCTCTACAGCAGGCCTTGTCCAACTGTAAGCCAATATCAGTTGGATGCCCCAGTGACAAAAGCTACAAGACACCTTTGCCTCAAACCCCCCCCCCCCCCCCCCACCACCACCACCACCACCCTGTGATAAATTTAAACCATTGTAGAATGTCTACCTCAGTGTGATATTTTGAGGAAACAAATGACTGCAAAACATAACAGGTACACATATCTTTCAATGAAACAGGGTATTTAACAACATGTATTAATTTATCAACCAACCCTGCAAAGTCTATCTTTAAATTCTGATGTACCAAACAATGCTCCTTTATGCTGAGAAGTCAACAGCATTTTAGGATAACCCGCAGTGTCTGGAATCAGCAATCACATTTAATTTAACCCTTAAAACACTAAACAAACGTGTAGCAAATGAAATATTTGTTTTATTAACTTTCAATGAAAATAAAACAGCATTTCATGAGAATTGTCTGCCTAGCAGAAAATACAAGATACAAATGTCCAGTCCTATTTTCTCTGAAAAATAATGATAAAAAACATATAGAATGTTGTCTGCTACAAATTTTCTAGGGAAAATACGAAAGTATTTCAAAATACTGTCTGCTGAAATCTTTGCCCAACATGCTTAGCCTTAAACCCCAGCCTCTGATATAAAAGGAGAAGCTCCGCCCCAAAATTGATAATGGTGGTAAATTCAAATATTCTCCCCTTCCAGATACAAATTCAATAATTCTACATTTCAGCATCAACTTTTTGCCAGGAAAAAAATTACAGCTATGTATAAGCTTAGCCTTCACAGACACAAGTAAATAAATTTTAAAGTTATGTTGCAGGAACTCTGAATTAAATCATCTTATTTTCAATGTTTTCTTACTTTCTACTGATAAATGACAGTTGAGTTTGAATTTTCACCTTTGACCTCAGTCAAATGACCAAAACAAACTATAAATAGAATAGCACATGTTGTAATGACATGCAGTCAAACATATAACTAAACTTGCTTGAGATGCCAATCATAAAACATGCTGAGGTCACCAACTCCATAGAGTACCATGCTTAATTTTCCAGTTCTAGGAAAAGTAAATTTCAAATTTTGTTTTATGAAAAAGCTGGATAAGTTTAATGAATCAGCTGATTCCCACATGGGAATGTTTTGTTTACATCTGGAAGCTGACCTGACTCTGACCCAGGTAACCTCATTAACTTTCAGGTCTCCACACCTACACCTATTACTGTAGGTCCTACAGCAGACTGGCCTTTAAGGGTTAATGTAATGAATTTGTTATTATGCAATCTCAGGCTCCTGCCTCTAGATAGAAAGTGGGTCATTCAGATTACCTCATTTACACAAGAATTTATAAACCTTCACTCATTATCAAAACCTGTCCTAAAATCTGAACAAGTCCATTTTACTATTTGTGGATGTTCTGAAAACCGCTGGATGAATGATGATGATGATCTGGTGTTTTAAGTCCCTTCCAACATTATTCATGTCAAGACTAAGGAAGGATGATAATGAAAGGTTTTGTGCAATGAAGCGGAGTCATGAGCTGAATTCTGCCAATGGGATTTGAACCCAGGACCTCTTGATCTAAAGTTGGTAGCACTAACCATTCAGCCACCTGGATGCTTCTGCACTGATTAGACACATAATTCTGTGACACTTGATCTGAGTTTACACTTTTTTGCTTTTACTCAGGCCTAGCCCTAGCTTTCCATCCTTCCGAATATTCAGGGATATTATGGTACAACATCTTTTTTTCTTTTTTCTTTTTTTATTTTGTCGAAAGTGTATTTCATATGGTACAGCATCTTTTTTTTTTTTGTCAAAAGTGTATTTCATTAGGATTTTTATTAAGATTTTCAGAGACCCAATATCTTGGGATTAGGTTATTATGAAATACCCTGTGACATTATTACTAGTTCTGACATAAAAACTAGACTTGAGGCTTTGTGATATGTCACTTTATTACCAACATCCACCATACCTCTAGATAAGGAGCTTTTTTCAACCAAAAAGTTATGCCATTATTCTTATTTCTGAACGAAATCATGTTGTGGATATTCATTAGAAGCACCTCACTAAGGCACTTCTACTGAGTACCCACAACATATGCTTTTTAGATGAAATAAGAAAAATATTTATTCAAAACTCCTTCTTATTTAGAGCTATGATCCACAATATAATGACAATCTCTGAATTTGCATATGCATAGCTCTTGATAAGGTGCTTTTTTCAACCAAAAGATGTCTATATTTTTTCTTATTTTTCGACAAAAACTTATGTTGTGGGTAATCATTAAAGTGCCTCCGCGAGGTGCTTCTAATGAGTACCAACAACGTATGTATTTGTCGAGAAATAAGAAAAATATTTACCTGATACCCACTCTTATCTAGATCTATGCATATGTATGGGAGTCTAGGACAAGAAAATCAAGCATACCTCTACCTGACCATGAAGACGATTCCAGCTGGCACTTTTTTCAACCAAAAAGTACCGATATTTTTCTAATTTCTCCACGAAAACATATGTTGTGGTTACTTCTCAAGTGTGCCTCAACCAGGCACTCCCAATGAGTATCAACAGCATATGTTTTCATGGAGAAAAAAGAAAAATATTTACCCATCACGAAAACATGCCTCTATAGTTTTAAACCCCCTTAAACCCCACTTTCATATAGTAAAACTGGGGTTTACAGGGATATACATCATTTTTCTTATTTCTGCTCAAAAACATAGATTGTGGGTACTCGTTAGAACCGCCTTGCCGAGGCAGTTCTAATGAGTACCCACAATCTATGTTTTGAGCAGAAATATGAAAAATATCAGTTTTTTATCTGAAAATTTTCGGTTTTTGGACGTGAAATTTTCTATATATTTGAATAGGCGTGTTTTCGTAATGTGATACCAATGGCGCTATGATAAAGGTGGTATTAAGTTGGCTGTACAGTAGAAAGGATTCCCAAAGTAGACGAAGTGAAGAGCAACAAAGGCGCAGATCAATCCAATGCATACTCTGGGTTTTTTTGTTTTGTTTTGTTTTTCAGAAAACATGGTTGTACAGTTCATGCAAATTTTCTCCTCAGGAGAAAATTTGCATGAGATGTAAAACCCTATTTTCTGGGAACATAAAAAAGTGTTTCAAAATGTAATCTGCTGAATTGAGTTTTACAGCCCATTCAACACTGTTAAGGTTATGTCAAGCCAGTCAGTTAACTTAATTATACTTTTCTTGGGCAGACTTAGTCCTCTAAGCAGCTAACCAGTACTTTTGCACATATTTTCGCAAGAAACTGACAACTGCCTTTCTTGAGAGCAGAATGGATCTGCAGTCAGACTAGCTACCGACTGCGCTATGGAGCCCTATCTGCTGAAATTTTTAACCCAGCATGCTAAGGGTTTTCAACTGTAAAGGCCCTAACCTCACAATGCAGATAATGTGTATGACTTCCGTGCTTCCGTATGTAATGAATTTTATTTTTATTGCCTTGGGAGTTTAACATCATTGTCAACAGCATTCAGTCATATCTCAACAGTGTCTAGATGTAGCAGGGTGCTCAATGCTCACTTTTAAGAGTGCTGATTCGCTGAAGTATCATGCCCCAGGCACCTGATATGGTATTTCTCGTAGTCACATGATACTGACACAAGGGGACCAATTCTGACTCCCAGCTCTACTGTCTTTATGCTGAGAGCCTGGAAGTAAGAGAGCAGCCAGTACCATTTTTAAAGGTTTTTATATGACTCGGCGGGAGATTGAATCCACAACCTCCCAGACTTAAAGTGGATGCTCTAACAACTGAGCCACTGCACCAGTTCCATATCTAATGAGACTCCTACTCAAAAACCCAGGAGCCACAAGTATTTGTTTGTGTTCAGGTTTTACAGCCCAATCAACCCAATGGGGTCATGTCGAGTGCAGTCAGTTTACCTGACCACACCTTTACTGGGCAGTCTTAATCTTCTAAATGGTTAACCAGTATTGTGCATATTCTTTCGCCAGAAACTGACCTTCTTGAATCACCCAAAGGGAGAGAATGACCTTAGAAAATATTTCATGGTCAAATCTCCACGAAAGAATGTTGCCGACCCAGCAAAGGTCAAACTCACAACCTCCTGATCACCAGTTGGATGGATGCACATCCAACTGAGCCAAAGAGGTCAGCAGGAGTCACAAGTAATTTTTCTCCTTACGTCTAGTAATAGTATCCGTTTCTGACTTCTCTGAACTGATACTACTAGCGTGACTAATATCCATT
This sequence comes from Anodontia alba, assembly GCA_964016985.1. Classification (NCBI taxonomy): domain Eukaryota; kingdom Metazoa; phylum Mollusca; class Bivalvia; order Lucinida; family Lucinidae; genus Anodontia; species Anodontia alba. The sequence continues at coordinate 117,127,758 of OZ024823.1, forward strand.
GACTCATGGGTATCTGTAGGTGATGCAGCTTCGAGGCGGTGAGACACAATGGTCACTACTTCCCGGTCTTCATGACTGCTGATTCCTGAAATATACAAGAATAGTTCAGATGCATTGTGGGTAGTAGAAACAATTTAAGTACCACATTCTGTAATTTCATTAATCCTTTCAACTCTACAGACCAGAAAATAGGTTTTGCAAAGAGTAGAGGTGGCTCATTACCAGCCATCTCATCAGGATCTACACTGTTTGCTACAAGTTTCTATTTTGTCACTACACTGTTTGTAATTTTGTTTTTGATAATTTGTCTATGCATCAGCCCTTTTTGAAAGAATAGACTCATCCAAATTCAAAGTCCGAGAAGTCCACTTCAGAAACTCAGAACTGAAAGGGTTAAGAAAAATGGTTTCATTCTCAGGGGAGGCAACTTTGTCAAAGCTGATTTTGTCCCCTTCTGAAAAGGGGCCTACTCTAAAAGGAAAGATCTGCTAGTATTGGGAGCAAATTCTTTCTTTTTAGGGCTGACCCCTTTTGGGAGAAATTTCTTTCCTTTTAGTGAAGACCCCTTTTCAGAAAAGGGGAGCAAATTCTTTCCTTTTACAGTAGCTCTGGATTCAGTATTGTGTTCAAATTTTGCCTAAAATAAGATATTGTGATGACCTAAACTCAATTTTGCATGTGTTTAGTAATGCGTTTCTCCTTGAAAAGTAGGAGGGGATGTTTATTAGAGGGGGGGCTTATATTAGAATAAATACAGTACTGCATATCAAGATTTGACCTATTCTCACACTGAGCAGTAACATTTTTTGCTGCAAAAACTTGTCAACACAAAAAATATGCACATTAAAAGATTGATCGAATTTGGAAGTGACAATGAATCATTTGAGCATGTACCAATCAGCATTAAAATACAGTTGCGGTGCAATATACTGAAACTGTGTGATAGGAAGTTGTGACTTTTTTACAACTTTCTCAGCACTTCTAACTAAGGAAATAAAGAAAACGGAGATCAAATGTAAACCTACTTGCATATACAGGGATGCAATGGCTCACAAATATCCTTACTAATTGCCTTTACAGGGGCATGTGTGATAATTAGGTTATACAAATTGCAAAGTTCCAGACTGACTTGTGCTTTTGTGAAGGTTCTGTCAGGATCTTTGCTACTCCTACACCCTTGTCATGCTGAATAAATTAAGATGCCACGCCCACTTCTAATTTCCAGCCAATCAGATTACTTGATCTGGATTTTTAATAGAAATTCACATATTTAATGACAAACAGTGCAGATCCAGATCAGTTGGCTTCTTCAGATCAGTTGGCTTACACTGTTTGCTAAGACAGGGCATGTCGTGTTCAGCAAGAGAAGGGTTAAACAACATTCAATAGGATCCACATAGAATTTAGGTAAACAATAAAAACCCTGACCAGACTGCACAGATGTGGTTTATGTGTTGACCCTACATAGTTTTTGATCCTCCTTTTCTAACTCTGTATAACACTCACTGACACTGACTGCAGAAACCCAAGCAATTGCCACAATCATAGCTCAAGATAAATCAAGGGTTGATCGCAAGACTGTTAAGCAAGGTTGTTTTTCCCCAATAGTTAATCTCCTCACCATGAAGGTGTTATGAAGATTACAACATTTCTTTCTGGAGCAATGACACCTAAATTTGCATTGTTTACAAAGGGGTCAAAGTTGCCCCTAAACAAGGGTTTCAAAAATATGTTTGAGTTACTAGTCTTGCGCTCAACCCTCAAAATGGGGTATCTAGACATACATTTTTCTTTTTCCGTTATTTTTTTGTGTTGAGGTTTTACGGCCCAGTCAACCCAATGGGGTCATGTCGAGCGCGGTCAGTTTACCTAACCACACGTTTACTGGGCAGGCTTAGTCCTCTAAGCGGTTAACCAGTACTGTGCACATTCTTTTGCCAGAAACTGACAACTGCCCTTCTTGAATCAGCGGAAGGGAGAGAATGACCGTAGAAAATATTTCATGATCAATCTCCACAAAAGAATGTTGCCGACCTCGGCGGGGGTTGAACCCGCGACCTCCTGGTCTCCAGTCGGACGGCGCATCCAACTGAGCCACCGAGGCCGGCTTATTTTTCCGTTAAAACGTAATGTTGCAGGTACTCATTAGAAGCATCTCACTGGGGCATTTTTAATGAGTACTACAACTTATGTTTTTGTGGAGAAAAAAGAAAAACAGCCTTAGCTGGAGCTATGTACAATTATTATTAAATAACAAGTAAAAGACAAAATTAATGATTTGCTATTTTGAACTTTCCATGACATACAAAAATTGTAAGGTCTAGTGATGTCTTTGAAAGACAATAACCAACAAAACAATGACAACTTCCCACTGGCTTTATAAGCCGGTTACTGTCCTTTCGACATCACTCAGAAAGCCGTTTTTGCTTGGCGGTTTATTTTAAATGAAAATATTTTGTTCTGATTGACCATATCTTATCAGAAACCATTTGTCTTTTCTGTTTATGTGATTTGTTCTCAAATATTTAGCTTAAAATTAAATTTACAGCCAAAAATTGGTCTGACCTATGCAATTTCTATAGTAAAGTGATTTTTAGGAATTTTTGTCTAAAAAAGATATCTTTTACTTTTCTTTGCTGACTTTAAATTATTGATGTTTCACAACAACATTGAGAACATTTCAGAAAATTTGAACAAGGAAACTTTCTGAAAATCTGCCTCCAAGTTACCTACCCTACAGATTTCTGTATAATTTGCATTCATTTTTATTATGGGAAAAAGTAAAAATATTTGATTTTTTCAAAACCAATGACTAGAATAACACTTTTTGTGCATAAGTAGTTATGACAAATGGTTTTGCATTAAATCATGATAAAAGTTTGCAGATTTACTTCTTCTGTGTAAAGCGCCAAGCAAAAAACGACTTTCTGAAAGATGTCAAAAACACAGTAGTTTTCTAGATCAGCCTCTGCTTAATATAGGATATGAGAATATTTTGCCAGTTACTTCGCAAATCCAGTCATCTGCCATAGTAACTTCAGTATTCTGACAGACAGGCCTGAGCAAACAAAGTACACCCAGATCAGATGGCACAAAACATGACATCTGATTGGGGTCTACACTGTTTGCCACACACCCAGCAGTTTTTAGATACATCAACAAGTAGTAGAATGGACTTGTTCAACTATTTAGAACAATTATGTTGAGAAGTTTAAAGGTGTCTGAATACTTCAGGTAAAGAGTTAAGACACTTGAATTCTTTGGGTAAATAAGGTACACTAAATCTTAGGATCAGAGTGTGCATTTTACAAAAACAGAAAAAAGGGCTGTATCAAGCAAAAAAGTGCCTTCGAATATGCAAAAAACGTGCAGATTCAAATCATCCTGCACATAGGCAAAGTATCATCCTCAGATATTTGCTCTCCATTCGTACATTCCTTAGTATCCAATCATTTTGTTGGCAGACAGTGAAGGCCCTGATCAGATTGCACGGATGGGCAGGCTGATCTGAGGCTTTGCTGCCTGCTTACAGCTGAAGACGTACAGTTGACTATCGCTAGCTCGACCTCGCTTATCTCGAATAACCGCTTATCTCGAAGTGAAAATCTGGTCCCTGTCTAAACATGAAAATCTAACAACAGGTAAAAAATATTGTGGAAAAGAGGAGAAATTGCTCCTATGGAGCAATTTCTCCTCTTTTCCACAATATTTTCAATATAGCTCTAACTTCAAGAGTCCAGTTACATATATATTTGTTAAATGTGGTTGTTTGAATTATTTTTTCCTCAATTTTGCAACTCTGATATGTCGAGGTACGGATATCTCAAAGTATTTCATAGAGTCCCTTGGAATTGGAGATAACGAGAGTCTACTGTATCTTCGCATGGTATGGCCAACATACCTTGTTGCTTCTTGTGGCTCATGCATGAGCAGTTTTCACCCAGCACACATCAGAAATGAAGCAGAATGCAATGTTAGTAATGTTTATTGACATTTTGTTACAGTCCTATGTTTGTCAGTTTCCTGTAATCCTAAGAGCAGCTTTCACAGTAATTCCAGGAAATGATTGAACTAACAGTCTGTTTAGTCTGGTTTGTTTGTTGTTGTTTTTTTCCACACAAAACACAAATACATAGCATTTAACCCTTAAAGCACTGAGCAAAACTTTAGCAGAAGACATTCTAAATAATTCTTATTACTGTTTTTTCTAGAAGATGATTCACATAAAATGCCAAGTCTTCTGTTACAGCTCTGATTAGCACTTTAAGGATTAAATTCTTATACTGCAATGATGTCCAAAGAAAATATAGCCTTACAAAAATGTGTTGTACAGCTCTTCAACCTCATGATCAATGTGCAATTCAAAATTCTACATGACAAAAAAGTAATATTTTTCATTGGATCTGGCCTTCCAGCCAATTGCCACCTTATACTTAGCTACTAGGATAATGGACTTTGTACAACACCATACTGACCCTACGTATTTTGACAGACAGGTCTGTGCAAACACTAAAGATACAGAACAAATATTGCAGAAATCAACATCTGATCTGGGTCTACAGTGTTTGCTGCTTATGTAGCAGTCTGAGACACATCAAAAGGTAGTCTAATGTTCAAATTTTAGGACAAGTACGGTAAGGAAAGTTGTTCCAATATTAGCCCATTGTAGTCAGGAGACCTATAAAAGGGTAACTGGCAAACAGTGCAGACCCAGATCAGATGCCATAGAACGCGGTATCTGATCAGGGTCTCCACTGTTTGAAAATAGTTTAGCCATTTTTCTCTAGGAATATGTAGATCTCCTAGCCGGGCGTACCTCAAATTGAAATTGGACTCTTCCAATATATAGTGTGTGAGAGTCTATTCAGTCTACAATGGGTTAAGGGTAAATACGGTACATAGCAAATAAATGGTAAGGATCCTGATATGACTTGATGAATGAACAGGATGAGCTAAATCATCACTGAACTGTGTCAGAAAATGCTAGAACATGAAGCCACTGGGTATCATATCCGGAAAAAAAAATTATATCCAAAGACAACAATAGTATATATCCAAATTCACATAATAACAGCTGTCTAATTAATCAACTTATTCAGATGAATATCAGAGGACTTATTGCGGAGGAGTATTTGATGGTAATTCTGGGATTATTTTTTTTCTAAGTTCTCAAACAAACATACATTGTGAGTACTCATTAGGTCTCACTGAGGTGCTTCTAATGTGTACCCACAACATATATTTTTATGGAGACATAAAAAAATTATCCCAGAATTATGAATTATCATCAAATATTCCTTAACATGACCTATGTAAATATTTTTATAGACTAATTAGGCACATTTTTTTATTTGTCCAAGAAAACATAGAATCTCTAAGAACTTTAATGGGCTCCGATGCCATAACAACAAAAGTTTGGTGAACAAAATGAATATCAGAATATTCATATCAAATCACATATCTCTCTTACTGTGACAGAATTACTATTATCCCCCTTATTGTAATAAAATAAACAAAATATTTAGTCTCCACTTCGTCTCTTAATCAGCTGTCTTTAAAAATCCCAAATAATCAAACTAGATCACATTTTTTACCCAAATATTTTTTTTTTTTACAATTACCAGCGGTCTAAGAAACAAGCAATTGCGGTCTATCATCGCAGCAAAAATCAATGTTTGGAGCCTAGATTATCCAGAATTCACTACACGTAATTGTAGCTGACACAGAAATCCAAAGCAAATAAAATCTGTCACTCAGTAAGCTGAGGGTCTTGAGGCGAGATACAGAAGGAATGCCAAAAAAGAGTAGAAGACTTTTTTTAAATTACATTTAATACTGTTTTAATCTCGAGGAATAAGCAAACCGAGTTTACGTATCTGCATGTATCATTTTAACTTTTATTTCAATTTTTTCTGAGAAAACAAGTATTGATATGTCTTTTTTGGTGGAAAGCTGAACGAAATGTTATGATAAACCACAGCTCTATATAAAGGGGATGTGGAGGATGGCCTAGATCTGTCATTTACTTACCATATTTACCATATATATATTGCCAGACAGGTGCGAGCAAACTGTTTAGACCCAGATGCAACAATGCAGAATGTTTGCCACTCATCCAGTAGTTTTAAGACACAACATCAGGCAGTAAATTGCACTTGTTCAAATTTTAAAACAAATATGGTAAGGAGTCCAGGTGTCCGAATATTTGGGGTAAATACAGTACCAGCAATAGTTGTATTACCCCAGTGCATGCTTCAAAATTATTATCCTTAAAGTGACTGGATACATCTGAAAGATTCTGACAATATTTTGCCAAGGGAGACAACTTTCACAGACAGGAAGTTACCGCCCTAGCACTTGAAACCTTTCAAAAGTGGGTGCTACTCTTAACGGAAAGAACTTGCTCCCCTTTAAGAATAACCTACAACATACACACCATAAGCTGTGGACTGAAATCTATGAATTTTCAAGGTTAATCTTCCAATTCTGTGAGATTATAACAAAAATGACTGATCTACCAAAATAGTCAAAAGCCTTTATTTAAATGAACGAAGCTTACGGTAGACACAACAAAGTGTGATTTTCTATTTATATTTCTTCATTAGCTGTGTTGTAAGATGGTCCGAAAATTCTGTGAGCTTTGAAAAATCCTATGGGAATTGGTTTCCAGCTGGGCCAAATTCTGTGAGATTTTATCTCGCAGTGTGAGATATGACATGTATGCCACAATGAGTAGTGCGGCAATACGTCTATGAAAGACTTATTTCCCTAAAGATGTAACCATTCTGCTTGACTTTCCCGCTGAGTTTCCAACAAAATTTTTTGTATTTATTTTTTTATCATAAAATTCAGCATACAAAAAAGTGGCCCGGAGAGCCAACTTTAAGTAGTAGTAACATTTAGCATGCTATTGCCAAATACAACAGAAAAGAATTGATGATATTTTTCTTATCCCTGGTCATGCTGAATAAATTAAGATGCCATGCCCACTTCTAAATGTCAGCTACTCAGATTACTTGATCCAGGTTGATGGTACAAATTCATATACTGAATGACAAACAGCGCAGATCCAGATCAGTTGGCCTCTTAGAAGCATCCATGTTGATGCAATGTTGTAAAAACATTATGTGCCCGCTGGGTCATTGAAAGTTTGATTGCTATTGAAGCCATAAAATAAAATTAAGATATACAATACAACCTCTTTATAACACGGTTCATTATAACACAATTTTGGATATAACACGGTTCAAAGATGGATCCCAAAAATGTATAATATTGAAAAATGACCATAAATGATCATTTTTCAATATAATCTATACCTTTTTGCTTGGATATAACACGGTTGTTTAATTAACACGGTTTATGCTATGGGCCCCAACAAAAGTGTTATAAAGAGGTTGCGGTGTAAATGTATAGCCAAGGGTCACCCAAGGAATGTGCCTGCAATATTTTGATGAACTCCCTTCAGTAGTTTCTGTGCTGTTTGAAAATACTTTATTCTAAAACTGAATAGCTCCATGGCAACCTCACTAAGCTGGTCAGAACAAAATTTTAGACCACTATCTAGCATAAATCATTCAGGCACCTGAGACTGGCAATGGATATCTTTAACAAGACCTAGCACTGGATAGGAAAGCTTTTTTGAAATCCTGCTTGTACTACATACACTGTAACCTCTTTACAAGAGGGCCAAGGGCCACGGCTTGCTCACCTGAGTGACATAGCCATTGCAGATTTGCAGATGTTATGCAACATTTTTCCAATCCTGTCATCGCAACTAATGAAAAGATCATCATTTAAGCAGTTCTTAGTTTTGAAGAATATATGGGCATGACAGTCAATGGAGCGTGATCATTTCAACAAACTCTCCATCACATTTCAACAGTAGGATCAATGTGAAATTTGGTGGAAATTGGCTAAGTAGTTTCTGAAGAATCATGATTTTATACATGTACATAGCACAGTGGCAGGGAAATATAATAAACATAAACAAGATGGCGGCCATCTTGGATTTCCAATCAGAACGATATTAGCTACTGTTCATCTACAAGTCACCTCGATACTTCCAAGAACTTTCAGTCAATTGCCCTTTTGGTTCAGAAGAAAAAATTCAAAATAGATTTTCAAGATGGCCACCATGGCTGCCATTTTTGATTTTCAATCGGAATGATTTGAGCTATTTTTGATCTTCAAGTCACCCCGATGCTTCCTACCAAGTTTCGAGTCAATTGGCCTTTCGGTTCAGGAGAAGAAGCAAAAAATAGATTTTCAAGATGGCTGCCATCTTGGATTTCCGACTGGAAAGATTTTAGCTAATTTTTATCTACAAGTCATCCCGATGCTTCCTACCAATTTCCATGTCAACTGGCCCTTTGGTTCAGGAAAAGAAGCAAAAAACAGTTTCAAGATGGCTACCATGGTGCCGATTTTGTATTTCCCATCGGACTTGAGGAGGAGAAGCAAAAACAGATTTCAAAATGGCTGCCCTGGCGGTCATCTTGGATTTTCAATCAACAGGATTTTAGCTAATTTTGATCTACAAGTCATCCTGCTGCTTCCGTACCATGTTTCGAGTCAACTGAGCCTTTTGGTTCAGGAGGTGAAGCGAAAAATAGATTTCCAAGATAAATTCTTAAGAGAAGAAACGTTTCATCAGCTCCAACAACTTTGGAGGTAATGTGGAACTGATGGTCTATAGACTACTATATTCCACGCAATTATCCCATTGTCATCACATGAAAATCTTGTAGTACAATATCCACCTAATGAGGGTTCACTTTAACCTTTACCACTCTCTGGGCATTTTCAGCAGACGACAGATTGATGATATTTTTCTTATTTTTCCCAGAAAACAGGATAGGACATTTCATGCAAATTGTCTCCTTAGGAGACAATTTGCATGAAATGTCCTATCCTGTTTTCTGAGAAAAATAAGAAAAATATTTCAAAATGTCGTCTGCTGAAAATTTTACCCAGAGTGCTAAGCGTTAAAGATCTGCAGTTGATTCATTAGTGGCATATTTAAAGATGCTTATCCTATTTTTTTTTCTCTCTAATTTTCTTTATAAAAGCATAATGACACTCATTTGAATTGCCTCAACAAGCAATTCAGATGAGTACTAACAACATATGCTTTTATAAAGAAGTAGATAAAAGCACAGAGGTTGTAATCTGAAGACTAAGAAATGGCTTGACTAATGTGCTGTAATTAGGTTGAATATGGTATATCATTGCAGGATCCAACATTATAGACAGAGATGTGTCAACATCTACCACAACTTCAAAGCAAAACTACAAATCAGTCTAGCACCATATATCATGGAATGAACTGGCCTCCAATATTTACCCCAAGTATTGAGACAGACTGGCCTAATTAGTAAACTGCAGACCCATATCAGATCTTGAAGAACTCAGTATCTGATCAGGGTCGACATTGTTTGCCACTCTACTAACTGTTTAAGACACATAACAGATAGTGAAATAGACTTATTTTAATGAGGTATGGTAGGGAGTTACTCCATTGTAGTCGGGAGACCCCTAAAAGCTTATTCGGCAAACAGTGCAGACCCAGATCAGACACCGCAGAACACGGCCTCTGATCAGGGTCTTCACTGTTTGCAAATACTTTAGCCATTTTTCTCTAGGAATATTTAAATCTCATAGCCTCACCTACCTTAAATTGAAATTGGACTCTTCCAATTTACAGTATTGGAGAGTTCATTCAGTCTACAATGGGTTAAAAGTATCTCAATATTTAGGCTATATACTGTATTACCCTATTTACCATATGTATTCGGACAGACAGGCCTGAGCAAATAGTGTAGACCCAGATGAGACGCCGCAGAATGCGGCATCTCATCTGGGTCTACACTGTTTGCCACTCATCCAGCAATTTTTAGACGCAACATCGGGTAATGAATTGTACTGGTTCAAATTTTAGAACATATATGGTAAGGAGTTGAGGTGTCCGAATACTTATGGTAAATACGGTACTGAAATAAATGAAATGAAATGAACTGTCAGAGAATGGACATTCTGCCATAATGCAGATCCAAAACTCAGCCTAGGAAGCTATAAACAGACTGACCAATTTATTCATGTCTAATTGGTACATTTTTCTGCATTCAGTAGTTCTGAAAACAGACAATGAATATAATCAGACTGACTAAATGTGCAGGCTCAAGTGGGTCTTCATTGTTCACTACAGCACCAGACTCTTTTTCTCATGCTAGTTCCAATGGCAAACTGAGTTACTTCAATAAGGATACTATGGCAACAAAGAATCTGTCAATAAATGGAGTATTACTCTTGACAATTTTTTTTTTTTTTTTTTTGTCAGAGCCTTTTATAGGTCCATAGCTTTTGCAAGCAATCCCATGATCTCACAGTTCTCACAAGCAAATCTCCTTAACCTTTACCACTCTCTGGGCTAATTCAGCAGACGACAGACTGATGATATTTTCCCAAGAATGCATGTTTCACATTTTTTGCAAATTGTCTCCACTGGAGACAATTTGCATGAAATGTCAAATCCTATTTTCTATGAATAATCAGAAAAATAGTTTAACATGTCATCTGCTGAAAATTGTACCCAGAGTGCTAAGAGTAAAAATCTATCCAAAACTGACCATTTTTGAGTAGATCTAATATCTAATATCTAATACATTTTTACATATATCAAGATTTTATGATCATCACAGAATAACAAAATAACCTCAGCTTAGTTGGTTTTATATAAATCAAGCAGAAACAGTTACTAATGACCTGTGTCTGTATGACCTTCAGGTTCTTAATGAAGCTGAATGAAATACTCAAATCTAGATCCAGCACAAAATGGATTCCTGATGGTTTCACTATACATTTAAATTAACATTTCCTCCAGAGACCAATAATGTTTTCATTATTTTCTCTCTGATGTCACAAATAATGGTATTTTACATGCAAACATCATCTGCATACAGACACAGCTGTAGATTTTGTTTGTGTTGATCGAGGTTTTATGGCCCAGTCAACCCAATGGGGTCATGTCGAGTGTGGTCCTTTTACTTAACCACACTTTTACTGGGCAGGCATAGTCCTCTAAGCGGTTAACCAGTATTGTGCACATTCTTTCACCATAAACTGCCCTTCTTGAATCAGCCAAAGGGAGAAGAATGACCACTGAAAATATTTCATTATCAATCTCCACGAAAGAATGTTGCCAACCCGACGGGGGTCAAACCCAAAACCTCCTGCTCTACAGTCGGACTTGCATCCAACTGAGCAAGAGAGTCCGGCACATAGCTGTAGACAACAGGGCTATCAAGATAAATGCTTTTTTTTCTTATTTCTCCATAAAATCATACATTGTGGGTACTCATAAGAAGGGTCTCTGCAACTACTAGGGGCTTAAACTGGGTTGCACCATCGCAACCTTGCCCTTAATTCTGATGCAGCTCCGAATTACAAATATGTGTTACTTCATGTACTGCATTAGTAAATTTGTTTGTTTCAGTCATATCGCGATTGTGTCTGGATGTGGTAGGGAGATCAATGCTCACTTTTAGAGTGCTGCCTCACTGAAATACCACGCCCCAGACACTTTGACATGATATTCCACCCAGTCACATGATACCGACAACGAGCTGACCAGTTCTAGTTCTACTTTCTTAATGCTGAGCGCGAAAAGCGAAAGAGCAGCTAGTACCATTTTTAAAGTCTTTGGTATGACCCAGCCAGGGATCGAACCCGAAACCTTCCGGTCACAAAGCAGATGCTCCCTCATCAGTAAAACCTCACAGTAAAACACAAATACTCATAAAACTGCAATGAAACAAATTAGAGGGTTCAATGGCAATCCGAAACCAGAGCAAAAGAAAACTATAAGTTGAACCACGATGGGTTTGACCACAGATAGTTATAATCAGGTGCCAACATTCGGAAACAGATTGTGGATTAAAGAGCCCTCATTCAGGGGAAAACGAAGTCTTATTATGTCCTTTACCACTCAGCAGAAGACAAATTGGTGGTATTTTTCTTATGTTTCCCAGAAAACAGGATTTGACATTCCATGCAAACTGTCTCCACTGGAGACAATTTGCATAAAATGTCAAAACTTGTTTTCTGGGAAACATAAGAAAAATATTTCAATATGTCATCTGCTGATTTTGTGTGGAGGTTTTACGGCCCAGTCAACTCAATGGGGTCATGTGGAGCGGGGTCAGTTTACCTAATCACACTTTTACTGGGCAGGCTTAGTTCTCTAAGCGGTTAACCAGTATTGTACACATTCTTCGACAGAAACTGACAACTGCCCTTCTTGAATCAGCGGAAGAGAATGAATGTAGAAAATATTTCATGATCAAACCTCCATGAAAGAATGTTACCAACCCAGCGGGGGCCAATCCCGCAACCTCCTGATCATCAGTCGGACACACATCCAGCTGAGCCACCGAGGCCAACTGTCATCTGAGGAAAATTTTACCCAGAGTGCTATGGGATATAAAGCTACTCTAGAATATGATCTGCTGGTGTTGTAACTGTTACTTAAAGGGTTAAATTGTGAAGTTAACTTTAATGCTGCAAGGAAGAAATAATGAAAATTCATTAGCAGCCCTACAGAACAAAGAGAAAAATACGACTGACAGTTTAATTTACTGATGTTTTCTCTTAATTCCTCTATCCTTCAGCAGTTTGCAATTATTCTGTAGGCTCAACTGCCTCTTACATTATCTTAACCTAGGAGTAATGTTTTGAAAATGAAATCATTTCAACAAAAAAAAAACCTTCCTGCAAATGAACTAGAGGATTAGTATCTTATTCTTGCTTATCGTTGAGTGTGTTGGGTTTTTTACATGTGCTAGTTTGTTTAGGCTCTAAATGTACACAGCACTAGCAAAGGAGTTGCAACACGAAAACATGCCTATATAATTTTGACCCCCTTAAACCCCACTTTTATATAGTAAAACTGGGGTTTACAGGGGTATACATTATTTTTCTTATTTCTGCTCAAAAACATAGATTGTAGGTACTCGTTAGAACCGCCTCACCAAGGCGGTTCTAACGGGTACCTACAATCTATGTTTTGAGAAGAAATATGAAAAATATCAGAGGTTTTTATCTGAAAATTTTCAGTTTTTGGAGGTGAAATTTTCTACATATTTGCATAGGTGTATTTTCCTAATGTGTTTAGAAAATCTGGGAAAATTTTCTCCAATGCACCATAAAAGTATATGTTGTGGCTACTTATTTGAAGCACCTCAGTGAGGCAGTTCTAATGAGTACCCATAACATGTTTTTACAGTGAAATAAAAAATACCAAAACTGATTGGTGTTTTTCTTATTTGTCCAAAAAAACTTGTGGATTCTCATTGGAACTGCTCACAGTCCCCCTTAGCCAGTCCACTGTACAGATATAAGATCTAGAGAATTTTTGACCAGTAAGATTTCAGTCTCCTTAATTTCTTACCATACTTGTCCTAAAAATCAAACAAGTCCATTTCACTACAAGTTCTTGTGCCTAAAAATTACTGGATGTGGCAAACAGTGTAAACCCTGATCACATGCTGCATGCTGCTGCTACTTTGTCCAAATATTTAGGGTAAATACAGTACAGACTCTGATAAGACTGCATGGCCAAGCAAACTCACCAGTCTAATTATAAACATTTAATAATATAAACTATGAGAGTACCGTAATAACCCCAAGTACTGGGGCAGACAGGCCTGAGCAAACAGTGTAGACCCAGATCAGACACCACAGAAGCCAACATCTAATCAGGGTCTGCACTATTTGCCACTCGTCCAGCAATATTTTAAACACATCGGTAGGTAGTGGAACAGACATAAATTATAGGACCAGTACGGTAAGGAGTTAAGATGTCCCAATATTTAGCGTAAATATGGCCTGTTAAAGACTTAAATCAGGTAACATTCATAAAAGCCAGTAAAATAAGTACTGGTACATGAGCCAAAACAATTTTGATTTATGAGAAGAATATCTATGAAAATTAATTAATGTAGTTGAGTAGGCAAATAATTTTTGCTTTTAATAACAGTTTCAGTTTTTATTAGGCAGAAAATTGTTAAAGTACTTAAAGTATTCAACCTAAATACTGCACTGTGTGCTTAGGTTTTGCAAAATTACTGGAAAATCTTGTAGTAGAATATCCACCTAATAAGAACACCTTTTAAAGAAAGATCAGTAGAGGACTTTATGAGGCACATATTTAATAATGATGCTTATGCGATATTTTTTGAGCACCTACTTTAGCATGGGCTACTCCGGTGTGCATGTTTCCATTCGTCTGTTTGTTCATCTGTGTACTATGTTCACCCCACATGAAGTCTACAAAGTCTAAAACTTAACAGTTAGTTTCACTTCACTGATTGTTTTATCTCACTTGAGCTAAACAAGGATGACAACTCTCACTCTGTTGGTGCTTGTTTTCACATTCCATATGAGATATAAACTTCAACGAAGTTCTTTTTATTTCTTTTCTTCTTTATATCAAGCATATATTGTTGGTACTTATCTGAACTGCCTCGACTTGTTGAGGCAATTCATATCATAACCCACAACATATACTTTATAAAGAAAAAGATAAAAGTACATGGGCTGTAATCTGAAGACTACAAGATTGCTTGACTGTGGGCTTAGAGGGGTTAACTGCAGAAATTAGGTCAAATTGAGAACTTGAATCCTGCCATGCAAAACAGTTTGGTGTAAATGCAGTGATGACCCTAAATACAGTATCCATGCTCTTGGCTTTCACATATGCATTCAATGTCTGCTATGTATGTGTATTCATTAATTTAAAATCTCTTCTTGTTGTTTAATGAAACATCAACCATTGTGGGTCATTTTATGTCAACTCTTAGAGAAAAGGGGAAAAGCGAGAGAAGAATGAGAGGGAAACAGAAAAGGATGAGGAAAAAAGCTAATGACAATGCAGAAACAGAAGAAATACTAACATGCCACCTTCCCCCATTTGCTAGTACAACAGGCCCTTATCACCACCTTTAATCAATCTCTTGTTGTTAACCATGTGTTTATCCTGGAGAAAAGAACTGAAAGGCAACTTTTGAATCTTCTATGATCAGACTGCAGACTGATGTGGACATTCACATCCTCTGTAAGCATATTTTCTTTCCATTGCAGACAGTTCATTATCCCCATGCTTTAGTAATGGGGATATTGTGAACACCTTCTGTCCATCATGCTATCGCCTCCTAAGCCACTGGGCGGAATTTAACCAAACTTGCTACATGACTTCCCCATACAGTAAGGGTGTATGAGAGCAACATTATTTTTCACCCTGCTCCATGTGACCTTTGGCAAGGGTCAAAAGTCACAAAAATATGGGGATTCTATGATAGTGTGCCATCAACTGTGCTATCTAGTTTGAGAATTTAATCACCTGCAGAATTATGGGAAGTGTGAAAAAATATAGAAGGTAAAGGAACAAGAACCTTACATTTTGTTTTAGACATTTAGCAAATGATCAGCATTAAATTGCTGCAGGGTTACATCTTGTTAACAAATGGGACATTAAAAATGCTCAAGAGCCAATGTTTATTTAGAAGGAAATTATCTTGCCAAATTCAGCTTAAGTATCTGGACAGAGGCTTGAGTGAAGTGAAGACCCAGGTCAGATGGTGCAGAATGTGGCATCTAATCAGTGTCTGCACTGTTTCAGAAGCCTTTTTAATGAGTATTTGGTGACAATACTGGAATGATTACTATTTCTCCATAAAAACATATTGTGTGTACTCATTAGAAGTGCTCAGTGAGGCACTTCTAATGAGTACCCACAACATAAGCTTTTATGAGGCACTTCTAATAAGTACCCAAAACATAAGCTTTTATGAGGCACTTCTAATAAGTACCAACATAAGTTTTTATGAGGCACTTCTAATAAGTACCAACATAAGTTTTTATGAGGCACTTCTAATAAGTACCAACATAAGTTTTTATGAGGCACTTTCAATGAGTACCCAGAAAATAAGCTTTTATGAGGCACTTCTAATGAGTACCCACAATATAAGCTTTTATGAGGCACTTCTAATAAGTACCAACAACATAAGTTTTTATGAGGCACTGCTAATGAGTACCCACAACATTTATATGTTTCTATGGAGAGTTAGAAAAAAAAATATCACAGAATTATCATCAAATGACTCGTCCTTTAGAAGTTTTCTGACTGTTTGTCATTCATCCATCAATATTTAGATAACATCAGGGCTCGGGAAAACCGGAAAAATAGCCGGTCTGGACCGAAATTAAGAATTCTGGACCGATTTCAAACACCCAAAAACGCTAATAAATCGGTCCAACAGGTTTGTGCCTTGAACCCCATTTTTCCCAAACCAACCAATTTTCACAAATCAATGATGTCTAAAAAATCACAAACGGTCAAGTTTTTCCAAACTGACAACGTCCGCGCACCTTTTAAATGCGATATTATGGTAGTTAAAAGGCTCTAAACGGTCATTTGACATGTATATTGGAGAGACAGCTGAATAACAGCAACCTACCCACAGCACAAATTAATTACGTCATTATCCAAACATTGTCAAAAAATCAACACTTCACTGACCTTTGTGCGGTAAACAAGCGATTAACACGAATCATCAGTAACGGTAGTCTGATAATTAATCCGTTTGTGTGACACGTGTGAATACACTGAGACTGCAAAACATCCAGGTGCAGTCGGCATGTCCAAAAGATCAAAGGTCGCTTTACTGAGAGTGGTAAAAGAATGCACTGCTTGAACGCACCCGTTTTCTTCCTCTTCTTTTTTGTTTTGATCAACACGGTTTGTCGGTCCCAGATTCGATAAATGAATTCCCAAACCGTGTACGTCCTGATCAGATGTCCCATACAACGGCGTCTGATCTGGGTATTATTGATTGCTTCTTTTTTTTTTTTTTTTTGTTGATTGCCGTAACACGCGAGTATAACTCAAGGTAGATTTCACAGGAAAAATAAGTAATGCACCACTTGCGCTAGGCAAGATTGGTCAGTGCTTAAAATTTAAACAGTCTGATCAAATCTTGAAACACTGAAAACTGCAAAACCGCCCGTGGCGCAGACCTTTTTTATTAGACCTAATTAGGTCCATGAAAGTCGTTTCGTTCCGTCTCTCCTGTTTCCCGCCGTCTTCGCGCTTATACAAGACGGGAATCAGTTGTTTATAAATAGTTTAGGAAAACCCTGCGGAGGTGGAAATGACAACAAAACCGTTTTTTTTTTTCTTTTTTTTTTTTTTTTTTTTTTTTTTCTTTCTTTTTACATACCTGACAGTATTTATTGATGACGCCAGCTTTGATCATGCTCGTTGTACCTGGACTTCCGTCATATAACGAAGTTGAGGTGTATTATTTAAAAGTTATAGGACTGCTAATTGTCATTAGATTTCGTGACAGGTGATATAAACATATTTTTTTTTTTTGGTAATTGGCTCATTGATGACGTCATCGTCATCGGCTGGACCGATTCAGATTTAAAAATTTCCAGAGCCCTGGATAACATCACCAGGTTACTAAGCCAAAATGAACCTTTTGTTCAAATTTGTCCAAATATAAGGGTAAATACAATCCAGCATGTAGATGTTGTGACTGAGACAGACAGTGATATCAATATACAGCTCTAATTAGTTCCACCATATAATATTTCACAAAAACAGAATCAAGAGCATTAACAGAAGCATTCTTGACATCTGAGCCAAAAATACGGAAAACCTATTTATGTATTATGCAAATAGCATGACCTAGACCAGTCTGCATTTTTTGCAAGCAGCTGCTTTTCTAATGTTTCTCCAGGACTAAATACAGGTAATAAACTGGCCGAAATCATCCCCTATTTTCAAACATTATAGCTAAATTTTCATACATTACAGTCATGTCATGTGGGTGGTAGGTGGTGGTAAGGGCCTGTAGCAGGTGGGGTAAGGAGCATGTTAATATTTCTTCAGTTTCTGCATTATTGTCATATGCTATATCCTTCATCTTCCTCAAACTTCTCTTTCCTAGCTCTTCTATTCTTTTCTCTGGGAGATAACACAAAATAACCCACAAGGACTGAAGAGTCCTTAAAAAAGAACTGAAACAAAACAGCTGTGCCATGAAACAAGAATTCTATGGAAGGGGTGTTGCACCTGCCAGTGCTTGTCAGGATTATCATGGGTCACAAAACAATTATGGAATTCTTCTCTTATGGCATGGCTTGTTCTTGTTAAATGACCCTTGTTGGTCATTTTGTCAGCAGAATGCCTAGATGAATTCAGATCTCTTCTCTGCATGTGGGTGTAATCTGTTCCACAACAACAGACAGTCAACACTGTCCATAGTTTTAAAACCAAAGCTTTTAACCTGTATATAGTCTTTAGGGACATAATGGTCGCCGTCACAAGCCCTTGCCCTGCAGAGCTCATTACCTTCTTTTGAAGAGCCCAGCTCTTTACCAGGAAAAAAGAAAAAGACCATAACATATATGTCAGACATAAAATGACATGACACGTTTTTTGTTAGATGATTGTAGATGTTACATTTAATCAGAAATGGAGCTAAATGCCAGGGTTGACCTAAAAAATGGCAAAGTCAGTAGACTGAAAAATAAGTCATGGTCATAAAATAATGCCCCAAGCAAGATGATTGTAGGTGTAATACTCAGGGATGAACCTGAGCACTGGGGTGGTGGCAAATGTTGATGGATGTCTGGAAAACCAGGGCCCAGTTGTTCAAAGCTAACGACATCGTTGGTTAAAGATTTGTTAAAATTTACACCAAGTGATAGGCAAATATGCTGAATTTTTTTGCTGAAAAAATGTCAGTAGCTTTTGCAGTGCAAAAACTACTCATATTTTTTCAGCAAAAAATATCAGAATATTGTGTATTGACTCCGCTAAAACAGTTAATGAAATGACCCTTAACGAGCTCGTTAAGCTAAAGATGCTTTGAACAACTGGGCCCAGGACAGCTTTACTGCACCTGCTTGGAATACACCAATACAATTTCAATGAAACTAGAAACATGTCCAAAGGACACAGCTGCCCCCGCCTGAAAAACTTAAATGCAAATTGTTAACACGGGATGCAGATGGAGACTGACAGATGGACAGGGGTTCCACCATTCTTCAAATGGCGCAGACAAAAAAGTGCTTTTTCTAGAGCTATGATTTCTTACGTTTCAGCTGATTTACCTGAAAAGTTTATCAAGAGCACCATACTATTTTAGGGGATGAAATTTTGCAAGTTTTTCTTTCTTTTCCCTGAAACGATTGACATTTCGTTTGATTATCTTCAAATAATAAACATTAAACCCTGAATTCCAGAAAACATATCCCCCTATTTTCATTTGCAGGCCATGTCTGTAGGTTAAAGGATAAGTGTAATTGCTTAAGCTTGCAGTCTAGACTTAATTATCACTTTGTATACTACTGCATTCACCCTAAATATTCTGACAACTTAACACCTTACCATACTTGGTCTAAAATTTGAGCAAGTCTATTTTACTGCCTGTTAATGTATCTAAAAACTGCTGGATGAGTGGCAAACAGTGTAGACTCATGAATGAATGCCACATTCTGCAGCATATGATTTTGGTCTACAGTTTGCTCTGACCTGTCTGTCCAAATACTTAGGTAAAATAAAGTAATGAGATTACCAGATAAAAAAATTGACTTTTTCCTCCCTCTCTCTCTCTCTCTCTCTCTCTCTCTCATTCTCTCTCTCTCTCTCTCCCTCCCTCCCTCCCTCTCTCCCCTCTCTCTCTCTCTCTCTCTCTCTCTCTCTCTCTCTCTATTATTTTTAAAGAAAACAGAGCTTGACATTTTGTGCAAACTCTCCAAAGAATGTCAAGTCTATTTTTAGGTAAAACACAAAACAAAAAAAGAAAAATACATGCACAAAAAGTGTCTACCAATACTTAAATTTGGATAGTAAACAGGGTTATAATCCACAGTAGGTTTTATATTAACTTTAAATTAAAATACTATCTATCTTTACTAGATCAAATGGAAGTCGTAATTAAAACCACATGAAAATAAGCTGATGAGTGTTTTATTAATAACATTGCACATCAGCTTCATAAAGTCTGCTTTAGCAATTGCTTAAAATCATATTTGATAACATAAACAGGCGTCCTTGCACAGTATCCAAAATAAGAGGAATGTAATGTAAAAACAGCAATGAAATAAGGTGTGTCTACAGTAATAGTTTAACAATTCCTACATTATTGAATTATTGTTCATCTGAAATATCAGTCTAAATTGGGGAGAAATGAAGTACTAGTCTAATTTGGGAGAAAAAAAAAAGTACCAGTCTAGTTTGGGGAGAACCACAAGACTCTAATCAGTCAATTTTCAAAGCAGTTAAGGGAAATTATGGCTACACTTTCAGGGAAGACAAAACTGTCAATATTGTTTTTTGCTGCCTCCATGTGGAGCATATTCATCCCTTTTAGTGTTGGGGGCTTGGTGTGCAGTAAAGCAAACAGGAAGTCAAAAAGTTTTCTCCCTTAGCAGAAATGGTAGGTATTTTGAGTCTTTCCAAACTAACTTTACACTGGTCCTGCTGAATCCAGATAGGTCCTGTCTTTGCAAACAAATGCAGATCCAGATCAGCTGGCTTCTGAAGAAGCCAACTGATCTGGATCTGCACTGTTTGCCATTATGTATGTGGATTTGTATTATCAATTCTAGATCAAATAATCTGATTGGCTGAAAATTAGAAGTGGGTGTGGCATCTGCATATGTTCAGCATAGTACCTCATCATCACCAACAAACAAAGTATTGTGATTTAAGGGAACTGGATACACCTGGTCTTTTTCTTGCCATTTTCTTTTTATAGAGAAAATAAGGCTTGACATTTCACTGAATTGTATATTTGGCAGATGAATCACATGAAACATTCTTGCTTTATTTTCTCAAAATGATTAAATTGCCTCTTATAATGTAATACCAAAACCAGGAATGATAAGCCTGCAATTATGGCCCAGTCAATCCAATGGGGTCATGTTGAGCGCGGTCAGTTTACTTAAACACACTTTTACTGGGCAGGCTTAGTCCTCTAAGCAGTTAACTAGTATTGTGCACATTCTTTCACCAGAAACTGACAACTGCCCTTCTTGAATCAGCAGAAGGGAGAGAATGACCATAGAAAATATTTCATGATCAATCTCCCACGAAAGAATGTTGCCAACCCAGTGAGAGTCAAACATGCAATCTCCTGATCACCACTTGGATGCGCATCCAACTGAGGCACATCTGCCATCCCAATTATA
The DNA here is from genome assembly GCA_964016985.1 of Anodontia alba. Classification (NCBI taxonomy): domain Eukaryota; kingdom Metazoa; phylum Mollusca; class Bivalvia; order Lucinida; family Lucinidae; genus Anodontia; species Anodontia alba. The sequence goes on from OZ024823.1 coordinate 117,149,019, forward strand.
TGCTTACCGTATTCAACCTAATTACCACACTGTGCACTTAGGTTTTTCAAAATTACTGGGAACACTCAGTTCTGGTAAAATAGGTATCTACCTACTAAGGATACACTATAAAAAAAGATCAGAAAAAGGACTTATTTGATGATGATTATGTGATTGTTTCTGATTTTCTTTATAAAGACATATGTTGTAGGCACTCATTTGAATTGCATCGACAAGTCGATGCAATTCAAATGAGTACCCACAACATATGCTTTTAAAAAGAAGTAAAAAAAAATTACACTGGCTGTAATCTGAAGACTACGGAATTTCTTGACTGTGCGCTTAAAGGGGTATGTGCGGTAACTAGATTGAATACGGTAATCAATCTCCATGAAAGTTATGTGGCGGGGTTCGAATATGTGACCCTTGGATCTTCAGTCAGATGTGTTACTGACTGTGCTGTGGAACCCAGCAGAAAGAATACGAGTAACCTTCATCTCTGAAAAGTTTTAAATACTAAGGAGGCAAAAGTTGTCCCCATCTGGAAAACACTGCAGCAAAATATTAAAGCCATAGGTATCTCTCTATTCATCTTCAAGAGTCTTTAGACTTAAAGGGAAGGGCCCACAAACTTTAACTTTCACTTCAGTAAAAAGGGGTTAAAAGGGCAAACATTTTGCCACAAATTTTATGTAAATCGGTTGAGCGGTTTAGGAGATATGGCCTTTTTGTACATTTCACAATAGCTTTCTATGGAGGCCACCATTTTGTCAGTCATGGCATGTGATGAAATGAGAAATACCAACTGTGTCACTACTGAAGTCACACAAACATATGGAACGGTCATGTGAAATTAAATACATGGAGACAAAGACGTTTTAATGCTTAAAAAGCTAATCATAACAGCATTTCTTTCTTTTTTAGTTTTCACAGAAAAAAAGACTTGACTATTCATGCGAATCATCTGCCCGGATATTATTTTCTTTGGAAAAAGAAAATATTTGAAAATTTTGTATGCTACAATAGTACATGAAACTTTAAGGATTAATTTATGCATAAATGCATAAATGGGATTCAGTACTTCAGGCTTTTTAGAGTACACATTTTCTCTGGGAATTGTATCACTACGACAACAGAGGACAACTCATGTTCCAGATTTAATTTGCTGAAAATGTCAGAGATACATCTGTCTGGAAAGTAGTATGCACACAAGGATTTCATCACAAATGCAACAGCAGGCATCACAGCATTGAAACTGACAGAAATACAGATAAAATCTGAGCCAGGGCACAACATTTCCTACAACATTGCATGTGTGCTGAGTAAACACTCAGATCAGCCTGCAAATCCTAGCAGTCTGATGCAAGTCTTTGCTGTCTGCCTGAGCATGCCCTGAATCCTTATATATCTACAGAGACATCACCAAAATTTGAACCCCTTAAACCCCACTTTTATATAGTAAAACGGGACTTTACAGTATACATTATTTTTCTTATTTCTGCTCAAAAACATAGACTGTGGGTACTTGTTAGAACTGCCTTGCTGAGGCAGTTCTAATGAGTACCCACAATCTATGTTTTGAAAAGAAATATGAAAACTATCAGAATTTTTACCCGAAAACTTTCAGTTTTTGGTGGTGACATTTTCAATATATTTGAATAGGCATGTTTTCGTAAAGGCTAAGCAAAGACTCTGAACCTTTGTTGGGTGTACATGCAGTCTTGTAGAAAATACTGTGCCCCGGCTCATTTATGTTTTGGAGATGAAATATTAATGTTTTTCATTAGCTTTTTTTTTTTTTTTTTCCAAATCAGTTTCTTGAACATCATTAAAATTGTCCAGGTAAGAGCTTAGTACATAAAGTTTACTGAAGAATAAAAGGAAAATTACAGTTATCTGAACCATTTATTTAGTTAAAGCCAATGCCGAATGAATCCTTATAAACAGAAATGAAATAGCACATATAGCTTTACTAAGTGATAATTGGCTATAACAGTAAACAATACCTGAAAAGTGCATGTGGACTTAGAAGATCTGCAAAATTTTATTTCTTGAAAAGGGCATCTTTCATTTCTGCCCACGCATGGATTTTTCTGAAACTTTGTATAATAATAACTAGGCATATGCAACCTATGAAAATGTGCTTATTAAATTATATAATAAAAAGTTGGACTCAGGACGCAACCTTGACTCACTCCCGTCATGAGCTGATACCTGTCTCCAAATAAGTATGTCATACATCTTAAGTTTAATTTAGTTTTAAGATTTTTGTGCTGTGCTGAATGGTGAACACCATAGTAATTCTACTGGTACCACAAAACATTTATATTTAATTAAAGTTAACATTTTCTGATAAATTGATTATAAAAAATCTGAATTTTTTACCCAAAAATGAAAAAAATATCAAAATTAAACTTTCAAAATTAATATGTTATAGTCTTTGTCAAGATTTCATACTACCAGGAAAATTTGCTACATATACCCTCTATAGCTGTGCCAAATTTCATAAAAAATCAAAACCGGTAACATTGTCATTTTAGGCCTTGAATGGATATAGGTCGATTTTTACAAAATTTACTATTTTGTTACATTGATAAAAAACAGTAGAGAAAGGCAGTGTTATCAAACACTTCTAACACTTAACAAATCAAAGAGAGTTTAGACAACTCGGAATGAATATATCTTGAGCTACCCATTAAATTTTCATGACTTTCTATTACTTGCCTTCTATTTATATGGACTCTGACTAACCAACTATTACAAATGTAGACAGCATAACAAATTAAATCTAAAGAAATTCTAATTAACAAATCAGGCTTAACAAAATCTTACGCTTTAATTCATGTCAGCAAATCATTGAGCATTTTGTATAATTACTTCCCAAAAGGCATAAAACTAAAATAGGTGTAAAACAGGGGTATCCATATTCACCATTACAAAAATAGGCATAAAACAGGGAGATCCATAATCTCCATTGTCATATTAAGAAGATATGCAAACATAGTATTGCAAGTAGTTGTTGCTTGTTTGTTTGTTTGTTTGTTTTGAAGAAGGATTTGCATCCCCATCAACAGATTTTAGGATTTTTGGAGATTTGCTTCTGGACTGGTGAACTCTAACCAAACTAAGAACGCTTGATTGATTGTGTTGGGGTTTAACGACATGTCAACCCTTGAGGGTCATTTTGTGTCGTCTCCCAGAGAAAGGGAGAAAAGAGATAGAAGAGAGAGTAGAGGTGATGAAAGAGAGGGACAGGGAAGAAAGAGGAACAGGAATGAAAGTGAAGAAACAGAAGAAATAAAAACATTCCCCCTCTACCCTTACCCACTACAAGGATAGCAGGCCTTGCCCAACTGTAAGCCAATATCAGTTGGACGCCCCAGTGATGTAAGATACACAGCACCTTCGCACCACCCGACCACCCCCAAGAACGCTTGAAAAGAAAATAATACCTATAGACTTAACTTCTGATATATCTATAGCTTGCTTGCAAGCCTATATTGTATTTTGAAATTATGAACACTGGATTTATTGTCCTGTAACATGTTCAAATGTGTCACTTCAATCGGTATTTCCTGCGATCGAATTGACACTGACACTGGAGTTTTTCTCTTTGTTTCAACAGTTATCTTTGATGACAGCAGCACAGAATACTGTTTATGTGGTCTTAAATTTTGCTATCAGAAAAGCAGATCTATCCTTTCTTCCTTACAGTAATCATATATGAAATTGTTTCTGTTCTGTATAAGTTCTATTCTAGTGCACATAGTTTGACTTAAACAACAAATTGGTGTTCTTAGTTCTTCATGTTAAAGCTTTAAGATTTTTCCAAAGGTTGTATGACATTCATATTTTAGTCATTTGCCTAAGGACTTCCATACTAGTTTGAAACTCTGCCATATGTTAATTAACACAGGAGTTTAAAACAGCTAACTTGTGTGGTCTTAATGTGAATCTAAAGGATGTATTGAAGAGTTTTTTAACAGTTTTCATTCATTTGGTTGCTGGCAGTTCTATGGTATTTAATTAATTCTATTTTCACCTTGTCTCTGTTTTTTGTGTTGTAATACGTTTTGAAAGGAGGCTTTTAGTATTCAAGTTTTGTTTTAGTTCTTATACTTAAATTCTTTCTTCTATTGAATATTTTAGCTGAATACAATTTCATTCTTCTTAATACCAACTGCTCTTACTTTCTTTGTTGTTCTTCGCTGATCATATTTCTGAAAAGTTATTCTTTCATTTTAGAAAGAGTACTAAAGTATTTGGTCAGCAAGTGCATAGATCTTACCTAAAGAAACAGTACTAAACTTGCATGTGTCCATGCCACACACACTTTAGTTGTTCATTACTGATTGTATTTAAGCTGTTGTGTTTTTTTCCAATATTGAGTGTCTTCGTGTGTGTTTCAACCACTACCGCAGGCCAAACGTTTCAAGTCATCAATGCTATCATAGAATAAACCACTGTGTAGGCACAAAAAGGAATTCAACATAGATCTAAATACACATGAAGTGTATCAGTTAAATAATGAATGCGGTTAGCCGTTTAAAAGAAATACCAGTTTTGTTTTTCAGAACCAATAAATATTTAGATCTAAACTAGGTAAGGTCGTAGTACCAAAGCATTCATCCAAACTCATAAATCCATTGAAGATTGACAATTCTGAATGTTGAAATCAACAGACATGGACCCTGAAGATTTTAATCAGGTGTCCTAAGATAGTAATCATTACTTGGTAAGCAAGTTGTGCCCACCATGCCTATCTGCCTGAACAAGTAACTTTAAAGCTAGACCCAGGTTTCATAATCATCATCATCAGTTAAAGACTGTTATCTGCTTTTTATTATCTGATAAATACTTCCACAGTCAAGTATTTGAAGTGGAATCCTATATATACAGATACAGAGAAATTGGACTTAGTGTCTGCATGGTCCAGATCTTGTAAACGAAAAGTTTTTTTTGAACATGGTGTTCAACAAGGTGCAATTCAGTCAACTGGTTATAAATGAATATGTACAATTATGGTATCAACTTCTTATACAAATCATACTAGATCATGGTCATCCAAATTGAAAGCTATTGATAAGTTGACTTTCCACGATACTACTTATACATGAGTATTGGGTAGTTTCATATTTTGCCGACTCAGGACTATATGTATTCAGGCTGTTCAAACAACATGTTACCGGTCTTCAATTTTTATGAAATTTCATGTGTTTATTCCTAATACATATGGCAATTTTTTATGCTGAAATGGTGTCTTGACAAGAATCGGAACATGGTAAAATTGCAGATAATATCTGGATGAATACATAACCTGCAGCTGAAATATGGGGCTACCGTTCAACTTACGTTATTGCTCCAACACTATTGCTAAGTACATGAAGCCATCCATAGTATCAAAACATGTACTAATGATGGCCTTAATTAATAAAACATTTCAGCATCTGAAAAATGAAATCCTGTTTACTGTACGAAGGTTAATATTAGGGCACCCCCTGATTTGGAAGTGGCCGCGTACAAAACACCATAAATTTACAATGGAACTACATTTAAAAGCCAATGCCTCATAATCATCAGTGTTATACCCTAGGCAACCATTGTGCAGAATTTCATCCAATTCCAAGCGTGGGCAGAAACCAATGTAAATTTCCTATACCGTGTAAGAGCCCCTTTGCATCTGTGTAAACAGCAAAACTACTCAATGTTATGTCAATGGAACTTTTAAGCAACAGCGGTGAGTGCCTTCCTCTTCAACTTTTATCTTGAGTAGTTTTTACACAAACTGATATTTAAACAAATTATAAAGTTACCGGTAAAGCCAATGCCGAATGAATGCTTATAAAAGAAATGAAATAGCACATATAGCTATACTAAGTGATGATTGGCTATAACAGTAAACCTTACCTGAAAAGTGCATGTGGACTCAGAAAATCTGCAAAATTTTATTTTTTTTGAAAATTTGCATCTGTGTAAAATGCAAAACTACTCAATGTTATGTCATCACAACTTTTATGCAACAGCAGTGAGTACTTCAACTTTTATCTTGAGCAGTTTTTACACAAACTGATCTTTAAAAAGTTATGAAAATTCACAAAATTTACAAACACATATTTCTACTTTCACTTCAAATAAACACCAATTAAGCAGAAACTCAATATCAACCATGAAACTAGAAATCTGTGTGCATAAAACACTATGCCCCTAACAATATGCTTGTCACTACAAAAGCACAGTTAAAAAGGGGCATTAATCTCACATAACTCCCACAAAATTAATCTGATTTTTTTTAGGGGGGTTAAACAGGTGATCTTCTCCCCAGCCCCAGTAAGCTCACCAAGTTTTAAGGCCCTAGCTCAAATACTTATCGCTCACAAGAAAAGCATGATGAACGGACAAACCTACAGATGAATGAAACAAACACAAATTTAGCAGAAACTCATCAATATCAAAAAAGAAATTAGAAATGTGTTCGTAAACATGATGCCCCAACATTATGTTTGTCCATACAAAATGCACAAAGTTGGAAAGGGGCATAACTCTGAAAAATTAATCTGATTTTTTTTTTTTTTTTTTTTTTTTTTAGAAATTTATTCAGGTGATCTACTCATCATCCCCAATTAGCTCACCAAGTGTCAAGGCCCTTAGCCAAATAGCTTTCATGACTATCTATCTCATAAGATTTCATTAGTTCTCTTATGCTTACAATGCATGAGAGTAATAAGAAAAAAGCCTAATGGCATTATGAACAGGTTTTTTAAATAACAAAGGAAGTGAGAGTTGTCTCTCGTGCACATGAAACACCTACAGGTCCTCCTCTTCATCCCTTCAAAATATGAAAGCAATCCACTGACGAATAAAGGTAACATCATTTTGAAAAAAGGTTAACCAAAAGATTAACCTGGGACACTCCTGACGCTCGCCCAGACATCGCTATTTTAAAAGACAGATTTAAAAAAAAAAAAAAAAAAACATCCAAAAAAGGGCATGACTCCTGAACTACAGTCTAGTGGAAAAAAAGAAAAACAAGAGGGCCTAGAGGGCCCTAATTCGCTCACCTGAGTGTCATTGTCTCTAGTATATTCTAAAAGACTGATTTCTCTTCATTGGACTGTGCATGTTTAAAATTTGTTGAAAATGAATGTTTTGGATGACAGGCTGGTGGGTGCTGGACAGAAGCATGATCACAGGGTGCCTTATTGTTGAATAGGCATGTGAACTAGATGAAGCTATGTAACCAAATATCAAAGGCCAAGGCCTTCTGGTTTCAGACAAAAAGATTTTTAAAGGCATATAAATATATATAAAACAAGACGGCGGCCATGGCAGCTATCTTGGATTTCCAATAGGGACGATTTTAGCTATTTTTGATCTACAAGTCAGCCGATGCTTCCTACCAAGTTTATAGTCAATAAGCCTTTTGATTCAGGAGAAGCCAAAAATAGATTTTCAAGATTGCAGCCATGACAGACATCTTGGATATCCAATCAGAAAGATTTTAGCTATTTTTGACCTATAAGTCAACACGATGCTTCCTACGAAGTTTCAAGTCAATTGGCCTTTCAGTTCAGAAGAAGCGAAAAACTGATATTCAAGATGGCCACCATGGCGGTCATCTTGGATTTCCGATAGGGACGATTTTAGCTATTTTTGATCCATAAGTCACCCAATGTTTCCTACCAAGTTTGGAGTCAATTGGCTTTTGGGTTAAGGAGAAGAAGCGAAAAATAGATTTTCAAGATGGCTGCCATGACAGCCATCTTGGATTTCCAATCGGCACGATTTTAGCTATTTTTTGATCTACAAGTCGTCCCGTTAATTCCTACTTAGTTTAAAGTCAATAAGCCTTTCGGTTCTGGAGAAGAAGCAAAAAATAGATTTTTAAGATGGCCGCCATGGCGGCCATCTTGGATTTCCGATCAGAATGATTTTAGCTATTTTTGATCTATAAGTCACCCCAATGCTCCCTACCCAGTTTGGAGTCGATTGGCTTTTGTTTGTGGTGAGGATTTACAGCCCAGTCAACCATGTGGGGTTATGTCAGTTTACCTAACCACACATTTACTGGGCAGACTTAGTCCTCTAAGCGGTTAACCAGTATTGTGAACATTCTTTCGCCAGAAACTGACAACTGCCCTTCTTGAATCAGCAGATGGGAGACAATGGCTGTAGAAAATATTTCATGATCAATCTCCACAAAAGAATGTTGCCGACCTCGGCGGCGGTCGAACCCGCGACCGTCGAACCTGCGCCACCGAGGCCGGCTATTGGCTTATGGGTTTAGGAGAAGCAAAAAAAAAAGATTTTCAAAATGGCCGCCATGGTGGCCATCTTGGATTTCCGATCAGCACGATTTTAGCTATTTTTGATCTACAAGTCATCCCGCTGCTTCCTACCGAATTTGGAGTCAGTTGGCCTTTAGGTTCAGCAGAAGAATCGAAAAATAGATTTTCAAGATGGCGGCCATGGCAGCCATATGCATCTTGGATTTCCGATCAGCATGAATTTAGCTATTTTTGATCAACAAGTCACCCCGATGCTTCCTACCTAGTTAAAGTCAATAAATAAGCCTTTCGGTTCAGGAGAAGAAGCGAAAAATAGATTTTCAAGATGGCCGCCATCTTGGATTTCCGAAAGGCACAATTTTAGCTATTTTTATCTATAAGTCACCCCAATGCTTCCTACCAAGTTTGGAGTCAATTGGCTTTTGGGTTTAGGAGAAGCAGCGAAAAATAGATTTTCAAGATAGCCTCCATGGCGGCCATCTTGGATTTCTGATTGGCACGATTCTAGCTATTTTTGATCTACAAGTCACCCCAATGCTTCCTACCAAGTTTGGAGTCAATTGGCCTTTCAGTTCAGGAGAAGAAGCAAAAAATAGATTTTCAATATGGCAGCCATCTTGGATTTCCGATCGGAACAATTTTAACTATTTTTGATCTACAAGCCACCCTGATGCTTCCTACCAAGTATCGAGTCAATTGGGTGTAGGAGGAGTGGGCTTTTAAAGCAATTGTTGACGCCGCAAGACGGACATTGACTGACCACAATGCTCAGGTGAGCTAACAATACTAGTCGCTTATTTTCCATCCTCATTCCATATATGAAATTTTGAAGATCCTATCTCTAACCATTCACTGTGTGCTATGCATGACGAACTGATGGACGGGCAACTCAAAAGTAATATGTCCCTCCTTCTTTGCAGTTGGGGATATAATGGAGCTTTTTCAACAAAACTGTATAACTATAGTTCTAGATAAGGCACTTTTTTTTTTCCAATCAAAAGTTTTGATACTTTTTATTCTTCCTCCACAAAAGCATAATTATGCTGTGGGTACTTATTAGAAGCACTTCAGTGGAAGTGCCTCACCGAAGTACTTCTCATGAATACCCACAGCATATGTTTTATCAAGAAATAAGAAAAATATCTGGATACCCCTCTTATCTAATGCTATGGATTGATTACCTTTCTGTTAGAACTAATTCATCAACAAGAAATCTTAGTAATCCAGAAGTACTTTAACAAACAATTCCAGAACTCATTCTGCAACCAATACCTAGTGCAAGGTACCGACAATTGTTGAAAAGCTGCAATTGTTGTTAAGGAAAATTAATTGGATGTTACTGACAAAATGGTGCCTAAATATGAACCTCTACAAAAGGACAAGCAGAGCTGTATCAAGTAAAAAGGGAATGTAATACATTCACAAACAGCAAAGACCCAGACCAGCCTGCATATTTTTGCAGGATTACCTAGGCCTTTGATTCTTGCTCATTAATTCCCAAATCAGTTTGCATATCCAGGCAGTCTGATCATGGATTTGCCGTTTTATCAAATATACCGTAATAGCAATAACTATTGGCCAGACAGGCCTGAGCAAAATGTGGTATTTGATTGAGGTCTGCACTGTTTGCCACTCATCTGGGCCCAGTTGTTCAAAACTAACGATGCTGTTAGTTTATGTACCGTTAAAACTTTGATCGTTAAATATGGCATTTATGTTAATACTTTTGCTGAAAAAATGTGAGTAGCTTTTGCATTTGCAAAAGCTACTCACATTGTTTCAGCAAAAATACCTGTGAATTGAATACTGTACTTATTAGAACAGTCAACATTTTGACCACTAACAAGCTCATTAGGCTAACGATGTTTGAACAACTGGGCCCTGGCATTTTGTAGATACACCAACAGGTAGTAGGTAAGCTAGAGTATCCACTGATTCATTAAGTGGGTCGTGTTAACCTTTGTCATGTTGAATAAATTAAGATGCCACTTCGACTTCGAATTTTCAGCCAATCAGATTACTTGTTCCTGGTGTTAATACAAATTCACATACTTAATGACAAGCAATGCAGATCCAGATCAGTTGGCTTCTGATCTGGATCTACACTGTTTGTAAAGGCAGGGCATATCCAGGCTCAGCAGGACAAGGGTTAACAAAAGCCTTAGTCAGATTGCAAGTATTTGCAGGCCTATGCAAATTCACATACTTAATGACAAGCAATGCAGATCCAGATCAGTTGGCTTCTTCAGAAGCAAACTGATCTGGATCTACACTGTTTGTAAAGGCAGGGCATATCCAGGCTCAGCAGGACAAGGGTTAACAAAAGCCTTGGTCAGATTGCAAGAATTTGCAGGCCTATGTAGGATTTGTTGCATACATTGTAGCACAAGATTCTTTCTTCTGTTTAATGCATCATTCAGAATATTCTAGAACTTATACAACAAACAAACAAACAAGCAAACAAACAAAAGCTCCTGACTGATTGATTGTGTTGGGGTTTAACAACACGTCAAAAAAGGTAAGAGAAAAGTCCAGGGAGTGCCACAATCACAAACTGCAGCCCTTCCCAGACCCCAAGAGGAAGACCCTTGTGGGTCATTTTGATCCACAAGGGTCAAAATGACCCTTGTGGGTCATTTTGTGTTGTCTCCCAGAGAAAGGGAGAAAAGAGATAGAAGAGCTAGTAGAGGAGATAAAAAAGAGGGACAGGGAAGACAGAGGAACAGGAATGAAAGTGAAGAAACAGAAGAAATAAAAACATTCCCCCTCTACCCTTGCCTGCTAAAGGATAGCAGGCCTTGCCCAGCTGGAAGCCAATAACAGTTGGACGCCCAAATGACGTAAGATACCCGACATCTTTGCCATACCCAACCACCCCTCAAAAGTTCCGGACTTTAACCTACACAAATGCACAGACACTAGCCAGATACAAATGTAGCCAGCCTGATTTTTTATTTTACCGCCTGCATATGTAAAAACAATGTTTTCTCACTATGCACTTGGTGAAAAACTTATATTGCTGGCAACACCTATTGTCTACCTGACACAAGTTGCATCCAATGTTACATTTGAGATTTAACTTAACTGGATCCGATTCCTATTGGTAAGAAATTATCATTTAAACATTGTGAAACAGGAAGCATCTAGGGACAGCAGTATTCTCAATCAGAACCAGCTGCTGGTAATTTAACAAATTACTCATTACTGAAGTTCCAGCTACTTTTCATTTCATACAATAAGCCAATCAAATGCTTACTTCTAAACATATGTAAACAAGCTAAGTCAGAGAATGTATGTCCTCCATCTTTTAAAAATCTTCTCAAAATGACAGGTCAACAAGGTACCTACTATCTATACACTTTGATAGCATTACAGTGCTAAAACTTTGATAGTATTTGAGCAAAACAAAAATAAAAATAAAAAAAAATAAAAAAAACTGAAATGATAATACCCCATCATTATTGTGTTGTGGGCAGATAACTCTGTCAAAAATTAATGAAATTTGCCAATGAGCAATCTCAAACCTGATTTCCCTTCACAATATCAATACACATGTCAAATTTGGTGAAAATCTACTCAAATTGTGTTGTGGTTAGATAACTCTGTCAACAAAAATTGAAGAAATTTGCCCATTAGCAATGCCACACCAGATCTCCACAATATCAATGCACAAACCAAGTTTAGTGAAAATCCATTAACATTTACTCAAGTTATCATCCGGAAATGAAAACACAGATGGAGGGACTGACAAACAGATGGACACAGGGACAATCAATGTGATACCATAATACTCCGATTGTGGTGGGGACTATAAAAATTACTTTCAGGATTATAGCCAAAGTATATGCATACTTCAAACCATGACAAAAATAAAGTTTCAGAAGACTACCATATGCATGTTGCTGGAGATGTGCACACAAAGCATGCACTATCCATACACTTTTATATAACTGGAGCTAGGAAAATATATTTTAAAACTGTAAGTAGTGTTACAGACCAACTGCAAATTTTTGCAAGTGCAAGTTGTTAAAAACTATAAATGGTTGTTTACTTCAATACATCCAATATTCAGCTGTCACAAAAGAAACACTAACAAGAGGGCCGAGAGGGTCCTAATTCGCTCACCTGAGTGTCACTGTCTCTAGTATATTCTAAAATATAGATTTTCAAGATGGCGGCCATCTTGGATTCCCCACAGGGTCGATTTTAGCTATTTTTGATCTATATGTCACCCCAATGCTTCCTACCAAGTTTGGAGTCAGTTGGCTTTTGGGTTTAGGAGAAGAAGGTAAAAATATATTGTCAAGATGGCCACCATGGCGGCCATCTTTGATTTCCGATCGGCACGATTTTAACTATTTTTGATCTACAAGTCACCCCGATGCTTCCTACCTAGTTTAAAGTCAATAAGTCTTTCGGTTCAGGAGAAGAAGCAAAAAATAGATTTTCAAGATGGTTGCCATGGTGGCCATCTTGGATTTCTGATCAGAACGATTTTAGCTTTTTTTTTTATCTACAAGTCACCCCAATGCTTCCTAGCAAGTTTGGAGTCAATTGGCTTTTGGGTTTAGGAGAAAAAGTGAAAAATAGATTTTCAAGATGGCTGCCATTGCGGCTATCTTGGATTTCCAAGTGGCACGATTTTAACTATTTTGATCTACAAGTCACCCCGATGCTTCCTACCAAGTTTAGAGTCAACTAGCCTTTCGGTTCTGGAGAAGAAGCGAAACATAGATTTTCAAGATGATTGCCATGGTGACCATCTTGGATTTCCGATCGGAACGATTTTAGCTATTTCTGATCTATAAGTCACCCCAATGCTTCCTACCATGTTTGGAGCCAATTGGCTTTTGGGTTTAGGAGAAGCGAAATGTAGATTTTCAAGATGGCTGCCATGGTGGCTATCTTGGATTTCCGATCAGGATTTTAGCTATTTTTGATGTACAAGCCACCCCGATGCTTCCTGACAAGTTTTGAGTCAATTGGCCTTTCTGTTCAAAAGAAGAAGCGAAAAATAGATTTTCAAGATGGCTGCCATGGCAGCCATCTTGGATTTCCGATCGGAACGATTTTAGCTTTGTTTTGATCGGCACGATTATAACTATTTTTGCTCTACATGTCATCCCAATGCTTCCTACCTAGTTAAAAGTCAATAAGTCTTTCGGTTCAGGAGAAGAAGCAAAAAATAGATTTTCAAGATGGTTGCCATGGTTGCCATCTTGGATTTCTGATCAGAACGATTTTAGCTTTTTTTTATCTACAAGTCACCCCAATGCTTCCTACCAAGTTTGGAGTCAATTGGCTTCTGGGTTTAGGAGAAAAAGCGAAAAATAGATTTTCAAGATGGCTGCCATGGCGACTATCTTGGATTTCCAAGTGGCACGATTTTAACTATTTATGATCTACAAGTCACCCCGATGCTTCCTACCAAGTTTAGAGTCAACTAGCCTATCGGTTCTGGAGAAGAAGCGAAACATAGATTTTCAAGATGGTTGCCATGGTGACCATCTTGGATTTCAGATCAGAACGATTTTAGCTATTTTTGATCTATAAGTCACCCCAATGCTTCCTACCATGTTTGGAGTCAATTGGCTTTTGGGTTTAGGAGAAGCAAAAAATAGATTTTCAAGATGGCTGCTATGGTGGCTATCTTGGATTTTCGATCAGGATTTTAGCAATTTTTTATGTACAAGTCCCAGTATCGAGTCAATTGGCCCAGGGGTGTAGGAGGAGTAGGCTTTTAAAGCAATTGCTGACACCGTACGACTGACAACGGACGAGGGACATTGACTGACCACAATAGCTCACCATGAGCACTTCGTGCTCAGGTAAGCTAAAAATAACTACATGGCTAAAAGTGCCAGAAATCCTCAATACTGAAAATCCACCTTTCCAATACTGAAAATTACCTTTTCCCTACAGTTTATTTAAGACGAAAAACTTTCTCAATACTGAATCTAGTATGAATACCGAATACTGAAAACTTTCACCCATGCAAATAGATTAACTGCATAATTCAAAAAAAAAAAGACCTGTCAACTGCATAATTCAAAAAAAAAAGACCTGTCAACAGGGCAGCATAATTCTCCTGAATTGCACTTTGCCTGTAAAATATTACCTAGAAATGTGTCCAAAGGACACAGATGCCCCCACCTTTTGAAAAACCTAAGCACACAGTGCAATAATTAGGCTGAAAAATTAGGCTAAAAATAAAAATAATAATTCCAAAAGAAGTCCTCTGTTTCTTAACATGTTATAATTTAAAAACATTATTGCCCAAGTATGATATACACAGGCAAACAAGTTTGACTGCAAGTTCTAATAGTAATATTTATGGTCCTTCCCATAAAATACCAGGCAAAAGACCTTATTAACCCTTGTCATGCTGAATAATTTAAGATGCCATGCTCACTTCTAATTTTCAGCCAATCAGATTGCTTCATCCAAATTGTTGCTATAAATTCACATACTTACTGGCAAACAGTGCAAATATAGATCAATTGGCTTCTGAAGAAGCCAACTGATCTAGATCTACACTGTTTGCAAAAGCAGGGTATATCCGGGTTCAGCATGACAAGGATTAATTAGGTTGTTAGGATTCAAACTAAAACTTACAGTATGTTTTCTTGGAGGAAAGTAGAGAAATATTCATCTCACATTCTGATTACCTGCAGACTTAGGGTTTAATCAATTTCTATGACAGATTACTCGTTAATGGCCATAAACGAAACAACAATTTTTTGCAGATAATTAATCAAAGCAAAAAAAAAAACTGCTGAAATAAATCTGAACAACTTCAACTGAAAAAACAAATCTTAGGAGATAACACAGAAAAAAAAAGCGGTGAGAAGCATTTAACCTTTATCACTCTCCAGGCTTATTCAGCAGATGATAAATTGTACTTATTTTTCCCAGAAAATATGCTTTGACATTTCATACAAATTTGTATGAAATGTCAAAGCATATTTTCTGAAGAAACAAATTTCATAAAATGTCAAAGCCTATTTTCTCAGAAAAATAAGAAAAATATTTAAAAATGTCTTCTGCTGAAATTTTTACCCCGCATGCATAGCGTTATGGTTTAACAGCTACTTGAAAAAACTTGATGGAACATTACCGCCTTTGTAATGTGTCATGACATGAAGTGCTATACAGGAATTCCAATTGCAGGACTCCAGATTAAAACACACAGAGACATGCACATTCTTCTATAATATACGCCTTCAATATTCAGACATCTTAACACCTCAAACTTAACCTAAAGCCCATCTGACTAATTTGTAGTGATGATGATGATGGTTTGGTGTTTTACATCCCTTTCAACATTACAGAAGTCATATGGAGGTAATGGAAGTATGATAATAAAAGGCTCTGTGCAGTGAAATGCCGTACAGTCATCAGATAAATTCCGCCTCTAGCGGGATTCAAACCCGGGGACCTCATGATCTGAAGTTGGGAGCACCCTACCACCTGAACGCTTCCAACTAATTTGTGATGTATCTAAAAATTCCACTGTTTGCAAATAGTTTAGTCGTTTTTCTCTAGGAATATTTAAATCACAGCCTAACATACCTAAAATTGAATTTGGACTTCCAATATATGGTGCCTGTACAGACATAAATAAAACTTTCTGTACATTGAGAAACCATACCTATTCAAATACACTGAAATTTTCACCACCAAAAACTGGAAGTTTTCAGATGAAAATTCTGATATTCTTCATATTTCTGCTCAAAACATAGATGGTGGGTACTCGTTAGAACCACCTCATCAAAGCAGTTCTAACAAGTACCCACTATCTATGTTTTTGAGCAGAAATAAGAAAAATAATGTATACCCATGTAAACCCCAGTTTTACTATATAAAAGTGGGGTTTAAGGGGGTCAAAATTATATGGATATATTTTTTCCTGCTGATCTGAATATCTTTCTGGAGCTTTGAATACAAAAGAAAATCAGAAAAAAAAAAAGATCATTAAGGTCAGAATAATAAATGATAATTGTATTGACCTGGATACATTTATCTGAATAAAAACAGATGGTTGAATAGTAGTTTATGTGAAAATTTTCTTTTCACTTTCTAACTAAAAGACTTCAAGGAGAGTACTGTAAAGTACCTGGAACCAAATATCTATTTTTTCTATTATTATATACAGTACCATATGCTTCTTCATGAATTTGCAAACAATCATCAAGTTATTTATTTTCATTGCCATACAAATATTTTTTAACTTGCAAAAAGAATATATTTACACTGAGAGACTTTTGGCATAAAATAAATCATAATGACGAGTTAAGGAGAAAACCAACATTATCCATTAGTCTGGAAAATGTGATAATTTGTCCAGATTAGATGATAATTCAGGATAACTGTGAATATCTTTGCACTGGAACATATCTTGTGGGTAATGAGGCAATTCCATTGAATACCCAAGAGTTATGTTCTGATGCAAAATTAACAAAAAATATCTTCTGCATACTCCCTATATGTCTGGGCCCAGTTGTTTAAAACTAACTATGTCATTTCATTAGTTAATGTACTGTTAAAACTTTGATCATTAAATATGTCATATATGCTAATATTTTTGCTGAACAAATGTGAGTAGCTTTTGCATTTGCAAAAGCTACTCACATTTTTTTCAGCAAAAATACATGTGAATTAGATATTGTACTTACTAGAACAGTTAACATTTTGACCACTAACGAGCCAGTTAAGCTAACGACGCTTTGAACAACTGGGTCCTGGACAGGTTATCTCTTTGCCAGATGCAGTCTGGTCATGGTCATTATTGTTAACCTACCACAGTTCTGGATAAGGCACAGTTTTTCAACCGAAAAGTACTTTTACTAGAATCATATGTACCCATAACATATATTTTCATGGAAAATAAAAACAAGTGGGCTAAGATGGCCCTGTATCACTCACCTGAGTACCAGACAAGTTTAGAGCCAGTTGGCCATTCGGTTCAGGAGAAAAAGTTCAAAATAGAGTTTCAAGATGGCGGCCCTAGCAGCCAGCTTGGATTTCTGATCAGACCTGTTTTAGCTATTTTTGATTTACAAGCCACCCCAATACTTCCAACTAACTTTCCAGTCAATTGGCCTTTCGGTTCAGAAGAAGAAGTTCAAAATAGATTTTCAAGATGGCAGCCATCTTGGATTTTTTATCAAAACGATTTTAGCCATTTTTGATCTACAAGTCACTCTGATACTTCCTATCAAGTTTTGAGTCAACTGGCCTTTGGGTTCAGGAGAAGTTCAAAATAAATTTTCAAGACGACAGCCATCTTTAATTTCCCATCTGAATGCTTTTAGCTATTTTTTTTATCTACAAGTCGGCCCTATACGTCCTATCAAGTTTTGAGTCAATTCAGTTCAGAAGAAGAAGTGCAAAATAGATTTTTCTATTTTTATCTCTGGTCGCCATCTTGTTCAATGGAGGGAAACCAATTTAGTCATTTTGGTAGAGAGTCACAGACACTGACCAATCATAATAGCTCACCATGAGCACTTCATGTTCAGGTGAGCTACTTAACTAGAGCTATGAGTCGCTCAATGTCAGGACTTTGTAGGAGACACAGTGAAATACCCTGATCAGACTGAGCAGATGCATAAGATGACCTGTGACTTAACCATTATATATGGATCAAAATGTTGTTGTTTTTTTTTTTCACAGCACAGTCTCCACATTTTTCAAGAGTTTCCCATTAACCCTTATCTTGCCGTTCGCGACAGTCGCGCTGGAGGGGTCTGCCAACTCAAAAGCCTGTCATACTTACAATATACCACATGCAACCATTCAGAGCAAGTGTTCTCATACAGGAGTGAACCTACTTTCATACAAACACGCCACTTTTCATTAGATAGTCAGGTGCTGGATTTTACCCACACTAAAAAAGAACGAGAATACCGAATTTCAAGCTGCCATTAATTTCAGCACTCACTTCAACAAATTGATCAGGCTTTTCTGGAAAAAAAGCCCATAACACCTGAATCATTTCCAGTGAGGAAGAAGTAGGAATAACAGTAGAACCTATGTATGTCACTCGTTTCATTTGCAATAGTACACAGTAGGCGCTGGTCTCTTGTAATTTTTTTTTTTTTTAAGTGTCTTAAACGGTTCCCGGTTTACACATGACTGTCATGTGACTTTCTAGTCACGTGACCATCCTTTCTCCGGTAAAATGGCCACCTAGGATCGGCAAATTATACGTGAAAATTTCATGAAAATCGAGGTAAAATTCAGGGGGTAATGACTTCTGAAGTAGAGGTACCCCCTCTTACAGGCCTGATTCATTTTTTTTCCGGCAAGAGAAGGGTTAACAGAAAGCCGGACAAAAAATTAAAACCCAAAAAGTTAGCCCGAATTTGACGTTTTGGGGTTGTATTCGACACAAAAAATGCAAAACCACATTTTATATTTTTTTCTAGTTAACTCTTATCTTGCCGTTCGCGACAATAGTCGCGCTGGAGGGGTCTGCCAACTCAAAAGCCTGTCATACTTACAATATACCACATGCAACCATTCAACCCAAGTGTTCTCATATAGGAGTGAACCTACTTTCATACAAACACGCCACTTTTCATTAGATAGTCAGGTGCTGGATTTTACCCACACTAAAAAAGACCAAGAATACCAAATTTCAAGCTGCCATTAATTTCAGCACTCACTTCAACAAATTGATCAGGCTTTTCTGGAAAAAAAGCCCATAACACCTGAATCATTTCCAGTGAGGAAGAAGTAGGAATAACAGTAGAACCTATGTATGTCACTTGTTTCATTTGCAATAGTACACAGTAGGCGCTGGTCTCTTGTAATTTTTTTTTTTTTTTTTTTTTTTTTTTTTAAGTGTCTTAAACGGTTCCCGGTTTACACATGACTGTCACGTGACTTTCTAGTCACGTGACCATCCTTTCTCCGGTAAAATGGCCACCTAGGATCGGCAAATTATACGTGAAAATTTCATGAAAATCGAGGTAAAATTCAGGGGGTAATGACTTCTCAAGTAGAGGTACCCCCTCTTACAGGCCTGATTCATTTTTTTTCCGGCAAGAGAAGGGTTAACAATTAATTTGGATGCAAAAACTGTACATACAAGTGTCTGTATCAGTCTTCTCAAAGAAAAAAGTACCTGACTACAACACAGTAGACCCAGATAGGTATCAGAGATCCACTACAGAAATGCTAATATCTTCTATCCTTGTGCATTAGGTTTGTTCATTTGAGATATGCTTTTAGGACCTATCAACAATATTTCAGTGATATTGAGCTGTACCATGTTCATTGGTGCAATTGGCCAGAATCTTTCCTTTTCAAAAATTCTTTTGAAGAATGAATTAGTCTACTTAGACCCTGACAAGCACTAGACAAGAGGACCATGATGGTCCTATATCGCTCACCTGAGCAAACAGATTTGCATACTTAATGTTGAAGTTTCAGCCAAGTTCACTGCTCTAAGATTTATTTATAAATTTTATAACCATGACGAATCATGACAGCTTGAACAAACTTGGTAGAGGGTAATCAAAGGAACATTCCTGCCAAGTTAAACTGAAATTGGTTCAGTGGTTTCTAACAAGAACATTTTTAAAGTTTTCTATTTAGATATAGAGGGAAAATAAGCCCTACCCCCTAGCAGGCATGTTTTTTGACAAATCAGAATTGCTTGAACATTCTTGGTAGAGGGTCACCAAAGCATTATTGAAATTGGTCAGGAGGTATTTGACAAGAAGCATTTTAAAGTTTTCTATACAGATATATACTGAAAATAAGCCCCGCCCCATGGAGACCATGTTTTTTGACGTATCATGAAGGCTTGAACCATCCTGGTAGAGGATCACAAAAGCAACATTCTTGCCAAGCTACATTGAGCTCAGTCCAACGGTTTCTCACGAGAAGATTTTTAAAGTTTTTTATATAGACATATAGGGAAAAATAAGCCCTGCCCCCTAGCGGCCAAGTTTTTTGATCATCATGACAGCTTGAACAACCTTGGTAGAAGGTCACCAAAGAAACATTCCTGCCAAGTTATATTGAAATCAGTCCATTGGTTTCTGACAAGAAGATTTTTTAGTTTTCTATATAGATATATAGGGAAAATAAGCCCCACCCACTAGCAGCCATGTTTCTTGACAAATCATGATTACTTGAACAATCTTGGTAGAGGGTCACCAAGGAAACATTTTTGCCAAGTTGTAATGAAATCGGTCCTGTGGTTTCTGAAAAGAAGACTTTTAAAGTTTTTCTATATAGATATATAGGGAAAATAAGCCCCGCTCCCTGGCGGCCATGTTTTTTGACGAATCCAAATGGCTTGAACAATCTTGGTAGAGGATCACCAAAGGAACATTTCTGCCACATTATATTGCAATCGTTCCAGTGGTTTCTGACATAAGCCCAGCCCCCCTACCAACCATGTTTTTTGACAAATCATGATAGCTTGAACAATCTTGGTAAAGGGTCACCAAGGAAACCTATCTCCCAAGTTATATTCAAATCGATCCAGTAGTTTCTGACAAGATTTTTTCAAGTTTTCTATATAGATATATAGGGAAAATAAGCTCCACCCCCTAGCGGCCATGTTTTTTGACAAATCACGATTACTTGAACAATCTTGGTAGAGGGTCACCAAGGAAACATTTTTGCCAAATTATAATGAAATCAGTCCAGTGGTTTCTGACAAGAAGATTTTTCAAGTTTTTCTATATAGATATATAGGGAAAATAAGCCCCGCTCCCTGGCGGTCATGTTTTTTGACGAATCCAAATGGCTTGAACAATCTTGGTAGAGGATCACCAAAGGAACATTTCTGCAAAATTATATGGAAATCGGTCCAGTGGTTTCTGATAAGAAGATTTTTTAAGTTTTCTATGTAGTTATATAGGGAAAATAAGCTCCGCCCACTGACGGCCATGTTTTTTGACGAATCCAAATAGCTTGAACAATCTTGGTAGAGGATCACCAAAGGAACATTTCTGCAATATTATACTGAAATCAGTCCAGTGGTTTCAAACAAGAAGATTTTTAAAGTTTTCTATATAGATATATAGGGAAAATAAGCCCCGCCCCCTGGCGGCCATGTTTTTTGACGAATCCAAATGGCTTGAACAATCTTGGTAGAGGATCACCAAAGGAACATTTTTGCAAAATTATATTGAATTCGGTCCAGTGGTTTCTGACAAGAAGATTTTTAAAGTTTTCTATATAGATATATACGGAAAATAAGTCCTGCCCCCTGGCGGCCATGTTTTTTGACGAATCTAGATGGCTTGAACAATCTTGGTAGAGGATCACCAAAGGAACATTTTTGCAAAATTATACTGAAATCGGTCCAGTGGTTTTGGACAAGAAGATTTTTTAAGTTTTTAATTAAAAAATCTAGTTTTAGCTCCTGTGACCTAGATATGCAATGAACCGGAATCATTTGAACAACTTTGAAAGAGGACCAACCAAGGATCATTCCTGTGAAGTTTGGTCAAATTCCCACCAGTGGTTCAGGAGAAGATGTTGTTTAAAGATTGTGGACAGACGGACAGACGGACATCCGGACGATGACGACGACAACGACGCCACCAACGATGACGACAGACGGTGAGTGATCACAATAGCTCACCATGAGCCTTCGGCTCAGGTGAGCTAAAAATTAATAGTCCAAGTTCCACTTATGGTCACCTCTGTACAAAAGCCACCTTACTATAATAGCTTCTTTTTTTTAAGATTTCCCAGTGGTTATATATATATATATATATACATATATATATATATATATATATATATATATATATATATATATATATATATATATATATATATATATATATATATATATATATGACCTCTCCACAACAGTACTTATATTTAAGTTAATACTGAGGAATATAGACAATCTATTAGTATTAACTCTTTGCATGCTTTGTTGTCATTTGTGGATTTTTTTCAACATACTTTTTCAAAAAAAATCTTTCAGCAATACCATCAGAGTGTAAAACAGTTTGGATCCAGATCAGGCCGGACATCTTGTCTGGCCTGATCTGGGTCTAAACTGTTTTCAATGGTTATCACCAGATGACAAAAGTCACCACTAGCAGGGACAGAGCTAAGGGAAATAAACATATTTCCAAGAGACACTAGAAATGCTTTTTTATTCATGCTCAGTCTCTTCAATCATCATATATGATCTAAAATATCTTCTGTTGGTACCTTGCCCACAAGAACATTCACTTTCTGCTCAGTTATATCTTTCCAAACATTCAGAGTAAATATTGTAAAACAATTTGTGTAAGAGCAGCATTTGTTAGACAAGAAACACAATCAAGTTAACTTTTACAACTCTATGTGCAAATTCAGCAGATGACAAATTGATGATATTTTTCATATTTTTCCCAGAAAATATGCTTTGACATTTGATGCAAATTGTCACAGCATATTTTCTGGAAAAAGTAAGAGAAATATTTCAAAATGTTGTCTGCTGAATTTTTTACCAAGAGTGCTTAGCATTAAAAGAACAGATAATTTAGAGACTGTATCACCAAAATATATGATGTGCAACACATGAAAAAGGCTCTTATATAATTTGCCGACAATGCAGGCCCTGATCAGCCTGCACATAAAAGCAGCCTGATCTGGACCTTTGTAGTCTGCGTACAGAATCAGTGAATACTGAAGTATATGTTGACTAACAGAAAATGCACCAGATTAGACTGTACAGATGCGCACGCTGATCTGCATAAGGGCCCTTTTCATGCATTGAGCATCATATGAGAACCAGTCAGCCTGCACATTTATAGTCTGATCATGGTCTTCCCTTTTCAGATACGAATGTTTGCAAGGGTACAATAGAATCTACCAGTGAATAGTGAAGAATCTGATAAACAAAAACTGTATCAAACTGTGCAAATGCACAAAGACCACAGTGGTCTATCTACACCGGCAATTTATGTTTTAACTCTGAAGCCGGTGTTGAGGTAAAAATCTTCACAAAGACAGGTAGATAAGGAAATCAAAAACACTTCATTTCTGACTGGCTTCACTCTTATAATGTATATCTTTATTCTCTAATTTCAAATCATATTGTGGAGAAGGTATTCTACTGATGCTATCTTAGCCAAAAAATTGCTTTTTCCAGTTTCTTGCTTTGTGATGAAAACTGGAAAGATAAGCTCTGCATAATTAGTAGATAAAATATAACTCCATAATTAGCGAATAAAATATAAAAATCTATTGCTCAATAATAAACTATCAAACATCTTATAATGCATATCTTTATTCTCTAATTTCAGATCATATTGTGGAGAAGGTATTCTACTGATGCTATCTTAGCCAAGAAATTGCTTTTTCCAGTTTCTTGCTTTGTGATGAAAACTGGAAAGATAAGCTTGTTTGTGTTGAGGTTTTACGGCCCAGTCAACCCAATGGGTTCATGTCGAGCGCGGTCAGTTTACCTAACCACACGTTTACTGGACAGGCTTAGTCCTCTAAGCGGTTAACCAGTATTGTGCACATTCTTTCGCCAGAAACTGACAACTGCCCTTCTTGAATCAGCAGAAGGGAGAGAATGACCGTAGAAAATATTTCATGATCAATCTCCACGAAAGAATGTTGCCGACCTTGGCGGGGGTTGAACCCGCGACCTCCTGGTCTCCAGTCGGACGGCGCATCCAACTGAGCCACCGAGGCCGGCTAGGAAAGATAAGCTCTGCATAATTAGTAGATAAAATATAACTCCATAATCAGCGGATAAAATATAAAAATCTATTGCTCAATAATAAACTATCAAACAAATGACAACAAAATGAGCAAGATTAAAATACCAGAAAACATTCAGTCATCACAAGTTCTCGAAAGTCCAGGACTCCTTTTATTTACCTTAACACCGGTTTCAGCGACAAAATAGTAATTGCCAGTGTAGACAGACCACAGTGAAGACCTAACTGTATGGATGCTCAAGGACTGTATCAAACCTGATGAATGAGAACCCTTGTTGTGCCATTAATATACACTACAGCAGCAGATGGCATCCTAAAGTATTTTTCTATATTTTTCTAAGTGATTACAGCTTGTAAATACTCTGCAAGCTGGGTAATTTTGCATGCTTTTTTGTTGTCTATGGATTTTTTTTAAAATTAACTTTTTCAAAAAAAATCTTTCAGGAATACCATCAGAGTGTCAAACAGTTTGGATTCAGAACAGGCCCGACAAAACATCAGGCCTGATCAGGGTCCAAACTGTTTGCAAAGGTTATCTGCAGACGACAAAAGTCTCCAATAGCAGGGAAAGTTAAACATGAATCATCTGTAAATGTCAAGCCTTATTTCATCAACATAAATTAAAAATAAATGTTTTAGAATGTCATCTGCTGCAATTCTGAAAGACACTTCAAGGATTAAGCATCATGTCTGCATGCTGTGGATCATTTCACAAAGCCAAATTAAATTACCAAGAAACAGCTGAGCCAAAACAAACAAAACTGGTACCTGATCTCTGAGCAAACTGTTCTTAATACTGGATAAGACAATACTTTTCTTATTTCTTCATGAAAATGTATACTGTATGTACCCATTAGAAATGCCTTGATGACACACTTCAAAATTTAATGAGTACCCACAACATATGTTTTCAAGAAAAAATAAGAAAAACATTAATTAATATCTTTTGGCTGATAAAAGCACATCATCTGAATCCAAAGACAATTAATGCCCTTTTTGCAATCAGAGTAGAACATAGACTGTATTCTCTCGAGGTCTGTTTAAAGACATATAGGCCGGGCCAAGCGAAAACCTGTCTTTGGGCATATGCAGACAGTGAAAACCGAGATCATCCTGCACATCTACACAGTCTAACCTGGGCCTTCACTGTCCTTTAACCCTTGTTCTGCTGAGCCCGGATATACCCTGCCTTTGCAAACAGTGTAGATCCAGATCAGTTGGCTTCTTCAGAAGCCAACTGATCTGGATCTGCACTGTTTGCCACCAAGTATGTGAATTTATAGCAACAATTTGGATCAAGCAATCTGACTGGCTGAAAATTAGAAGTAGGTGTGGCATCTTAATTTATTCAGCAGGACAAGGGTTAACAGAATCATTGGCTACTACAGAATGTATGAATGGAGAGCAAAGGCTCATATGATACTTTGCGCATGTGTAGGATTATCTGAATATGTGCATTTTTTTTTTTTTTTTTTTTTTTTTTGCATGTTCAAGGGATTTTTTGGCTTGACATGGCCCAGATGAGGAAATGTACAATAATAACAGAGACAATTTAGATACATTTCTCATTTCTTAACCCTTCTCCTGCTGAATAAATCAGAAAATAGTCTTTGACATTTCATGCAAATTGTCTCCTCAGCAGACAATTTGCCTAAAATGTCAAGCCTATTTTCTGGGAAAAATGAGAAAATTTTCAAACTGTTGTCTGCTGAAATTTTTATACGGCATGCAGACTTATAGCATCATTCAAAACTGAAGCAGACAGCATTCTAAAATACTTCTTTTTCTTTTTCTGAGAAAGTAAGGCTTGATACTTCATGTGAATTGTATGTCCAGCAAAGGATTCATGAAATGTTAAGTTTGATTTTTTTTTTTTTTTTTTGATTTGGGTTTTACGGCCCTTTCAAGAATATTTCACTTATATCGAGCCGATCGTTCATCGAAGGTGGGCGAAAACCGGAGAACCCAGAGAAAAACCACCTGACCATCCGTAAGCAGAACTTGGCTTTCCTACATATGACCCGAGCCAGGCTCGAACCACAGCGGTGAGAAACCTAATGGATTAAGAGTCAACTCTCTTATCCACTAGGCTACGGGGGCCTGTATGTTAAGTTTGATTTACCCTGAAATATGTAAAGACATAAAAAAGAAAATAGAATGCAGACAGCTGTTGTTGAAACTGCCTCTTTAATGGTTATTAAAGAAATTATTTTACCACAGAAAACTACTTGAACACCAACAAATCATGAAAATTTCTGGCTTTAAAAGTTAAGTTGGCAAAACATTTTCAGAAATATAGCTAGCTTAATTTTATACCCATCTCAGACTAAATTAGACTTAATTTATAACAATAGTACTTAGCCCAAGTTCAGATTTTATTATTATTGCATTGTTCATAAATAATTTGTAAACATGTTGAATAATTTTGGCAATGTGGTTTATGTCTATTTGACAGAGTACCAGGGCCTAGCTTGGAGTTCAAAAAGAGAGGAAGGGTTTTTCCAGACTGAGTTTTAACCTTAAAGTGCTTGTCACAAATGCAGCAGAGGACATTTTTATTTCTTTACCTATTCATTTTTTGAAATTTTCAGATAATATAAGATTCAGACAATTCAGATGAAATGCCAATTCTTATTTTCTCTGAAAATAGTAATAAAAAAAATAAAATCTCATTGGCTGCAATTTTGCTTAGCACTTTATGTCAGAAATAGGATTTTACTACATTTTCTTTGTATTCAAATTTCTCTATATCACTTTTAAGTTGTGACAAGTTGGTTCTTTTGGAGAGATTTTTTCTCAAATTGTCCTCCAGACTTGACCTTGAAATGCAGTAAACAGATTATGATATTGCAAATGAACTCTGTGGTGTCTACAGGGCACTAAATCCAGACCTGTGTGTGTGTGTGTGTGTGTGTGTGTGTGTGTGTGTGTGTGTGTGTGTGTGTGTGTGTGTGTGTGTGTGTGTGTGTGTGTGTGTGTGTGCATGCATGTGTGTGTGTTTGTACACTTGTATGTGTGCATGCATGCATGTGTGTGTGTGTTGTTTTTGACAGTAGCTTGACAGTTTTACTAATTCATGAGTTCACACATTTAAAATTAACCCTTTCAGCCCGGCAGACCAAAACAGATACTGTGCAAACAGTGTAGATCCAGATAAGATGGCCTGTCATAAGCTTTCTCATCAGAGTCTGCACTGTTTGCCATTATGTTTGTAAGTTCACACTAAAACCATTTTTTGCATCAGTGGACATGTCAAATTCAAGGATGAAATTTATGAAACTCAGTAGTGAAAGAGTATATCACCATTTTTCATGCAGTGTGACTCACTGGGGATACAGACAGGAAGTATTACTCTACCTTTAGTTTCCTGTTCATAAAGTTTAAAAAGTAAATATCGAACTACAGTCGAACCTCGATGGCTCGAACACCGATGGCTCATTTACCATGGCTAATTTGAACTCGTTTTTGAGTCCCTACTAAATTCTTCCTATAGCTCAAGAAAACAAGTATTTAATGATTTTTTTCTTATTTTATTGTGAAATTGTATGTTGTGTGTACTCATTAGAATCGCCTCATTGAGGTGATTCTAATGAGTACACTCAACATACAATCACTGAGTAGAAAATCGAAAAGATTTCCCTAAATTATCGCTATTTGCTTCCTGAACTGGTGCCATGATTAACCCTCAGTGGCTCGAATTACCCATGTCTCTAACGAATTTCCATGGTCCCAAAGATGTTTGAGCCATTGAGGTTCGACTGTACCTACAGCAACATCAACTCTCTACAATCTAGCTGTGAAATGAATGTTTATAAACATAGAAATCAGAGTTAAAATTAGCAAAGCAGAAACATTTTAGTAGTTGAACTTCCTTTTTTTAAAATAAAAACAAGTAATAATAAATACATCACTATCACATGAACCAAGGATCCAGTTATGTCTATAAAGATATGTTCCTCGACTTTCCCAGAACATGTTTTTACAAAGAAATATGTAATCCTTGGTTTTAGTGTAAAACTAATTCTACCTTTAAAACTAACTTATCTGGAGCCCTAGAAATCAAGTCCACAGCATATCTAGTAAAACTTGTGAAATAAAATCACACAGGAATTGGATCAAAAGAATGTTAATGAAAGCACAGTGGAAAAAATGGGGCATTAATGAAACTCAAAGAAAACTGATTGAACTGTGAGAAAATCAAAATGCTCAATCCATTATACCAAACAAGAAAAAAATCCAGACCAGCCTGTGCATCTTTACAGACTTATCAGCCCTTCCTGTTTACTGAATAATGTGCAACATGGGAAAAAGTCCCTTATACAATATGCGAACAGAGAAGGTCCAGATATGTGTACTCATCCATGCAGTCTGATCTAGACATTCTCTGTTCCTAGACGTATACTACTGTATCTATTAATTCTGTAAGTGGACTAAAAAGGCCCTGATCAGCCTGCACATTTTTGTCTGTATTGAAGTTTTACGGCCCAGTCAACCCAATAGGGTCATGTCGAGCGCGGTCAGTTTACCTAACCACATGTTTACTGGGCAGGCTAAGTCCTCTAAGCGGTTAACCAGTATTGTGCACATTCTTTCGCCAGAAACTGACAACTGCCCTTCTTGAATCAGCGGAAGGGAGAGAATGACCGTAGAAAATATTTCATGATCAATCTCCACGAAAGAATGTTGCCGACAACGGCGGGGGTTGAACCCGTGACCTGGTCTCCAGTCAGACGGCACATCCAACTGAGCCACCAAGGCCGGCATCTGCACATTTTTATCAGCCTGCACACATGTACAGGCTAATCAGCACCAGTACTGTCGGCAAATTGCTTTAGGGCCCTTTTATTTTGACCTGGGTCTACACTGTTTGTATGTCTGCATGCCTGTCATCCAAAAATAAAAGGTAAACATAGTAACTAGACTGGTCTGACTATTTTCGTTTTGGCTTACAGCTAAATGCCGACTTTCCCAAAGCTTGGCGCAACTACGCAGAAGATGTATAAAATAGGCTTTAAACACTGTTCTACAAAATATCACATCTAGTATGACATACCAGTTGATTTATAAGTATGATCCCCTTTAGCAGCTGAGGCAACAAATTGTGCGAGACTGCGAGTGAAGGAAGATTTGGCAGTTGGCAGAGTTCTATGTACCGGTACTGGATAAAGCAACAAAGAGACAAACAACTTATAGCAATGGCAGGTAAGCACAATAGTTCTCCATTCATCTTACAAAAAATTATCCTTAACACTTACCATGCTATGGGCAAATTCAGCAGACGACAAATTGATATTTTTCTTATTTTCCCAAGAAAATAGGATCTGACACTTCATGCAAATTGTATGAGACAATGTCTGCTGAAATTTTTACCCAGTATGCAAAGTGTTAATAATAGATCTTCAGGTAATAAGGTATTTATCTACAGGGAAAAGCTTCCAAGCAAACAAATCATATTTGTTATCCTTTACCCAAAACTAGAGCATAATAAACAAAATTGTTCTAATTAGAACAGGCTATGCTTCCAACTAATTTATGCTACACAAAAGAAAAGAGTTCCTTTTATATTTCCAGCATTCAGATCTTTTTTATTATTTCTCTATCCCAACAAACTATGTACTATGCTTTTCTTTTTATTTGTTTGTTATTTTAGAGTGATAGTGTCTTCTTTAAAGAAAATCAAATGCATTTCACATCAACGCTTTTCTGAACAAACATCTTGTTTGGAAGTTGTATTTATCCGGTTTAAGTTTAAGTGACATCACAGGTCACCCTGTAAGAGTCCTACATATAAAGTTAACGCTACCTGTTATAATTAAATAAGTAGTTAATGGCCGAGCCACAACATCAAAAAACATACTTTCAGATATGTGCATCCAGCAAAGATTCAGATCAGCCTGTGAATTCATGTAGTCTGATAAGAATCTTCACCTGGCACATTTTAGACAGCCAAGGATGCAAAGTTTCCTCATGCAGAAAACAAAGATTCTGAGAAACCCTGGATCCTCGGCTACGCGCAGTCCCCTTTGAGTCTTTTTTTTGGCGCACACCAAAAAGTATGTTTTCTCATGCTGCTGCTCAGTTCTACCTGTATATCAGTTATATCTGGAGATATATCATTACTTATCTATTCATTTATGCATTAATACTACACATGCAGGATAAATATTTTCAAGAAAACCAAAATTTTCTTGTTAAACAACAGGGCCCGGTTGTTCAAAGCGTCGTTAGCTTAACGAGCTCGTTAAAAGTCATTTCGTTAACTGTTTTAGCAGATTCAATATACAATATTCTGATATTTGTTGCTGATGCAAAAGCTACTCATATTTTTTCAGCAAAAAATTTCAGCATATTTGCGTTTCACTCGATGTAAATTTTAACGAATTGTTAACTAATGATGTTGTTAGCTTTAAACAACTGGGCCCAGGTTAACTCTTATTTCCAATCCTGGAACTCATATTTATTTGCACATAAACCATGTAATAACACCTAAGAGCTACACCTTTCAAAACTCCTTTACTCAGACCAAGTATATGCTAATGGTCCTAAAATTTCAAACACTTTTGCCCTAAATTTTGTTTTTATGTAATTACTTGGTGGAATAGCAAACAGTGTATACCTTGATCAGACTGTTCTAGGTCTTTAACATTTGCATATGCCATTTTGTACAAACCTTTTTGACAAATACCATAAATTAAAGGAGCCATTTAATGAGAAAAGTTGTGACATATTAATCTAATGAAGGCCCATCTTAGCCTAAACACTCTTGACCCATTCTAGTTGGGAAATTCCTAAACCGGTAACAGACAAACCCATATCAGACATCTAAGAATGTGGCATCTGACCAGGGACTAAACTGTTTGCACTGATCAGGGTCTACACTTTTTAACTACAGGAAGTTCTATGAATAAAAAAAAAACAAAAAAAAACAAAAAACAGACACCCTGCTATCAGAAAAAGATCAATTCAAAGAGTTGTGGTAGACGAGTCCACTTGAAGTAAATGGGTTAAAAATTAAGTATTGTTACCTAGCTGTTTCATATTATGTCAACTACATCTAGACAAATACACCACAGTGTCACAACATGCATCTCACCTTGGTTAAGTCGCTCAACAATTTCAGCAGGGTCTGGTATATTTCCTTCACTGCTGCTTCGAACCATATTACCCAAATCTGAAGATGCTGAGGCTGACCGTGAATGACTAGGTGATGGTGTCCCACTCAGTGATCGCTGCTTAGTCAGATCTGGACGCGTTTTTCCACCACCTGCTCCTGAGATTTAAGAAGAAAGATTTTTTTTGGGACATTGTCTTAAATTAAGAGCAAAACATTCTTTTTAAATTAAGGATATAATCAACTCAAATGAGTCACACAGCCTACTAACCATGAAGGTATACAGATCTGACATAAACACCGGGCATCATTAGGCATCCATATACGCCATATGGAGATAATATAAAATGCATAAAGGACAAAAGAGGTCCTTATGCCACATGGTAACAACTTGGGCCAATTAAATATTTTAATTGATGAGATGCTCTAGAAATCAAATAAAAATAAAGTACAATATACATGGTTCATAAATTTATACATGTTTTTTCTTTACATTTCTATGCTTCCTATAGTCATGAAAATTGCCAATATAAGAACTGTCACAGGCCAGCATTGCTCCCCTACCCGGCCTATTTTGTACTGTGTCCTAGATTTTGACCTCTAGCACATCCTGGGGCAAGAACCCTGGGATCAGTATGTATTGAATCAAAGAAGACCCTCCCAAGAACTCATGATCCAAATATGACTGCTTTCTGACAAGTGACTGCCAAGATATGAGATACTTCCAAATACTTTAAGTAACTTAGGGTAAATACTGAATGAAATATTCAACAAAGACTACTGTATGTCTGACCCCTCGGCCAGTATCAGTTGGACTTTAAACGATACTGCGGCAAAGTCAGTTTTATATAGGTGGGTTATCGCTCTTCAAATTTATCTCAAATTTGAAGACTCGGCACCACCATATGGGTACTACATGTATATAAAGCTATTCTATATAACCAGCCATATATTTACTATCATTACAGAATGAGCTCCATAAAAATTGTACCCCAAGTTTCCACCATATAACGAAAAAAGTTTCTCTGACAGGGTAATCAAAAGGAACTATTATTTCCTCAATGAGAATACCATTTTACAAACAGAAACATAGGAAACATCACTGGAATTCATTTTTATACCTGAATACAAAAGAATAATACAATACAGCTGAATACATCATAATGATATTTTACATTCTGTAATGGTGTTTATTTACCTTACATATGATACATTGTAGATCCAATTTATTCCAGTACTAGAGGTCCATGGTCCAATATCACGATATAATTGGATCGCGACATAAGTCAAGACATGTACCATGCATGTATAGATGTATATATAACACTCGCTTGTTTTGTTGCCGTCGTAGTTTGTCTCGCAGTCAAGCTATCAGCCATATTTCCCAATTAAAATATGATAAGATTGTTGAAGGCAGTATATACAATAGGGTGTTAAGTCTAACAAGTAATTTTAATCAAGACCAACTGATAAACTACATCTGAAAACAACAAATCCTCAAGTTGACAAGTTAGGATGCCATTTTGGATGTTCTGTTTTCCTGGAACAAAGGGAAGCAACTCAAATTGCCCAAGTTGTACTTGGGGAATTTGAGGTGCTTCCCTTCACTTATCATCAAGAAAAACCTGCCTATATAATTTTGACCCCCTTAAACCCTACTTTTATATAGTAAAACTGGGGTTTACAGGGGTATACATTATATAGATTGTGGGTACTTGTTAGAACTGCCTCACTGAGGCTGTTCTAACAAGTACCCACAATCTATGTTTTGAGCAGAAATATGAAAAATATCAGTGTTTTTATCTGAAAATTTTCAGTTTTTGTAGGTGAAATTTTCTTTATATTTGAATAGGCATGTTTTCATTAATGTGTTGCAGGCCCAAAAATTTATCATTTATCAAAGTTGATTTTTTTTAATTTATTTTTTGTAGTTGTTATATTTTTTCTTTTAAAAAAAATTATTATTTGCTAGATAAAGTGTAAA
This sequence comes from Anodontia alba, assembly GCA_964016985.1. NCBI lineage: Eukaryota > Metazoa > Mollusca > Bivalvia > Lucinida > Lucinidae > Anodontia > Anodontia alba. The sequence goes on from OZ024823.1 coordinate 117,182,082, forward strand.
ATGGGAGAGAACTAAGAACTGGGTGTTTGGAACAAATACATCATAAGGCTACCGTCTTGTAAATGATTTGATGGTCCTGAAAAGGACCATTTTCACCCGTTGAGGAAAATAAGATCGTGGACATCATTGACTGAATGAGCATTGAGTTAATTTGTGTACTCAATTATGGCACTGATTATGACAATTACAGTGATCATAACTTATTATTTACCAGTTATAATCAATGCATGTACTGACTGAAGCTAAGTGGATTGTTTGTCACAATATGTGATGCGACTTAACATCGAGACAGGCGCAAAAAATCAATACCAGCATTATTTTTCTGAAGTAAAACAAAGCAACAAAGCAACAAACATTTGACAAGTTTTGAATTTTTTGCTTATGAAAAATTTAGGATCCATGGCCGATTCGTGATATACTGGATTTCGTAAAATAACGGACCATGATGTATTGGATCTACAGTGTATTTAATATAATGTACAACTCCCCTACTATAGTCAAGAAGATTGCCAGTATAAGAACTGCCACTGGACAGGGTAGCTTCCCTGCCAAGTGTATTTTGTATTGTGTCCTCGATTTTGACCTCTAGCCCATCCTGGGGCAAGCTCCCTGTGGTCAGTATCTATGGAATCAAAGAAGACCCTCCCAAGCACTCATGTTCCAAGTATGAATGCTTTCTGACAAGTGACTGCCAAGATATAAGCATTTGAAAGACTTGCATATAGAACCTTAATGCAGCATGACATAAAAGGCTATGTAAAAAGGAACATGAATGTGGACAACCGGGATGACTAAAACAGCCCTCCTTGTACTTCCTACAGGCAAGATTATGAAAGTATTTACCATCACTCTTGTATTTGCCATGTTGTCTTTCAAATGCAGGTTGTTGAGCTGTAGATCCAGTTTGAGATTTATCTGCAGCAGTTGCCTCACTCTTGCTCCAGGCTCTCGAGAAACTCTGATCATCAAACTTAGACTTTGGGATTTCTGTAAATGAAAGGTAACAATGTCAATCAAAGCAAGTAAAGCAATTATGCTAAAGGCATGAGCTATCAAATATCCACTCTAACATACTGACTCCATAGCTCTTGATAAGATGCTTTTCAATCCAAAAGTAATGACATTTTTCTTATTTCTCTCGGAAAACATATGTTGTGGGTACTCATTAGAAGCACCTCACCGAGGTGCTTCTAATGAGTACTCACAACATATGTTTTGTGGAGAAAAAAGAAATGTTTGTGTTGAGGTTTTACGGCCCAGTCAACCCAATGGGGTCATGTCGAGCGCTGTCAGTTTACCTCACACGTTTACTGGGCAGGCTTTGTCCTCTAAGCGGTTAACCAGTATTGTGCACATTCTTTCGCCAGAAACTGACAACTGCCCTTCTTGAATCAGCGGAAGGGAGAGAATGACCGTAGAAAATATTTCATGATCAATCTCCACGAAAGAATGTTGCCGACCTCGGCGGGGGTTCAACCCGCGACCTCCTGGTCTCCAGTCGGATGGCGCATCCAACTGAGCCACCGAGGCAAAGAGAAAAAAGAAAAATATTTACCTGATACCCACTCTAATCTAGACCTATGAACTCCCCATCATACTTGTTCTCAATTCTGAACAAGTTCTAATACCTACTGATGTGCCCGAAAACTGCCAGATAAGCAACAAACTCAAAGAGGAGGGGAGATAATTAAGTGTACAAAAAAATCAAAGAATTAAGACTCATCATTCTTGAATCTCACATGCATTTTGATCCTTGCACTGTAAACCATAAAAAAAAAGATAAAATAAATTAAAAACACACAAAAAAGGATATTTTATAAGTTCTTGCACTGTAAACCATAAAAAAAAAAATAAAATAACTTAAAAGCACACAAAAAGGATATTTTATAAGTATATTATAAGTATATCAATTTTGAATGTGACCCATCACTTTACTTACAATAATCAAAGCACTGACAGCACTAGTGGGTCAACTGTCTCTGTGCATAGGCTGAGAAAATGGTCCTGAACGGGGACATAATTGTTTCATTTAACCCTTAACTTCCTGTAATTTAAGCAACCAGAGCAGACCCTGATCAGATGCTGCAGCATCTGATCTGGGTCTGCACTGTTTGCCAATGTCCCAGTCCAGGATTTACAGATAACCCTCTATCAGCACTCTGATGTCACAGCTACAAGAAAAGTGTGGCTATAAATAACCGTTACCTGGATTTCATCTAATGCACTGATTGATTATATTGGTCAATGATAAACACGTGGACAACTATCTTAAGGATTTTGATTGTGTTGGAGTTTAACGACAGGTCAACCCTTGTGGGTCATTTTGTGTCATCTCCCAGAGAAAGGGAGAAAAGAGATAGAAGAGATAGTAGGAGAGATGAAAAAGAGGGACATGGAAGAAAGAGGAACAGGAGTGAAAGTGAAGAAACAGATGAAACTAGACCATGAAGTGAGCATATGCTCACTAATACCCCCGGCCACGGCTATCAGTATAGCCAGAACAACAAAGGATAATAACTCTAAGGGACCTTGCCCCATGGCCCTTATTTTCTTTGCCACAATACAACTATCATACTAGTCATGTGTACAAAATTTCAAGTTTCTAGGTAAAGTAGTTCCTGAGATATCTTTGACACAAATAAATGCAATGGCCATCAGTATAGCCAGAACAACAAAGGGAAATAACTCTAAGGGACCTGGCCCCGTGGCCCTTATTTTCTTTCCCACAATACAACTAGTCATACTTGTCATGTGTACAAAATTCTAGGTAAAGTAGTTTGTGAGATATCTTTGACACAAAATTGACACAAAATAAATGCATATCTAAATAACGAAATATAAAATAGGGATATAAATCTAATAAACCTGGCCCTGAAGCCCCTGTTTTCATAGCACATGTGTAGTGCATAAAGGTGTATGTGTAAAATAAATTTCATTAAAATCTGAAAAGCGGTATAGAAATTATTAAGACAAATACAAAATTTAATAGCAAAAAACAACAAAGGGAAATAACTCTAAGGGACCTGGCCCCATGGCCCTTATTTTCTTCCCCACAATACAACTAGTCATACTTATCATGTGTACAAAATTTCAAGTTTGTAGGTAAAGTAGTTCCTGAGATATCTTTAACACAAAATAAATGTTAACAGACAGACTGACTGACTGACTGACACACACAGACACACAGAAAAGACAAAAACTATATACCCCCATTGCATACTTTGTATGCCGGGGGTATAATAAAAACATTGCCCCTCTACCCTTACCTGTTACAAGGATAGCAGGCCTTGCCCAACTGTAAGTCAATATCAATTGGATGCCCCAGGGACGCGAGATACACAACACCTTCGCACCACACGACCACCCCTACTATCTTCAGGAAATTTTGGCATTTGTACACTTTGGCTTGATTGTAAACAATTGTCCCAAAAATTTTGCACAAAGAACTGTTTCATTTTATTTGTAATGGGCATCTTCCAGAAAAAGTAATTTACAATTAATTCACCATTCACCCATTTTAAATATTTCAGACTCAGGTCTTCTTCAATAATAAAAAAATGAGAAGCACTATTATTTACATTTTGTAAAACGTTAAACTGTACCTTGGCTTTTTCCTCTTCTTCTCTTCTCTTTCTGTTCACTGAGCCTCTGTAGTGGCAGATCCAACAGGTCTAAATTATAAACCTGACGCGCTAACACCCTCGTCAATGTGTCCATTGTTTTCTACAAAATCCAAACACATTCACACTCTATAAAGCTCTAATTTTTGCACTTGCAATCTAGACAAGAAAACAAATCTACTGTATTTACTCAAAAAGGACTACCTGAGCAAACTGTAGAAGCTGCACTGCTGTTTTGTCATTCAGCAGTGCACGTTTTAGACACATCAGTAGGTCGTCAAACGAACTAGCTCAACCCATTTTAGTCCCGAGACCCCCCAAAAGGAAATTTGCACAGTGCAGACCCACATCAGATGCTGCAGAATGCAACATCTGATCAAGGTCTACACTGTTTGCATTATGTACAGGACTTTCTATAAAAATAGTAATAATAAAAACTAACCAGACACCCTGCTGTAAGAAATAGACTGGTACAAAGAGTTGTGGTAGAAGAGTCACTTGATGTAAATGGGTTAAGATTCTGATGTGAGATTTGTTTCATGTCCAAATAGTTTAGGTAATCCGGTACTGAGAACATGAAAATTTGTTTAACTCGGAAAAAGCCAACATTACTAGAACATGAACAGCAAAGGCTCAGCCACAACTACAATTCATACTATAACCTGAATATTTTTACATTGTAATTCCTTACCATGCTTATCCTGAAAAATTTGTACTAATTGATTCAGTTGAGGTTTACGCCCCAGTCAACCCATAAGGGTAATGTAGAGCTGGTCAATTTGTACTAAATCACCTGAACATATAAAAAGCATTTGACAGCAAATTGCATAGAGTTTATTCATTCTCCTATTTTAAATATGGGATTTATAAACCGTAGGGAGGTAAAAAAAATCTGATAAAGAAACGAGTGCGAAGCACTAGTTTCTTTATCGGATTTTTTTTTACCTCCCTATAGAGATGATAAACTGTATATTACATGCATTTTGCCGCAATAGAGTACACCATTTAAGAGGCTTTTGTGGCAAGTCTAGTCTGCCAGTTTGTTTACGCTGTCATTTCTATTTTGGGTCGGCGTAGTAATACACTGACACTGACAGTTCGAAGCAGTGAACACTCGGGCGCCATTTTGAAAAAACTAAACGAATCAAGAGATTGCAAAGTGATAAAATATTCCCATTTAAATGGATATTTATGTGTTTCTGTGCTCAGATAGGATTAATTTCTATGCTTGTGACCTGATTCAACGGAAAAAGCATATGAATTTAAACATTTTCAGCCGGTAAGTAAGGATTTGAGATCATCCCACGGGTCAAAATCTAGGCCGTTCATATGTTACAAAAAAAAGTAGTTCCGGTTAAAGATATTTATTTCCCCGGCTAAGAGGAAATATTTCTTCTTAGAAAACAAGGAAAATACCAGTTTTATGTCTGGTAGAAATCATGGTATTTCTCAGTTATGCATCTAATAATTTTTTATTATTACCTTCATTACTTTCATGCAGTGCTGTTGAAAAGGTACTTTTCAAACATAAAGTAACTTTAATGTCTTTCACTATCATCTTACCAAGACAATGGGAAGCAACAGCCACTTATCTCCACTGATAAACATCAGAATACTATACTTACACTAAATATTCAGTCACAGTAACTTCTAACTGTTCTAAAGTCCATTTGTCTATTTGATGGTGTGTCTACAATGGTGTGATGGCATGGTAAACAATGCAGACCCACATCCAACTTCTCCTAAAACCTGTATCACTCTACTCCTAAAAGAGAAGTTCGTTCTGGGTCTAGGCCTCTCTGTCCAAATATTCTACCTCTGTGTCCAAATATTCTAGGGTAAATGTTCCACTTAAAATCAGGGCCCAGTTGCTCAAAGCATTGTTAGCTTAACAAGCTCATTAGTGGTCAAAATGTTAACTGTTCTAGCCAGTACAATATCTAATTCACAGTTATTGTTGCTGAAAAAATGTGAGTAGCTTTTGCAAATGCAAAAGCTACTCACATTTTTTCAGCAAAAATATTAGCATATATGCCATTTTTAATGATCAAAGTTTTAACAATATGTTAACTAACAACATCGTTAGTTAAGAACAATTGGGCCCAGTTTGGCAAGATAGCTGTTAGGATATGAAAAGGTCAGAATATGTTTCCGTTAGTAAAAAGTCAACTTACCGCCCATTCTTTAATGAGCTCTGCCCAGGCAGTGAGAGATGATAAAACATTCAGGAACTCATCCCAGAGATCAGAACTGATGTAAACATTCAGGTTTGCTTTGATCCATGTCACGATAAGAGTCTGAAATGGATTTAAATTGGTTTCATTTAAACGTGCCACATCATGTGAGAATATGCTTTCCAGGCATAGGTTGAAGATGGAGGTCCAGATCAGCCTGCACATTCATGGTCTGATCTTGACCATCACTGCCTGCTTACAGACTCACTGGATACTCATAGCTCCAGATAAGGCCCTTTTTTCAACGGCAAAGTACTGATATTTTTCTTGCTTCTCCACAAAAACATATGCTGTGGTACTCATTAGAAGCACCTCATTGAGGCGCTTCTAATGAGTACCCCACATATGTTTTTTGTGGAGAAATAAGAAAAATGTTATATGAACTCCCTTTAATATGTGATCGAAATTTTAGAAATCCCCTTTTTTTTTGCAAAACTGCTACTGTTCGAGATTTTAGGACATTTCCAGATTATTTTGGGCATAAATATTAGGTTTTCAAAATTTTAGAGTGCGTTCGAAATTTTAGGACATTTACCGTATTCAGGAAACTATACATATTTTTTATTTTTTATTTTTTTTTCTCAAATAATCCAAGAAACTCTACATTAATGTTTCTAGAAAATGAAATTTTAACTGTTTCTGAAATATGGGCATGTTTAGCTTAGCATTATGATAACCTGCCTATGCCAATATGGGACACACTGACATGATACCTCTCAACACGTATCAATAAATAGCTAGTCTACTGTAGTAAAAGTAGTTCCGACAGGTAATTAAGTGTAATGTGTATCTGCCAGTGGTCAGTGCTGCTGCAGATCTTATATAACTGTCCAGATGTGTTTCCCCTGTCTGATAAGGAAATTCAATAGCACTCTTAGAGATAAGAGGTGTGTTTGTCATGGAGGCACTTCTAATGAGTACCCAACATATGTTTTTTGTGGAGAAATAAGAAAAATATTATATGAACTCCCTCTTATCTAGCTATGTACTGTAGACTATCCAGATGTACAGCAAATAAAATCTACAAATGCTGCCCTTGGAAACAAAGAACATATCGAGGGTTGAGCGCAAGACTATAGTAACTCAAACATATTTTTGAAACCCTTGTTTAGGGGCAACTTGGACCCCTTTGTAAACAATGCAAATTTAGGTGCCATTGCTCATACGAGCAATGGCACCTAAATTTTCATTGTTTACAGAAAGAAATGTTGTAATCTTCATAACGCCTTCATGGTGAGGAGATTAGGTTTGGGGAAAAACAACCATCTGACTTACGCTAGTCTTGCGCTCAACCCTCGATATAAAAGAAGGAAAATTGGAGTCTCAGTTTCTTATGGAGTCTCACCTTCTTATGACGGCAATGTAGTTTGCTGGGCTGTATATATCCCCTAACATCGGCTTAAGCTGAGCTCAATTTTCCAAGATACCAGATAAACAATCCCAAGGGAAAAATGAACTCTGCATTCAAAGGCTCTTATAAGCCTGTGCATCACTCCTTTGTTCGCAAACACCCTTAAGACACATTTTCTTATGTGCAGTTAAAAATGCATACATTAAAGGGATATGATAAAATTAACTAGAAATGTGTTTGTAAAACACTATGGCCCCAGCTACATGCTTGTCCATACAAAGTGCCAAAGTTGGAAAATTAATCCATTTTTTTTTTTTTCAAATGTTAATAACATTATCTACTTCTCAGCCCTATTAAGCTCTCCAAAGTCAAGGCTCTAGCTCAAATAATTATCAAAATATCTTGCTCACAAGAAAAGCATAATGAAAGGATGGAAAAACAATCCAAAAGCAATATGCCCCTCCGACTTCTTTGAAGTTGACGTATAAAAATACTATGGTAGCATCCCCTGTTCAGTTTTCACACTCAGTGAAGTTCAAAATATTACAACCAGTAATGGTCCTGATTAGCATGCCCAGATGTGCAGTCAAAAGACTGCACATCTGGGCAAGCTGATCAGCTGGGTCTTTTCTCTTTTTGCGAATGAACTACTGGCTGAACCATGCCAAAAAAGTCTTTGAGCATATATGAACAGTACAGATTCAGATCATCTGTCAATCAACTTTGTTTCATCAGGGCTTTTTCCTTTATGTTGATATGTTCTTCCGTATCCAGTTATTCTGTAAGTGAATAGGGAAGGCATTTCCTATCTGCATATGCTTGAAAAACACCTTTTCATTAGGATCAGCCTATTTAAAAGGAACTAAAACAGAATCTTAATTGCTTCCATCACTGTAAATAATAAAATAGCTTAAAGGCAGTTAATACACTTCCAAGGGAGGCAACTCTGTCCATACTGTTTTGTCTCCCTTCTGCAATGGAGTATACCCTAAAAGGAAAACACTGAGAGCTCTTCAGGTTACAGCCCATGTATTTATATCTACTTCATTATAAAAGCATATGTTGTGGGTACTCATTTGAATTGCCTTGACAAGTCAAGGCAATTCAAATGAGTACTCACAGCATATGCTTTTAAAAAGAAAGTTAGAAACAAATATCGCGTAAGCATCATTAATAATCTGCTCATAACGTCCTCTGCTAATCTTTCTTTAAAATGTGCCCTTATTAGGTGCATATGTTAAAGGTTTTCCCAGTAATTTTGAAAACCCTAAGCGCACCGTGCGGTAAGGTAATTAGATCAAATATGGTAAGAGTATTGTGTATGTTTAGCTTGCTGGGTAAAAATTTCAGCATTGACAATTTGAAATATTTTTTATTTATTTTTCCCAGAAAATAGGCTTAACAATTTGCATGAAATGTCAAAGCCTATTTTCTGATAAAAAAAAAGAAAAATATAAATCTGTCATCTGCTGAATTCTCCCAGAGTGTGGTGAAGGTTTAAAGCCTTTTCATATATATCAAAAGTGCATTATGCAGGTATCATGAAGTCTTGATACTAAACATCAGTATCAGGATACAGTATCATCATGTCATGATATATCATTGCATTAATGATATCGCCCAAGCTCCACCTACTTCTAAAATATGCACAATTTAATTTTACCACCTGTTTATGTAACTTAAAAACATAGATGACTGGCAAATAGTGTAGAACCTGATGAGAGGCCATGATCCATGGTCTCTGATTTGGGTCTACACTGTTTGCATAGGCCTCTCTGTCCAAATACTTAGGGTAAATACTGTCAGAATGAAATATTTAAAACAAATTACTATATGTCTGACCCCTCGGCCAGTATCAATTGGACTTTAAATGATACTGAGGCAAAGTCAGTTTTATATAGGTGGGTTATCGCACTTCAAATTTATCTCAAAGTTGAAGACTCGGCACCACCATATGGGTACTAATAAAGCTGTTTTGTTGCTGTCAAGTAACAAAGCGATAAATGAGAAACTACCTATAACAAAATACTTACAATATTAACCCTAAATGCAGGTGCATCCCGTTATCTCAAACTTGCTCATCTCGAAAGCACCACTTATGTTGAAGTGATCTTCCATTCCCATCAGTTTCCCTATGTTTTATTGCATTTTGACCCTGTTTGTGTCAAACTCAGTTAACATGAAGACTGCTATTTCGAAGTGATTTTCTATTCCCAATAAGCCGTTTTACATTATTTTACCACCGCATGTGTTGAAGTCAAAATTTGTCGACCAAAGAGGCACCATGCTTAGTTTGTCAATCACTTACAGCTGCGTAATTTCCTTACTTCTGCGATACAAAGTCTAACAACTTGGTTGACAAAGTAATTAACCTCTAAATCATCGAATAATAGCTTTTAATTGAGCTCACATTAATCCATTATTGCGAATGATGTCCGATTAAAGCGTGTAAACGATGCCGACATATTGTTTACTGATCAGCTGTTGTGTAGACTAACTGGCCTTGATAATGTGTATATGTCACAGGCAAGGTGCATTCGACTAGAAACCCCAAGCAATTAGCGGTGACTTTCAATTTTTATTGACTGAGCACTGTTAAGCGGCTTCTTTTGATGAAAGCGATTATAAACCTTCTTTAATTTCTGTTGCCATCATCTCAAAGCTAGTGTTTGTTTGTTTGTGTTGAGGTTTTACGGCCCAGTCAACCCAATGGGGTCATGTCGAGCGCGGTCAGTTTACCTAACCACACGTTTACTGGGCAAGCTTAGTCCTCTAAGCGGTTAACCAGTATTGTGCACATTCTTTCGCCAGAAACTGACAACTACCCTTCTTGAATCAGCCGAATCAAAGCTAGTGTCATAAATGAGTAACTCACACACAGTATTACAGTGTAATGTGCTATTACAATCTGCATGTGTCATGCATGTGGTTTCTTCCCTATAAATGAATGTTCTCATATGAGTAGATTGTCTCAGCTTGTACTAACCTATTTGTTAAAATGTTTTACTTTTAAAATGGAAATAAAACGAAGTCAACTGATTTTTCTTATGTTTTTATTCCAATCCCATTTTCAGTAGAAACAGTATGACTACGTGCACACGTACTTCTGTAGTGAAACGTACATGTACGTTGTAGAAATGCTGATTCTATCAAAGTGCTCAGTTTGTACATGTATATTGGTGATGTCACAATTTGCTTATCTTGAACTTAGGATAGCTCGAAGTAGTTTCTCAATTCCCTTGGGCTTCGACATGTCAAGGTTACACTGTACTTGAACACTTTAACTCCTTACTATTTTTATCCTAAAATCTGATCGTCCATACTTTGTGCTATGCCTAAAATGCTTGATGAAAAGGCAAACAGTGTACAACTTGATCAAACTGCTTCTTTAGAAGCAGTTTGATCTGTATTTACACTGTTTGCTCAGGCCTATCTTCAAATATTAAGGATATAAATATGCTTTATAACTAAACTTTAAAAGACGCATAGAACCATTAATGCACATATGCATGTCTATTAAACATAAATACACGATGCCACTCCATTTCAAAGTGTAAGGGTAAAAACAAATCCAAGAGTGTATACATATGACAGTTTACCTGAAATATCGGCTGTGCCAGTCTCCCTCCCAGACTTGTACCTCTACTATCTGGAGGCTGATGAGATAACACACCTGATGTGATGCATAGTAACACCTTCAACATCTGTTCCCTGTTGGGAAATAAAGTATATTAGAGCTTTGTGATGTAAAACAAATCAATTTCCCAAATATGAACAGCAAAAAACAAGATCAGCTGTTCTCCCAAACACTGCAAATATCCAGAAAAGTGGGGACAGCCTTCTAAACAAGCCATGACAAAAGATGTATTCTGGACAATAATTCCACACATAGTGCAGGCTGACCTAAGCCTTCCCTGTTTGCAGATGCCATTAAGGCACATGTTCACATGGCATAGCTCAGGGCCCATTTGTTCAAAGTGTCATTAGCTTAACGAGCTCGTTAAGGGTCATTTCGTTGACTGTTTTAGCAGATTCAATACATAATATTCTGATATTTTTTGCTGAAAAAATGTGAGTAGCTTTTGCACTGCAAAAGCTACTCACATTTTTTCAGCAAAAAATTTCAGCATATTTGCGTATCACTCAATTAAAATTTTAACGAATCGTTAACTAACGACATCGTTAGCTTTGAACAACTGGGCTCAGATATTTTTCTTTCTTCTCCACATAAACCTGTTTTGCGGATACTCAACAAAATCACCTCAGAATTTCTATGTCTCTACAAAAACCAATGTAGTAGCCATTTATCGGCATCACTACAGCAAGGTAATGCCAATTAGTACCCCTAATACATGGTTTCAATGCAAAATATACAAAAATACCGATACCATTTGGATGGAAAAATGTGTCTTGTGCCTATTATCCAGAGCTATAACTCGGGAGCCAAACTTCAGAGTCAAACTTCAATGGCTCAAACATCTTTGGGACCATGGAAATTTGTTCCAGATATGAGTAGTTCGAGCCACTGAGGGTTAATCATTGCACCAGGTTGAGACAAATGGTTTCTTTAGGGATGTATTTTCCATCTTCTATAAAATAATGGTATGCTGAGCCTACTCATTAGAAATGCCTTGATGAGGCAATTCCAACGACAACACACTATATACATTTTCATGATGATATAAGAAGTTTCCTATAATATCCCTATTTTCTTTCTTGAGCTATCCAGAAGTTTGATTTTGATTGATTGGTTTGAAGTCTAATGACACATCAACTCTTGTGGGTCTTTTTGTGTCATCTCCCAGAGAAAGGGAGAAAAGAGACAGAAGAGATAGTAGAGGAGGTGAAATAGAGGGACAGGGAAGAAAGAGGGAAATAAAAGAAAGGGAAGAAACAGAAGAAATAACATTTCCCTCTACCCTTACCTGCTGCAAGGACAGCAGGCCTTGCCCAACTCTAAGCCAGTATTAGTTGGGCGGGGCGGTGACAAAAGCTACAGGACACCTTCGCCTCACCCAATCCCCAACTCCAGAAGTTCGAATCAGCCGACATCAGTGTTCCAGTCATTGAAGTTTTACTGTATCTTCTATTACTTGACCACTTCTATCACTATTCAAGACTTATTATATTATGGAAAATATAAGATCCTGTCCAGATGCAGAGAAAGAGCTCTTAAAAAAATGAAACTGGACTGTTCCAATATATAGTATGGGGGAGTTTATTCAGTCTAAAATGGGTTACATATTGAAGACATACTGCAATAATTATAGGAGCCTATAGATGCAGTATTTCATCCCTTACCATGTCTTCTGTTCCATTGTAATCTTCATTACCATGTGTCGGTAGATGTTCAGTACCCTTTTGCATAAATCCACCTACAATCAAGACAGAAATCTGGAGTATTATATGCATTAGTGTCGAGCAATGTGAATACAATATTTACCATAAATATTTGGACAGACATGCCTGAATCGAACAGTGTAGTCCTGGATCAGATGCTACTGAATTCTAACTAAAGATCCCCTCTGCAATAAAAGCTTAAGCTATTTCCTTTGGAGACAAAATGTATGGAATGTCAAACCCTATTTTTCCAGGAAGAAAAAAAAAACAAAAAAACAACAAAACATTTAAAAATAATTTTTACCAAAACTTTTACCCAGCACACTAAGCATTTTTAACCCTTAAAGCGACAATCACAGCTGCAGCAGACAAAAATTATTTTTATTATTTTTTATTTTTCAGAGAAAACAAGCCTTGACATTTCATGTGAATCATCTGCTTGACAGCTGATTCACATGAAATGTCAAGACTTGTTTTCTCTGAAAAATAAAAAAAAAATTTGAATGTCGTCTGCTACAAATTTTGCTTGGTACTTTAAGGGTTAAATATGTGAACAGCACAATGTTAAGCTAACGATGCTTTGAACAACTGGGCCCAGAATTTCTACCCAGCACACTAACCATTTTCAAATATGTGAACAGCACAATGTTTTAGATGAACACTGAAGACCCTGATCAGCAATCAAATATGCAGTTTGATCTGCGCTTTCATTGTTTGCATATTTTCATTGAAATTCCCTCTATAATATTACTTCATATAACTCCTATATATTCCTTTTAATCTGGGCAGGGATTTCATAAATATATAAACTAATTAAGTAACATACTTGAAAATTCGTTTTCTTTACCTACCCATAGCTCCAGATAAGAGAGGATATCAACTTAATATTTTTCTTCTTTCTCCACAAAAACGTTTGTTGTTGGTACTCATCCCATCAAGGAACTTCTAATGAGTACCAACAATATATGTTTTTATGGAGAAATAAGAAAAATATCAGCGCCCAATTGTTCAAAGCGTCATTAGCTTAACGAGCTCATTAGTGGTCAAAATGTTATCTGTTCTAGTAAATACACTATCTAATTCACAGATATTTTTGCAGAAAAAATGTGAGTAGCTTTTGCAAATGCAAAAGCTACTCACATTTTTTCAGCAAAAATATTAATATGCCATATTTAATGATCAAAGTTTTAACAATATGTTAACTGAAGACACAGTTAGTTTTGAGCAACTCGGTCCAGTATTTTTCAGCTGAAAAAACTGCATCTTATCTGGCGCTATGCCTACCTGTTCATTTAAGGCCTCATCACTTTCTGCCTGCAGCAGGAAGATATTGGCTGAGTTTGTTGTGAAGATCTGAAGTAGTTTCTGCTGGCCTGCCCTTACATCAATCTGACTATAGTCACCACCATCTGCTAGGTCCTGGATGGCTCCAAGGTATGAGGCATTTCTCAGCCAGTTCTTGAAATCACCTGAGTCTCGTGAAAACTGAAGAGGGATTGAGGCAGGACCAGACTCCTGAAATATAAGCAGTGATCAGACATGAGCAAAAATAAGAAGTATGAAAAATATAATGAATATAACAAATAATGTTTAAAAAGAAAATAAAAAACAAAACTGGTATGTACTAAAGGAAGATAAAATATGACACAGTGCATATGGTCAAATTAATTATGTAATAGAAAATCACTTTGACCCTGCAAATCAAACAGACTCAAACTGAAATCTGAAAGGCATAAAGGGTATGGATACAGTTTCGAGGCAACTCTTTTCAACTGCTTTTGCCTCCCTTTAGAAAAGATATCTACTCTAAAAGGAAAGAATTTGCTCCCCTTGGTGTAGATCGAAGGATGCAGAATGCAGCACCTGATCAGGCTCTATACAGTTTGAAACTCAGTCCAGCTGTTTTATGGCACATCAAATGGTAGTAAAATGGATCTTCAAATTTTAACCCTTGTCCTGCTGAACCTGGATATGCCCTGCCATTGCAAACAGTGTAGATCCAGATCAGTTGGCTTCTGAAGAAGCCAACTGATCTGGATCTGCACTGTTTGCCATTTAGTATGTGAATTTATATCAACAATCTGGATCAAGGAATATGATTGGCTGACAATTAGAAGTGGACTTGGCATCTTAATTTATTCAGCATGACAAGGGTTAAAACAAGAATGGTAAGGAGTTAAGATGTCCCAATTTTGTGAGTAAATACAGTAAGGTTAAAGCATAGTTAGGAATTCTAACACAGCACGCCTATACAGGCAACAGAAATGAACTGTGTTTTATTCTGCAATAAATCACTATGCGGAAGAGCACGACATATGGAGCCACTTGAATTTTTCTGACCTTATTTGCCGTTTCCTGGATGTTAGACTGTGTAACATAGTTTTTTTACAACAGTTACGTTATAAATAGTCCTAAATGCATGTTTACAGCCAAGGAAGTTGGCGGGGTTTTGCCGAATGAAGGCGGAAGGTTGGGAGAATCTGAAGAAAGCAACAGTATTTTTGTCAATTTTTAGTGTGTTAGAATCTAAACAGAACAGCTCTAGTGTGTGAATTGTTGAGTAAAAATCACAGTTCATCAGTCAGTTGTTAAGTGAATAAATCACTTGCTCAACATGCTTTTAACCCTTGTCCTGCTGAACCCGGATATACCCTACAAATGCAATCAGTGTAGATCCAGATCAGTTGGCTTCTGAAGAAGCCAACTGATCTGGATCTCCACTGTTTGCCATTCAGGATTTGAATTTATATCAACAGCCTAGATCAAGTAATCTGATTGGCTGAAAATTTGAAATGGGCATGGCATCTTAATTTATTCAGCAGGACAAAGGTTAATTTGATCTACATTACAACTAACCTCCAACCTATGATTTATTAGTCAACAATTCACGGCTATAGCTGTTCTATTTCTTAAGTAAAGTGTTTAAATATTTAGGATGATTATAGTATGCACCCAGCAACCTTTTTGTATGGTGCAGCTCAATTAAAATGACAGGTGCCAGACAGTGGGCCCCTTACCACACTTGTCCTAAAATTTAAACAAGTCCATATTACTACCTTTTCATGTGTCTAAAAACAGCTGGAGGTGAGACAGTGTAGACCATGATCAGGTAACACATTTTGCTGCACCAGATCTGGGTATACACTGTTTGCTCAGTCCTGTGTGTCCTATTATGATATATCACACTATGTAACCCTACAAAAGTCTGCTGAATAAATTAAGAAGCAATGCCCACTTCTAATTTTCAGCCAATCAGATTACTTGATCTAGATTGTTGCTATGAATTCACATACTGAATGGCAAACAGTGCAGATCCAGATCAGTTGGCTTCTTCAGAAACAAACTGATCTGGATCTACAGTTTGCAAAGGCAGGGTATATATGGGTTCAGCAGGACAAAGGTTAATGTTCATAACTTTCAGTTACCATATACATATAAATGCAAAACTTAGTTTTCATATAGGGTGTTGTTACAGATATCAGTAAAAGTGTGAAATATTATACCTGTGAACTTCATCAAAACCATAAAATCTTGCAAAACTAAATACAATTACCGCTAAATAGCTCTAGATAAGGTACTTTTCTTTTTCAGCCAAAATGTATTTATATTTTTTTCTTTCCGCACAAGACCATATTTTGTGCCTCATGAGCACCCATAACATATGCAAAGGACTTGTTAAGGAGGACTATTCGATGATAATTCTGAGATAATTTTCTCCATTTTCCATACATATATATATATATATTAGAAGCACCTTGACAATGTACTTCTAATGAGTAACCACAATATGTTTTTATGGAGAAATAAGAAAAATTATCCCAGAATTTTCACCATAAACTCCTCCTTAAGTTCTCTGCAAATGGTTCTATGGATAAAAAAGAAAATCCTTATCTGGATAACCTTCTTACCTAAAGCTATGACAGTAAGCAAACAGTAAGCTCAGACCAGTCTATCCAACTACACAGTGCGATCATAGCCAGTTCAAATCAGCACAACTGCAAAATACTGTATTTTCACAAAATATTTGGACATGCATTTCGAGGGTTGAGCACAAGACTATAGTAACTCAAACATATTTTTGAAACCCTTGTTTAGGGGCAACTTGGACCCCTTTGTAAACAATGCAAATTTAGGTGCCATTGCTCATACGAGCAATGGCACCTAAATTTTCATTGTTTACAGAAAGAAATGTTGTAATCGTCATAACACCTTCATGGTGAGGAGATTAGGTTTGGGGAAAAACAACCATCTGACTTACGCTAGTCTTGCGCTCAACCCTCGATTTGCTGTTTGCACGAGTCATGTTGTGACAGTATCTGAATGGGCTAATTGGAACTGACTGATGCCCTTTTACAGTGCCACCCCGCAGCTCTATTAACCCCTCCCCAACGCCTCCATCCCACAGACACACTGACATGATACTACCACCAGTCACTTTATACTGATACTAAGTGCTAGCTCTTCTTCATAATTTTGAGCAGTAAGCAAAAGAGCAACTGGTACCAATTTCAGAAAGTCTTAGGCATGATGCCACTGGGGTACCCCACAACCACTCTACCAAATGAGCCATTCAAACTAGTTCAGATAGACATACCATAGCTGATAGGGCAAAACCTGGGCCCAGTTGTTCAAAGCGTCATTAGCTTAACAAGCTCGTTAAGGGTCATTTCATTAACTATTTTAGCGGATTCAATATACAATTTTCTGAAATATACAATTTTCTGAAATTTTTTGCTGAAAAAATGTGAGTAGCTTTTGCACTGCAAAAGCTACTCACATTTTTTCAGCAAAAAATTTCAGAATATTTGCATATCACTTGATGTAAATTTTAACTAATCGTGAACTAACGACATCGTTAGCTTTGAACAACTGGGCCCAGATCTTTTTATGCACATTCAGTCGTTCAGTCAAAAATTTTAGACATGACGGTCATACAATACGTCCCTGCATTCCAACATAGCATAATTTATACTTTCTGGTCCTTTGACAGTTTCAATAATTTGAAAATATGAGTTGGTGCAATAAGGCATGAGCAGTATTGCAAACATTACTGCTCATGAAGAAACTACAAAATAACATCTGCTAGTTTCTCTTTCTTCTATTCATTCTTTATTCTGAAAAGATTCATCTTTTTTTCTTAGAATTTATTTACCTTGCGGTGGCTGCAGAACATCTCTCCATATCTAAATGTAAGGTTATCATTTCAAGTCCTCTATGATCAATCAGCCAATTCTGAATAATTTAAATATGGCTTAAGCCAATGCTGGATTGACTGTGTTAGGGTTTAACGACACGTCAACCTTTGTGGGTCATTTTATGTCATCTCCCAGAGAAAGAGACAAGAAAGATAGAAGAGATAGTTGTAGATATGAAAGAGAGGGACAGGAGAGAAAGAGGAAAATGAATGAAAGTAATGATACAGAAGAAATAAAAACATCCCCCCTCTACTCTTACCTGCTGCAAGGATAGCAGGCCTTGCCCAACTGTAAGTCAATATCAGTTGGACGCCCCAGTGCTGTAAGATACAGGAAACCTTTGCCTCACCTAACCACTCCCATGCTGGGATGCATGAGTGTTGCAAGTAATATTTCTCTTCATGATGAACAGACTCAATTAAATAGAGTGTGCTATTTTCTCTTTGTTGAATTCATTCTTTGCTTTAAAAGCATTCATTTTTCACAGAATTTACCCATCATTTGTTTGGAACAAAGCAGTTCAAATATTTACAAATAACTACAGAAGTGAAAAGACGCCCTTACTAGACTGTAAGGTCGTTACTGTAGAGCAGTGCAGCCTGGTCATTGTTTGCATACAATATAAAGCGGCGTTTTATACAACATACTACAAAAAGCTCTACGAAAAAAAACCTACTTCTGATGCCGAGTCCATCTCCTCTTCCAGAATGTCAGACAGACTGTGGGACAGTGCTTCCCCAAGGGACATCCCAAGGGGTAGCCCTGTTTCTGAGGGCTCCAGCAGGAAGATGGGTTTGTTGTCTGTGTCATGCTATATCAAGGAATATAATAACCAACTGGGGTAAAAATACATTCTAAATATCATGCCTCGTTCTCATTTCATCAACCGAACAGTAATAACCAACAAAAATTCTTAAAATATATTTTAAGTAGAAAAAAACTGGCAGAAACATACTGTTTTGAGTTTATCAAAATAATTACCCTAAAACATTTGAAAACCTCAATTGCTTACCTAGCTTATCCTAAAATTTGAACAAGTCCATTTGAATATCTGGTGATGGCTCCAAAATTTGACTGGCTGAAAGGTGAACAGTTTGATCTGCATCTACCTTGTACTGGAGCTATCTGATCAGGGTCTACATAATTTGCTCAGCACATCTGTTAGGGTATTTATTGAAATCTTATTATTTTGACTGAGCTTGGACAGAAGAAGAAAAAAAATGGAATGAAGCTTTAAGTAACTTTTGGTCAAGTAACAATACCAAACCAGGTAATAAGTACTTTTATTGTTGTCCACCCAATCAGGCTTCATCTTATTATGAAAATATATTTTAAACTATCATATTTACTCTAAATATTGGCACAGAAAAGCTTGATCAAACAGTGTAGACTTAGATCAGACTCTACAAAATGCCACATCTAATCAGGATCTACACTACACTGTTTGCCACTCCTCTAGCAGAATTTTAGAAACATCAACAGGTAGTAAAATGGAGTTGTTCAAATTTCAGGACCAGGGCCCAGTTGTTCAAAGCTAACGACATTGTTAGTTAATGATTCGTTAAAATTTACATCAAGTGATACGCAAATATGCTGCAATTTTTGCTGAAAAAATGTGAGTAGCTTTTGCAGTGCAAAAAATATCAGAATATTGTATACTGAATCTGCTAAAACAGTACACAAAATGAGCCTTAAGGAGCTCATTAAGCTAACGATGCTTTGAACAACTGGGCCCAGTATGATATAAAGGTGTCCTTTAGGGTAGATATTCAAAAAGTATCTTCATGACAATGTCAAAAGTCTTATTTCTTCTTCTTCAAAAAAAAAAAAAAGAACTCAAAACTGTGGGACAATTACATATAATAATTTTGTCTTATAGGTTGTTTTTTTTTCAATCAAAACCCAAAAGACAAAATTATTCCAATAAAGCATTTTCATACAATTTCTTTCTAAGTATGTGATGAAATGAGAATTGTAAAAAATAAGTAAGCATTTGTACTGAATATATATATCATGCTTATATTGGTGCACAAGACAAACATATTCACAGTGCAAATAATCTATATCAAGGTCTTAATGCTTTGCCTACTGAGTAAGAATTTCTAACAACATTTTGAAGTATTTTTCTTATTTTTCTCAGAAAATAGGCTTTGACATTTCATGACATGAGATGTCAAAGCCTATTTTCAATTGTCCTTAAAGGACAATTTGAATGAAATGTCAGTCTATTTTCAAACTGTCTCCTCAGAAGACAATATGCATGAAATGTCAAAGCCTATTTTCTGGTAAAAACAACAAGAGGGCCATGATGGCCCTGTAACGCTCACCTGAGCAACATAGCACTTTGAGAGCCTGATCTAGAACTGATCAAGGCAAACATTCTGATCAAAGTTCAAAATGATTATAACAAAGTTTTCTGCTGATTTGGCCCGGTGACCTAGTTTTTGATACCACGACCCAGTTTCGAACTTGACCTAGAACTCATCAAGACAAACATTTTGTGCAAGATTCATGATTGCTTGAAAAATGTGACCGCTAGAGTAATAACAAGATTTTACGCTAATTTGGCCAGGTGACCTAGTTTTTGACCCCAGGTGTTCCAGTTTCGAACTTGACCTAGAAATCATCAAGACAAACATTTTGAGCCAGATTCATGATGACTGTTTAAAAAATGTGACCGCTAGTGTTAACAAGGTTTTCTGCTGATTTGGCCCGGTGACCCAGTTTTTGACCCCAAGTGACCCAGTTTCAAATATATCCTAGAACTCATCAAGACAAACATTTTGAGCAAGATTCATGATAATTGCTTCAAAAATGAGACCGCTAGAGTGTTAACAAGGTTTACTGCTGGTTTGGCCTGGTGACCTAGTTTTTGACACCACGTGACCCAGTTTCGAACTTGACCTAGAAATCATCAAGACAAACATTTTGAGCAAGATTCATGATGATTGCTTCAAAAATGTGACTGCTAGAGTGTTAACAAGGTTTTCTGCTGATTTGGCCCAGTGACCTAGTTTTTGACTCCAAGTGACCCAGTTTCAAACTCAACCTATAAATCATCAAGACAAACATTTTGAGCAAGATTTATGATGATTGCTTCAAAAATGTGACCGCTAGAGTGTTAACAAGGTTTTCTGCTGATCTGGCCAGGTGACCTAGTTTTTGACCCCAAGTGACCCAGTTTCGAACTCGACCTAGAATTCATCAAGACAAACATAATGAGCAAGGTTCATGATGATTGCTTCAAAAATGTAACCACTAGAATGTTAACAAGGTTTTCTGCTGATCTGGCCCGGTGACCTAGTTTTTGACCCCAATCATCAAGACAAACATATTGAGCAAGATTCATGACGATTGCTTCAAAAATGTGACTGCTAGAGTGTTAACAAGGTTTTCTGCTGATCTGTCCAGGTGACCTAGTTTTTGATCCCAAGTGACCCAGTTTTGAACTTGACCTAGAAATCATCAAGACAAATACATTGAGCAAGATTCATGATGATTGCTTCAAAAATGTGACTGCTAGAGTGTTAACAAGGTTTTCTGCTGATCTGGCCAGGTGACCTAGTTTTTGATCCCAGGCGACCCAGTTTCGAACTTGACCTAGAATTCATCAAGACAAACATAATGAGCAAGATTCATGATGATTGCTTCAAAAATGTGACCGCTAGAGTGTTAACAAGGTTTTCTGCTGATCTGGCCCGGTGACCTAGTTTTTGACCCCAAGTGACCCAGTTTCGAACTTGACCTAGAAATCATCAAGACAAACATATTGAGCAAGATTCATGATGATTGCTTCAAAAATGTGACTGCTAGAGTGTTAACAAGGTTTTCTGCTGATCTGGCCAGGTGACCTAGTTTTTGACCCCAGGTGACCCAGTTTCGAACTTGATCTAGAAATCATCAAGACAAATACATTGAGCAAGATTCATGATGATTGCTTCAAAAATGTGACCGCTAGAGTGTTAACAAGGTTTTCTGCTGATCTGGCCCGGTGACCTAGTTTTTGACCCCAAGTGACCCAGTTTCGAACTTGACCTAGATTTAATAGAGGCAAACATTTTGAGCAAGTTTTATCAAGATTGGGTCAAAACTATGACCTGTAGAGTGTTAACAAGTTTTTCCTTTGATTTGACCTGGTGACCTAGTTTTTGACCCCAAGTAACCCAGTATCAAACTTGACCTAGATTTCATAGAGGTAAACATTCTGACCAAGTTTCATCAAGATTGGGTCAAAACTGTGACCTCTAGGGTGTTAACAAACTAATTGTTGACGACGAACGACGGACGACGACGGACATAGGGTGATGACAATAGCTCAACCTGAGCTTTTGCTCAGGTGAGCTAAAAATATCAACAATCTGTCATCAGCTAAATTCACCCAGTGAGTGGTAAAGGTTAAATATTAGATATAAGTGTAACTCCCCAAATCCTCCAATAAAAGATTTCTGATTTCTCAGCAAAACCCAGCAAAGCTCAGATATCTGACTTAGGATCAGCTGTCCACAACATACTAACAGTATTACATGAGGATCAAGATGACCCTGTATGACTCACCTGATTACCAGACAAGTTTTGAGTCAATTGGCTTTTCAGTTTAAGAGAAAAAGTTCAAAATAGATTTTCAAGAATGTGGCTAGGGTGACCATCTTGAATTTCCAATCAGAACAATTTAGCTATTTATGATCTACAAGCCACCCCAATTCTTCAAGTTTTGAGTGAATCAGCCTCTACAAGTCACCCCCATACTTCCTTTCAAGTTTCCCATCAATTGGCCTTTCCATTCAGGAGAAGAGGTTCGAACTAGATTTTCAAGATGGCTATTGTGGAGGCCATCTTGTTTTTCAGATCAGAACAATTTTAGCTACTTCAGATCTACAGTCACCCAGATACTTCCTACCAACTTTCAAGTCAAATGGTATTTTGGATCAGGAGATGAAGTCTAAAATAGATTTTCAAGTTCAATATATATTTTCAAGATGGCAGCTGTGGTGGCCATCTTCGATTTCCAATCATAACAATTTTAGCTGTTTTTGATCTACAAATTGTCCCAATACTTCCTACCAAGTATCGAATCATTTGGCCTTTCCGTTCAAGAAAAGAGGTTCAAAATAGATTTTCAAGACAGCCGCTGTGGCAGACATCTTGTATTTCTGATTGTAATGATTTTAGCTATTTTTTTATCAGCAAGTCACCCTGATACTTCCTACCAAGTTTGAGTCAGTTGGCCTTTTGGTTCAGGAGAAAAAGCACAAAAGAGATTTTCAAGATGGCCCCCATCTTTGATTTCCAATCGGAATGACTTTAGCTATTTTTAATCTAAAAGTCATCCCAATACTTCCTACAAAGTTTCAAGTCAATTGGCCCAGGGGTGTACAAAGAGTAGTCTTTTGAAGCAAATTGTTAACGTGGCACCATAGACGATGCATGGACATTGACTGATCACAAGTTCACAGAGCATAAAGAAGCAGGATAATGTGCCATTCAAGTAGTCACATGACACCAAATCTGCAATCCCTGCTCTCCTACTTGTAGGCTTGGACTATAACTTACTACCCAAGAATACCAGGAAAATTTAGCAAAATTTTAGACTGGTAATCCAATGGTTTGCCAATAGTATGTTGTGGATTTCTGTTTTCAACTTTTTAAATTCTGGTCAATTTTCAGACAATATTTCATACATGGTAGGGAAGTAAATATACATGTATTCAAAGATAACACTATTCTGTCATGTGCACCAACATAGTTATGTAAGTTCATCTACAACTTTAACATGCCATCATTTTTCCTATAAATGAATAAAAAAAAATTCTGTAAACACAAACTAGCTGTTCTATCAAAAGAAGGTAAAACTGACATAAAAAATGAAACAATAAAGTAAAAAAAAACAGTAAAGAAACTCAAATTTCAAATAAAACAAAATAAATGTTAAGGAATGTTTTTCATGCAATTATCAAGAACAAAAAACAACAAAAAAACTATTCAAATGAAAATACATAAAATATTACAGATCAAACTATGGTATATTATAATTCTAACAGATAAAGCATGTTACAAAGGCATGCATATTGGGAGTATTGGGAGGGACGGAGGGGTGTGCCAAGAATGGACATACCCATATCATATGTAATCAAACATAGCTAAAACAGGTTGGGGTGGAGGTGGATGAAGATAGAGAGAACTGCCCATACTATATAGAGACCTAGTATTTTAAAGACAACATCTGCAAAATTGTTTGCTGTATAAACAAAGGCCAACCAACTGTATCAAGGAAAGGAAATTTTGTTTGTGTTGAGGTTTAACAGCCAAGTCAACCCAACAGGGTCATGTCGAGAGCGGTCTGTTTACCTAACCACACTTTTACTGGGCAAGCTTAGTCCTCTAAGGGGTTAACCAGTATTGTGCACATTCTTTGGCCAGAAACTGACAACTGCCCTTCTTGAATCAACGGAAGGGAGAGAATGACCATAGAAAATATTTCATGATCAAATCACAGGACAGGAAATATCCTGATGTTAATTTCTAAACAAAATCTGCTTGTATGGTGAAGCCACTGCTTTGAATTTGTGACCTTTACACCAAAGATCTGACTAAACATGAACAATACCTACACTGACCAGCCTGAACACATAGCACTAGATGGGTTCCCAATATAATTGCTATATACCAAAACATTTTAGAGTAGCTATTGGTTCAGGTAAGCTAATTAGAAAATTAGCGACCATTAATTGGGCTAGTCCATGCAAATATATATCTTTGAGGCATATGCAGACAGCAAAAGCACAGAGACATCGGAAAACATGCAATGACAATGTTGGCCTAAATGTCATACCATTTAGTACTATTATATACCTAGGACTCAAAGACTTTCATGGGACTTCGATCACAAAACCTTTTAAGCAAACAATCCAGCACCCTGGCCCTCCAACTGCTCAGTGAATTAAAGTATTTTATATCACAGTTCAGACAGGCCTATAAAATCATGCCAGGTAACTGCATTCCTACATGCAAAAACAACATATCTATTCTTTGGCACATTACCTGTTTTTAATCAGACAAGTTAACTCACAACTCCAGATATCTGGATAACAGTTTTTGTTCCTCTTTGCACAACAAACCATGATGTGGGTACTACTTAGAACCTCAGTAAGTTGATTTTAAGGAGTATCCATAACATGTTTGAGTGCAAAAATAAAAAAAAAATAAAAAAAAAATAAAAATTATTATTAACTCAGAATATGCTCCACACAGATTACATTAATGCAAATACATAATATTTATGCTGACAGAGAGGCATGTTCACTAGAATGTTTCTTTGGGCACACTAGAATGACAATAATGAGTAGCCATCTTGTCATTCAACTAAACAATAAAGGGAGTTAAAATAAGCCTTTTCACATGTTTAATGTTCTTCAAAAACATCATACTTTTACTGTATTATATTTTTAAGGACCAATCTAGTCAAACTGTCATGTTTTTTGGGTTGTTTTTTTTTTCTAAACAGTTGTACATAATGACTGATGCCTGAAAACAGCACTCATTTTAATAAATGCCACTGATTATTTGCTGACATGATATCATCCTCACTCATCTATCTGTTTGGGAAGACATAGTTGTATACAAAAATGCTGATATCAAAGCAGATTAAATAGAAATACTGTGCTTATTATGTTTTGCTTGATTAATTCTGCATTTGAAATGTACAGTGCACATTCTGAGAATAAATAAAAAGGTTACTGGATATATAATGTGAAATATTCAGACTTCATTCACATTGGGGAGACACACTTGAAAGCTTGTGCATCCTTCACCAATAAATCCAATAACAACCCAATCACCCCTGAGTTACTGCTGGACTCTTCCTTCACTGAAATTGGGATGTCTAGTGTTACAAGGCTCATTATGAGCCATCTCATCTGAATCTACAGTTTGCAAAGGAATCTGCTCTGGTCTGGGGATGAAAGGGTTAAACATATCACTAAAGCAGTCCCTTTAAGTAGACTTAAGCAACCCTTCTATTATTATAAAAACACAGGATGATGATAAAATTACCTGGAACCAGTCCTTGTAAACAGCTATCACTCTTCTTATAGCAGCACCATGCTTGCATGAAAACAACAATGCCTGTAAGAACAATATTACATTGAGGTGAAATACAATAACCTGGCATATGCCACTAAAACTGTGAAAGTTCAGACTAGACTGTGTAGCTGCTCAGTTTAATTTAATAAAGGCCTACACTGTTTGTGTTTATTTGAGTAGGAGTTTTACAATCCAGTCAACATATTTAAGGCCATGTTCATGTTCAGAGCATTATGGCTCATAGCTACAGATAAGAGGGTGTATCCACATAATATTTTTCTTATTTCCTGATGAAAACATATGTTGTGGGTACTCATTAGAAGTGCCTCGAGGCGCTTCTAATGAGCACACACAACATATGTTTTCATCGAGAAATAAGAAAGATATCAGCATTTTTCGGATGAAAAAAGCGCCTTATCTGTTGTTATGTGGCTGCCATAAAATCTTTCCATACTTCACTTTAGTGTAGTTCATATTTTCTAGTTCTTCTGAATCACTGAGTATTTTGAACAATTCTGATAATAAAATATTGTATTAACCCTTAAAATGGGACACCTTAACCCTTTACCATACTTGCTCTTAAAAATTTGATCGTTCATTTTACTACATGTTCACAGGGTGATAATTAGGTCCAATATGGTAATAAAAAAATAGAGCCTCTTTGAAGCGTATGTCGCACCTGTGTACTAAAACAAGCACAAGAAGAGTGAGAGATGTCATTCTTGTGATCAGTGAAGTGAAATTAACTGTAAAGTTTTTACAGTTTGTAGACTTCATTTATGGAGGTCGCTAGGATGAAGCTAGGGTGGATGCTAGTGTGAACTCAAGGGTGGACCCTAGAGTGGATCTAAGTACAAAAATGAACAAACTGACAGACTGAAATTTGCATGACTAAGTCATCCATGCTAACATAGATGCAACAAAAATATGATAAAATGGCACTAGAAGACATGAGCAGAGTTACATATTATTATACTGGTCATGAACAGTCTCAATAAAACCAAGTCTGCTATTTTCATTTCTGTTGTGTATTCCTTGCTTCCAAAAGATCCATCCTTACAGGTATCTATTTACGACAGTTCACAAAATGGATACCACCAGCCCATCTATCTGTGATGCCTCAATATGAGAAAAGGACTATTATATGCTATATATTAGCTCTTGATAAGATGCTTTTTTCAGTCCAAAAGTATTGATATTTTTCTTATTTCTCCACAAAATCATATGTTGTGGGTACTCATTAGAAGCGCCTCAGCGAGGCACTTCTAATGAGTACCTACAACATATGTTTTCATGGAGAAGTAACAACAAGAGGCCCACGGGCCACAGTTCGCTCACCTGAGTGACACAGCCACTGCAGACATGCAGATGTTCCCAATAATATATGCAAAGATTCAGCCATAAGGCATCCTCGGTTTTGGAGAATAAGATTTTTAAATGTTTTTTCCCATACAAATGCATAGGAAAGCAAACTTGTACGACCATTATTTTAGCAACTTTGGTAGAACCCCTGTCCCCGATGATTTAAGCAAAGATTCTGGAGGAGAAGATTTTTAAAGGTTTTTACCATATATGGGCATGGTGGCCATCTTGGTCAATGAACTGCGACCATTTTAGCTACGTTTCATTCCCCCAACATAAGGAGGCTCAATATGAAATTTGTGCAAAATTGACCCAGAGGCTCCAGAGGAGAAGTCTTTTGAAATTCTGAACATTTTTCCTATACAAATGCATAAGGAAGCAAAATTGACCTCACAGTAAAAAGGTCAAATATCAATGTACGACCATTATTTTAGCAACTTTGGTAGACCTCCAGTTTCTGATGATATATGTAAAGGATCAGCCATAGGGCATCCTCAGTTTTGGAGAACAAGATCTTTAAAGGTTTTTCCCATACAAATGCATAGGGAAGCAAACTTGACCTTGCCGTAAAAAGGTCAAATGTTAATATACGACATTTATTTTAGCAATTTTGGTAGACCTCCCGTCCCCGATGACTTATGCAAAGATTCAGCCCCAAGGCATCCTCGGTTCTGGAGAAGAAGATTTTTAAAGGTTTTTACCATATATGGGCATGGCGGCCATCTTGGTCAATGGACCACGACCATTTTAGCAATTTTTCGTTCCCCCAACCTAAGGAGGCTCCACATGAAATTCGAGCAAAATTGGCTCAGGGGCTTCAGAGGAGAAGTCGTTTGAAAATGTTAACGGACGGACGCACGGACGGACAGACGGATGACGGACGAAAAGTGATCACAATAGCTCATCCTGAGCATAGCTCAGGTGAGCTAAAAATATTAACCTGACACCAACTCATATCTAGACCTATGCTATATACATACAGTAATCTACACATCCATACAATCTGACCAGAGGCTCTTTGAGTTGTTCCTAGAGATTACTGTATACTTGTAACATATGCTATGTACAGATCAGAACATGCAGGCATCCAGAGTTCTCTGGACCTTCACTGCGCAATAGCACTCTCAATATTGGGAACATGTAATACTCTTTGTTTCCAATATCAAGTTTTACTTTTAATCTCACTATTAAAGGCTTCATATTCCTCGAAAATAGACATTTTATTATCCAAGAAAGGTTTAATAAAATGATATGTGGTATCAATACAATCATAAAATGTGGCATCTGACAGCCTGTAAAATTTCAGTTTGACTCTCATTCTTGAAATGTAGGTATGATAAAAAATCATTTCATTTTTTATCCAGTTCAGAATCAAGAGACTAACTGAAATTTTACAGGCTGTCAGATGACACATTTTATGATCGTATTAATACTATACATCAATTTATTAAATTTTTTTTTGCTAAAAAATGTTTTGTTTTTTTTAGGAATATGGAGCATTTAAATACTGAACACTTTAATACGAGCCACCGCACGAAAAAGTTGTCTTTTGTGCATATGCCAACGGTAAAGATATATACCAGCACAATCTGATAAGGACCTTTATTATATAGATATATGGACCACGCCAAGCGAAAAAGTGCCTTCAAGCATGATTATTAACATATACAAAATGCGTACTCAGATCATCCTGCACATGCGCAAAGTATCATCCTGGCCTTTGCTCTCCATACATTCTGCAGTATCCAATAATTCTTTTAGAGGACAGTGAAGGCCCTGATAAGACTGCGCAGATGCGCAGGCTGATCTGGGCCTTGCTGCCCGCATATGCCCGAAAAAAATTTTCACAGGGTGCTGCCTATATCATGTAATGATACCCATCATATCATTGATTCTGAAAGCAGACAGCAAAGGCCAGGATAAGCCTGCGCATGACCCACTCTTTTCGATGATTATGAATAATGTTTGATAAATACGACCTTAAAGGCATACTGCAGATACTAACCTGTCTAAAGATTTCATGAACAATGTTAATATTTTCCCTCGTAGAGTATAACACCTTCCTCACTATCTCGTACTCCGAGGCAGAATGCTCCTCCGTGGTAAAACTATTATTAGGAGAGTCTTTCTCTGTACATTGGGAAGCAGTTGATAAAGTACTGGTGTTACTGCCTGGAGCAGCACTGTCTACATTATCTGTCTTTGACTCATCAGTTGATTTAGAATCTTCAACGCTTTCCGATTTCTCTTCTAAAGCTGAGCAGGAAATACCTCTGAAATAAAACCAGGTGGAAAAACCTTAGTCCACTAAACAGTTAACACACACTCATGCAAATTCTTTTGCCAAAAACTGACAACTGCCCTTCTTGAATCAGCGAAGGGAGAGAATGACCGTAGAAAAGATTTCATGATCAATCTCCATGAAAGAATGACCCGGCAAGGATCAAACCATGACCTTGTGATCATTAGTTGGAGGCATGTCCGACTGGACCACCGAGGACAACACCAACCCATCCTTCCCAATAACAAGAGTAAATAGAGCATGTACAGTCAACCCTCATTATACCGACACTCAGTACAATGACAAAATTTGTTATACTGACAATCTGACTAGTACAGAAACCCTCTCTCAAAAGGTGACAGTTAATCACAAATTATGCAGTAGCATTATTCAATACTTAAAGCAACATATGTTTTGGATATTTGTTATAATCGCCTCACCAAGGCGATTCTAACAAATATCCAAAACATATGGTTTATAAAGAAATTAAACATGGCATTTGTTGCATATCATTATACTCATTGAGAATTCTTTACAACAGCAAATTCATTTTAATGACAATATCTTTGGGAACAGATGTTTTCGTTGTAACAAGGGTTCATCATACATCACAAAATCACAATATAAAAATACTTACTTTATGATGTCAGATTCTATTTTCTTTACAGCAGTGATGGTAAAAGTTGTGATCCAGCGAATAAAAGAATCTCTGCATTCTGAAACATTCTCTGGTTCATCTACACATAATGTGTCCTGAGAGTTTCTTGAAACTGGTAGATCTGTGTAGAAACAAGTTCATATTAGCCTTCAATTTTAACCCATTTGTGACTAGAGGAATATTCAATCTTCCTCTTTAGACAAGTTCACTTCCAATTTAAGGGGTGTCTGTTTGTTTTTAGTATTATCATTTATTTTAGAAATTACTGTACTTGATGCAAAAAGTAAAGACCCTGATCAAGCCGTAAAATAGATGCCCATATTTATGTCCCTTTTATGAGATGCCAGGCATACATGTGTTAAAATCAAATAATTTATATTACATACAATAAAACGGGAAACAATAATACCCTGCCATTATCATGATGCAGGCAGATAACTGTCATAAATTGATGAAATTTGCCAATGAGCAATCACACAGCAGATCTCCACAATATAAATGCACATATCAAATTTGGTGAAAATCCATTGAGATTTACCAAGTTATCGTCCTGAAAGTAAAATACGGATGTACTGCAGGCAGATAACTCTGTCAAAAATGGACGAAATTTGCCCATTAGCAATCCCAAAGCAGATCTCCACAATATCAATGCACATACCAAGTTTAATGAAAATCAAATGATATTTACTAAAGTTATTGTCCAGAATTGAAAATACATACTTGGTGCGGGCAGATAACTGTCAAAAATTGACAAAATTTGCCCATCAGCAATCCCAAACCAGGTCTCCACAATATCAATGCACATACCAAGTTTGGTGAAAATCCATTGATATTTACTAAAGTTATCATCCATGAAAATATGGAATATCGTGGGCAGATAGCTCTTGTCAAAAACTGACAAAATTTGCACATTTACAATCCTAAACCAGATCTCCACAATATCAATGCACACACTGAGTTTGGTGAAAATCCAATGACATTTACACAAGTTATCGCCTGGAAACGAAAATATGGACAGACGGACTTACTTATGAGAGGTACATTATGAGGTTATCCTTTTGATCCTTTGATCTTTTTAACTCCACAACACCATTTTTAACCCCACAACACTAATTTTTACCAATTTTTAACCCCACAATGATGGAATAAACAGACACCAATACAAACGCTAACCTCGGAATGTACCTGGCGGACAGACAGACAGACACACGGACCGGTACCATAATACCCTGATACTATCCTGTGGCTGGGTATAAAAATTCATTCAGCAACAGCAAAATGAAAATACACTGTATGATATTAACCTAAAGGATTAACGCAGACTGACCTCAACAACAGTGTAGACCCAGATCAGCTCTTGCATAATGCATCTGTACAAGATATACACTGTTTACCACTCATCCATCACCTTTTAGACATATCAAAAGCACTAAAATGGACATGTACAAAAAATTAGGATAAGAATTAAAAGGAGTTATAATGACTATTCTAAATCATCCTCAACATGAACACTTATCTTACATGTTTGCTTGACTAGAATTCTATGAAAGTTAGGATTTTCTTTTTATTTCTCTACAAATATATGCTGGGTGTACCCAATGGAATTGCTTTTCTTCTCCTTATCTGGAGAGTTAATACTGCTCTTATCAAAACTGATGTTTGTGGTTTTGTTTGTGATTCTTTAAAACACTCTCTGTAAAGAACAATGAAAAGAATGACGTGTTCAGTTTTGATGACAGTTGTGATGACAGTTTTGATGACACACCAACTATGAAGGTTCATCTGCATCAAAACAAGCTGCTTGTCTAAATTCAAATTTGGAAGATTTTAGTTCAGAAATGTAGTGAAGGTTAAAGGATTAATCTTAATCTGTAATGTTTCATCGGTTTTTTACCCATAGCTCTAATGACATAGGTTACTGTGGTCAGGAACCAGATATGGGCAAACTTACCAAGTGCAGGTTCATAAATGGTCCTATGTTTGTCGAAGTTTGGCAGTAGCCATGTCAGATAAGAGAGTTTGAACTTGTTGAACAAGAACATGAAACATGTTTCTCTCATCTCCTTGTTCTCCCATTCTATCTTCACCACCTGAAAAAAAATTAAATGTTATGGGCACCGCCATGCGAAAACATGTCTTCTGGCATATGCGGATGGCAAAGGCCTAGATCAGCCTGCATAAATATGCAGTCTGATCAAGGCCTTCACTGTCCCCTAACAGACTCATTGGATACTACAGAATCAGATTATAAGAATGGTGAGCAAAGGCCAGGATGATACTTTGTGCATTTTGCACATGTTCAAAGGCACTTTTTTGTTTAATGCGGCCTTTATAATATCTTCTCCGCTGCTCACTATGATAACTGTGACATAACCTGTTGTTACAATACAAACAGGAACAGAACTAGACTGACCTGCTATGCTGTAATTCAGAGGAATTGTTAAGGAGGAGTATTTGGTGATAATTATGGGATAATTTTCTCCAGTTCTAATGAATACCCATGTTTTTTGGAGAAATCAGAAAAATTACCCCAGAATTATCACCATATACTCCTACTTAACAATTCCTCTGCTGTATAGTCATAGCCTTAGAGCTTCATTATTCAAAGTTCAAATACCATGTCTATCCTACATATTAGGGCAACTAGGTCTGAACGAACAGTGTTTATTACCGAGTTCAGATAATGTCACAGATGATCAGGGTCTACACTGTCTGCCACTCATCCAGCAATTTTTAGACACATGAACAGGTAGGAAAATTGGCATGTTCAAATTTTAAGTCAAGGAATTATTTGTTTGTTTGTGTTGAGGTTTTACGGCCCAGTCAACCCAATGGGGTCATGTCGAGCGCGGTCAGTTTGCCTAACCACACGTTTACTGGGCAGGCTTAGTCCTCTAAGCCGTTAACCAGTACTGTGCACATTCTTTCGCCAGAAACTGACAACTGCCCTTCTTGAATCAGCGGAAGGGAGAGAATGACCGTAGAAAATATTTCATGATCAATCTCCACGAAAGAATGTTGCCGACCTCGGCGGGGGTTGAACCCGCGACGTAGTCAAGGAATTAAGGGGTCCATATATTTAGGGTAAATATGGTACTGAGAATGTGAATAGCAAAAGCCCTACCTGACCAAACATTAACCCTTAGGCTGCTAAGAAAAAAATGAATCAAGCCTGTAAGAGGGGTACCTCTACTCGAGAAGTCATTACTCCTTTAATTTTGCCTCGAATTACATGGAATTTTCACATACAATTTGCCGATCGTAAGTGGCCATTTTACCGGAGAAGGGATAGGCACGTGACTAGAAAGTCACGTGACAGTCACGTGTAAACCGGGAACCGTTTAAGACACTTTAAAAAAAAAAAAAAAAAAAAAAATTAACAAGGGACCAGCGCCTACTGTGTACTATTGCAAATTTAACAAGTGACATACAAAGGTTCTACTGTTATTTTACTTCTTCCTTACTGTTCCTCAGGTGTTATGGGCATTTTTTCCAGAAAATCGTGATCAATCTGTTGAAGTGAGTGCTGAAAATGGCAGCTTGATATTTGGTCTCGGTCTTTTTAGTGGGGGTAAAATCCAGCACCTGACTACCTAATGAAAAGTGGCGTGTTTGTATGAAAGTAGGTTCACTCCTGTATGAGAACACTTGCTCTGAATGGTTGCATGTGGTATATAGTAAGTTTGACAGGCTTTAGAGTCGGCAGACCCCCCCAGCGCAACAACAGTCGTGATTAGCAGCCTAAGGGTTAAGTCTGGTCAGGGTATTTGACGTTCATTACTGTATTTAAAACCAAAGCTGTAGGCCTGACCACAAAAAGTACAGATTTTGTTTGTGTTGTTTTACGGCCCAGTCCACCCACTGGGGTCATGTCAAGCGCAGTCAGTTTACCTAATCACACTTTTACTGGGCAGGCTTAGTCCTCTAAATGGTTAACCAGTATTGTGCACAATCTTTCGCCAGAAACTGACAACTGCCCTTCTTGAATCAGCAGAAGGGAGAGAATGACCGTAGAAAATATTTCATGATCAAATCTTAATGAAAGAATGTTGCCAACCCGGTGGGGGTCCAACAGCAACCTCCTGATCACCAGTCAGACGCGCATCAAACTGAGCCACCAAGGCTGGCCGAAGTGTACAGATAAAGATGGCCTGTGCTTACAGCTAGCACTCCAGATTTGAGATTTTCTTCACTCCACATAGAGATGTGAGCTGCGATGTAGGAAAATGTGGCTTACAAGTTGCACCCAGTGAAGATTCAGATTAGCATACATATTTTGCACATTTTTCCTTAAATGCAATCAGTAGCACAAACTAATATATCCTCACAGTTTGATCAAGTTCCCAGTACTTCAATCTACACAATCTACAAGGTTCCTACATCCTGTAAGCAAACAGCAGGATTCCTGGCTGGACTCCACAATGTACAAACGGTACAAATGACATTAGTTAAAATTGAGATCTACTCTTCTTTATTCCTTGTCATTCTGAATTAATTGAGACGCCATGCCCATTTTTTATTGTCAGCCAATCAGATTACTTAATCCAGAGTGTTGATATAAATAAATATACTGAATGACAAACAGTGCAGATGCAGATCATTTGGATTCTGAAGAAGTCAACTGCTCTGCAAAGGCAGGGCATATCCAGGTTCAGCAGGACCAGGGTTGATTTTTTGTTTTCTTTCATTTGTTTTAATAATTAAATGTTAGCACTCCTCAGGCAAATTCAGCAGACAAGATGAGCATATTTTTATTTTCCAAACAAAATAAGACTAGACATTTCACCCAAACTGTCTCCTAAGTAGACAATTGGCATGGAATGTCTAACCTTATTTTCTGAGAAAAACAAGAAAAATATTTCAAAATATTGCCTACTGAAGATTTAACCCAGCATACTAAGCTTTAACACTTAGCACTCTCAGTCTCTGGGTAAAATTTTCAGCAGATAACATTTTGAAATATTTTTTCTTATTTTCCAAGATTACAGATATTTCATGCAAGGAGACAATTTGCATGAAATGTCAAAGCCTATTTTCTGTGAAAAAGAAGAAAAGTATCAGTTTGTCATCTGCTGATTTGTCCAGTGAGTGGTAAAGGTTATGGGTATTATGGGTATTTTTCTTGGTACTAAATGTATGTGACAATACCTCAGAGACAACAAATTGTATGAGAGCATCAAAGAAAAACTTGGTGATGTTATCTGGCTGTTTCTCTCCTGCTACTGGTAATATAGGAGTTACTTCCCCTGCTGCTATTATTCCACCATAACCTACAAAAGGTAATACATGTATATTCATTAGACAGGCTATTCTATAAACAAATAAAACTGCAAGCCATGCACCATGCCCCGCCACAGGGACATATTTTCTATGCACTTCTGTAGTATAAGGGCTGAAAACAATCTAAGTTAAACATGAAGAGAAGCAATAAACAGTTATTTCATAACTCAAAAAAAAAAAATTAATAAATAAAACTGCAAGCCATGCACCATGCCCCGCACCGGGACATATTCCCTATGCACTTCTGTAGTATAAGGGCTGAAAACAATCTAAGTTAAACATGAAGTGAAGCAATAAACAGTTACTTCATAACTCAAAAAAAAAACACAAAAAAACACCAAAAGGTCTAAGTTGAAAATGCATTAAAAAGTGATAAAAAATAATTTCAGGATTCTGAAAAAAACAATATGCATATCTTCAGACCATCCTAAAAGCGTGTGTAAAGTTTCAAAAGGATTGGCCTGAAAATGTATGAGGAGTTGTGCATACAAGGTACATACTCCCTATACATTTCTGTAATATTAGGGCTCGAAAAAAGTCTAAGTTAAAAATGCAAAAAATGTGATAAAAAATAATTTCAGGATTCTGAAAAAACAATATGCATATCTTCAGACCATCCTACAAGCACCTGTAAAGTTTGAAAAGGATTGGCCTAAAACTGTAGGAGGAGTTGCGGGCAGAAGGTACATACTCCCTATACATTTCTGTAGTATTAAAGCTCGAAAAAAGTCTAAGTTAAAAATGCAAAAAATGTGATAAAAAATAATTTCAGGATTCTGAAAAAACAATATGCATACCTTCAAGCCATCCTAAAAGCACCTGTGAAGTTTGAAAAGGATTGGCCTAAAACTGTAGGAGGAGTTGCGGGCAGAAGGTACATACTCCCTATACATTTCTGTAGTATTAGGGCTCGAAAAAAATCTAAGTTAAAAATGCAAAACATGTGATAAAAAATAATTTCAGGATTCTGAAAAAAACAATAT
The DNA here is from genome assembly GCA_964016985.1 of Anodontia alba. Lineage (NCBI taxonomy): Eukaryota > Metazoa > Mollusca > Bivalvia > Lucinida > Lucinidae > Anodontia > Anodontia alba. The sequence goes on from OZ024823.1 coordinate 117,218,465, forward strand.
GCATATCTTCAAGCCATCCTAAAAGCACCTGTAAAGTGTGAAAAGGATTGGCCTAAAACTGTAGGAGGAGTTGCGGGCAGAAGAATGGTGGGGGCGCTGACGGACGGATGGACGGACACTCAAAATTTCAGAGGGTATAACATAATACCCCGCCACTTTTTGGTGGCGGGGCATAAAAAACACCAAAAGGTCTAAGTTAAAAATGCCATAAAAAGTGATAAAAAATAATTTCAGGATTCTGAAAAAAACAATATGCATATCTTCAGACCATCCTAAAAGCGTGTGTAAAGTTTCAAAAGGATCGGCCTGAAAATGTAGGAGGAGTTGCGCGTACAAGGTACATACTCCCTATACATTTCTGTAGTATTAAGGCTCGAAAAAAGTCTAAGTTAAAAAAGCAAAAAATGTGATAAAAAATAATTTCAGGATTCTGAAAAAACAATATGCATATCTTCAGACCATCCTAAAAGCGCCTGTAAAGTTTGAAAAGGATTGGCCTAAAACTGTAGGAGGAGTTGTGGGCAGAAGAATGGTGGGGGCGCTGACGGACGGACGGACACTCAAAATTTCAGAGGGTATAACATAATACCCCGCCACTTTTTGGTGGCGGGGCATAAAAAACACCAAAAGGTCTAAGTTAAAAATGCCATAAAAAGTGATAAAAAATAATTTCAGGATTCTGAAAAAAACAATATGCATATCTTCAGACCATCCTAAAAGCATGTGTAAAGTTTCAAAAGGATCGGCCTGAAAATGTAGGAGGAGTTGCGCGTACAAGGTACATACTCCCTATACATTTCTGTAGTATTAGGGCTCGAAAAAAGTCTAAGTTAAAAATGCAAAAAATATTATAAAAAGTAAATTCAGGATACTGATAAAAAAAAATATGCACATCTTCAGACCATCCTAAAAGGACCTGTAAAGTTTGAAAAGTATTGGCCTAAAACTGTAGGAGGAGTTGCGGGCAGAAGGTACATACTCCCTATACATTTCTGTAGTATTAGGGCTCGAAAAAAGTCTGTTAAAAATGCAAAAAATGTGATAAAAAAATAATTTCAGGATTCCGAAAAAACAATATGCATACCTTCAGACCATGAAAAGGATTGACTTAAAACTGTAGGAGGAGTTGCGGGCAGAAGGTACATACTCCCTATACATTTCTGTAGTATTAGGGCTCGAAAAAAGTCTGTTAAAAATGCAAAAAATGTGATAAAAAATAATTTCAGGATTCTGAAAAAACAATATGCATATCTTCAGACCATCCTAAATGTGCCTATAAAGTTTGAAAAGGATTTGCCTAAAACTGTAGGAGGAGTTGTGTGCAGAAGGTACATACTCCCTATACATTTCTGTAGTATTAGGGCTCGAAAAAAGTCTAAGTTAAAAATGCAAAAAATGTGATAAAAAATAATTTTAGGATTCTGAAAAAAACAATATGCATCAGACCATCCTAAAAGCACCTGTAAAGTTGGCCTAAAACTGTAGGAGGAGTTGTCAGCAGAAGAATGGTGGGGGCGCTGACGGACAGACACTCAAAATTTTAGAGGGTATAACATAATACCCCGCCACTTTTTTGGTGGTGGGGCATAAAAATTAAAACTAAGAGACTGATTCTGATGCACGTTTCATCAGCTGAGAAGTCAGTATTATTGAGCCTATTAGCAGTACAGTGAACCCTCGTTACAACAATAGCATTTGTTCCGAAAGATGTTGCCGTTGTAATGAATTTGCTATTGTAAAGAATCTATAATGGACAGAATGATATATAAAAAATGCCTTCTTTTATTACGCATAGAACATATATTTTGGATATTTGTTAGAATTGCCTCACTGATATGTTGCTTGAAGTTTCAATGCAATGTTCTTGCATAATTTCTTATTAACTATCACCCCTTGAGCAAAGGTTTCGTGACATTCAAATTGTCATTATAACATATTTTATCGTTGTATCGAGTGTCAGTATAAAGAGGGTTGTTTGTTTGTGTTGAGGTTTTATGGCCCAATCAACCCAATGGGGTCATGTCGAGCGCGGTCAGTTTACCTAACCACATATTTACTGGGCAGGCTTAGTCCTCTAAGCGGTTAACCAGTATTGTGCACATTCTTTCGCCAGAAACTGACAACTGCCCTTCTTGAATCAGAGGAAGGGAGAGAATGACCGTAGAAAATATTTCATGATCAATCTCCACGAAAGAATGTTGCTGACCTCAACGGGGGTTGAACCCGTGACCTCCTGGTCTCCAGTCGGACGGCGCATCCAACTGAGCCACCGAGGCCGGCATAAAGAGGGTTGACTGTACCATGTACAATTACATCAGAAAATGTACATCTGGGCCCAGTTGTTCAAAGTGTCGTTAGCTTAACGAGCTCGTTAGGGGTCATTTCGTTAACTGTTTTAGCGAATTCAATATACAATATTCTGATATTTTTTGCTGAAAAAATGTGAGTAGCTTTTGCACTGCAAAAGCTACTCACATTTTTTCAACAAAAAATTACAGCATATTTGCGTATCACTTGATGTAAATTTTAACGAATCTAACGACATCGTTAGCTTTGAACAACTGGTATACCAAGCAAAGATTCAGATCAGCCTGCGCATTCACAGAGTCTGATCAGAATCAACAGTGGACACATTTTCAACCAGAAAGTACTGATATTTTTTATTCATCCAGAAAAACATGTTGGAACTCATTAGAAGAGCATCCCTGAGGTGCGTCTAATGAGAAACCTTACATCTGTTCTCTTGGAGAAATAAAACAAATATATATTTATGAGGACACCCGATTTACCTGTAATTATGATAATTAATTCTGACAGCTTTCCTACTTTATCCACCATAATATTGCTGTTTAGTCGTCGGTTTTTTTGTTGTTGTTTTTTTATTGTTTTTTTTTTCTGTTTATTCATTTCCATTTTAGACTTTAGCACTCTAAGCAAATGCAGCAAATGAAAAACTTCTGACTTTTCCAAAAACAGTATTTGACATTTCATGCAAACTGTCTCAGGAGACAATCTACATGAAAATAAGAAAAAACATTTTAAAATATCATCTACTTAATTTTTTACCCAGCACGCTAAGCATAAAACTTGAACTAATTCAACCCATAAGCAGTTTTCTTCGGGGTTGTATTTTTTTTTTTTTTTTTTTTACCTAGGTTTCACCAACAAATGCAACTTATTTCTATATGAAATAAATGTCCAGAATTTTACAATTTTTAATGCAGACATAATTAGGATTTCTATACAACTCTGATTGTCTAAATATCTTTGTGTAAGTTTATTTCAAACATGAATGAGATTAACTGTGAGAAACAAAAGCATGCACAAAACTTTCCCTATTTTTACTGTGAAAAGTACAGTCGACTCTCATTATCTCGACTTCGCTTATCTCGAATAACCGCTTATCTCGAAGTGAAAATCTGGTCCCTATCTAACAACAGGTAATAAAATACTCTTATACACATCTTAAGGTAAAATAAATGGACGTTCAACTCTTAGGTTAAGTACAGTTGACTCTCGTTATCTTGACCTTGTTTATCTCGAATACCCACTTATCTCGAAGTGAAAATCTGGTCCCTGTCTAGACATGAAAATCTAACAACAGGTAAAAAAATATTGTGGAAAAGAGGAGAAATTGCCCTAAAGATACACTTTTTCCTCTTTCCCACAATATTTTCAATATATCTCTAAATTCAGGAGCCCTATTATATATATATATATTTGTTAAATGTGGTTGCTCGAACTATTTTTTTTCTCAATTCTGCAAATCTGTCGAGGTACGGATTTCTCGAAGTATTTCAGACAGTCCCTTGGATTTCGAGATAACGAGAGTCAACTGTACGAGGGATGTTCAAAATGAATTGCTTATTGTCCTCTAGCTCGATATCCATGTGGGGCACGATAAAAACCAATACATACCTGTATAGGGCTATTCAATATCTACACAATGGTGTATAAATGTACATGTTAGACTAAGTGTAAGACATAAAATTTGCCATTTGAATACACGCAGTCATTGACCACTGCAGTAAAAATGGTTGGTAGAAGCGTCGACAAAAAAGATGAAATACAGGCTTACATCAAAGCTCGCTCAAAATTTGGTTGTTCTTTGAAGAAGCTGATGACTGAAATTTCTACTGCTTTTGGACCTTCTTGTGTGTCTTATGACACAGTTCGGCGGTGGAAAAAGAAAACTGAGTCTGGTGTTGAGTCCATCAAAAATGCACCGAAATCAGGTAGGCCAAAAATCTGCATCTCGTAAAGAAATCATTTCCAAATTAAAGGAAATCATTGAAGGAGATGCCAGATTTACAGTTCGTGATATTGCACGAAAGGTAGGCATATCACTATCAACGGTTCACCTTATTTTGAAGAAGCATTTGAAAGTCAGAAAGATTTCTGCTAGATGGGTGCCACATCTGTTGACTGACGAGCATAAGAGGCAACGAGTTAAAGTGGCCAAAACGCTGCTTCAAATGTTTCCAAAATATGACAAAAAGCAGTTTGCCAATGTCGTCACAGCTGATGAAACCTGGGTCCATTATTTTGAGCCCGTCAGAAAGGTTAGCAATAAGATCTGGGCCACTAAACACAGCAAACGCCCAATAATTGCCAAATGTTCTTTGAGTACAAAGAAGGTTTTGTATGCAATCTTCTTCTCTGGTGAAGGAGTCGCAATAAAAGTGCCAGTGAAAAAGGGCAAAAGCATCACCGGAAAGTACTACAAAGAGGTAGTACTGAAGAAACTGAAAAAGTATTATCAGAAACGATGCCCTGCCACTGGTTTTAAACATGTCCGTCTTCTACATGACAATGCCCCAGCTCATACCTCCGCAATAGTTACGGCGTTTTTGAAGAAAGAAAATGTAACTGTTTTGCCTCACCCCCCGTATTCCCCAGACCTTGTCCCATGTGATTTCTTTTTGTTTCCGAAATTGAAAGCATTCCTTGCTGGGCGGAAATACCAGCCCCGATAAGCACTTGGATCTGCCATTCATCAGTACCTTATTACTGTGCCCAAATCAGCGTACCGTGACGCCTTCAAGAAGTGGATACATCGGCTGAAACTTTGCATTTCTAGCCACGGGGGTACTTCGAGGGCATGAAATGAGTACTTTTGGGCTAACTTGAAATTTGAAGTCTCCAGATAGAAATAAGCAATTCATTTCGAACATCCCTCGTATGTTTAAAAGTCAATGTACATGTATCTAAATATTTTGAGTAAATACAGTAATTTTAGTTCTTAATTGTTTTCCAGTCTACATTTTTCATATGCAATATGGTACTTTTATGGTAGTTGCAGCTCATTAAGCAGTTAAGAACAGGCCACATTAGCATTGCTGCACTTTAAGCAAAAACAAGATACTTCAGTACAAATGTCTGTCACAGCAATATAAAAGTCAGTAAGAAACGATTAGCAAAAATTGGTAAATTGTAGCAGACACATTTAACTTTGTTTTTCCTAAAAAAGAAAGCCTTATATTTTCTCATAAAAATTTTTTTTTTTTTTTTTTTAGAATGTCATCTGCTGCTGTTGTGACTTTCCTTTAAGGGTAAAATGTCAGTCATATGACAATTAGCAAAAATTGGTAAATTGTAGCAGACACATTTAACTTTGTTTTTCCTAAAAAAGAAAGCCTTATATTTTCTCATAAAAAATTATTATTTTTTTTTTAGAATGTCATCTGCTGCTGTTGTGACTTTCCTTTAAGGGTAAAATGTCAGTTATATGACAACTTGATATGGCATGCAGTATATGCAATGGGTAATCTGGGTTTTGTTGTTGTTTTGCTTTTACAGATATCATATAGTGCATTTCTCTTACAAGGCACCAATGTTGTCTTGAAGAGGGAATTTGAATGAGAAGCTGGATATGGATGCTAATTTAGTAATATGTGCATGCATGTTATATGATATAATTGAATAACATGATTCACTTTCTCTATATTTTATCCAATGACAGTAAATAATCAGGCAAAATCCACTTTTTTTTCATTTTTTTGTTTATTTTTAGTCAATCCAATGGTGTCATGTTGAGCGTGGTCAGTTTACCACAGTTTAATCACAAGTTACTGGGCAAACTTAGTCCTCTAAGTGGTTAACCACGTATTGTGCACATTCTTTCACCAGAAACTGACAACTGCCCTTCTTGAATCAGCGGAAGGGAGTTAATGACTGTAGAAAATATTTCACGATCAATCTCCACAAAAGAATGTTGCCTACCCAGCAGGGGCTGAACCCACAACCTTCTGATTACCAGTCAGACACACATCCTACTGAGCCACCAAGGCCGGCTTCTTTTTTTTTAGATTTCTTGCATTTTGATCTTGTAAACATACCCCCTTGGCATGCTATGTATGATGGGGGATATACTTAGTTCTTCTCAAATGGAAGGCATCTGAGCACCTGTCAACAGATTCAGCTGTCAACCCCTTAATGACAAAACAACAACAAAAAAAAAACAAAAAAACAGCCTTTAAACAAGAAACACAAAGTATTTTAATTGTTTGTTGTTCTTTTGGTTAATGGTCATGGAAGTCAGTATTTTAGTTTATATCAAGCCTCCTCCCAAAAGGAGGTAGGAGAAAAAGGGAAAGATTAAAACAGGGAAAAGGTCACCATCACTAGCTGCAAGAGCAACAGTTTTTTTTTTTTAAGTACCTTTATCAAAGCTGGTGGAGTGCTTTGTTTGTGTTGAAGTTTTACGGCCCAGTCAACCCAATGGGGTCATGTCGAGCGCGGTCAGTTTATCTAATCACACGTTTACTGGGCAGGCTTAGTCCTCTAAGTGGTTAACCAGTATTGTGCACATTCTTTCGCCAGAAACTGACAACTGCCCTTCTTGAATCAGCGGAAGGGAGAGAATGACCGTAGGAAATATTTCACGATCAATCTCCACGAAAGAATGTCGCCGACCTCGGTGGGGGTTGAACCCGCGACCTCCTGGTCTCCAGTCAGATGGCGCATCCAACTGAGCCACGGTGGAGTGTACCATAATAACACAAGCTGCAGCAGCATATGCATCTGACCGTCACCCAACCATCTACTTTTCAGTCAAAGAAGAGCAAACAAAAACATCAAATGAAGGGAACTTTTCAATGATTTTTTTGTCAAATTTAACCCTTGTCCTGCTGAACCCGGATATACCCTGCCTTTGCAAACAGTGTAGATCCAGATCAGTTGGCTTCTGAAGAAGCCAACTGATCTGGTTCTGCACTGTTTGCCATTAAATATGTGAATTTATAGCAACAATCCGGATCAAGTAATCTGATTGGCTATAAATTAGAAGTGGGCGTGGTATCTTAATTTATTCAGCAGGACAAGGGTTAAGATATTTTGTGCACAAGTTGGGAGTAGAAAAAAAATCTTTTGCAGAATTTTGTTCCACCGCCTGCCCCATAACTGTTTCTAACTTGAGAGACTACACAGCTGAAATATCAGAATTGCATCGTCTGAACGTATAAGTACCTTCTCACAGATTAGATGGAAGCTGAAGAGCAATCTGTAAGCTATATTTTATTATATACACATAGAAAACAAACGAAACACTCATGCAATTCTGCTCCAGTACATATATATCAACTTAACTAAATTGAGCAAAACAAATAAAATAGGTTCTTTTTTATATGCAAACAATGCAGACCCAGGCTGGTAATGATCTACCACATTCCCTATACTTGGTACATTTATTGTGTATGTATTATACAATCATGTGTGTAGGATAACTTGAGAATGCCTAGTTTGCATATATAATCTGGTTCCTTTCTACTGGTCACAAGAGACTCATGTCTTGAAAAACCAACAATACACTAAACAGGACCAAGTCAAGGCAGTCTTTTTAGGACCTTCACTGTACATATGTGCCATTCCAATCTCAAAGGTGCCTTCGAGGCATATATAAACAGTGGATGCCCAGATTAGTTTGCATCCCATACCATTAGGTAGCCAGATAAATGTTTTCTAATTTCTGAATGAAAACATATGTTGTGGGTACATATGTTTTTGTGGAAAATTGCCTTATCTAGAGTACAGAACAAGTGAATACTTTAGAATGTCTCAGTGGAGGGTAAAAAAAACAAAAAAAAAAACTTCCTGAAAAAATTGTAGATGTAAAGCATATTCTGACTCTGCATATTATGACACTTTTTCAACTGACACAATCAACAGAGAAATTCTGATAATGTATAGGCAGTGACAACTAACGTAGAACAAGATATACCACTTTTTAGATGAAAAAAAAAAAAATGTTGATATTTTGTCTTATTTCTGCACAAAAACATACATTGCTGGTACTCACATAGAAAGCCTCAATGGAGTGTTTCTGTTAAGCACCCACAACATATTTTTTGTGAAGAAATAAGAAATAGCTGGATACCCATCTTATCTAAAGATATGTAATTATTTTTCAACAAAAATATTCAGGGCCCAGTTGTTCAAAGCGTCGTTAGCTTAACAAGCTCGTTAAGGGTCATTTCGTTAACTGTTTTAGCAGATTCAATATACAATATTCTGATATTTTTTGCTGAAAAAATGTGAGTAGCTTTTGCACTGCAAAAGCTACTCACATTTTTTCAGCAAAAAATTTCAGCATATTTGCATATCATTCGTTTTGAATTTTAACGAATCGTTAACTAACGACGTCGTTAGCTTTGAACAACTGGGCCCTGATCTTTTCCTTATTTCTCCATAAAAGCATACTGAGACTGTGGCTACACACCAGCACTGCAAATTCTAATTAGTTACAAGAAGACAAGGGTTTTGCAGGACATAGGAAAAACATTGATCCAGCCATCCCTTTTATCTGGTCAAGCAGAATAACATAGATCTTTCAAGCATACTTCCAATTATATTTAACTCTTAAAGCGCTAAACAAAAATTGTAGGAGACAATATTCTATTATTTTTTTTTTCATAGAAAATAAGTAGTCACCTTTCATGTGGATTTTTTGCTTAGCAGACCATTAACATGAAATGTCAAAACTTATTTTCTATAAAAAGTCATAAAAAATAAATTAAAAGTTCATTTGCTGCAGTTGTAATTGGCACTTCAAGGGTTAAGTCACCTTAACAGCTGATACAAACAAACTCAACAAATGGCAAAAACAAAATACACACTGACATGCTGACACCAACTGGGCTGTGGAAGACAAAAAGGCTCTTTGACCATATATCTAAACACCAAAGGCTAATATCAACCTCAGCAATATTAGCCGTTGATATTCCCCAGAATAAACTACTGTGCCGTACAGCTCTAGATAAGTGCTTTCAACCCAAATAGGCACACATTTCTCTTAAATATGCTAAAAAAGATATGGGCTGCATCTAGTGAAAAAAAAACAAAAAAACCTTTGAACACGCACAAAATGCACAGATTCAGACCATCCTGCACATGCGCAAAGTATCATTCAGGCCTTTGTTCTCAATTCATAAATTCTGTAGTATTCAATGATTCTTTTAGCAGACAGTGATGTGCAAGCCAATCTAGGACTTTGCTGTCCACATATAGCTGAAGACAAGGTTTCGCATGGCATACACTTTGGGTACTCATTAGAAGCACCTCCACCATACACTTCTAATGAGTACCTACAATGTATGTTTTCTGTTTTGTGGAGGAATAGGAAAAAAAAAATTATCTAGATAGTCCTCTTATCTGGAGCTATAACTGTGTCTACTGTAACTACCTGAAATATTCAGACACCTGAACCCCTTGCAATACTTAATCAAATGCTTAGCATACTGGGTAAAATTTCAGCAGACAACATTTTAGAATATTTTTCATCCTTTTTTCCAGAAAAAACGCTTTAACATTTCAGGCAAATTGTCTCATTTGGAGATAATATGCATAAAATGTCAAAGCCTATTTTCTGGAAAAAAGAAAAGAAAAATATTATCAATTTGTCGACTGCCGAGTATGCCCAGAGACTGGCAAAGGCTAAAACATTAAGCTCTTTGCCTGCCTGTCAACGTTTCTAAAGAGTCTTAGAGAGCTTGATGACAGTAAACAATACAGATCATGCCCACAGTGCTCTTTAAGGATTTCTTGGATCTATGCTGTTAGCTTATGCATGGCTGTCTGAATATTACGGGTAAATATATGACAGTGAGTCTTCAAGGGGAATGAATACACCTCCCAGGGAATTAACGCTGGTGTGGAAGTATTTGCTATTCGGGGCTACTCTTGAAGGAATAATTTGCTCCCTCATTTTTTGAAAGGTATCAAATACTAGAAAAGAAAGCTGTTATCATCTGCAAAATGGCAGTAAGAGCTTTCAACCTTTACCAGCCTCTGGGCTAATTCAGCAGACAACAAATTGGTGGTATTTTTTCTTATTTTTCCCAGAAAACAGGATTTGAATTTCATGCAAATTGTCTCAATTGGAGACAATTTGCATGAAATGTCAAATCCCGTTTTCTAGGAAAAATTAAAAAAAAAAAAAAAAAAAAAAACACCACCAATTTGTTATCTGCTGAAAATGTTATCAAGAGTGCTTAGCATTAACCCTTGTCATGCTGATTCCAGATATACCCTGCCTTTGCAAAATTCTGAAGAAGCCAACTGATCTGGATCTGCACTGTTTGCCATTAAGTATGTGAATTTATAGCAACAATCCGGATCAAATAATGATTGGCTGAAAATTATGTTGGCGTGGCATCTTAATTTATTCAGCAGGACAAAGGTTAACTGTTTATAATCCCTTCAAATCAACACTGAAGGCACTGGCCCTGATCAGATTGGGCAAGCTGATCAGGTTTCATAGTCTATATATGCTCAAAGATTCCTTTTTGTTTGGTACAACCCAACTTACATGTACTCGCCAAACTGGACCAGGACGCGTGAACTGCAGGGAAAGACAAAACAAAACAGTAGAACACTTGTCAAGTAAAAAAGCATCACTGGCAATCAACACTGAGCCAACTCAGCCAGTGGATCCTAAAACACCAGCAGACTGATGTGGAATTATGCCAGATGCCACAAAGATACACTTTTTTGCTTGATATGGAACATAAATGTGTAAACTGGCCAGACTAAGGAAAACTTAATGTTTAAAAATTGTAGCAGAGGACATTCAGATCATTTCCATTTTTTCAAAGAAAATAAGGCTGGACATTTCATCAGCAGATGAGCCTATTGTAATAGCAAAACATATTTTCTCTGATATATATAAATCAGGCTTGACATTTCATGTAAATCAACAGATGCTTCACAAAAATGTCAAACCTTATTTTCTCTGAAAAAAAAAAAAAGTTTTAGCATGTCATCTGCTGCAGATAAAATACTCAGCAAGCCTGCATAATACAGCTCTAGATATAAGGCATAGCCAGGGCCCCGTTGTTCAAAGGGTCGTTAGCTTAACAAGCTCGTTAAGGGTCATTTCGTTAACTGTTTTAGCAGATTCAATATACAATTTTCTGAAATTTTTTGCTGAAAAAATGTGAGTAGCTTTTGCGCTGCAAAAGCTACTCACATTTTTTCAGCAAAAAATTTCAGCATATTTGCGTATCACTTGATGCAAATTTTAACGAATCATTAACAAATGATGTCGTTAGCTTTGAACAACTGGGCCCAGATAAATAGTGTATTTTTCTTATTTCTTACTTGTGATACTGAATATATTAAAGATGCTATGCCCACTTCTAATTTTCAGCCAATCAGATATTTGATCCAAGTTGTTCGTACAAATTCAAATACTTAATGACAAACAGTGCAGATCCAGATCACTTGGCTTCTTCAGAGAAGCCAACTGATCTGGATCTACACTGTTTGAAAAGGCAAGGTATATAGGGGTTCAGCAGGACAAGGGTTAATGGAAACATATGTTGTGAGTAATCATTGAAAGTGCCTTGGTACCCACAACACTTTTTCACTGAGAGAAAAACATCAATACTTTTTGGCTGAAAAATAATAGCTTATCTATAGCTCTGCATAACCATGCAGGCTGGGAAGGTACTTTGCTGTCCACACATCTATTATTATGACTTCATAGAATTTAAACAAATAACAGTTAAGGCCTAAGCCACATTGCATTTGTGAGCAAGCTAATTCAATATTTAACTACCCATGATTAGCTCCAGATTAGAGAGGGTATCCACATTATATTTTTCTTATTTATCCATGGCAATACAGGTTGTGGTTACATTAGAAGCACCTTGGAGTAGTCACATAATATTTTCTTCTCATTTATCTATGACAATATAAGTTTTGGTTACTTATCAAAAGTGACTCGCCGAGGCAATTCATACGAGTACCCGCAACCTAAGTCTGCACGAGTACCTGCAAAATAAGTCTGCATGGAGAAATAAGAAAAAATGATGTACAACACATGAAAAGGGCCCTTATGCAATTAGTGAGGCCCTGATCAGCCTGCACATTCATGCAGGCTGATCTGGGTCTTTGTTGTCTGCTTAACCCATTGTAATCGGGAGACCCGTAAGGAAATTGGCAAACAGTGGAGACCCAGATCAGACGCCGCTAAATGCGGCGTCTGATCAGCTTCTCCACTGTTTGCAAATAGTTTAGCCATTTTTCTCTGGGAATATGTAAATCTCCTAGCCAGACATACTTAAAATTGAAATAGGACTCTTCATGGATTTAAGGATCAATGGATACTGTAGTATATGTAGTGGAACAAAGACTGACCAGATCAGACTGAACGGATGTGCACACTCATCTGGGCCTTCGCTGTTTCCATGTGGCATAAGGGCTTTTTTCTCACATTGCGCATCAAATATCAGGGCCCAGTTGTTCAAAGCTAATGACGTCGTTAGTTAACGATTTGTTAAAATTTACATCGAGTGATATGCAAATACGCTGATATTTTTTGCTGAAAAAATGTGAGTATCTTTCGCAGTGCAAAAGCTACTCACATTTTTCAGCAAAAAATATCAGAATATTGTATATTGAATCCCCTAAAACAGTTAACGAAATGACCCTTAACGAGCTCGTTAAGCTAATGACACTTTGAACAACTGGGCCCAGTGCTTTTTGGTTGAAAAAAGTGTCATCTGGAACTATGTCATGTATGATAAAATAAACATTTTCTCCTGGTCTGGATCAAACTGAGGTTTTGGCAGCAACTACTGAAGGTTTACTACAGTGATCTACAGCTAAGCTCTGCAACTATGTGCACTTCTAAATGTGAACTAAGGACCAGTAAAAGACACTTAATTAAATGGACCATTCCATGCTAAAACATGTCTTCTGGCATATGCAGACAGTGGAGGCCCAGATCAGCCTGAGCATCTGCACAGTCTGATCAGGGCCTTCACAGTCCCCAAACAGAATCATTGGATATTGCAGAATATCTGAATGGAGAGCAAAGGCCCTGATGATACTTTGTGCAAGTACAGGATGATCTGAATCGGCACATTTTGTGCATGTTTGAAGGCATTTTTTGCTTGACACGGCCCATTTATGAACTGTACAATCAAAGATGCAGACCAGCCTGTCAATCTATACAGTCTGCATAGCTCCAGATAGGTGCTGCTTCAAACCAAAAACCCTTGACATTTCTCTTATCTCTCCACTATTATATATGTAGTGTGTAATTGTTATAGGTGCTTTCTAAGCACAACATTATGTGTTGTGTTTATGTAGAGAACTAAGTGAAATATTTATCTAGACTTATTGGGGCTATGAGTCTGATTTAGTCATAGCTGTACATAACACATTTTTTTTCAACAAACATAAAGAGGATATCGGGTTAAATATATTAGTGAAGCAATACCTTTGAGTATCCACACAGTGAATACTAATAGGTAGAGTGTTTGGTCTGAGTTTTAGCTGTTCACCTACACTGTACCTAGACTCACAGAATGTATACAGTGACCAGCTAATGTATCTCTAGATAAGAGGGGCATCCAGATATTCTCTGTGGGAATTCATTAAAATTTCCATGCAACTGCAATCTACTGAGTACCTATAAGATATGTACTGTTTTGTGAAGAATAAAACAAATATTAACACTTAGTTGAATAACAGCATTTTGTTAAGCTATGACAGACTGCATAGTTCAGTCTGTAGCTATGACCAGGATGCATGGTTCTTATTGCATAGCTCTAGATGAGAGAGGGGTATCCACATATCATTTTTCTTATTTCTGCATGAAAACATATGTTGTGGGTATTCTTTAGAAGCGCCTCACCGAGGCGCTTCTAACGAATACTACAACATATGTTTTCATGCAGAAATAAGAAAAATATCAGCACTTTTCAAATGAAAAAAAAAAAAGCACCTTATCTGGAGCTATGTAATGGTTATGTCCTGAAGTATGCTTTGCTGGCCCACATCTAATTATGAACTCTAAACAAACTAGCCCTTTTCTTGTTCATATCCATCAACCCTAGCTCCAGATGTGACGAGTATCCAGATAATGTTTGTTTTTTTTCTTCATGAAAACATGTTGTGGGTTCTCATTAGAAGTGACAATGAGTACCCACAACATATGTTTTCATGGAAAAATATGAATAACATCAATACTTTTTGGTTGAAAAGAAAAGCGCCTTACCTGGAGCATGTATTAACAAAAAGACAAATTTATACTGACTGCTAACAAGAAGTCTCTGACTTACGGTTACATAGCTCAAGATAAGAGTGATGTGCAATTAAATACTTTTTGTTATTTCTCCACTAAAACATAAAAGCACCCCAGGGAGATGCTTCTAATGAGTACCCAAAGCATATGATTTTTGTGGAGAAATAAGCAACACAGCTATACTTTTTGGTTGAAAAAAGAAAACACCTTATCTAGAGCTATACATCTTACACACTGGTATAGACTAATCAAGGCCATTGTTCTTCAACATACTTTGGAAGCTGATTCTAAACGTAGAACAAAAGCTCCGATGAAACTGCACAGATATGCAAGTGCCTATCAACCATCTTCGTCTGTGTGTAAGCTGCCTTAACCCTTGTCATGCTGAATAAATTAAGATGCCATGCCCACTTCTAATTTTCAGCCAATCAGATTGCTTGATCCTGATTGTTGGTATAAATTCATATACTTAATGGCACACAGAGCAGATCCAGATCAGTTGGCTTCTTCAGTTGGATCTACACTGTTTGCAAAGGCAAAGGTTCAGCAGGACAAGGGTTAAGAGTAAAGTGGTATTCAGGGTATATATATGTGAAGAGAAAAGACACAGAACAGCCTGTATAATTCTGTAAATGGACATCAAAGGCCCACATCAGATTGTGATGATAATATTTCATGGGGACTAACACTATTTCCTTACCTGTGCAGTTGACTGAGCCTATGGATTGATAAGGTGTTACATGTACAAGCAAACAGCTGCTGTCTACTGGTAATACCATTTTCCCTATCTAGTTTCCTAAGTGGTAAAACATGGCTGTCAACTGAGCTGATCAGCAGCATTATTGGAAATTGATGCTGTTGAAAGTGGTGGTCCACCAAATCAACACTACTGTCAACAGGTGCCCTGTGAACTTGCTAATGTAAACTTAGGCAAAAAAAAAAAGAAAACAAAAGACCTGGTTGGTAAAAATAAGCACCTATCTCAGTTGTGATATTGCCAGGGTAGAAAGTTGTGACATTGCCAGGGTACAAAGTCCAGCTCAACTGGATGGGTAAAAACCAGCATTGAACCCAACTGTGATGTTGCCAGGGTAGAAAGTTTTCATATGCCAAACATCACTGGTTGGGTGAAAATAACAAGAGGCCCAGGGGCCCCGGTTCGCTCACCTGAGTGACATAGCCACTGCAGACATGCAGATGTTCCCAATAATATATGCAAAGATTCAGCCATAAGGCATCCTCGGTTTTGGAGAATAAGATTTTTAAATGTTTTTTCCCATACAAATGCATAGGGAAGCAAACTTGTACGACCATTATTTTAGCAACTTTGGTAGACCCCCTGTCCCCGATGATTTAAGCAAAGATTCAGCCCCAAGGCGTCCTCGGTTCTGGAGGAGAAGATTTTTAAAGGTTTTTACCATATATGGGCATGGCGGCCATCTTGGTCAATGTACCACGACCATTTTAGCAATCTTTCATTCCCCCAACCTAAGGAGGCTCCATATGAAATTTGAGCAAAATTGGCCCAGAGGCTCCAGAGGAGAAGTCGTTTGAAATTCTGAATATTTTTCCCATACAAATGCATAAGGAAGCAAAACTGACCTCATGGTAAAAAGGTCAAATGTCAATGTACGACCATTATTTTAGCAACTTTGGTAGACGTCCAGTTTCCGATGATATGTTAAGATTCAGCCACAAGGAATCCTCGGTTTTGGAGAACAAGATTTTTAAAGGTTTTTCCCATACAAATGCATAGGGAAGCAAACTTGACCTTGCCGTAAAAAGGTTAAATGTTAATATACAACATCTATTTTAGCAATTTTGGTAGACCTCCCGTCCCCAATGACTTATGCAAAGATTCAGCCCCAAGGCATCCTCAGTTTAGAGAAGAAGATTTTTAAAGGTTTTTACCATATATGGGTATGGCGGCCATCTTGGTCAATGAACTGCGACCATTTTAGCAATCTTTCATTCCCCCAACCTAAGGAGGCTCCATATGAAATTTGAGCAAAACTGGCCCAGAGGCTCCAGAGGAGAAGTCTTTTGAAATTCTGAATATTTTTCCCATACAAATGCATAAGGAAGCAAAATTGACCTCATGGTAAAAAGGTCAAATATCAATGTACGACCATTATTTTAGCAACTTTGGGAGACCTCCAGTTTCCGATATATGTAAAGATTTTGCCACAAGGCATCCTCGGTTTTGGAGAACAAGATTTTTAAAGGTTTTTCCCATACAAATGCATAGGGAAACAAACTCGACCTTGCTGTAAAAAGGTCAATATACAAACACTGATTTTAGCAATTTTGGCAGACCTCTCGTCCCCAATGACTTATGCAAAGATTCAGCCTCAAGGCATCCTCGGTTCTGGAGAAGAAGATTTTTAAAGGTTTTTACCATATATGGGCATGGCAGCCATCTTGGTCAATGAATCGCGACCATTTTAGCAATCTTTAATTCCCCCAACCTAAGGAGGCGCCATATGAAATTTGAGCAAAATTGGCCCAGAGGCTCCAGAGACGAAGTCATTTGAAATTCTGAACATTTTTCCCATACAAATGCATAAGGAAGCAAAATTGACCTTACTATAAAAAGGTCAAATGTCAATGTACGACCATTATTTTAGCAACTTTGGCAGACCTCCAGTTTCCGATGATATATGTAAAGGTTCAGCCATAAGGCATCCTTGGTTTTGGAGAACAAGATGTTTAAAGGTTTTTCCCATACAAATGCATTGGGAAGCAAACTTGACCTTGCCGTAAAAAGGTCAAATGTCAATATATGACATTTATTTTAGCAATTTTGGTAGACCTCTCGTTCCCAATGACTTACGCAAAGAATCAGCCCCAAGGCATCCTCGGTTCTGGAGAAGAAGATTTTTTAAGTTTTTTACCATATATGGGCATGGCAGCCATCTTGGTCAATGGACTGCGACCATTTTAGCAATTTTTGTTCCCCCAACCTAAGGAGGCTCCATAAAAAATTTGAGCAAAATTGGCTCAGGGGCTTCGGAGAAGTCGTTTGAAAATGTTAACGGACAGACGCACGGACGGACGGCGGACAAAAAGTGACCACAATAGCTCATCCTGAGCATAGCTCAGGTGAGCTAAAAAGCACCAATCCCAACTGTGATGTAGGGTAGAAAGTTTTCATATGTCCAGCTTAACTGGTTGGGTGAAAATAAGCACCAATCCCAATTGTGATGTTCCAGGGTAGAAAGTTTTCATATGTCCAACATCACTGGTTGGGTGAAAATAAGCACCAATCCCAACTGTGATGTTGCCTGGGTAGAAAGACTTCATATGTCCAACATCACTGGGTGGGTGAAAATAAGCACCAATCCCAACTGTGATGTTGCCAGGGCAGAAAGTTTTCATATGTCCAGCTTAACTGGTTGGGTGAAAATAAGCACCAATCCCAACTATGTTATTGCCAGGGTAGAATAACATCAATGGTTGGATGAAAATAAGCACCAATCCCAACTGTGATGTTGTCAGGGTAGAAAGTTTTCATATGGCTAACATCACTGGTTGGGTGAAAATAAGCATCAATCCCAACTGTGATATTGCCAGGGTAAAATGTTTTCATATGTCCAGCTTAACTGGTTGTGTGAAAATAAGCATCAATCCCAACTCTGATATAGCCACTAGCCAGGGAAATCAGTTTTTATATGTCCAGCTTAACTGGATGGGTGAAAATTCTGCTATTGCAACATTTATCCTTTAACTTTCTATTATGTATTTGCTATAATCAGACTTTTTATTGTATTTGTTCTGAAAATAAGGCTATATATTCCAAATCCTACTTTCATTGGAGCCATGCCAAGGGCAAAAGGATTCTTTAGGGGCATATGCCATAACTCTAGATAAGGTGTTTTTTTGTTTTTTTCAACTGAAATCTGTTGATATTTTTTCTTATTTTGCCACAAAAATGTATGTTGTAGTACTCTTTAGAAGAGACTCCTTGAGGCACTTCTAATGAGTACCCATAGCATGTTTTCATGGAGAAATAAAAAATATTTTCCAGATACCTCCTCCTATCTAGAACTATGATATGCAGACAGTGCTTACACAGATCGGCCTGGGCATTTCTATTACTGGATACTGTAGAGCAGGGCTCGGGAAAACCGGAAAAATAGCCGGTCTGGACCGAAATTAAGAATTCTGGACCGATTTCAAACACCCCAAAACGCTAATAAATCGGTCCAACAGGTTTGTGCCTTGAACCCCATTTTTCCCCAACCAACCAATTTTCACGAATCAATGATGTCTACAAACGGTCAAGTCTTCCCAAACTGACCACGTCCGCGCACCTTTTAAATGCGATATTATGGTAGTTAAAAGGCTCTAAACGGTCATTTGACATGTATATTGGAGAGACAGCTGAATAACGGCAACCTACCGCAGCACAAATTAATTACGTCATTATCCAAACATTGTCAAAAAATCAACACTTCACTGACCTTTGTGCGGTAAACAAGCGATTAACACGAATCATCAGTAACGGTAGTCTGATAATTAATCCATTTGTGTGACACGTGTGAATACACTGAGACTGCAAAACATCCGGGTGCAGTCCGCGTGTCCAAAAAGATCAAAGGTAGCTTTACTGAGAGTGATAAAAGAATGCACCACTTGAACGCACCGTTTTCTTCCTCTTCTTTTTTGTTTTGATCAACAGGGTTTGTCAGTCCCAGATTCGATAAATGAATTCCCAAACCGTGTACGTCCTGATCAGATGTCGCATACAACGGCGTCTGATCTGGGTATTACTGATTGCTTCTTCTTCTTTTTTTTTTTTTTGTTGATTGCCATAACACGCGAGTATAATTCAAGGTAGATTTCACGGTATAAATAAGTAATGCACCACTTGCGCTAGACAAGATTGATCAGTGCTTAAAATTTAAGCAGTCTGATCAAATCTTGAAAACTGCAAAACCGCCCGTGGCGCAGGCCTTTTTTATTAGACCTAATTAGGTCCATGAAAGTCGTTTCGTTCCGTCTCTCCTGTTTCCCGCCGTCTTCGCGCTTATACAAGACGGGAATCAGTTGTTTATAAATAGTTTAGGAAAACCCTGCAGAGGTGGAAATAAAACAAAACCGTTTTTTTTTTTTTTTTTTTTTTTTCTTTCTTTTTACATACCTGACTGCATTTATTGATGACCAGCTTTGATCATGCTCGTTATACACGGACTTCCGTCATATAACGGAGTTGAGGTGTATTATTTAAAAGGACTTATAGGACTGCCAATTGTCATTAGTTTTCGTGACAGGTGATATATACATATTTTTTTTTTTTGGAAATGGGCTCATTGATGATGTCATCGTCATCGGCTGGACCGATTCAGATTTCAAAATTTCCAGAGCCCTGCTGTAGAGTATAACAGCATATAGCAGTGCTCTTAATTAGACCATGTGGGTTCGCCAAATGATCTAGATTTTTATTGTTTTTGTATTTCACAAGACATATTTTCTCAAGGCACAATTTTTGTTATCATTTAATGTTTCCATCAGCAAGCTAAAGGTTAATGAATAAAAGCATCACAGACACTGTATAATATCCCGCCACTACGCATCAACAAAACATGGTTAAGCAAGAGCAGTAACGCTGCCAAAAGTTAACAGACTTTGCCTATTAACAATCCCAAATCACTCACCCCTATATAAATGTGTACGCAAAATTTAAATAAAATCCAACAAAAATTATTCATTTTAGTGATCAGAAACCAAGCACTGATGGACAGATGGACATACACTCGAACATGAAAACATACTAAAACCTCAACACTATCGTATGGCAGGGTATAAAAAGCCCACTTACCTAACACTTTAAACACATTATAAAAAAGTTGCATTTCTAAATAATCTCCTGAAAGAAATAACACCCGGCACAAAAAATGACTTAGTTATAGGTGTTTAGGGGATCCAGATCTACTAAGACAGGGCATTAATTTTTAATTAAAATATGTTTGTTTGTATGTTATGGTTTACAGCCCAGTCAGCCCATTACGATCATGTTTAGCGCAGTCAGTTTACCTAACCACGCTTTTTCAAGGGCAGGCTTATTCCTCTAAGCGGTTAACCAGTACTTGTGCACGTTCTTTCCCCAGAAACTGCCAACTGCCCTTCTTGAATCAGTGGAAGGGAGCAAATGACCATAGAAAATATTTCATGATCAAACTCCGCAAAAGAATGTTGCCGGACCAAGCGGGGATCAAACCCATGACCTCCTGATCACCAATCAGACACACAGCCAACTAAGTCACCATGGCCGATGAATTATTAGATGAAGTGAAAGCTCATCTATTCACTAGCTAATGCTATCCACATTCTAAAAAGGGCCTTCTCATAATTTAAATTCTTCCAAATCAAAATACTGTCTTTGCAAACAGTGAAAGTTCTATACCAGTCTGAATAGATGTACGTATGGGGCATTCAGTCTTTGCATATAGTAAAATACATTCCTGTTATTTGGCATATATTATCTAAACAATGTATCCTGTAATCTAGCTGTACTGCTAATCTGTACTAACTTCTATTTATTTCTTTTTTTTTTAAAATTAAGTCATTTCTATGTCTGACTGCCCAAATTAAGGAATAATTTTAAGTGTAATGACAAAACTGCCTGAGTAAACAGTGTTTAACCCAGATAATATTCCTGAAAACAATAACTGATATACATGTATGTAGTGTTCAGCTACTGAAAAGATAAAATGATTGTTTTTCTGTACTACTATATTTTAGGTTTCACATTGGCTGTACTTGTTTGGTAAAAATATTTTCTGTATAAAGGCTTCAAACTGACAACAATCATTCTCAATTACCCAGGAGAGTTGCTTTGAATACAAACAAAAAAACATCCTTGTGCGGAGCTGAAACTGGACACCATTAGCCATATGTGATTAAAATCAACAAATGCATAGCACTAGTTCAGGGGCTTTTTTTCAATCCAAAAGTATTGATATTTTTCTTATTTCTTCACAAAAAAATATGTTGTGGGTACTCATTAGAAGCGCCTCGGTGAGGCGCTTCTAATGAGTACCCACAACATATATTTTCGTGGAGAAATTAGAAAAATATATATTGGATACCCTCCCTTATCTAGACCTATGAAATGGGCTTCATCACTAGAAAAGGACCATTAAAGTAAATGTAGTAATTTAGAAAGACTGGTAAGCAGTCTGGTCAGGGTCTTTGCTTTGACCCTACAGCTTTGTTGAATGCTGTAGAATATGTTGATGAACAGGTCAGAATATTCAGATGTCCAGACTGATCTGGATTTCACTGTTTGCAAAATTTTAATATCTCATTCCTCATGTTGCGACACAAACATCCTTTACCTGAGTGATATTAGAAATCAATGAAGGTCTTTGTGCCAGATGTGGTGATCAGTATCACAGAAATAAAAGACCTATACACCAAATAGACTATATTTGGCATATATGTAGCATCATTTAATTATGACAATTAAGCAACTATGTCAGCTAAATAATATTTTTGACAGACTGACCTCATTTTTTTCATATTCGGTGAAACTTTTGTGTTTAAGTGAGGACACTTATATTCCTGCTAGAAGTATCTATACGAATTTCTGGCAAAGTTAAATAAGCTTTTGCCCTGCAGTTTTCGCATCTCGGAGTGGTTGGATAAAATATTTGTCCAGCTTGACGCTTCTTTTTTGGGTTTCCTATATCTTCCCAAGACCTCATATAGTTTGATAGGACACGTTTTTTATCAAAACCAATCACTGATGAGGTGAATCAAATAATTACTCACAACACTGATTTTTCTTGTAAAATGAAGAAAAATATCTACATTTTGACAAAAAAAAAAGCACCTTCTTAAGAGTTGTCAACATACTGTATTTACCTTAAGTATTCAAACAGACAAGCTTCAGCAAACGGTGCAAACAGATCAGATGTCACAGAATCTGATGAGGGTCTAGTCTGTTTACATCAAACAGCTTTTTAGACAGATGAGCATGTTGTAAAATGGACTTCAATAAATTTTAGGAGAGCTATAGTAAGGAGTAAAGGTGTCTCAATATTTAGGGTAAATACAGTGGCCCAGTTGTTCAACCCTAACGACGTCGTTAGTTAACGATTCGTTAAAATTTACATCGAGGGATACGCAAACATGCTAAAATTTTTTGCTGAAAAAATGTGAGTAGCTTTTGCAGTGCAAAAGCTACTCACATTTTTTCAGCAAAAAATATCAGAATATTGTATATTGAATCTGCTAAAACAAGTTAACGAAATGTCCCTTAACAAGCTCGTTATGCTAACAACGCTTTGAACAACTGGGCCAGTATATTCTGTTCCAAGATTTACAAAATAAACATATGTAAATACTCACTATCAGGTGTAGATGCTGTCCTGCAGTTAAGAATATCCTGATGTATTCCATCACCAAGACCAGGAACCAGTTGCAAAAATATCTTATGACATTCTTCCGAGGCATTATCTTGTAAGATCTGGTACCAGATTAGAAATAAGCGCAGACCATCTCTTCGTAGCTGAAAGAAATCACAATGTTATACGTAACTAGAGCAAGTGCCCAGAGGGTCACGAATACCCCCGGCCGGCGCCATTTCTTAATTATAAAATATTTTAAAGTTAATGACAATGATATAAGGCAAGATATAGTTTACAATGTCAGCTCTGAGTGACACTGATCTATCATCCCAAGTACAACTTTCCTGGAGTAAATAGTCTTCAAGACATGAAGCAAATTTGCTGGGCCATAAAATATAGGTCACTGACCTACATATACTTGAGAAATTAATCTGATGGTCACACTGATGCATAATACCAACTGTGATGTTTATCCATTAAATAATCTAAAAGATATTAAGCAAAATCACTAGACCATGAAATGTAGGTCATACTGATTTATATTTACTTTGAGGTGAACGTTTGGGTCACACTGTGTCAATATATGTAAATCTGACATTTAGGTATCAAACAATGGGAGATATAAGACAAAATCAGAGGGCTACGAAATATAGGTCACATAATCCCAAAATATGATAGTAATACATCAAATTTTTTTCAAGAGGTAACATAAAATCAATCGACCATAAAATATAGGTCTCAGTGACCTACATTTACTTTTAGGTCAACTGTTGGATCATACTAATTCATAATCCCAAATAATGATCAATTAACATTCAAGATATGTGGCAAAATTACTGGACCATGAAATATAGGTCAAGGTGACCTACATTTGTTATGCTGCCAATCGTGGTGCCACACAGAACCAATATCCCAAGTATCACATTAATCCATGAAATAGTCTTCAAGATATAAGGCAAAATCGCTGGAGCATGAAAATAAGATCACAATGACCTTGTCTTTATTACGTTGAATGTTGATGTGAAAAACATGTCAGATGCCCATTCTTTTTTAAGAAGTTGTTTGTATAAACAAACTGCAACATACTACTTTATTGAGGCATTAATCCATGAAATAAGCTTCAAAATATGTCAAAATCACTGAAGCATGAAAATAAGGTCACAATGACCTTGACCTTATTACATTGAATGTTGATGTAATAAACATGTCTGATGCCCATCCTTCTTAAATAAGAGGTTGTTTGTATAAACAAACTGCAATATACTAATTTATTGGGGGTATCCTAGATTTTGACCTCTAGCCCTGCCCTGGGGCATGACCCAGGGGTCCATACATGTAAATGGAAGAGAACCCTCCCAGGTACCCCCACACCAAATATGAAAAGTTTTTGATCAATGGCTGCAGAGTTATAAGTAATCAAAAAACTTCGAAGTAAAACTTGGTTATAGAATGGGACGGATGGAAGGACAGACAGATGGAAGAAAAGACGGACGGACGCACGGATGGGTACATACGTGGCTTTGCACTTTGTGGCAAAAATCATTAAGTGGCTACTGATTTTAAATGCCTATTACTGTCCATCATTATGTGTCTACAAATTACATTTAGCCACATTAGGTATGGATTACCTGTCCATAGCTATTATTCTCTTGTGTGGGTAGCCATTTAACCACATTAGGTATGGATTACCTGTCAGTGGTTACCATTCTCTTATGTGGCTAGCCATTTAGCCATGTTAGGTATAGATTAACTGTCCATAAGGGGCTACTGATTTTAAGTGGCTTTGGATTACCTGTCCATAGCTATTATTCTCTTGTGTGGGTAGCCATTTAACCACATTAGGTATGGATTACCTGTCAGTAGCTACCATTCTCTTATGTGGCTAGCCATTTAGCCACGTTAGGTATAGATTAACTGTGCATAAGGGGCTACTGATTTTAAGTGGCTTTCAAAAGATGTATTACTGCGCAGGCGCATAAAAAAAAATGGTACGAGGGTACTTGGACGTCCCTAGGAATGGATGGATTTCTGACCATCATTATGTGCCTACAAATTAAAATAACTTTATTTAGCCAGATTAAGTATGGATTACCTGTCCATAACTTTCTCTAATGTGGCTAGCCTGTGATGACCATTTTGCCACTTAAGTATCTAAAATGCTGATTGTAAGCCACGCAAGTACCTGCTCGTGGGAACGGACGGACTAACGGAACGGACAAAAACTATATACCCCTTTGTATGCCGGGGGTATAACAAGCAAAAGACAAAAACTTCACGTAAAACTTTGACGTAAACATCACACTATTTTCTAAGTCCGTGACCTTGACCTTGGGTCAGCAGCATCAGCAGAATGATGTCAGCTATTCTGTAATCATCTAGTATTAACACTAACCACAGATCAACATCCTAAAGTGTAAGCTTTCAAAAATATATGCAAAAGACAAAAACTTCACATAAAACTTTGACGTAAACATCACACTATTTTCTAAGTCCGTGACCTTGACCTTGGGTCAGCAGCATCAGCAGAATGATGTCAGCTATTCTGTAATCATCTAGTAGTAACACTAACCACACATCAACATCCTAAAGTGTAAGCTTTAAAAAATATATGCAAAAGGAAAAACATTAACACAAAAGTTTGACGCAAAATGTTAACATTCTTACGGATGCACACACGCACGGACGGACAAACAGACGGAAAGACGAAAACTATATACCCCTCAGCATACTTCGTATGCTGGGGGTATAACAAGAAAGATGACCGGCTATCAAATATGAGCTGAAGAATAAGAAATCATAGGTAATGTGCTATGGTATGATAAGATGAAAGCCTAGTAATCTGGCAAGTACCTGCTCTATTCAAACCCAATACAGTAAATGTCTTAAAATTTCGAACACTTTATTCCTTACTATTTGTCTAAATTTTGCTTTTTATGCATTTTTACTTAAAATACTTAGTGGAATGACAAACAGTGTAGACCCAGAGCACACTGCTCCTTGCCTGCCATTTTGTCTGACACTTTGGTGTATGAAATTATACATTTACCGTATGTGATTTTTATTAACCCATAAATGCCTAGTAGGCCCAGTGGGACCTAGATCAACATTGTCAACTAGATTAGACAATGCAAAACACAACATCTGATCAGTGTCTACACTGTTGCATTAAATGTAAGAATTTTTGTAAATGAAACTATAAAAACCAGAATTCGGCGGAAGGCGTCATCGCACCTGCTGGTGCAAAAATCACAGAAGCCACAATCAGAATGTGGTTATTAAATAAGTTTATTTCATTCTTAGCAGTGCTTACTTGGAAAACTGGGTTGAAAAAAATGTAGACAAAGTGCCTAGTGGGGCACATATATTCCAGGCCAGTCCCATTCCCTCTAATGGCTATATCTTCAGCACTGACTTTTCGTATCATACAGCCCAATGATAATGGAACGTTGACGTAAAATGTGTAAAAGTCAATGGAGCATGAAATATAGGCCAAGGTAACGGGTCAAGGTACCTGCTAATTCAGTACATCAAGGAGAAGCACAATGCAAGGTATGGTGGTTGTAGGCCTTATAGTTGAGGAGTTATCAAACATCAACGTAACGTGTCAAATATAGGTCAAGGTCACTGGATCAAGGTACCTGCCAAGCCAGTGCAATGAGGTGAAGCACTATGCAAGGTTTAATGGTTGTAGGTCTTATATTTGAGGAGATCCGAACATCAATATAAAATGTGTCAAAGTTACTGGAGTGCACAATATAGATCAAGGTCACCAGGTCAAGGTACCTGTCGAGTCAGTATATCGAGAAGAAGTGCTATATAAGGTTTGGTGGTTGAAGGCCTTACAGTTGAGGACATAAGGAAGTGTGACGTAAACGGTGTAAAAGTCAATGGAGCGTGAAATATAGGTGAAGGTCACCCAGTCAAGGTACCTGCAGAGTCTGTACATTGAGAAGAAGCACTATGCAAGGTTTGATGGTTGTAGGCCTTATAGTTGAGGAGATATTGAACGTTGACATAAAATGTGTAAAAGGCACTGGAGCGCAAAATATAGGTCAAGGTCACCGGGTCAAGATACCTGCCAAGTCAGTACATATAGGAGAAGCACTATGCAAGGTTTGGTGGCTAGAGGTCTTACACTTGAGGAGATCTGGAACGTTAACGTAAATTATGTCAAAGTAACTGCAGCCAAAATATAGGTCAAGATCACCAGGTCAAGGTATCTGCTAAGTCAGTACATTGAGGAGAAGCACTTTGCAAGGTTTGGTAGTTGTACGCCTTATAGTTGAGAAGATCTGGAACGTCAACGTAAATTGTGTCAAAGTCACTGGAGCGCAAAATATAGGTCAAGGTCACCGGGTCAAGGTACCTGCCAAGTCTGTACATCTAGGAGAAGCACTATGCAAGGTTTGGTAGTTGTACGCCTTATAGTTGAGAAGATCTGGAACGTCAACGTAAATTGTGTCAAAGTCAATGGAGCGCAAAATATAGATCAAGGTCACTGGGTCAACATATCTGCCAAGTCAGGAGGTCAGGGAGATGTGTCATGCAAGGTATGATGGTTGTTGTAGAATTGTAGTTGATTAGAATACTAACTTTGACGTAAATGTCGAACTTCGAAATAACAGAACTGTTAAGAGACAGACGGACGGACGAACAGACAGACGAATTGAAAAGCGGGCACCTATGTCGCAAAGTCAGGAGGTCAGGGAGATATTTCATACAAGGTTTGATGGTTGTTTAGTCTTGTAGTTGATTAGAATACTAACTTTGACATAAATGTTGAACTTCGACATAACAGAACTGTTAAGAGACGGACAGACGAACAGACAGACGAATGGAAAAGTGGGCACCTATGTCGCAAAGTCGCGAGGTCAGGGAGATGTTCCATGCAAGGTTTGATGGTTGTTTAGTCTTGTAGCAGATTAAAATACTAACTTTGACATAAATGTCAAACTTCGACATAAATGTTGACAGACGGACGGACGAATGGACAGACATACGGAAAAGCAGATGCCTATGTTGCAAAGTCAGGAGGTCAGGGAGATGTTTCATGCAAGGTTTGATGGTTGTTTAGTCTTGTAGTTGATTAGAATACTAACTTTGACATAAATGTCGAACGTCGACATAAATGTTGACAGACAGACGGACGGACGGACTGACGGACAGAAAATCGGACGCCTATATAGCACCCTGCTACAAGCAGGTGCGATAATAAACCAGATTTCACCCAAATAGAAAATGGATCTGTCCAAAGAGTGATATAGAACTGCTCAAGGACATTTGAGCATACAAAACATGTATAGATTCACATCATTCTGCACTTCCACACAACTCATCTTAAGGGCTTTATACATTCCATTCTTTAAGCAGACAGCCACAACCTGGATCACACTGCACAAAGCAGAGCTCAGTAAAAGTACCACAAAGGCGAGTAAGAATTACTTTAAACTCAACCAATAGGCTAAGTACAAATTTGTGTCTCAAAATATGAAAAGGCCGAATCAATGTGAGAAGCTCATAACTGGATAATATTAACCCTGGTCCTGCTGAACCTCGATATGCCCTGTGCAAACAGTGCAAATCCAGATCAGATGGCTTCTGAAGAAGCCAACAGATCTGGATCTGCACTGTTTGTCATTAAGAATGTGAATTTGTATCAACAACTTGGATCAAACAAACTGATTGGCTGACAATTAGAAGTAGGTGTGGCATCCTAATTTATTTAGCATGACAAGGGTTAAACCACACGTCAAGCCTTGTGGGGTGTTGTGTCATCCCACAGAGAAAGGGAGAAAAGAAACAGAATAACTAGTAGAGAAACAGTAGAGAAAAGAGGAGGATGAGGGAAAAAGCAAATGACAGTATAGAAACAAGAAATACTTGTCCCATTCCCCCATTTGCTGAAAGTACAGAAAGCCCTTACTTTCACCCTAACACAACAAGTTTGCAACTGGAATTAATTTAGTAAACCAGTCAAAACAAAACAAAACTTCCGTCAAAGGCTATGTTGCCCCACACAAATTTACAGTCAGTGAACCGTGAAATATAGGTTAAGGTCAAATATGGATACTGCTGTCAATCTGTCATCCATAAGTGCAAGCTTATACCAAGTATCATTACTGTAGCCTTTATAGTTCTTGGGAAATAAACTTGAGCATTACATCACGAAAACATGCCTATATAATTTTGACTCCCTTAAACCCCACTTTTATATAGTAAAACTGGGGTTTACAAGGGTATATATTATTTTTCTTATTTCTGCTCAAAACATAGATTGCGGGTACTTGTTAGAACCGCCTCGATGAGGCGGTTCTAATGAGTACCCACAATCTATGTTTTGAGCAGAAATATGAAAAATTTTAGAAATTTCATCTGAAAACTTTGATTTTTTTGGTGGTAAAATTTTCAGTATATTTTAATAGGCATGTTCTCGTAATGAGGGTCAAAGTTAGAGTTGACGCAAATGTTGAAGGATTGACGAATGAAGGGATGGACAGAAAATTGTATTCCTATATCAGGCCATGATAGGCAGATGCAAAAATACAATGGCATCATTTGTAAACAAAACTACTGGCAGAAAATTTGATTTTGAATAGATTTTGCATCTGGAAATAGGTTTCGAGATTCTACTGGTGCAGAAAATTTATAAGTGACATCCATAGTTTACAGATTCAGAATTGCTAGTTTGTAGTTGGTATAGCTTTAAAGATGGGAGCAACTCGACTGAATGTAGAAATTTCATTTTAGCAAGGGCAAGTACCACAATTTGTTCGGGCTGGTGGGCTTTTCTGTAGTTCTAGCAGTCCTGCAAGGCAAATGGCTTCTGAAGTAATTTTACACCCCAAAATTTGCGCACCGTTTGGGCCAATGTTGTCAGTGCTAGCCTCCAAGACACCTTTTCTCTTTGCTTTGCATTTGGTAGTTTTCTGCCATCTTTTAAAAGGGAGAGAACTTGGCGACTTCATTTTTGCTTTATTGTACACCCAAATCCCTAAAGAAAAGATGTTTCTCTTAAAAGGAATGGAATATGCTCCCGTTGGGAGCATATTCCTTTCCTTTTAGAGTAGAATCTTTTCAGAAGAGACAAAAAAAAAAATTCTGAAAGAACTGCTTCCCTGAAAGTGTATCCATTCCCCTAAAGGACTGTAGAATGTTTACAACAAAAAGCAAAGCTCCTGACCCAACTTCATATATATGTAGACCGGTCTGGATATTCACCATTTGCCATGTTGAAAAATGTTGGTTACCAAAGTACTCACCTTTAAACCATTTCCTGGATGAAGGAGTTTCTTCATTATCCGACCTACAAAAACAAAACATTTCAGTTGGATTTATCTATTAAACTGGTATTCTAATGCATTTTCTACCAAGGGAAGAAATTAACAGGGGCTTGGCCCCTTGATTTGGGACTGGGCCTCTAAATTATGGAAGAAAATACTCACTGGCATAATGTTAAAGTCACAAATATGGTGATCTGATCAGGGTCTGCACTATCTGCCATTCAATAAGCATTTTAAGGAACATCAGCAGGAGCTTAAATGAAGGTTTAAATATTAGGACAAGAACATAAGGAATATTATTGCATAATAAGCAGTGTCGCACATTATTAATAGCCATGCATTAACTGGCAAAAAGCCATGTATTAACAATGCAATTCACACGCTGTTAATGCATGACTATGCAACTTTCAATATGCTCATACCAGGCCACAGAATAGCTGCCGTCACGAGATGTGTATTGCCCTGCCCTAGAACAATCATAGTATGGGGAAATAGCTTTCGCGCAACATCAGTGAAAAGGCGAAACAAATTAGTGCAAGATATAACGCAAAATGTAGCAAATGTTTTCAATTTTTTATGCAATAATAGCGATCGAACATGGTTTTTCAATGCATTAACATTCGCCAGGTCCCTTGGGAAATGTTGAAAACCGCAGCTTTCGGCCTCGGTTTCCAACACCTCCCACGGGACCTGGCGAATGTTAATGCATGAAACACCATGTTTGATCCCTATAATGAGATTTTCCTCATTTTTTCTTTTTTTGGTGCCTCATGGCTGTGCTTTGTGATTGTGGCCATTCCTTATATTTTTGTAGTACTGTATTATCTTGAATATATTGAATATATAAATATACTGCTCAGTTTAATAAGGGTCTGCACTGTCTGTCATTCTGTCAGTACTTATCTATGTATTTTCAGATAGTCAAATAGCCATGTTCCCCTTTTTAAAGGCTCCATATTCCTCAAAAATAGACATTTTATTTTCCAAGAAAGGTTTAATAAATTGATATATGGTATTAATACAATCATAAATTGTGGCACCTGACAACCTGTAAAATTTCAGTTAGTCTCTCGTTCTTGATATCTTGAAATGAAATGGTTATATCATATCTCTGAATTAATGTTGCCAACATTAATTCAGAGATACGAAAAAAAAAAACATTTCATTTTTTATCCAGTTCAAATACGAAAGACTAACTGAAATTTTACATATGCCACATTTGATGATAGTATTAATACTATATATCAATTTATTAAACCTTTCTTGGATAAAAAATGTCTATTTTTGAGTAATATGGAGCCTTTAACCCTTGTCCTGCTAAATAAATTAAGATGCCACGCCCATTCCTAATCTTCAGCCAATCAAGTTACTTGATCCAGATTGTTGATATAAACTCACATACTTAATGGCAAACAGTGCAGATCCAGATCAGTTGGCTTCTTCAGAAGCCAACTGATCTGGATCTACAGTTTGCAAAGGCAGGACATATCTGGGTTCAGCAGGACGAAGGTTAATGTTGGCAACATTAATTCAGAGATACAATAAAAAATCAATTCATTTTTGATCCGGTTCAAAAGCGAGAGACTAACTTAAATTTTACAGGCTGTCAGATGCCGCATTTTAAGATTGTATTAATACTATATATCAGTTTATTAAACCTTTCTTGGATAAAAAAAATGTCTATTTTTGAAGAATATGGAGCCTTTAAGATAAGAAAATTGAGGAGTTCAGGTGTCTGAATACTTCAGTAATTATGATACATGTAAAAATATGTAAGTCACTGAGACTTTATACTTATTCTCATGTGTTCTGTTATAGCCTTACTAAGAAGGTTACTTTTCATTTTTTTTTCCCCCAACCATCAGAAGAAAACTGGCCCAGAGGCTCTAGAGGAGGTCGTTTGAAATTCTGAATATTTTTCCAGTACAAATGCATAAGGAAGCAAAATTGACCTCACGGTAAAAAAAGTAAAATATCAATGTACGACCATTATTTTAGCAACTTTGGGAGACCTCCAGTTTCCGATATATGTAAAGATTCAGCCACAAGGCATCCTCGGTTTTGGAGAACAAGATTTTTAAAGGTTTTTCCCATACAAATGCATAGGGAAACAAACTTGACCCTGCTGTAAAAAGGTCAATATACAACAATGATTTTAGCAATTTTGGCAGACCTCTCGTCCCCAATGACTTATGCAAAGATTCAGCCTCAAGGCATCCTCGGTTCTGGAGAAGAAGATTTTTAAAGGTTTTTACCATATATGGGCATGGCAGCCACATTGGTCAATGAATCGCGACTATTTTAGCAATCTTTAATTCCCCCAACCTAAGGAGGCTCCCTATGAAATTTGAGCAAAATTGGCCCAGAGGCTCCAGAGACGAAGTCATTTGAAATTCTGAACATTTTTCCCATACAAATGCATAAGGAAGCAAAATTGACCTTACTATAAAAAGGTCAAATGTCAATGTACGACCATTATTTTAGCAACTTTGGGAGACCTCCAGTTTCCGATATATGTAAAACACACTGTGTGCACATGCTGTTTCAGATCAACTTGATTCTAATGTATACATAGTCTTGTTCGTCCGTCATTACTGACAATGACCAATCCTAATCAAATGTGTGATGTGTTATTATTTGTGTGTTCTAAGGTGGCTGATGAGACCAATCTTAGCTCTAAACTGCCTGTTGCAGATAGAACAAGAGAGGTCTGAGGAAGAAAGCTCTGTTGGTGATGCCTTAGCTCTGGCTTCCCGCTGTGCACGGGAAGAAAATTAGTCAGAGTGATTTCTGCTGAAAGTATATATGGTTGTATGTTACTTTTCCTTGATCATATTCTCTACCGTAGAGCTCATTTTGTTAGTGAGTACATTGTATATGTCTTCATTCAGAAATAAAAAATGCAAAAGGACAATACCCTGCCACTAGTATCATGTGGAGAGCAGGTAACTATGTCAAAAATTTACGAAATTCGGACATTAACGATACCAAACCAGCTCTCCATAATAGCAAGCACAGCTCACGATGCGCCAAGCGCGTCGCGAACGAAGTGAGCTCTACGGTAGAGAATATGATCAAGGAAAAGTAACATACAACCATATATACTTTCAGCAGAAATTGCTCTGACCAATTTTCTTCCTGTTTTCTTCCCTGAAGTTGTCACCGGAAGTTGACAGGACTGGAGCGGACTTATACTAATAAGCGTCATGAAGTGACAAGAAACGAGTGTCAGTAAGTGTCATGAACATTTTTTGCTGATTATTTTTATCATTTATTTTTGATTTACATATATTTTTTATATACTGATAGTCATTACTGATGCTGTGAATGACTTTTGAAGAGACTACAGATAGCTCTGTGCTGTGTTCACATTTAGGCTAAGCCTATTTTCATATTACCAATGCTTATACCAAATTTGATGAAAATCGATTGATACCTACACAAATTACATGTATCATCCGAAAATGAAAATACGGATGTATGTCTGGCAGATACAGCTATCAAACATTGACAAACTTTGCCAATTAACAATCCCAAACCAGATCTCAACAATATTAATGCACATACCAAGTTTGGTGAAAGTCCATTGATATTTACTCAACCTATTTTCTGGACATGAAAATATGGATGTGTTGCAAGCAGAAAACTCTGTCAAACATTGACAAAATTTGCCCATTAACAATCCAAAACACATCACCCTTGGTATACATGTGTATGTAAAAGTTGAATAAAATCCATCAAAAACCATTCAAGTTAGAGAGTGAAAACCAAGTGCTGATGGACAAACTGACACTCAAAGAGGAAAACAGAATTCCCCACCACTATTGTGTGGCAGGGTATAATAAAAAACAAGAGGCCCACGGGCCACGATTCGCTCACCTGAGTGACATAGCCACTGCAGGCATGCAGATGTTATGCAACATTTTTCCAATCCTATTATCTCAACTAATGAAAATATCATCATTTGAGCAGTTCTTAGTTTTGAAGAAGAATATATGGGCCTGACAGTCAATGGAGCATGATCATTTGAATAAACTATCAATCACATTTCAACAGAAGGATCAATAGGAAATTTGGTGGAAATTGGCTAAGTGGTTTCTGAAGAATCATGATTTTATACATGTAAACAGCACAGTGGTATGGAAATATTATAAATATAAACCAGATGATGGCCATCTTAGATTTCCAATCAGAACAATTTTAACTACTGTTGATCTACAAGTCACTTTGATACTTTCAATATAAATGTATATGGCCCATACAAATGGGGAAGCAAATTTGACCTTGGAGGTAAAAAGGTCAAATGTCAACATACATGTAGAACCATCATTTTAGCAATTTTGGTAGATCTCCTGTCCCCCATAATTTGTGCAAAGATTAGCACCCAGGGCTTATTTTGTTATGGAGAAGAAGATTTTTAAAAGTTTTTACCATATATGGGCATGACAGCCATTTTGATCAATGGACCATACCCATTTTAGCTCATTCTCCTGTCCACGGAGGCTCCACATGAAATTTGAGCAACACTGGCCTGGAGGCTTCAGAGGAAAAGCCATTTGAAATTATCAACATTTTTTCCATACAAATGTATGGGGCCAATACAAATGCATACAGAAGCAAACTTGACCTCGCCAAAAAAAGGTTAAATATCAATGTATGACAATTATTTTAGCAATTTTGGTAGACAGCCTGTTCCAGATGATATATGCAAAGATTCAGCCACAAGCCATCCTCGGTTTTGGAGAATAAGATTTTTAAATGTTTTTTCCCATACAAATGCATAAGGAAGCAAACTTGACCTTGTCGTAAAAAAGGTCAAATGTCAATGTATGACCATTATTTTAGCAACTTTGGTAGACCCCCTGTCCCCGATGATTTATGCAAAGATTCAGCCCCAAAGCATCCTCGGTTCTAGAGAAGATTTTTAAAGGTTTTTACCATATATGGGCATGGCGGCCATCTTGGTCAACGAAGCGTGACCATTTTAGCAATCTTTTGTTCCCTCTAACTAAGGAGGCTCCATATGAAATTTGAGTAAAATTGGCCCAGAGGCTCCAGAGGAGAAGCTGTTTGAAATTCTGAACATTTTTCCCATACAAATGCATAAGGAAGCAAAAGTGACCTTATCGTAAAAGGTCAAATGTCAATGTACAACAATTATTTTAGCAATTTTGGTAGCCCTCCCATTCCCGATGATATATGCAAAGATTCAGCCATAAGGCATGCTCTGTTTTGGAGCAGAAGATTTTTAAAGGTTTTTTCCCATACAAATGCATTGGGAAGCAAACTTGACCTTGCCGTAAAAAGGTCAAACGTCAACGTAAAACAATTCTTTTAGCAAGTTTGGTAGACCTCCCGTCCCCGATGATTCCTGCGAAGGTTCAGCCCCAAGGCATTCTCGGTTCTGGAGAAGAAGATTTTAAAAGGTTTTTACCATATATGGGCGTGGCGGCCATCTTGGTCAACAGACCGCGACCATTTTAGCAATTTTTCGTCCCCCCACCCTAAGGAGGCTCCATATGAAATTTGAGCAAAATTGGCTCAGCGGCTTCAGAGGAGAAGTGGTTTGAAAATGTTAACAGACGGACGCACGGACGCACGACAGACGAAAAGTGATCACATTAGCTCATCCTGAGCAGAGCTCAGGTGAGCTAAAAAAAAAAAAATCAGTCTTTGTAAAAACTGACCTGGTACTCTACTTTGTCACATGTAAAACTATGTAATGTCAAATGGTATTATTCATACCCAGGAAGAGGTAGTTCTCTTTTCTTATAATGTATCACAACCTCTCTTTTAGACTGTTGCTTGTGTCTAAAGCAAAAACAGTGTTAGCTTAACAACCAAACAAAAATGTAAAGATTGTATAGTAAAATAACCATTTATGGAAACCATGTTCAGCGGAATCTGATGTTGGTCTGTTTGTGCAGGCAAGTCTGTCCCAACATTTAGGGTAAATAATTTTCATAGTAACATACCTATGCTGTGAAACATCCATCTTTTGTGAACAAGTTCTGGCAGAAAAAGCAAGATTTTCTGAAACAAAATGTTTTACTTCTATTAGAATTACGCTTCAGGAAACAAAGGTTACTAACCATAGCTCCAGATAAAAGGGTTATCCACATAAATAATTTTCTTAAATCTTCACCAAAACATACGTTGTGTGTACTCATTTGAAGTGCCTCACTGAGGCACTTCTAATAACAACCCACAACATATTTTCTTACACAGAGATAAGAAAAATATTAGCACTTTTCCATTAAAAAAAGTGTCTTATATGGAGCTATGATTAACTCCTGTAGAATGACAGTCATGATTTTTTTTACACTGCACATCATCTCACCTTGATCTAAGCAAATACAAAATTTCAATATAGACAGTAGTACAGTAAGTATCCTTAAATTTTTGCATGCTGGATAATTTTGCATGTTTTTTGTTTTGTTTTGTTTTTTTGTCTGTGATTTTTTTTTTTGTTTTGTTTTGTTTTTAAATAAATTTTTCAAACACATCTTTCAGGAATACCATCAGAGTGTCAAACAGTTTGGATCCAGATCAGACCCAACATTTTGTCGGGCCTGATCTGGGT
This sequence comes from Anodontia alba, assembly GCA_964016985.1. Classification (NCBI taxonomy): domain Eukaryota; kingdom Metazoa; phylum Mollusca; class Bivalvia; order Lucinida; family Lucinidae; genus Anodontia; species Anodontia alba. The sequence continues at coordinate 117,255,212 of OZ024823.1, forward strand.
CCAAACTGTTTGCAAAGGTTATCAGCAGACGACAAAAGTTGCCACTAGTTGGGAAAGTTAATAACTTTTTGAGTTTGCTGTGATGAAGAAAAAAAATGTACAAAGGAAACTAAGGCCAGTGATTCTTGTAAAAAAGACAGCATTTATAGTTCTTTTATCCTGCACTTTGTCTATCCTGAATTAAACAAGTTTCAACCTTGCATGTTTAATGACTGAATTGTTCTGGATAAGAAATTATTAAGAAAACAAAAGGCAATCACTCTTGCAGGAGTGATAGCAGTGGAATTGTTTTTTTTCCCTCTGCACTCAGTCTCATTTTGACTTTAACATGTACAAAGTTTCAATCTAATGCTTTTTAAGACGATTTATGCTGCTGACAAGAAATTATTTCATGAAAGCAAAGGCAAAGACTAACCTAAGTCAATGGCATTTCGCTGCAAATCTACACCCCTTCTTTGACTGTTATATCAGACACCTACCCCTATTGCTGTGGGCACTAGAGATTAGCATTTGAAAATAATGGGGTGCTGCATTACCTAGAGCACAGGAGAATGGTGCATAGCTCTTGATAAGGCGCTTTTTTCAACCGAAAAGTATCTATATTTTTCTTACTTCTTGACGAAAACACATGTTGTGGGTGAGGCGCTTCTAATGAGTACCCTCAACATATGTTTTCGGCGAGAAATAAGAAAACTGTTTACCTGATACCCACTTTTATCTAGACCTATGTGGTGTACAGCAAATCTGGATGAAATCCACCCAACAGCAGGAGCAGACAGAGTAACAGACAAAGATTAGTTAAAGCCATTATATATCAACTCCACAACTCATGCCCTGCCCCTGTAACTGCCATCCATCTCGATTTAAACATAGCTACAGATAAGAGGGAGTATCCACATAATATTTTTCTTATTTATTGACCAAAACATATGTTGTGGGTACTCATTAGAAGCATCTCACCGAGGCGCTTCTAATGAGTACCCACAACATATGAGTTTTTTTAGAAATAAGAAATATATCAGCATTTTTTGGATGAAAAAAGCGCCTAATCTGTTGCTATGTTTAAACATGTATCTTTAATGGCTTTCAGTTATGCTCTGGAAACCAAATTAATACTTAGCACTCTGGGTAAATTTTTTAGATGACATATGGAAATGTTTTTTGATATTTTTCATAGAAAACAGGTTTTCATATTTTATGCAAATTGTCTTCATTGGAGACAATTTGCATGAAATGTCAAATCGTGTTTTTTAGGGAAAAAAAATCATCTATTTTTTGTCTGCTGAGTAAGCCAAAAGAATGGTAAAGGTGAAGAAGGAATGACTGATAGGTTGACTGAGTTGATGTTTAATAGCCCAGTAAACCCATTAGGGTCTTGTCGAGCGCTGTCAATTTACCTAACCACACTTTTCCTGGAAAGGGTTAATCCTCTAAGCGATTAACTAGTACTAGTGCATGTTCTTTCAACAGAAACTGACAACTGTCCTTCTTGAAACAGTGGAAGGAAGAGAATTACCGAAGAAAATATTTCATGATCGATCTCCACAAAAGAGCAGGGATCAAAACGCGACCTCCTGATCAGCAGTCAGCCAAGAAGGAATGACAGAAAGATGGATAAAGAGCAACTAAATACTCCTCCAAAAATTATAGATGGACATTTCTTAAAAGAAATAGGGTGCAAAAAAATGTTACATGTATTTTTTCTTAAATTTATAATAATTAATGTTTGAAGTATACTATACGTAAAGTTCTGTATAACATTATACTATTATATTATAAGCTCAAGACTCGTGTGCATTTCTATCCAAATATAACATACAAGTTTAAATGTATTGTACCGGTAACATTTCATTATTGATAAATGAGCTGCAACCTGAGAAAACATACTCTTTGACATGTGTGCCCAATGAAGACTCAAATCAGCCTGCACATCCACACAGTCTAGTCTGACTCTTTGTTGTCACCATGAAGAAATTTTACATCCTTGGCTATCCGAAATGTACCCAGTGAAGATTCTGATAATACTTTACAAATGTGTATAAAGGTATGTTTTCTGACGTTGAAAATCAAATAAAAATCACCTTATAAAATAGTTTGTAACTATTTACCTCAAAGATATGGAGAATATTATCAAGTTCCTCTCTGTGGGACTTGTTGGCTGTAAAAAGTAAGAAAATATACATGCATGGGACATAGCTCCAGATAACAGTGTTTTGAATCTGTTTTTTTACAACTGAAAAGTACTGATATTTTATCATTTCTCCATAAAAACTATGTTGTGAGTACTCATTAGAAGCGTGTTTTAATCTTACCTGGAGCTCTGACAGAAGTACTGTATTTACCCTAAACTTTGTATGGTGGGTAAAAATTTCAGCAGATGACATTTTGAAATATTTTTCTTATTTTTCCCCAAAATAGGCTTTGACATATCATGCAAACTGTCTCCAAAGGAGAAGGAGACAGTTTGCATGAAATGCCAAAGCCTATTTTATCTGGGAAGGATAAAAACAAGAGCTGTCGTAGGACAGTGAGCTCGCCTGCTGGGTACATTTTATATTGTAACATTTTTATCATGAAGCCATATAATATAGGTCACACTGACCTAGATGTATTTGTATGTAAATCATTGTGTCACATAAATATAATAATCCAGGTATGACAATTCTCCATGAAATAGTAATAAAAATAAAAGGCAAAATCACTGAAGCATGAAATATAGGTCACAATGACCTAGATATAGTAAGTGGTCATTCATTGGGTCACATGGAAGTAATATCCCAGGTGTGACATTTATCCAACAAATAGTATTCAAGATATAAGGCAAAATCACTGAACCATGAAATATAGGTCACAATGACCTAGATATAGTAAGTGGTCATTCATTGGGTCGCATGGAAGTAATATCCCAGGTGTGACATTTATCCAACAAATAGTATTCAAGATATAAGGCAAAATCACTGAACCATGAAATATAGGTCACACCAACAGAGATATATTTTGACGTCAATAATTGGGTCACAAGGAACTAATATCCCAGGTGTGACATTTATCCAACAAATAGTATTCAAGATATAAGGCAAAATCACTGAACCATGAAATATAGGTCACACCAACAGAGATATATTTTGACGTCAATAATCGGGTCACAAGGAACTAATATCCCAGGTGTGACATTTATCCAACAAATAGTATTCAAGATATAAGGCAAAATCACTGAACCATGAAATATAGGTTACAATGACCTAGATATAGTAAGTGGTCATTCATTGGGTCACATGGAAGTAATATCCCAGGTGTGACATTTATCCAACAAATAGTATTCAAGATATAAGGCAAAATCACTGGACCGTGAAATCTAGGTGACCTGGACCGTAAAATGTAGGTCACCATGACCTTCACTCTCTTACACTTAAACCGATGTCACATAGTTAGCTGATGTATAACCAGTTGTGTCTATAACCTGTAGGCATATAAGATTTTACAAATGTGTCCTAGATTTTGACCCCTAGCCCCACTCCAAGGCCCACCCTGAGGTATGAACCAAGGGCTATGTTCTTTTGGAATCTCAGAAGACTCCTCCAGGTACCCAAATTCTAAATATGAATGCTCTATGAGGAGTGAAAGTCAAGATATAAGAATTTGAAAAACTTTAACACAGTATTACAAAGGTGTCCTAGATTCTGACCCCTAGCCCCACCCAGGGGCATGAACCCAGGGGTTTATTCTCTTGGAATCTCAGAAGACCCTCCAAGGTACCTAAGTTCCAAATTTGATGCCTCTGTGAGGAGTGACTGTTGAGATATAAGCATTTGAAAAACTTTAACACAGTGTGACGGGAACGGGAACGCAAACGCAAACGACCGGGGTGACTACAATAGCTCTCCTTGTACTTTGTACAGGCGAGCTAAAAATGACATCAATTTGTTGTCTGCTGAATTAGTCCAGAGTGGTGAAGGCCAAGGAAACAATGCAGACCCTGCAAGGTGCACTCAGATCAGGTTGCCTTCATTGTTTGCCATTCAGAAAATTATAGCCACAGATTATTGTCAAATTGTACAATTTTTAGAGCAACAATAGTCAGTTATGGTGTACAAATATTACATGTAATTATGGCTGATAAGCTATGCAATGTGAAAATTTGCATTTTGAGCAGCCACATCAATCTATGTATCTGCTGGAGCAGTTTGATCAGAATCTACCATACCTGATAATACATGATGTTCCTCAGTCATTTCTGACACTGAGCAACTTGATCTTTAACACTTACCATGCTATAGACAAATTCAAACGACAACAAACTGAAGCTATTTTTCTTATTTTTCCCAGACAATAGGACCTGACACTTCATGCAAATCATCTCCTGATGATTTGCATGAAGTGTCAAATCCTATTTTAAAAAGGAGACGATTTGCATGATGTCAAATCCTATTTTCAAGGAAAAATAAGGAAAATATATGAAAATTCTTACCCAGCAAAATGTTAGATCAGGTGATTGCAGTGCTTTTGCTTTTTGTGTGTTCTTTGATGACTGATTAGACCGATCTTACCTCTGTACTGTCTGATGCATATTATTGTCCTACCATATTTACATGTACCCTGAATATTCATATTACATGCACTAAGCAAATAATGTAGACCCAGAAGAAGCAGTTTGATCAGGTCTGCACTGTTAACACAGTTTGCCAATCAGACAGTACATTTTAGAACATCATAAAACCAGTCTTTAACCCATTAAAGACTGAATAAACTCTTCCACACTATGTATTGGAAGAGTACATTTTCAATTTTAGATATGTCAGGCTATATGAAAAAGTGGAGACCCGGATCAGACGCCACATTCTGTGGCGTCTGATCTGGGTCTGCACTTTTTTCCAGTTACCTGTTTAGAGGCCTCCAGTCTTCAATGGGTTAACCCATTTTAGTCTGAAGACCCCCAAAACGGTAAGTGGCAAACAATGCAGACTCAGATTCTGTGGTGCAGCGTCTGATCAGGGTCTCCACTGTTTGCAAATACTTAAGCACTTTTTCTCTAAGAATAATTAAATCAAATAGCCTGACATACATAAAAGTGAAATTTGATTCTTCCAATATATGCCAGGTAGTATGGGAGAGTTTATTTAATTTAAAAAGGGTTAAAATCCTGCAGAATTCGTAAAAACTTTAGGTTTACCTCTGCAATATACATTTCCAATTGCCACAATTTTCCAAAAATGGGCAAATAAACAAATTCAGTAAATTTGTATCCCTTGCCTTTTAGTGATAAAAATTAAGCAGAGGATTATATTCAAACTGCATGCACACCCTCATACCAAGTAGAAAATCTCTGTAGAGTTTCAAAAGGACCTTGTCCTGATTTCTGTACTGAAATACTGTACATGGAACCTAATTCACTAAAAAACATCTTAAAAAAACCACGCTGCTAAATCAATTTACCTTGATGACTTGAGCAGGCAGCATATGAATTTTTTCCCCTTAATTTTCAGAGAAAAAAGAACTTGATATTTCATTCAAACTGTCTGCACATTAAGCCATATTCTTGAGGAAAAAAGACAAATATTTTAAAATGTTGCAGCTTGCCTGTGGCTATTTAAAGTCAAAGGTTAAAAATTGTAATGTAAGTGAATAAATTACCTCTTTGTTTCAGATCAGCTTCAACAGTAACAAAATTGTCGAAGAAGATATAGTAGATATGTGAGTAATTGTCTTTGAAGAATGTCTTTGCTTCTGAAGTCTCATAATTTTCTGGAAAAAAAAAACAACAACAAATCAATAATTTAATGAATTAATTAATAAAACGAAAACTTTCTAGTGTAAGAACTGAAATATGATTTATTACAATTACCAATACGTTTACAAGAAACACATACATGTACATCAATGGCGTAGCTACATTTTATGGATTGGTACGGCCAAAGGCGGGGGATCTGGTGGCAGCTTAGACCCCCAGCATGGAGCTCCTGCATTTTAGCCATTTTCTATAGTCTTGAACGCTTTTAAATCAAACGAATCTGACTTTTTATGAGTGTCTAAAATACGTCGACTAGGTTGGTAATAGTATGATATATATGAACAAGTCGTGTCTCCTCTCTGTTCAGAAACATTTTTATTCAACTCTAACCAAACACAAGAGTGTGTGAAGTGGGCTCCGGGTATGTGGCTTGAAAATCGAATTGGCAGGGGTAAGGTTGGGTTAGGGTTAAGCTCTTGCTAAATTTTACCGTAGCTTACGCTAACCCAAAACTCCTTATAAATGCAACCTGTAAACTCCCAGCCATCTTTACAGACTGCAAACACAACCAATACTTGGAAAGTGTCATTCTGCATTCCTGCCAAAACAATGGCCAGTGATATGCACTAATTGGCCATCAGTGTTTATTCATTTGCAACAGAACTGAACTTCCCAAATACTGTAATCCTCTGACTCTTCTCTATGAATTACTTCAGAGTTCTCACTAGGATTTTGAAAGCAGGAGTTTAAGAATCCATCTCTGAGAAAAAGTTGGAGTTAAAATTGAAAAATAGGAGTTTGACCTAGAAAACTTGGAGTTTTCGGCTAAATATGAAAACTTAATATTTAAGGACATTGTCTGGACAACTTCATTTTTCAACATAGTTAACCTTGACCACTGAGTGTCTGGTAAGGATCCAAAAGCTTTTGGGGCTTAGGAAATAGTGACAGGACTTCCATTAACTTCCAGACTCAGGAAGTCCCAGACTTCCTACCCTCAAATTTGGAAGTCCCACAGGAAAATCTAGGAAGTCCCACTTTTTTCCCTGCTGCGGCAGTCTGCCCTTTCTTTAGTAGAACAGAGGTTCTTAATTCAGTGTCACACAGAATCATCATGATATACACTTCTCTTAGATGTGTTTTAAACATATCCTTATCGCTTATTAAAATTCGATCGCATCTTTTTGGAAAGCCTGTACTTGTATGTCGGACCTTAGAGAAAGCATCAACATTGGTCCAACTTCGCGTTCGTTTCAAAGCCCAGAGAAAGAAAAAAAGAAAAGAAAATACATGAGAAAAACACCGAAACATGTTTTCTTAAAAACAAACTATGCTGAAATTATTTTGCAGAAATGTATTTAATGAAATATTTGCTCGGATTGAAGCTGATCAACACGAGCGAGCGAGTTGCTTACTTCACAAAAATTGCGGGAAAACGGCGCCAACTCGTGCAACAACAAACAAATAAAAGGCAGCTCTCGATGAGTTACCAGCAAAACGTTCGTTCGCGGAGAATAGCAAGCAAAACCATCGCAATTCGCCTATATTTAGACTTACTTTGCCTCTTTTCTGCGCTGGTAAACAGCGCAGCCGGAACAAGGCTACGAATTTAGAAACAGGTTTTCCGAAAATTTTGACGAAAAATATGTTTTCTTCTTATTTGAAAAATTGCTTTTGTTGTTATGACAAACATAAGCTTCTAAATTCGAATAAATTTAAATTTGCGCTGTGTGCATAATTGTTATCTATTTATTTAATTTCACTTGGTAACTCCCGGAAGTGTTGAGGTGTTTTCAGACGACACATGTTCTTAGCAAAATAATAATTTAAGATTTTAAGACGTGAATATTTTAAAAATAATAATGACTTCATATAATTTCACCGAATATTTTCAGGTGTCGCAGAAGAAAGTTTAATTATACAAACATCAATTAATCAACTCAGCACACGTGACAAATACACACAGTGATCACGCAGCCATCAAAAGGGTGCCGCGACGCTTGACACCAATGTCAATAAAACTCCCGCAAGCGGAAAGTGGGACATCCTTAAAGCTCAGTCAACACAGGTAGCGAATTTCCAATAAGTAGGCGGGGCAAACATCATACAACTCGTTAAAAGTGGGCGGGCTTTTTGACAATTTTTGGACATCTCGGGTATCGATTTCGACGGACCAAAGAGATTTCGGAAGTCCGCGGTACGTCTTTGAAGTTCAGTTTGGACGTCCGGTGGCAACAGAGCATAAATGAGAATCCTCGGAAGGAAATTTTACGTGTACAAAAGCAAAAATAGGCGTAAAAATACGCCGGATTCGGCGTTTCCAAGAACTCTGCAGTTGATATATCTCAAAGCGCTAGTATATCTACATAATTTCGGTGGACATGCAGTGTCATCAAACTGTTGAGCCGATTCTATGTCATCGTAGTTTTAAGGTGCATTTTGATTCTCCTTAAATGCTAAAGGATCGTTCACTATTTAAACAAGTAGCAAAAGCTTTGCCAGTTAGAAACAGACTTCGATTCAAAGAACTTCACTTATGTCTGACAAGGCAATATGTTCAAATTATTTGTCACTTTCAAAATATGCTGAAAATGATTGTAGTTGACTGTTTAGATTCCTAGGAGACAATTTGCATGAAGTGTCAGAACCTATATTCTGGAATAAAAGCACTGCAAGCATAATATCCCGCCACAGCAATTATTTGTTTATGTATTAAAGTTATCGTTGCGAAAATGTCTGGAAAGAAAATGACGGAGTGACAGATAATAATCCTAAACCAAATCTTGATAATATCAATGGACAGATAACAACCCTAAACCAGATCTTGCTAATGTCAATGCATATAGCAAGTTTGGTTAATAAAAGGCTTTATTATTTACTCAAGTTATCGTCCGGAAATGAAAGTATGAACGTGTCTTGAGCAGGTAACTCCGTAAAAATTTGATAAAATTTGCCCATTAGCAGTTTCAAACCAGATCTCCTTAATGTCAATGCATATAGCAAGTTTGGTTAAAATCCCATGTTATTTACTTGTTATCGTCCGGAAACGAAAATATGGGCGTGTCTCGGGCAGATAACTTCGTAAAAATTTGACGAAATTTGCAATACCAAACCAGATCCACAATATCAATGCACATACCAAGTGTAGTGAAAATCCATTGATGTTTACTCAAGTTATCATCCGGAAACGAAAAACGGACAGACGTATGACTGGCGGATGGATGGACGGACGAACGAAAAAGGGGATGCCTATGTCGCAAAGTCAGGTAGTCAGGGAGATGTTTCATGCAAGGTTTGATGGTTGTTTAGTCTTGTAGTTGATTAGAATACTAACTTTGATATAAATGTCGAACTTCAACATAAATGTATAGACGCACGGATGGACGAACAGACAGACGAACGGAAAAGCAGACGCCTATGTCGCAAAGTCAGGAGGTCAGGGAGATGTTTCATGCAAGGTTTGATGGTTCTTTAGTCTTGTAACTGATAAGTATACTAATTTTGACATAACTGTCAAACTTTGACATAAATCTTGACAGACAGACAGACGAACGGAAAAGCGGATGCCTATGCCGCAAAGCCAGGAGGTCAGAGATGTTTCATGCAAGGTTTGATTGTTGTTTAGTCTTGTAGTTGATTAGAATACTAACTTTGACATAAATGTTGAACTTTGACATAACAGAACTGTTAACAGACAGACGGACGGACAGACGAACGGAAAAGCGGGCAACTATGTCGCAAAGTCAGAAGGTCGGGGAGATTTTTCTTGCAAGGTTTGATGGTTGTTTAGTCTTGCAGTTGATTAGAATACTAACTTTGACATAAATGTCAAACTTCGACATAAATGTTAACAGACAGACGAATGAAAGGACAGATGAACAGAAAAGCGGATGCCTATGTGCAAAGTCAGGAGGTCAGGGAGATGTTTCATGCAAGGTTTGGTGGTTGTTCAGTCTTGTAGTTGATTAGAATACTAACTTTGACATAAATGTGGAACGTCGACATTAATGTTGACAGACGGACGGACTGGCGGAAAAGCAGACGCCTATATCGCACCCTGCTAAAGCAGGTGCGACAAAAAGGCAGCTCTCAATGAAATACCAACAGCAATATGTTTGTTTGCAGAGAAAAGCAAGCAAAACAATCATAAATTGCCTAAGTTTAGACTTACTTTGCGTCTTTTCCGCACTAGTAAACAGCGCAACCGCAACAAGGCTACGCATTTAGAAACGGGTTTTCCGAAAATTTTTGACGAAAAACATGTTTTCTTTTCATCTGAAAAATTGCTTTTGTTGTCATTGCATCGTAGGAAAGACAAAACACAAGCTTCCAAATTCGAATAGATTTCAATTAGTGTTCTGTGCATGATTGTTATTTATTTATAGAATTTCACTCGGTAACTCCCGCAAGTGTTGAGATGTTTTCAGACCACAAATAATTGTAATAATCTTAGCAAAATAATAATTTTAGATTTTAACCCTTGTCCTGCTGAACCCGGATATGCCCTGCCTTTGCAAACAGTATAGATCCAGATCAGTTGGCTTCTGAAGAAGCCAACTGATGTGGATCTGCTCTCTTTGCCATTTAATATGTGAATTTGTATCAACAAGTGAGATCAAGCAGTCCGATTAGTTGACAGTTAGAAATGGGTGTGGCATCTTAATTTATTCAGCAGGACAAAGGTTAAGACCTGAATATTATATAATGTCATTATTTTCTTCCAAAGATTATTTGTGTCTTATTTCTGGTTTTGAAGTTATCTATTTCTAGAGAAGGAAAATCTGCTCTTCTAAATTCAGTTTATTAGTGCTTATTGTCTTTGTTTAATAAAAATAATCTATTGAATGCGTCTTATTACTAAAATGATGTGCTGGAAAGATAATTTATTTTATTTCTCATGCACAGTCTTCATGAAAACCGTCGGACTGTCAGACAAAAATGGCAAATTTAGGAAATGTCTGGCAAATTTCACCAGGGTGCCGATCCCACTGTCCGACAGTGAAAAAAGTTGACAATTACCAACTTAGTAACACTGGATTTATCGTCCAAAAAAAGTCCTCAGTAATGAATTTTGGCTGGTAAATAAATAAATCTTCAGGATTCCATTTTTCGAACTGGGATAAAAACCCATTGTCTGATTGGTTAATATCTGCCGTACTATTAATAAACAACCAATGGTTCCAAGCGTTTTTTGTAGTATTCGGCCCAAATATGATCTCTCATGGTGTGCTTTCAGCCACAGAATACATATCAATTTTGATATTAATTTAATCCCATTTCCGAAAAGCCGGGCATTGGTGAAATTAACTCAAAACTACTTTTGAATAGCGTCTGTTTTATAACTGCAGCACTTTTTTTGTCTGCTAAGGTATTAACTGATTCTTGCTGCTTGCAAGAAATAGACAGGCTGCGAATTAGTATGGCAGAAAACAGTTGTGAATTGTAAGGGGCCAAATCAAGGGCAACAAATTTGTGTTACTGGCAATTTTTGACAGCTGTTCTAGCAGCTTCCAGACTGGAAGATTGGAGATGGACTTGTTACTTTTCAGACAAAAAAAGGGCGTGTGTGTTTTTCATGCGTTTTAATGATGAGTGTTGTTGACCTGTGTGGTGGTGATTCTGAAGCCAAATTTTGCAAGATGAGAATGTGATACAAAACTTTCAGTACAGTAGATAATGGGTAATTATTCAAACAAATATTTTAGGATTTTGAAAGAAGGAATAAAATAGTCTTCCTCCAGACAAAAGTTGGATTATAGCCTTCCTCCAGAGGTCATCGTCGTCATCTTCAGTAATTGCCTCCCTCAGATTCTTATAATACAATTAATTGGAACTTTTAAAACATGTTTCTTTCTCTTCTTTCTGTCTTTTTAATTTCTTTACATCCAAGAAACCTGGAGCACATAGATGGTGTATGTAGCAGACTTCCAGTTTATAATGAAGCATAATGCTTAATGCATTTTACCCTGGGAAAAATACTTGTGAGGGCGTAAGCAGTATTCAAAGATAGATAAAATTTTCGACGGTCGAAATGCTGTGTTTTTTTTTTCTGTCCTACAAATTTCTTTTCTGTCCTGCAAATTGTTTTAGACTGTCTGACAGCTGTCCTGAAACTCTTCCTGGGGTTTTGCGAAGACTGCATGCATTATTTGTGTATTCGTTAGGTTTTGGAACTGATAAGGTTACCAGGAGATTTTAGAATATTTAGCGCAACCTGGACAATTCCACAAGACATAAAATTTTCGGGTTCAGTAGTCAATGCTTTGAACGTGCGCAACCAAATACTTTTGGGCGTCGCAAGAGAAAGTTTAATTATACAAACATCATTTAATCAACTCAACATGCTTGACAAATACATGCAGTGATCACACAGCTATCAAAAGGGTAGAGGTGAAACGATTCACCGAAAACTTGACACATCACGATACATGAGCTACGATTCGGTTCACGATATTTTTTTCTTTATTTTCGGTTCAGTTCGACGATCAGTGCCGAAAAATATGGAAATGGCCGGAAACATCCGGTAGTTTATATTGGCTCTTGTATCAATTAATCGGGAAAAAATTCAGAAAAGAAACAGAAATTACATCCGAAATAGCCCAAATTAATTTTTCATAGGTCAGCCTATCTTTTGTCTGTGTATTTATTCTAAATTTCACTTGTAAAATGCAAAAGTTATTTTACGATTCTTCATTACGGGAGCGACACTCAAGTTAAAAATGGCGGGTCACAAGATCGAAGATGCGCCAGCAAAATACAAGTCGAAAGTGTGGCAATTTTTCGGCTTTGAAAAGACTGTTGACAACAGCGTCAAGTCGGTTAATAAAGCAAAAACTGTACGCAAAGTGTGTCAGAGTGATATTTCCTACGCTACGGGCACTACCACTAATCGTGTTAGAATTTTACTGAATTGTTTCCATTTTTACAGTTTAATGTTACAATAAATTTTTACAGTTTAATGTTACAAAAAAATTTTTGTTCCACGTTTAGCTTTCTTTTCCAGCCAGAGATCCAAAATAAAAAGTATCGCGATACGTATCATATCAAGAGGTACGTATCGCGATACATATTGTATCGTGAGGTAAGCATAGTATCTTTGCAGCCCTACAAAAGGGTGCCACGACATGTGACTGGCTGTCAATAAAACTCCTGCAAGCGGAAAGTGAGGCATCCTTTAAGCTCAGTCAAAACAGCCTGCGAGTTTCTGATAAGTAACATCATATAACTCATTAAAAGAGGGCAGGCTTTTTGACAGTTTTAGACGTCTTGCATATCAATTTTGGACGGACAGAAGAAATTTCAGGTCCGCAGTATGTGTCTGACGTTCAATTTGGCCGTCCAGTGGCAATATCAAGGTGTAAATTACGTCATACATCTGCTTAACGGAAGCCCTGTTCATCACTGTCCAGCATCACGGGGACCCTCAATTCTCCATCTTGTCTCTTACCACAGGATAAATGCATGCCTTACTGCAGGATTAATTCCATCTGTCATACAACAATGGAACTAGATGCAAGCAGAGGGCTACTGCATCCAACATTCTTAAAGGAAACGCAAGCTGGTTACTTCTAAAAAGTGAAAGAAAGTTTCTAGGTGTTTGTTTTTTTTTTTACTATTCTTTTAACTGTGCCTCACAACCATCTTGGAAAGTCACACTTTGACAATGCTCCAGTGGGCCCTACACTTATCAGGATAAGAAGACTGACAGATGAGTAGGTGTGTTTTGTAGTTCCGACATCCCTAATAGTTCTTGCAGCATTTCCAGGAATGGGGTAGATCATCACCATCCTTTAAAGGTCACTGCATTAGCAACTTCTCCTAATGCTCAAAGCACTGAAAAAATATCAAGGTTTTGGAAGAATGGGGAGGTGACCTGAAGAATTTGCATCCTTCATCACCTGACTCACCGAGAACTGTCCGAAGATGTTTCAGCCGTGTAAGCGTGTCCTTTTTGGGATCTGCTACCTTTTGGGCAGCTTTTTTTATATCTCCATCTTTGTTAGACTTTCTGAACATAGCCAAAGCAGCCGACATTTGGCCTTCTGCTTCAGAAATTGCCTTTTATCTTTCACATCTCGTCTGCTGTACAACTTTTACATCAATTCAATGGCGAACTGTTTACCTGAGCATGCGCAGTGATCTCACAGGGGAGCTCACTACCCATGAAACAAGTACTAGATTTTTACAAAAGACAGTCCCGCAAAGCTTGGGGAGATTGGAAGTTGGCTGGTAAACCTGATAAAGATGACAGTCCTACCTGTCATAGAAATATAAAGGAGGCAAAAACAAACTTACGCAAATCCATCCGCAAAACAAATGCAAAGGACAGGGAAACGAAGCTTCAAGCTATCATGGATGCTGAAAACAACACCAAATCTTTCCATACCCTCGTCAGGATGCAGAGGAAATCTAACTGTCAGCAAACAAACTCTCTGATAGTTGATGGCGTAAACTTCGAGTCCCCCAGGGAAATATGCGATGGATGGTCGAGTCATTTTAAAACCCTTGCTACTCCTAAGCAGAGTCAGAGATGGAATGCCATTTATACCTCTTCTGTTAATGATGACCTTGTACATATAGAAAACATTTGTAACCTTCAACACAATCCCATTAAACCTGCCTCTTTAGCTGAAATAAAGAAAGCTCTGAAATGTCTAAAAAACAACAAAGCTGCTGACTCTTTTGGATTGACTAGTGAACATTTCATTTTATCATCTCCATATATTGAGACATCACTGCTCTATATTATAAATAACATCTTTCGACAGAAGAAGGTTCCAGACATTCTGAAGGAAGGGCTTCTCACTCCAGTCTACAAGAAAGGTGATACATCTAATCCCTCAAATTATAGAGGTATCTCAGTCACCCCCATTCTTCTTAAAGTCCTGGAGCTTGTCCTGAACAACCGGCATAATCTGACGCTTAAACATTCCCAATCTCGACTCCAAAAAGGCTTTACTGAAAAAACCTCATCAATGAACGCTGCTCTTGTACTGACAGAATGCATTAGTGAAGCTAAGTCACAAAAAAAGCCCATGTACATTGCTGCACTTGATGTCCAGAAAGCTTTTGATGTAGTGAACCATCAGTTTCTGCTACATAAGTTATATGCAGACGGTATCACTGGTGACGACTGGTTACTTATGAAAGATTTGTACTCAAATATGACAGCTAGGGTAAAATGGGAGGGTCACCTTTCCTCACCCTTTATTATAAAACAAGGAGTCCGCCAAGGTGGAATTTTGTCTGCTACTCATTACAAGAGGTACAACAATCCTCTCCTCTTAGATATAGAAGACAGGTTTACAGGAAAAACAATTGGTACTGTAAAAGTCCCCCATGTCACATGTGCAGACGACCTTTGCTATGTGACAGACTCCAAGAATGAGTTACAACCTATGATAAGTACCTCTGAGGGTTATGCAAATAGGGAACACTACACAATTCACCCTACAAAAACTGTAATTGTGCCCTATAATACTCAGGATGTCCCGTCCATAACTTTGTATGGAGAAAAGGTCCCAGTCATGAACCAAACAGTACATCTTGGCATATACCGAAACTCTAAATGCAACTTTAACATTGACGAGAAAATAAACATTGGACGCAGAACTGCTTACTCACTTATGGGTGCAGGATTCCATGGGAGGTCTGGTATTAAACAGTCTATTAAGGCTGATATGTGGAGGAAGTACGTAATTCCAAGGTTGATCTATGGTCTGGAAGTACAGAATCTCAAGAAAAAAGATATCACTGCCCTTGAGGCCTTTCAGATAAGATGTGCTAAACAACTTCAGGGATTGCCAACTAAAACGTCTAATTCTGCCACTATGGCATTACTTGGACTTTTACCCATTGAAGCGTGTATCAATAAATGTGTTCTGACGTTGTTCTGTAATGTTGTCCGTGACCCCCAGTGTATAGAATATGACATCGCAAGGCGGCAGCTAGCTGTAAAATCCCCAAATGATACAAGCTTTTTCTCTAAGGTGAGGAATATTCTAGACCTGTATTCTCTTCCCACAGCATATTCTGTGGTTGAAACCTCCCCTACTAGAGAACAGTGGAAAAAATGTGTAAAATCAGGTATTCACCAATATACCGAAACCCTATGGAGAGAAGACATTGAAAGTAAGTCAACCCTAAGGTACCTTAACCCAGATTCTGTTAAGGTGGGCAGAGTTCATCAAGTTTATGCCTACGTAAATAATAGTACTTTTGATATCAGGAGGGCTGAGATGAAGGCTAGACTGCTGACAGGTACATATACACTACAGGCCACTAGGGCGATGTTTAATCAGTTTTGTGTAAACCCTCAGTGCCCCTTGTGTAAACAAGAACCTGAAAATAGGGTGCATTTTCTCGTCATTTGTCAGACGTTGAAGGATATTAGATCTCCCTATATTAAGAAAATAAGAGACTTATTTGGTTGTTCCAGAAATATCGACCACGTCTTGAGGAATCCAGAGTTGTGTACACAGCTTCTTCTAGACTCAAGTCATCCGAGTGTTGCTCTACATTTGGACATAACAGAAAGGCAGACGGAGATTTTAGAATTGCGCAGCCGTGAACTTATTTATGAGTTACATTTGAATCGTGCTAGGTTACTGAACACTGAATAGAGAGATATATCAGAGAGCATAGTGTTAAGTTAAGACCACAATTAAACTCTGACATTTATATAAGTTAACTGTGCATTTTGTCTACTCCACGATAAGAGTGGAGGTGCCACGTAAAATAACCGTGGGAACACTACGAGAAAAGAAGAAGAAGTGACACAGAGGCAGCCGTAGTAATAGAAATTCGACAGTTTTTACAAGATTTGGTGTTTGATTTGATGCTAATTTGGTTATATCTACATATATATCCAACAGAAACATTACTACAAAACCGATTCAAAATATGCAAGTTACTAAAGTATCACATAGCACTTTAACAAAATAATTAATGTATTTTAAGACTTAAAGTAAATATTAGCACTTAAAAGACCATACTAATTACTGAAAACTTGAAAAAAAAAACAAAAAAACTATAAGATATGAATTGAGCAATTAAATTAGATCAAATCTACTTGATAAGAATGAAATGTAATGGTGGGTAAAATACCCTTGCTCAAGGGTAGGGGCCTCTAGGGGTATTTTACCCCTAGGGGGTATATTTCGTCATGTAAACACAATGTTTAATTTACCCATAGGGGCAAATTTTTAAATGTGTTTGGAAAGCCTCAAAATACAATGTATATAATGTTTATTTTGCATAAATTAATTTGTTTATATAATTGATGTCTGCAGATATACTTGTACCTTCTCTATCACAAATTTATGTTTGCAAGTTGTGGTCAGAAGTGAGCTATTTGACAAGAATACTATTATGCTAGCAGTTAGGATACTGATTCAAGGCAAATATGATTTATATTTATTATGGTGCTGATCAAGTAGCACACTCTTGTGTTGATCTATGATTAAATAGTTAATGTCATCAGGAAAGTTCTCAAAGTAGGAATTTTTAGCCGATTTGATGACTAAAACTAATTCCCAGTTCTTAACGCTTATCGTGGAGGGTAAAATTTTTAGCAGACAGCAACTTGAAATATTTTCTTATTATTCGCAGAAAATAGGTTTTGACATTTCATGAAAATGGTGTCATCCCTTTATTTTCTGAAAAATAAAACAACAAAAAAAGGAAAATACTACCAATTTGGCATCTGTTAATTTTGCCCAGAGAGTGGTAAAGGTTAATGACTAAACAAAAATTACCAGGCTACAGAAATGTCAGATATAAAAAAGGTACTAGATCAGACTGTATATCTGTTCAACAACCTCTGCTCAGTCTGATTATGGTCTTAGGTACTCACACACATGGCATTTGTGACAATCATGCACTTAAGTACAGCCATCTACAAACGCACAAAATACTAGCACTGCAAGTGGATTGCAATGATCATGAACAGTCATTTAGTTTATCTTTATATGTAGAATCCCATCTGTAAATAGGAAATACCTTGATCAGACTGCAGACTAGGGGCTTGTCACCAGAACTGAGTTCCCTGTTAGTCCCAGTTTCAGGTCCTATGCCAATTAACATTCAACGAACATTTTCATACAGTCTGACCTGAATTATAAAAAGCGATGTCAAATAATTAATTTTTATGTATTATTGTTATCACTGTTCTTGATTATTACCATTTAGTTCCGTTAATTAATGTTTGTTTCATGTCTGGAGCACATAGCTGGTGAGTGGAGAAATGTAAATATGTTACTCCAAATAGAAACTAACTTTATCACACGCAGATGGGCTTGCACATCTGGGCATAATCAGGGTCTACATTGTTTGCAAAGACCCTGCAGATGCACAAGCTGATCTGGGTGTACTCTGTTCGCATATGCCATAAGGTCAGTTTCTATTTGGAGCGCCTCAAATGATTATGGGGTCAGCCTGAAGGCTGATAAACATATCTATGTACATGTGCACTACATATACATTGATTGTGTTGGAGTTTAACAACACGTCAGCCCTTGCGGGTCGTTTTGTGTCGTCTTCCAGAGAAAGGGAGAAAAGAGATAGAAGAGATAGTAGAGAAGATGAAATAGAGGGATAGGGAAGAAAGAGAGAAATGAAAGAAAGTGAATGAACAGAAGAAATAACAACACCCCCACTCTACCCTTACTTGCTGCAAGGACAGCAGGTTTTGCCCAACTGTAATTGATTGTGTTGGGGTTTAACGACACGTCAACCCTTGTGGGTCATTTTGTGTCGTCTCCCAGAGAAAGGGAGAAAAGTAATAGAAGAGATAGTAGAAGAGATTAAAGAGAGGGACAGGGAAGAAAGGAACAGGAATGAAAGTGAAGAAACAGAAGAAATAAAAATATTCCCCATCTACCCTTACCTGCTACAAGGATAGCAGG
This sequence comes from Anodontia alba, assembly GCA_964016985.1. NCBI lineage: Eukaryota > Metazoa > Mollusca > Bivalvia > Lucinida > Lucinidae > Anodontia > Anodontia alba. Next base: position 117,273,845 of record OZ024823.1, read on the forward strand.
CCTTGCCCAACTGTAAGCCAATATGTGTGTGACGTAAGATACACGACACCTTCGCACCATCCGACCACCCCATGCCCAACTGTAAGCCAATATCTGTTGGGCGCCACGATGACAAAAGCTACAGGACACCTTCGCCTCACCCAACCACCCCCATCAGTACATGGTCAGTATGGTGGCATAATTGCTTTTTTTTTTTTTTTTTTTTTTTACAGCAGAATGTTATAAATCCTGCCAAAACTTTAGCGGGGCTATACTGTCTTGTTTCTGGGGAATATTAGCAAAATAGTAAAATAGGGAACATTATATTACTGATCACCAAATAATACTTTTTCTTTCACCAAAACTTTCTTTCCATATACCTTTTGCAGCAAATTGCCTCTGAAGCTTTCTCTATAATTCATTTTTGATAACGCAGATTAACGCTAAGCACCTGGGTAAATGTTCAGCAGACAACATTTTGAAATATTTTTGTTATTTTTCCCAGGATACAGGATTTGATACCTTAAGCAGATTGTCTCCAATGGAGACAATTTGCATGAAATGTCGAATCCAGATCTCTGGGGAAAATAAGAAAAATATCATCAATTTGTCGTCTGCTAAATATTCTCAGAGAGTGGTAATGGTTAAAGAAACAATGCTGCTATTTTAGATAGGATTTTAAATAAAAAGAAAACTATTATTTGCCCCTTCTTCCTAAAACACATATAAACGCAACCGTTTACCCGTAGGGGTATTTAACAAGATTGGGGCAAATATTTACCCCTAGGGGTAAACTTAACATTACGAAAACATGCCTGTTCAAAAAATGAGAAAAATTCAGATAAAAAATTCTGATATTTTCGTTTATATTTCTGCCCAAAACATAGATTGTGGGTACTCGTTAGAACCATCTCGACGAGGCAGTTCTAACGAGTACCCACAATCTATGTTTTTGAGCAGAAGTAAGAAAAAATAATGTATACCCCTGTAAATGCCAGTTTTATTATATAAATGTGGGGCTTAAGGGGTCAAAATTATAGAGGCGTGTTTTCGTGATGATGCATATAAATAGGGTTTAAAATATACAACTATAAATATCTTTATCAATATCAAACTACGTACCCATGGCATAGAACATTCATAAACTGTTGGACCAGTGACAAGTTATAATGTTCAGGAAACTGTCAAAGTTTCGGGTGTAAAGTGGGCTTCGTTTTAAGAACCTCTTTTATGATATTGAAAAAAAAAATGCCAACAATTATCTGCTATTTTTCGTCGCTTATCTTCTTTTTTGAAGATGCTTAATTCTTGTTCTTATTACGGTTTTATAGAAATATCTGTATTTGATGCAAACAGTGTAGACCCTGAGCAGACACCGCGTTCTGCAGCATCTTATCTAGGTAAGCACTGTTTGCACCCTTTTGCGGGTATCCAGACTAAAATGGGAAACTAGGGAATTTTAATATCTTTATGACTTTCAAATCGTACAGTTTAGTTTAATAGTTACTGGTTTATTTGAGTCTCATCATGGTACACAATATATACAAACATACATAAAATTAGAATGCATATTAAAACGAGGCACCATGCCATTCTATAAAGAATTATAAGAGACTATTCATGGCATAAAACAATGCATATTTAAGAGACAAGTTAACATATGCATATGTACACACACAACAACAACAACAACAAATAAATGATAAAAATAAAAAGGTTTAACAAAAGTGCATTAAGTATCTTGTATAAAGGCGAAATCTATATAATTATTTTTTTTCAGTCCATCCAAACATATAGACCTAGACAAATAAAAGTAACATCTTTTTGTCTAGACCGTCTATTATTGATATATGAATCAGCATAAACACGATTTATATTTTACAAAAAAAAAAAAAAAAAAAAAAAAAAAAATCCTATCTTTTGGAATGTCCTCATCTCTGATTTGGCTGTTCAGTTATGAGTGTCTGACTGGTAAGGGAGACGAGATAGGTAGACAAATAGTCAAGGAGGAAAAAAAGTAAAACTCATAGCATGGTGCCAGGCTACTTTTTGTCATAATATACTGAAGAGCATAAATAACGCATCACTAAATTTATCAAAACAATCTTCATCTCAATCGAGGTATATATTTCATTGAATATTTTCTGAAACAGTGATTAGCATCCGGACAATGTCTCACAACAAAAAATAATGAAAAAACAAGGAGCCGATTGAGAAGGTAACGTCACATGATGAAACAAGGGTATCGACGTGAAATGTCACACTTTTCAGTAACGACAGTGACCACCGTTATTTTGGATGACAGTTTGCAATCGTCGTCTCATTGATCCGACTAGACGTCGTACAGTTGCCATGGGGATGTTACGCCACTCCTCCTGAAGAGCCCTGCCGAGTTCGGCGACGTTATTTGGCTGGTTCAGACGTTTACGTAGTCTCCTACCAAGTTCATCCCACATGTGTTCAATGCAGTTCATGTCTGGTGAAACCGCTGGCCAGTCCATAACATCCACCCCTTGGGCCCTCAGGAAGTCTTGCGTAAGCCTAGCCGAGTGCGCTCTCGCGTTATCTTGCTGGAACGTCAACTGCTGATTCCCAACCTGACGTCGAAGAAGAGGAACAAGGACAGGGGCAAGAATTTCGTCAATGTATCGACAGGCCGTGAGTGTTCCATTCACGATAATCAGATCCGAACGGAAACCGGAACTATTGGCTCCCCACACCATGACGCTGCCACCGCCAAATCGGTCACGTTCAAGAACACAGCTGTCTGCAAAGCGTTCATGCCTTCGGCGATAAACACGGAGTCTTCCATCAGCAAAGCTGAGTGTAAACCGCGATTCATCGGAAAAGACAACCCTGTTCCAGTTTTGACGTCGAACGCGTAGCATGTCCGTGGCCCATCTAACACGCAGCTGACGATGACGTCGAGTCAGAATCTGTCCTTTTACTGGTCGGCGACATCGAATTCCATAGTCTTTTAGTCTTCTGCTTACTGTGAACCGACTGATATTCCTCCCTCTACGTCCTCGCATACCGCAACGGTTGAAACGGCGGTTGTGAAGCGATCACGTAAATGACGTTGCCTAATGAAATTATCCTGAGGTCGAGTAGTTACACGCGGAGCCCCGGGTCTAGGACGGTCCTTTGTGCTCCCGGTAACTGCAAACTTTCGACTTAAACGAGAAATCGTCGACTGGCTAACGTTGAACTGCCTAGCAAGCCGACGCTGACTGACGTTAGCTTGCAAGAGTCCGATAATTGATTTCGTGCACGGATAGCTCGTGGGACATAACGGGTGACATTATGGGGTGGTTCGGCGCGACTAATGAAAGTCGGTGAAGCAAATCAATATTTCTAACGTTGTTTTTGTATTCATAAATCTTTTCTGGGGAATATTTTTAAAAAAATATGTGATGCGTTTTTAATGCTCTTCAGTACAACATTACGAGATTTTGTATTGAAACTGAAATTTTAAATGCCCTTGGACAGAGCAACATCTCTCTCTCTCTCTCTCTCTCTCTCTCTCTCTCTCTCATTAAAGCCATCGCCCGATGGGGGAGGGGGCGGGGGTACTTAGTATCAAAAAAGGTAGGGGTGTGCTGCCAGGAGCCCGGAACCTCTACCCCTTTCCAGGTACGACTGGGACCCCTTTCCAGACAAAAGTAAATCGAACATATACCCCATTGTACACAAACAATATATGCTCATTTGGTTAGTCAATTAACTTAACAAGGATTTACTTACATATTATTGATATTAAGCACTACAAGAATCACACAATATCAAGTTTAACTAAGGTATTTTCAAACAACAGTTTCCTTTATGGGAAGTCATTTAAATATGACCCGAATTTGCCTCACAAGAGTCCTTTAACTGCTTTCTAAGTCCGTTTGCAAGGCTTTTTCTCATTAACAGTGCCATCCTTCAGTCCTGTTCTCTTTATTTTTTTTGTTTAAAATGTAACTTTTTCTTTGTTTATGGGGCCATTTTTAGACATACTACATTTCATTGAGCTAAGGTAGTTTACCATCCCTATTCCTGACAGACACGAAGCCCTTTCCAGACAGGTATATTTGAATCCCTTCCCAGATTTTTTTACTATGAAACACCCCCCGTTCCAGACTGACTCTGAAAATAAGAACCCTTTTGTCAGCACATCCCTAGTCATGCTTATATAGTGAGTGGCTCACCCTCCCCCCTCCCCCCCCCCCCCCCCACACACACACACACCCCGCCCCCAGGAGTCATTGCAACTTCAAAAGATCAAAAACGTTTGCTTCATTGACAGTGCAAGAAGAGGATGTCATATTATGAATTAGTCTGCACAATCCAGTACTACAAGAAGAGACTGTATAGCGGGTGGGGGTGGGGGAGGGGGTGGGCAGGGGGTTAGTTGATCAATATGTTTTACATATTACGTATTCCGTCACATGTACATTTAAGCTTTAGCGCTCTGTGCGCAAAGTCATCAAATGAAAATGAGTCATATTTTCCTTATTTGTCACAGAAAATAAGATCTGATATTTCATTCACTTTGTCTCCATAGGAGACATACGGAGAAAACTTGAAGTCTTTTTTTTTCTGTGAAAATAAGAAAATAGTTTTGAATGTTTTGCTCTTTTTATAGACAGGTTAAAGTCTTCAGCTTGGAATACCTCTAAAGTGCTTGCACAAACTGGTTAGGGTCCGCCCCTTTTCAGTGAGTTTTTTAATAAGTGAAAATGCTTCCTAAACTATGTATTTCTCTTTTAGTTATATAGTTGAAATACGACAGATTTTACGCGAAAACAGACTTCCTGAAGGTACCACAAGACATTTATTTGTTATGTTGGCTGGCTTCGTGTTTTTGTCTTTTCGCCCGCCAACATGATATATTTATGGACTTATAAACAAAATTAGTCCATATTAGTAGGATGAAAAAACCTTATGATTAACCTTTTCACCTCTGCAGACCAATACAGATTATTTTGCAAACAGTGAAAACCCAGATGGGACAGGATCTATACACTATTTGCCGTTCTGTTATTGATTTTGATTGAAACCCCTATTTGTAACAATGGGTGTGTCCAACTTCAGAGATGGGAGAGTCCATTCAGAAACTCAGGGGTGAAAGGGTTAAAACCTCGGTTCAGTAAAAAGTTCCCAGCATGTAGATATTCTCAATCCGCCTCTACCTATATAGCCGAGTACTTGTGAACAACGATTAAAGATAACGCGGTGACGTTCCCCTAGGTGAAGGTCGCGTTAGTGATATACGCCTACCTATCTTAATTGCAAAGTCTATGAAGATTTAATGGATATTATTTGTATTTATACTTTAGGATTTCATCGCGGTCATTCATTACATTTCCGAAAAAAATAATTCCTAGTGATATATATTTTAAAAAAAAGAAATACTAATTAAGTCGCACCACACGGACTAAATGTTTGTTTATTTATTTCTTTGAATTGGCAATATACACTATACCGTATTTAATAATGTGATGCTGTCAAATCAAGAGCGATCAGTGTACTTTTAGATTATTTGTACGATGTCGGATACATCTAAACCAGATATAAAACCACCGGTAATTGTGATCGACTCCTTTGACGACTATGATAATTATGCGGACGATGAGGCAGACAGAGAGACAGACAGTAATAATGCGAAGAAAAAAGACGACGTGATCCACACTAGTTCCACTAGTGAAAATGATCCGCAAGACGAAGAAAGAGAATTAAGTACCAAGAATGTTAATTCAAATTCTCAGAATGATAATGAGACTTATCCACACACAACGCTGCAGGTGCCCCCTTCTTTACCCACCCCTATTAAGTCTTCTTTAAAACTCGCCGAAGGTATGCCATCAGCAGCCAGTCAAAGAACTGGACACGTAACAATTAGCTTCGGCCAAAATGAGAATGGTATTGTGAAAGGATTAAGCAGGCACAATAGTCGTGAAACGTTAAGAGAAGTGGAATTACAGCATCTGAAAGAAGAGGTTTGTCATACTTCATTATGTTATCACACCTACCTGAAATTTACACTTCATTATGTTAACACGCCTATGAGAAATGTCAGAATAATTATGTTAACTTACCTATGTAAAATGTCATAATTATCATGTTAACTCACGTGTGTGAAATTTCAATCATTATGTTAACACACCTGTGTGAAAAGTCACATTTGTTATGTTAACTGATAATTAAAACCCGTTTCCTCTGTAATATTGATGGTATGAGATATACATACCTTTGTGAAATGTCAAAGTCATTATGTTAACACATCTGTGTGAAATGTCTCAGTCAATATATTCAAACATTTGAGTGAAATGTCACATTCATTATGTTAACACACCTATATAAAATATCACAACCATTATGTATTAGTAGCCACAATATATGTTTTAGTGGACGAACAGGAAAACAAATATCAATAGATTATGATATGAGGCATATTAAAATCCGCTTCCTCAGTAATATTATGGTATGAGGAATATTTAAATAACAGTTTCCTTGGTACTATTATGATATGAGGCATATTAAGACCAGTCTCTTCAGTAATATTATGGTATAAAACATATTAAACCCGTTGCCTCAGTAATATCATGGTATGAGGCATATAAAAACCCGTTTCCCCAGTAATATTATCATATGAGACATATTAAAACTAGTTTTTTGAGTGAAGTTATGGTATGAGGTATACTAAAATAAACGTCAAAAAGATTGCCTTTGGAAACAAAGAACACACTACAGATAAGAAAATGGGAGTCCCGGTTTTATTGAGACTCTTCATAAGAAGTAATGAAGTTTGCAACACTGCTTACGCCCTCTAGCGTATACATGAGCAGAACTCCATTTTCAAAGATTCCACAATGGGCCCAGTGACCCCAAAGGAAATGAAATATAAACCCATTTCTCCAGTAATATTACGCTATGAGGCATACTAAAACCAGTTTCCTCAGTACTATTATTATATGAGGCATATAAAACCCCGTTTCTCAATAATATTATGGTACGAGGCATATAAAAACCTGTTTCCTCCGTAAAATTATTATATGAGGCATATTACAACCCGTTTCCCCAGTAATATTATGGTATAAGGCATATAAAACCCCGTTTCCTTGGTAACATTATGGTATGAGGCATATCAAAACCAGTATCCACGGTAGTTTAATGATATAAGACGTATTATAACCCGTTTCCTCACTATTGTTATGGTATGAGCATATTAAACCCGTTTCCACAATAATATTATGATATGAGACATATTAAGATCAGTTTCCTCACTAATATTATGATATGAGTCCTACTAAAAGCACTTTTTAGCAATAGTATGATATGAGGCATATTAAAACCAGTTTCCTCAGTATTATTATGATATGAGGCACGTTATAATCCATTTCCTCTGTAATATTATGATATGAGGCTAATTAAAACCAGTTTCGTCAGTAATATTGTAATATGAGACATATTTCAACCCGTTTCCTCAGTAATATTATTACATGAACATATTTAAATCCGTTTTCCCAGTAATATTCTGATACGAGGCATTAAAATCCGTTTCTTCGTTAATATTATGATATGAGGCATATTAAAACCATTGTCCTCTGTAATGTTATGATATGAGGCATATTTAAACCATTTTCCTCAGTAAAATTTTGGTATGATGCATATTAAAACTCATTGTAAGATTATGATATGAGACAGGTTTAAATCCGTTTCTTTTGTAATATTATAATATAAGACATATCAAAACAAGTTTCTTTAGTAATATTATGATATGAGACATAAAACAACCGTATCCTCAGTAATATTATGATATGAGCATATTTAAATCCATTTCCTCAGTAATATTATGATGTGAGGCATATTAAAATTAGTTTCCTCTGTAACATAACGATGTATATAATGCATAACACGTTTCCTCAGTAATATGATATGAGGCATATTAAAACCTGTTTCCTCAGTAATATTATTACATGAACATATTAAAACCGGTTTCATCAGTAATATTATGATATAAGGCATGTTTAAATCCGTTTCCTCGTTAACATTCTGATATGTGGCATATCAAAACCAGTTTCTTTGATAATATTATGATATGGAGCATATGACAACCCGTTTCTTTAGTAATATTATGATATGAGCATATAATAATCCGTTTCCTCAGTCTCAGTTGTATAATGATGTGAGGCATATTTAAATCAGTTTCGCCTGTAACATAACGATGTATATAAGGCATATTTAAACCATTTAAACCATTTTCCTCAGTAATAATACAATAGGCATATCAAAACCCTTTTCTTCGGTGAGATTATGATATGAGACATGCTTAAATCCGTTTCCTCAGTAATATTATAATATGAGGCATATTAAAACCAGTATCTTCAGTAATATTATGTTATGAGGCCTATTACAACCCGTTTTCTCAGTAATATTATGATATAAGCATTTTAAAATCAGTTTCCTCAGTAATATTATGATGTGAGGCATATTAAAAATCAGTTACCTCCGTAAAAAATGAGGTATATAAGGCATAATTAAACCATTTTTCACAGTCATATGATATGAGGCATATTAAAATATGTTTCCTCAGTAATATTATGATATGAGGCATATTAAAACCAGTTTCCTCAGTAAAAGTATGATATACTGCATATTTAAACCATTTTCCCCAGTAATATGTCCTCAGTACTCGTATGAGGCTACGAGATATGAAAATCCATTTCCTTTTATACTATGATTATGATATGAGGCATTACGAAAACACGCCTATTCAAATATACTGAAAATTTCACCACCAAAAACTGAAAATTTTCAGATAAAAAAATCTGATATTTTTCATAATTCTGCTCAAAACATAGATTGTGGGTACTCGTTAGAACCGCCTCGCCCTCAAAACATAGATTGTGGGTACTCGTTAGAACCGCCTCGGCGAGGCGGTTCTAACGAGTACCCACAATCTATGTTTTGAGCAGAAATAAGAAAAATAATGTATACCCCTGTAAACCCCAGTTTTACTATATAAAAGTGGGGTTTAAGGGGGTCAATATTATATAGGTATGTTTTCGTGATGCATAATAAAACCATTTCCTCGGTAATATTATGATATGATGCATATTGAAACGAGTTTCCCAAGGAAATACAACGATATGAGGCCTGTTAAAACAGGTTTCTCAATATTATTTTTATTATATGAGGCATATCAAAAGCCGTTTCCCATGTTATATTATGACACGAGGCATTTTAAAAGCCGTTTTCTTAGTTGTATTATGATACGAGTCATATTCGCCTTTGACGAAGTAAACGAATACAAAAAAAAAAAAAAAAAGGAAAAGAAAGAAAACAAAGTTCTAATGACGGAACGGAACCATTTTTTTTTCTACATATATACAAAGTCAATACGTATGTATAGTTCATACACAAACACAATTATCACATTCTCTGAACATTCTGTTAAAACTGCGACAGCCGAATGGCAAATTCCCAGCAGGCACGTAACTTTGAGAAAATATCGTGTCAACGTCGATGCAACGACTGACGTTGCATTGACGTTGATGCGATGTTGTATAAACGTCATGCGCCTGCTGAATAATCTCGTAATGGTCATCGTCTTTATTACTGTACAATACATTACGATCTTTTAAACTTTTTATTATTATTATTATCATTTTTTTTATTTTCTTATTTTTTGTTCAATTTTAGGATTTGATCTTAGCACAGACCCTGATAAAAGATGCTGAAGGTGGAAGAAATTTCACCTACAAGACAGAACCAGTTTATGTTAGGTAAGAGATTTTAAGGGGAATGTATACACTTAAAGGGCGGGGACTCTGTCAAAATTGCTTTTGCATCCCCTCTGTAAATGAATTAATTTGCTTCTTTTCTCCCTTTTGAAAACGGGTCAACACCAAAAGAAAAGGATTTGCTCCCATTTTCTTTTAGAGTAGACCCCAGTTCAGAAGGGTATTGGTATACAGTAATGCGAACAGACAGTCACAGAACGTTGTCTCCAGTATAAGAAACAGCGGAAATTTCTACCAAATATATCCAGTCCGCTTAACCCTTGTCCTGCTGAATAAATTAAGATGCCATGACCACTTTAATTGTCAGCCAATCAGATTTCTTGATCCAGATTGTTGATATAAATTCATATACTGAAGAAGCCAACTGATCTGGTTCTACACTGTTTGCAAAGGCAGGGTATATCCGGGTTCTGCAGGACAAGGGTTAAGAAACCGTCTTTATTAATAGGAGCCTCTTCATAAGAAAACCGTCATTATAGTATGTGCCGACAACAGATCCTCTGATCAGCCTGCGCATCATCACAGTTTGATCTTGGTCTTCGTTATCCGCTGACAAAATAGCAAGATATTGTAGAATATATGGACTAAAAGCAAATGCCCCTGTTTAAACTGCATTTTCAAAGAAAATAGGCTTTGACATTAATTTGCTTCAAATGTCAAAATCTATCTTCTGTAAACAACAACAACAACAACAACAACAACAAAACAACAACAAAAGAAAAAAAACACACACACACACACACACACACACACACACACACACACACACACACACACACACACACACACACACAAAATAACAACAAAAAACATTTAAAAATGTCGTCTGCTGAAAATTTTAGCCAGCGTGCTAAGAGTTAAACCACTTGACATTCTTCATTATAGTCGTATTGTGTCGTAGACACAATTTTCGCATTGCACAAGCCCTTAAAACGGCATTCTTAACTGTAATTAATGACGTTCTAAACTATTTATTATTATTATTTCGAAAAGATAAGACGACATTTCTTATGAGCAGACGTTTCACATGAAAAGTCAAGGCTTATTTTCTTTCGGAATAGTAATAATAATAAAATAGATAAATGAAAAAAAAAAATAATTAGTATAATAATTTAGAATATCGCTGGCACTATAAGGATTCTGACTCCTAATACTTGTAGAAATTTCACGCAATTTGATTGGTTGAAGGAGATGTTTTACACTCTAATAAAGTCCAGAGCAGGAACCCGTCGGATCTATTTTTCAAAAGATTGACCTTTTTTGACAATGGTTGTAACATTTTGATGACAAAGTTGGAATTATAAGGAATGAACATTTTTGTGGATTTTCTCGATGTATAAAATACGGCGAATCACTCACAACCCAGCAAACACACAACGTCGCATCAACGTTGTTACAAGGTCGTGACGTTGCAGCGACGTTGTAACGACGTTGTTACGACGTTGTGTGTTTGCTGGGAAACTTAACGTAAAGCCCTTTGGGCCCCAGTCAGTTTGTGAGTGATTCGCCGTTTTATCGTCGATAAAATCCACATAAATAAAATTTATTCCTATAATAATGCGCCATTATTCAACGACGTTCCAAATTGTATATACCTTTTTGCGTTTTTTTGTTATTATTATTATTATTATTATTATTATTATTATTATTATTGTTTAAGTGAATACCTCATATTTCTATATTTGATTATCGTATGCATCATAACTTGAAAAAATGCGTCAGTATATTGAGAACTCTCGCTGAAAATAAATCTGACGAGATACAATATCATTAAATCTTTTAAGAACAGGTAGTCGCTAATATATTGGCCGAGTCATGCGAAATCTGTCTTCGGGCATATGAGGACAGTGAAGATTTCGGAAGTCCCAGATCAGCTGCACATCCGCGCGGTCTGATCAGGGCCTTCACTGTACGCTAACAGAATCATTGGGTACTAATATGAATTTAATAGGTGCTAACTATATCCGTGCGTCCAAATTATCATTACATGCTTCATAGGTGGACTGGCCAGATCTAAATGAATTTGATTTCAGACCACGCTTAACTTCTAATCCAGTGCATGAATTGCGATATAACATCCAAATCAACAATATTTCAGTAGTTCAGAGACTTTGCCTCCAAATTTTTTGGACTTTTACCCGACCCGATCACATGAATTCGGGTACTGCTTAGTTACTAGCAGCTCTACCATGGAGGCTTTAGGCAGCCCATCTATTTCGCGGGCCCCATGCTTTTCAAATAACGAAAACTAGTGTATGCCGATGGCAGGTACAACGACAATATACTATCTTTCGCTTACCTGTGTCGAAGTTTTTAAGATTATCGCGTGAAAAGAGCGTAAAGTCTATGTGTTATCTAAAAATCTACATCAAAATGTACCTTATGCACAAAACGAATCATGCTTAGCTTGTAAATAGACGGAGAACGGATAGAAATAACATTCGAAGTGGAGACAAAATTCAAAATAGCCGCGATCGCAAATTTTATAGGCTGACGTCATAAGTTTTGTGATTCAACCCCTTACAATTGGAATACTTGGCGTTATTGGCTGTTTTGTTGCTATTATCGGCAAGGCCGCCGTGTCAATAGTCTCTGCCAAATCACGTAATGCTTATTGTTTTTCACCTTAAGCACCGAACCACCCAAGCGTTTGTTGGACCATCACATTTTTGGTCACACACGTCACTGGTCACATCGGTAGTCTATAGTAGTGCATCTGCTCACCGAAACGCTCCGCGATTCGGGGAACTGCTTCGCAGTTCCGTTGGACGCACTTATAAAACAGTTTAAACTTTTATTGATGCATTAGTCAAACCTATCTTGCTGACGTTTTGTCAGAAAAAAAATTCATACAAAGTTCTGTAAGTTTCTGATTGGTGCAAATAAGTATTCATCAAATATAGCCAGTAAAAGTGAAACCGGAAGCTATCCATTAGCTATCATAGCAATTTTAAATGCAGTAAAATACTGGTTACAAATGAATGAAGGACAAAACATAAATAAGTTTTCGTTTCAAAGTCTACGAAATATAGATGGCACAGACACAATTTATGAATATATCAAAACCCAATTAAAAATATTAAATTTTGACATGTATGGGAAAATAAACACACTTTCTCGACTTCTAGACTCTCATTAAAGCTTTGAAGATCAAGCTTACTTCACAATACAATGACTTCTTATTGTCAGTAATTTCCGGCGGTTATAAAATCAAAGGCTGATATATGGATAAATTACATACATTGGTAACATTTAAAGAAACATATAAATTAGAAAACTATTAATGTTTAATATTGACAAACAAATGTTCTTTAGGTTTGCAAAATTGAGGATCTCAAATAATAAGAAAAACGCCACGTGAAAAAAAAAAAAAAAAAAAAAAAAAAAAAAAAAAAGGATTCTGCAAATTATGTCTCTCAAAAGTTGAAGACGAGTTTCAATTCATAATGGACTGTTCGATATACAATGATATAAAAAGTAAGCTTTTTGATAAATTGAATACTTTTTTTTTTGCAAGACTATGTCTGATACAGAAAAGTTTAAGTTCCTCATGGACACAGACGATACAGGACTACAACACAAATTCTTAACCCTTGCCTTTGCAAACAGTGTAGATCTGAAGAAGCCAACTGATCTGGATCTGCGCTGTTTGCCACTAAGTATGTGAATTTATATCAACAACCTTGATCAAATAATCTGATTGGCTGAAAATTAGAAGTGGGTGTGGCTTCTTAATTTATTCAGCAGGACAAGGGTTAAGATATGTCAATGGATGCTTTGATATTCGCCACTCTTTTGGGAACTAGACATTATCATGTTGAAATGTAATTGTGTTGTCACTTGTATCGCATGACCATGTCTCTGTTTTTATGTCTTTTCGTGTCTTTAGTCACAGTCCAATGTTAGGATTGATACTGAATAAATTTCTGAATCTGAATCTGATTCTGATTCTGATTCTACATAGAATAATTTGAATCTGCGCATTTTACGCATGTTCGAAGCACTTTTTCCCTTGACTCGGCCATATGATAGCAAAATGATGTTTATAGGTTTGATTTTCTACCTACATAATGGTAAATCACACACACACACACAAACACACACATACACACACACACACACACACACACACAAAACAACAACAACAACAACAACAAAAAACAATAAAAAAAACAACACACTCCCCTTCCTTCCTCCCCATGGTGTAGCATCTGTCCGTCCGTCCGTATTTCGATTCCGTAACTTCTGTTCGGTTTCCTAGATTTCATTGAAAGTTTATATGTGCACTGGTATTGGCAAGATCTCGAGTGGGATTATTATGGTACATGCTGAGATTTGTTTTCATGGCATAACTTTGTGTCAGGTATCCGCTTCAAACAAAAGTCGTGTGGAGACTTTGGTGTCTTTCAATCGATTCAAACGATTTTTTGTGGAGGCTTCCCAGCGGGCACATGACGTAAATATAACGTCGTCTCTACGTCGATGCAACGTCATGACGTTGCATCGACGTTGAGGCGACGTTGTATTCACGTCATGTGCCTGCCGGGTTTGGTCTCTTAAGCTGATTCAAATGAGAGTGTGAAAACTTTGGTATTAGTCATGCGAAATTCGTTTTGGGGCTTTCGTCCGATTCAAACGAAATTCGTATGGAGGCTAAACGACCAGTGAACACGGATTCACCACGAAAATGGCATATATTGGTCGATTCTGACATGATGTATGAACCCTCAGGAACTTGAAAAATTGGTTTCACTGACATTCGTGCTTGAGATATTCTAGTGGCGGGCTGTAATGGTTTGTGGTGCTTTTAACAGTACAGTTATTCTGCAGTTAGCTCCGGGATACAATAAAGAGGCTATAGTTATATACGACTAGAAGTGATATGTTTTGGGAAAAGAAATCCAAATGTATCGCTTTCATTACGAAAACACGCCTATTCAATATACTGAAAATTTTACAACCAAAAAAAAGGTAAATTTTCAGATAAAAATTTTGATATTTTTTGATACTTCTGCTCAAAACATAGATTGTGGGTACTCGTTAGAACCGCCTCGGCGAGGCGGTTCTAACGAGTACTACAATCTATGTTTTGAGCAGGAATAAGTAAAATAACGTATACCCCTGTAAACTCCAGTTTTACTATATAAAAGTGGGGTTTAAGGGGGTAAACATTATATAGGCGTGTTTTCGTGATGTTTACTCACTGTTGAAAACTGGAAAAAAATCGTTTTATGCAATATCGTTATGAGTTCATTTGTATTTGCATGTGCATTGCATTTACATTTGTATTTAGTTTAATCCTGCAGTAGACTCTTGTTATCTCGACTTCGACTCTCGAATAACCGCTTATCTCGAAGTGAAAATCTGGTCCCTGTTTTAACATGGAAATCTAACAACAGGTAACAAAATATAGTGGAAAAGAGGAGAAAGCAATTTCTGCTCTTTTTCACAATATTTTCAAAATATCTCTAATTTCAGTAGTCAAATTACATATTCATTTGTTAAATGTGGTTGTTTGATTTATTTTTTCCTTAATTCTGTAAATCTGATATGTCAAGCTACGGATATCAAGAAGTATTTCAGTCACTTGGACTTTGAGATAACGAGAGTCGACTATATTTATTTCCAAAATGTTTACATATACAGCACATACAAAAATACAATAATAGAATTAGAACGAAAGTTCTATAAGAGTTTGTTTAGTTCCAATCCTGAAAGGAATTGTATTTGTATGTTTAACTACAGCACAAAAATAGATTAAACTCTTATGACATAATACTTCCGACAACCAAACCACAGAAATGCTACCCGCTTCTAAGAATTGACAAAAGCCTTCTTTCAAGCGAAGTCCGCGAGCCATAATATACGGCTTATTTCACATGGTTATGGAGAAGATATTGAGTATATGTACTCATCAAGGAAGGCAGCCAATTGTTATTATATACAAGCTTTACTCGAAGTTTCGCACCATTAACCCTTTCAGCCCTGTAAAGCAAACCAGACACCTTTGCAACCAGTGTAGATCCAGTTGAGACGGCTCGTAACGAGTCGTCTCATCAAGTCTATACTGTTTTCCATTCTGTTATTGATTTTTGACTGATACGCCGATTTGCAACAATGAACATGTCCAAATCCAAAGATGGAGGAGTCTACGTGAGAAACTTAGGAATGAAAGGGTTAAAAAGCCCTGTCCCCATTGAAAATACTAGAATTAAAATAGTCAGCGGTCAACAAACATCTTAGTTTTTGTACTTTAAAGACAATAATCTAAACAGGGACATGTTCATTTTACTAGCAGTAGATAAGTTGGAATAAAGACCCAGCTAATCCTGCGCATCCGTACAGACTAATCATGGCATGCGCTGTCCGCTAACAGAATCATTAGATTCTAGAGAATACTGAACGTCAAAAAGATTGCTTTTGGAAACAAAGAACACACTACGATTGGAAAATGAAATGAGAGTTATCAACGATGAACATATGTTCAAGGATACTTTTTCGCTTGACGCGATCTAAATAACCATCCGCATCAGTGAAAGCCCGTGTCTTTCTCATTTACCTCTGTTATCTCTAACTACGGTCATATCTAACATTATATATTAAGACTAGACGAAAGATAAATTCACATTTACATTACACATTATCTTAAGATACCATATAAAATTTTATACTGATATACAAGTATATATATGAGCATTAATTAAAAGCAAACTGGTCAAGCTGATGATGGCCAAAAAAAAAAAAAAAAAAAAAAAAAAAAATGTTTATCCTAAGCAAATCGCTAATGCAGAAGATTATCAATATATGAAATGAAATTTGGAAGACTTCATAATAATAAATAGGTAAACCTTTCAAATTAGAATTGTTCTGCAACAACTTAACATTAAACAATTAATCAAAACTACACGTATTGTTTTTTTTTTTTTTAAATCTTTTCTAACTTTGACTTTTAAAGTTATCAGATATTGTTAATTTTAACACTTCGTTTTCAACTATACTTTTTTTTCCTTTTATTTCAGGTTTTATATCCTGTATCACCGTTGGTATTTACGATGGTTATTGTATTTTTTCATTTTTGTCAACTTAGTTCTCGCATTGTTCGAGAAGCCCGCGAGACCTGGTTGGGAGCTACCTATTTGGGTAAGAGATTGATTTGGTTCTGATGCATTAGAAGGGTATTCCAAGTGAACATACAATGTCGTTACAACGTCTTTCCGATGTCGCTGCGACGTCATGACGTCGCAGCAACATCAGAACGACACTGTTACGATGTCGTGTGATGCTGGACTGGTTGTCGTAGCATTAACATTAAGCTGAATGGATACACTAAAAACTGTTGCCTCCCTTTTCAAAGGGAGATCACTCCAACAGAAGAAAAGTAGCTTCACTGTTATATAAATTCCTTCTCAAAGGGGTCTACGAAAGAATTGACTCCTAAGGGGAGCTCATTCTTTTTTTATTTGAGACAAGCCCCAACCCCATCCCCACCTGTGAGGAGAAAGAGAACTATTTTCAGGTATGACTGAACTCCATCGGAGTCATATCCATTCGCCTTCAGCGGGTACTTTGCCTTCAGAGACTCGAAAGCATTTGAGTCTCAACGTCAGAAAACGTACCTCAGAAATCAGAATCTTTACTGGGTGCATTTCGACAGCCAAAAATCATGAAGGGTGCGAAATTTCTTCATGCGGACAACGAAGACTCTGATCAAACTGAGTCTTCGTTGGGGGTACATGTCAGAAAGGTACGTTTTTTCACGTTGCGGCACATTTGTTTCCACATCGTTTTGGGATCGCTTCCAGGGCTGCGTTCAGAAGTGCTGAGTGATAGCGAATGTTTTTTCCTTTGGATCCCTATACCTAATGAGTAGCGCCAACAGGAACAGGGATCCAGGGTAAAACGCGAGTAACCTGGAGATATTTGTTCTTTTTTGCAAGAGAGACAACTTATATGATTTCCGGGTTGCTTTCCAACAGAGCAAGCCCCTTCTGAAAAGGGGTCTTCTCTAAAAGTAAAGAATTTGATACCTTTCTTCTGAAAAGGGATCTACTCGAAAAGGACTTAATTGGGGAGCAAATTCTTTCCCTTTCTTCGGAAGTGTTTACTCTAAAAGGAAAGCACTAAGGAGTAAATTCTTTCATTATAGAGCTGACCTCTTTCCAGAAGGGGATTGGCGTGCAGTAAAGCAAAAAAAAAAAAAAAAAAAAGAGGAAGTTGAAATGGAGAACAATATACCAAGCAGATTACCGTGATAGCCCTAAGTATGGAAACAAACAGAGCTGAGCACACAGTGTAGACCCAGATCAGACGCCACAAATCAAGATATTCCAATATTTAAGGGTAAATAGGAATTCTAAACGTTGAATGGGTTTAGACGAGTTTTCATTGCTAAATGAAAGATAAATGAAAACTCGTCTAAATGACATGTGGGAAATCCGGGAGTCTATGATTCATACCAATCACACTTCGTCCTCTCGAGTACTTAAAATCAAACGCCATAGCAAATATACTTACCAAATCATGGAGAAATGCGACACTTCTTAACTGCAAAGAGAAGTAAGATTAATACCTTTTATCTGTTGTAACAAAATTTTATCGTACGTGTTAGTCCATAATTTCTTGCATGTATACTTTATATCAAGAAATAAACAATTCAAATATACGCTCACTGTTGATTTACGTGCATGCTTTACACGCCAGATCAATTTTACAACCATAAGGTAGACGTGTTTGTTTCTTTTGTCATTTTGTAGTGTTGCGTTTCTTTTTGAGGCCAGTATACTTAACCCATTTTAGTCTGGAGACCCCAAAAAGGGTAGTTGGCAAACAGTGCTGACCCAGAGTCTATGCCGCAAAATGTGGCGTCTGTCAGCGTCTTCACTGTTTGCAAAGAGCCATTTTCAATAGGAATATCTAAATCACTTAGCCTGACATACTTAAAATTAAATTCGACACTTCCAATATATACAGTGTGTGTATGTCGGGGGGCGGGGGGTGGGGGGGGGGGTTATTTAGTCTAAAATGGGTATTCTACTGGAGTAAATATTTATTACATAATGTGCACTATTGCACTCAATCTTATATAGCTTGAGGTCTCCATAGTTTCGTGTTAAGATTCTGCTGCTATTAAAGAATAATTTACGTGTATAGAAGGACATTACGTTCAAGAAAAACCTTGTTAAACGCTCATATATTATTTAAGCAGGGACACAGCATTTCCTGCAAGATCGCATGTCCGTCAAGCAATGACTTAGACAGGCCCTCTGATCAGAGCCATGGCTTCAAGCTCTATGGGTAGCCAAACATCCAAGCTTTCTTTGGATGGGCGGTAGAGTTTCTGCTTGGAATGTGTGAATGCGCAAGCTGATCTGCATCTTCGCTGGGCGCACATGCAATCTTGTAGGAAACGCTATGCCCCGAATCATTTGAAAATGTACGTATTGCAGGCCACAATGGTGATGGAAACGGTTTGTCTAATCTTTTACATTGTTCGAGTTATCCATAGTGGCTACTTTAGTGTCCCACAAGTGTTCTGGAAGGACACCAAGAACATCATGGTCATTAGTATTATTGCTGTAAGTACAAATAACTGAACTTTGTTACTGGGAAATAAGAAAAGTGTGTGTGTGTATGTGTGTGTGTGTTTGTTTCGTGCTCGTGCTCAAGTAAATAGTTACTACCCAGCGGGGGCACGACGTTTAAACCACATCGCATTAACGTTGATGCAACGTCATCTTCGTTGCTTCGACGTTGTATATGCGTCATGTGCCCGCTGGTCATGATTTTATGTGTATATAGGTCAATGATGTTGTTTATTGAAATTCTACCTTGAACTGTTTGAAAAAAAACAACAAAAAAACATGTAGAGAGTGGCTAATTCCACCGGTTACATGCATTCTATGATGTCGTTGTTCATATATCGTATATTTTCTATCTAAGGAGTGCTAGAAACGACAAGAACCTCTTAAAAGCAATGGTGAAGAGTAACATGACTTGTATTCTGCGGGCACACTGCATGCATGTGGTTAACATAATTATGGTTGATAACTGCTCCCCTCTTTAATTGTATGATGCTGGGTCGGTCCTCAGCCTAAATGACAGTTCCTTCCTCAGTTTCAGAAAGCTGGCACCTGACTATCAATGTCTGTGGTCAGGCCCATCGTGGTCCTGTTTGTGGTTTTCTTGTGTTCCGATTCAGATCGCTATTGAGCCATTGGCTTTGTTTCATCAAAATGGTTTTGATTACACGTGTTTCACTGAGATGTTTCACAGTTGAGGTAGAGGACCCTTATGTGGCCCAAACACATATTTGTAATTTGGGGCTGCATCAGAATTAAGGGTGAGATTTCGCGAGAATAAAGCTAGTTTCAGTCCCTTACTAACCGTTCCAAGGCGGTTCCTCTGTTGCAGGTCTTCTTTATGCGTCTGTGGTTTCATATGTGGTGTATATTTTGTTATTATCTGTTCCTCATTTCTCCTTCTTTTGGTGCCTCGGGAAGTCTGTGCTTCGTGATTGTGGCATTTCCTGGGTATCTTCACTTATATTTTTGTATTTGGAATTTGCAGTGTATAAAAGTGAATAGAAACGTTTTGCTGACAATCTACCGAATAGTATTTGTGATTCTGTGATTTCTGCAGCACCCCGGACAGACAAACTCATCCTCCTCGGGGACTTCAATTCCGGAGTGGGCACAGACCACCAGACCTGGGAAGGAGTGATTGGATCTGAAGGTGTAGGGAAGTGCAACAGCAATGGACTCCTCCTTTTAAGGAAGTGTGCGGAGCATGAATTACTGATCACCAACACAGTCCTCCGTCTACCAACTCGCAGAAAGACAACATGGATGCACCCTCGCTCCAAACACTGGCATCTCACTGACTATGTTATAGTGCGAAGGAAGGACAGACAGGATGTTAGAGTGACTAAAACTATGTGTGGTGCAGACTGTTGGACAGATCACAGGCTTGTTGTCAGCAAACTCAACCTGCGCATTCAGCCTGTACGACGACCACAAGGCTAGAAGGTGCCAAAGAAATTAGATGTCTCCAAGCTGAAACAAGACAGCAAGAGACAAGCATTCGTCAACGATCTCTGCAGCCGTTTAGATGCACTGGAACACAGTTCAGAAGATGTAGATGAGAGCTGGACAGTCTTCAGAGACACCGTTCACTCTTCAGCAATGAATTCCCTAGGGCCAGTATCTCGCAAACACCAAGATTTGTTTGATGAGAATGACAAAGAAATTCAGGGACTCCTTGAAGAGAAACACCAAAAACACAAGGCTTACCTCAGAAATACCAGCTCAGTATCTAGCAAGACTGCCTATTCAAACATATGTAAGACAGTTCAGACGAGGCTCAGAGACATGCAAGGCTCCTGGCTGAGAAAAAAAGGCTGATGAAATCCAGTCCTTTGCAGACAGAAAGGACATGAAAAAGTTCTTTGATGCACTCAAGACAGTATATGGTCCCCAGAGCTCAGGAACCACCCCACTCCTTAGTGCAGATGGAACTACTCTTCTGACTGATAAAGAAGCTATCTTGAAAAGATGGGCTGAACACTTTGATGGTGTCCTTAATCGGCCATCATCTATCAATGATGAAGCTATCAACAGACTACCACAGGTGGAATGTAATCCGCTGCTTGATGAGCTCCCAACCGTCTCTGAAACAGTGAAAGCAATAAAACTCCTGTCATCTGGCAAGGCTCCAGGATCAGGTGCAATACCTGCAGAGATCTACAAAGCAGGAGGTCCTCCAGTTTTTTCACATTATGTGGAGAAAAGAAGCCATCCCTCAAGAATTCAAGGATGCAACAGTTATCCACAGATTCAAAAGGAAAGGGAATCCTCAAGTCTGTGACAATCATCGAGGCATCTCTTTATTGTCAATTGCTGGGAAGATTCTTGCTAAGGTCCTACTGAACCGATTGAATGAACACCTAGAACGGTCAGGGCTTCTACCAGAAGGCCAGTGTGGATTCATGAAAAATAGACATGATCTTCACAGCACGACAGCTTCAAGAAAAATGCCAGGAACAGAATGTGGACCTTTACATGACCCTTGTCGACCTTACAAAAGCATTTGACAAAATTATGGCAAAGTTTGGTTGTCCTGCCAAATTCATAGCATTAGTGCGGCAGTTCCATGATGGTATGCTTGCAAGGGTTCAAAATGATGGCAAGTTTTCTGATCCATTTCCTGTGACAAATGGAGTTAAGCAAGGCTGTGTACTAGCTTCAACACTGTTCAGCATGTTACAAGATGCTTTCCAGGATGGTGACAATGGTATACCTATTAGGTATCGCTTTGACGGGAAACTTTTCAACCAAAGTTCCTCTTTGCTGATGACATGGCAAAGGGTGCTCCAACAGAAGAGAAAATGCAAAAAGGTGTGGATCAAGTATCTGATTCATGTGACAGCTATGATCTCACAATCAGCATCAAAAAGACTGAGGTAGTATATCAGCCAGCACCTGGAAAGCCTTACAAGGAGCCTACCGTCACAATGAAAGGTTAACGACTGCAAGTGGTAGACAAGTTCACCTACCTTGGAAGCACATTGTCAAGAGTTGTGATTGATGATGAAGAGAATGCTAGAATTGCCAAAGCTAGTGCAGCATTTGGCCGGCTACGTGGAAGTATTTGGGACCGAAGTGGAATCAAAGCTGGAAGTATATAGATCGGTAGTGCTGCCAACACTATTATACGCATGCGAAACTTGGACAGTTTACCAACGGCATGCCAAAAGACTGAACCACTTCCATACAAGCTGTTTTAGAAAACTTCTAAAGATCAAGTGGCAAGACAGGATTCCAGACACAGAAGTCCGGAAAAGGGCAGGGATGCAGAGTATACATACGCTTCTGAAATTGGCACAGTTAAGATGGACAGGCCATGTTACCAGAATGCCTGATGAACGTTTGCCAAAGAAAATCCTCTATGGAGAACTTCAAGTAGGAAAACGCTCCCATGGTGGTCAGAAGAAGCGATACAAGGACACCCTCAAAGCCTCCCTTAAAGACTTCAACATACCAACAGAGTCATGGGAACAGATTGCACAAGATCGTACAAAGTGGCGAGGCCTCATAAAAAGGGGAGCTGGTGAATACGAAGTAAAAAGAATCAGCGAAGCCGAGCAGAAACGTGCACAGCGGAAAGCCAGAGCTAAGCCATCACCAACAGAGCTTTCTTCCTCAGACCTCTCTTGTTCTATCTGCAACAGGCAGTTTAGAGCTAAGATTGGTCTCATCAGCCATCTTAGAACACACAAATAATAACACATCACACAGTTGATTAGGATTCATCATTGTCAGTAATGACAGACGAACAAGACCGAATAACAGACTGGTCAGATCCTGCGACGTTCATATGTTGCTTGCCGTAGGCCTAGTATTTTCTGTCATTTTATTGCGTCGATTGTTTACAGTCGAGGCATACTATACAAACGCCGAAATTCCCTTAAGACATTTGTCCACGTGATTATCATTGACCAATGTAATCAAACCACGCGTTAGATTTAGATGAAATCCAGGTACCGTTATTTAGAGCCGCGCTATTCTTGTCACTGTGGTCAGAGTGCTGTTGATAGAGGGTTATCTGTAAAACCTGGACTGGGGCATTTGGGTATAGACAAACAATGCAGACCCAGATCAGACGCCACAGAACGCAGCGTCTGATCAGGGTCTGCACTGTTTGCTTTAGTTATAGGAAGTTAAGGGTTAAATGAAACAGTCTTAAGTCACCGTTCAGAACCATTTTCCCAGTCAACACTCAGAGACAATCGACCTACCAGTGCCGTCAGTGCTTTGATTTTATTTCTTAACGGCGGTCATTTTAGGGGACTTGATATACTTGGTAAACTTCCCACCGTTTTTCACACGGTAGATAGAGTTTATGACGTCCTCTTTGTTTTTTTGCACACCACGCCTCTTCTGAAAAAGGTCTATTCTAAATGAAAAGAATTTGCTCCTGCTGGGAGCAAATTCTTTCCTTTTAGAATAGAACCTTTTCGGAAGGGAGGAAAATAATTTGGATGCAGTTATCCATTCCTTAATGTTAAAAAAAAATAACTGAGTTCTCCTGTTAAAGTGTATTGATCCCATTAATGTACATTTTAGCGGACC
This sequence comes from Anodontia alba, assembly GCA_964016985.1. Taxonomy (NCBI): domain Eukaryota; kingdom Metazoa; phylum Mollusca; class Bivalvia; order Lucinida; family Lucinidae; genus Anodontia; species Anodontia alba. The sequence continues at coordinate 117,297,738 of OZ024823.1, forward strand.
ATTATCGACATGATCTGTTTTTCACATGGTAGATAGAGTTTATGACGTCCTCTTTGCTTTCTTGCACACCACGCCTCTTCTGAAAAAGGTCTATTCTAAATGAAAAGAATTTGCTCCTGAGTTATCTCCTGTTAAAGTGTATTGATCCCATTAATGTACATTTTAGCTGACCATTATCGACATGATCTGTTACCTAATCTGGATAAATGCTGCTCCCGACAGTCATGCTGTGAGATGGTCACGTCCACTCAGGTCTTGGCTCATAATTAATTTCTCCGACGGAAAGCAGGTCAGTGCAATATTATTGATTATCTCATTTTAGTCGGGAAGCCCAAAGGACAATTGACAAAAGATGCAGACACAGATCAGAGGCCGCAGAACGCGGCGTGTGATCAGGGTCTAAACAATTTGCAATAAATACAGGAATTTCTATAAAACACAGTAGTAAAAAAAACTAACCAGACACACCGTTATTGGAAACAGACCTGTCCAAAGAGTCCACTGGACGTAGATGGGTTGACTATCTGAAAGGTAAAAGGCGTAGTGCATTTGCTTGTCGTATTCACCTCACTCCTTACCATACTTGTCCTAAAAATTGAATTAGTGCCACAGCGGGCACATGACGTTTATACAAAGTCGCATTAACGTCGATGCAACGGCATGACGTTTATACAACATCGCATTAACGTCGATGCAACGTTAACATTGGATCTGCTGGTGTGAATTGATACTAGTAATATTATGGCAAACAGTAACGACCCCATCAAGACTACGTACTCTACAGCGCCTGGTCCGGGCCCAGGCTATTTACATCTGCTCTAGGGCTGCGCTATTTAATTGGTGTTCTCATTCGGTTCATGTTGGTATGAAATGGATACCTTGGCAAACAGTGACAGCTCTGATAAGATACCGAAATCCGGACTGTTTGCTTCTGATCTGGGTCTACGCTACTTGATTGAGTGCTATTTAAAATATTTTGTTTGTTTCCTGATAAAGGCATGTCAAGCTGTGTAGGCTCCGATCAGACCCACTGTATTACTATATGTTGGCAACATTAATTCAATGATACGATAAAAAAAACATTTCATTTCAAGAGCGAGAGACGTACTGACATTTTACAGGCTGTCAGGGGCCACATTTTATGATTGTCACAGTATTAATACTATATATCTATTTATTAAACCTATCTTGGATAATAAAATGTCTATTTTGAGGAATATGGAGCCTTTAATTCAAGGGTATTGGATATTTGCGGGACATAGGATATCGCGATTTACTTAGTTGGTTATTTGAAGCAAAGGGCTCTGATATGACGAAAAATGATACCCCGACAAAAATGATAACTGTTGCAATTTTCGAATACCAGTAGCTAACAATAAAACGTCTGCTTACAGGGAAACCCCTTTTGTCTTTTTTTTTTTCTAATGTACCTACCGATTGTCTCGTATTCTCTTCCAACTTGAGACGTTCCTGCAACAAACTGGACATTCCGTACCTCGACATAAACAATGACTTTGACCCAAGATCACAATAACATCTTAGAATTAAAGCATCATTTATCGTTTTTCGTTGGGTTTTTCGTTGGGGTATTATTTCGTTGTATCTAGGCTCATATAGGTATTAATTTATTTTTTTGCAGATCCGGCGTGCGTTTCGCAACATTCGACGAACAGTTCCAGAGATAGCTAATGTCCTCGTCCTCTTCTTTTTGAATGTGTTACTCTTCGCTCTCTTGGCTGTTAAACTCTTTGGACGCAGGTTAGATGGTTCGAAAGTTCTGTGTATACCAGATTTTCATTTCATCCTTTATCTCGTTCTGGGCTTACTTAGCAGACAAAAGATTGACGACATTTTTCTTATTTTTACCCACCAAAGATGGCCTTGACATTTCATGCAAATTGGAAAAATGCCTGAAATCTCAAGGCTTATTTTATGGGAGAAATGAAAAAAAAAAAATAAAAATAAAATGCCATCTGCGTACTGGATGATACTTTGCGCATGCGCCAGATAATATGAAACCGCACATTTTGCGCACGTTCGAAGTCACATTTTTTCGTTTGACACGGCCCAGATGCAGGGCGTTAAGAGCCACCTAAATCCCGGTTTTCAAGATTCAAGTAAGAAAGGAATTATAATATTTGCAAATAGCAAAGACCTACGGCTCCTATAGCGGTAGGTGCATTCGCGCAGCCTGTGCTGTTAATTGATAAATTCTAAAGAATCAATTGGTTATGTATGTGGGCAGTAAAACAAGATTAGACTGCACAGATGCGCATGTTGGTTTGTTTTTATGCCCCGCCACCAAAAAAGTGGCGGGGTATTATGTTATTCCCTCTGAAATATTCAGTGTCCGTCCGTCCGTCAGCGCCCCCACCATTCGTCTGCCCGCAACTCCTCCTACAGTTTTAGGCCAATCCTTTTCAAACTTTACAGGCGCTTTTAGGATGGTCTGAAGATATGCATATTGTTTTTTCCAGAATCCTGAAATTATTTTTTATCACATTTTTTTCATACTTAACTTATACTTTTTTCGAGCCCTAATACTACAGAAATGTATAGGGAGTATGTACCTTGTACGCGCAACTCCTCCTACAGTTTTAGGCTAATCCTTTTGAAACTTTACAGGCGCTTTTAGGATGGTCTGTGAAGATATGCATATTGTTTTTTCAGAATCCTGAAATTATTTTTTATTACTTTTTATTGCATTTTTAACTTAGACTTTTTGGTGTGTTTTTTTTTTTTCAGTTATGAAATAACTGTTTATTGCTTCTCTTCATGTTTATTTTAGATTGTTTTCAGCCCTTATACTACAGAAGTGCATAGGGAATAAGTCCCTGTGTGGCGGGGCATAGTGCATGGCTTGCAGTTTTATTTTTTTTTTGTTGGCCGCATATGCCTGAATGTCCCTTTGCTCTTGGCGCAGCTCAGGTATTGTGTCTTTTGCTTGACCGAGTATCCATCCCTTCATAACTTTGCAAAAGTTGATTTAACCCATTAATGCTGGGTGGACTCTTCTACATCTTTATTTGAACAGGTCCGTGTCGTGTCGAAGGGTGTGTCTGGTTTGTTTATATTATTATCATCCATCACATAAATTTCTGTACCTAAGGCAAACAGTGTAGACCCTGATCAGGTGCCGCTTTCTGCGGGATCTAATCCGCACACAAAGCCTCCTTTGAAAATGAGTCTACTCTCAAAGGAAAGAATACCGCTCCTCATTGAGAGTAGATTGTTTTTAGAAGAAAGACAAAGACAAGATTGAGGAGTCGCTTATCCAGAAAGTGTATCCATTTCATTTAAAACGGTTTGGCTTATATAGACTGTGTACCAGCAAAATGGCATCGCCCAAATTTTGTAGCTATTGGCATACAAAATCTAAAACAAGAGCACATAAATGCTTGACATTTGTCTTCATTTGTAGTTCTTTGTTTACCCATTGCAGACTGAATGAACTCATCCACACTTTATATTTGATTACTCTAATTTCAATTTTAGGTATGTCAGGCTATGTAATTTAAATATTCCTAAAGAAAAATGGTTAAACTATTTACAAAGAGTAAAGACCCTGATCCGCACTGTTTGCCAATGTCCCTTTTAGGGATTTCCAGACTGTAATGGGTTAATCTGAGATATAAACCATATAACTAGTCATTGATATTGCAGGAAAGGTCTGGTCTATCCGAATAACCAACCCTACTTTAAAAACTACCTTGACAGTGTCTGGGACCTCTATGTATTGGTTACGACAGCCAATAATCCGGACGTCATGTAAGTTATCTTATTTGAAGCGAGCTTTTGAAGTTCTTGTATAGCAGGAACTGGTCGGATCTGCATGGAAGGTAATTCTTGGTATACATAAATATGTTTAAACTATCTCTGATAATGTAAATATGATATATTGTAGGTTCCTTATTTATGATATCATAAACCAGCTGTAATTTGTACTCTTTGATTTATGCAAGTATAATTCCAACTCAACAGTTACATGATCCGGTCGAGAGAAAATTGATATATTGCATTGATACGCTCGTACTTTGATAAATCCACTGAGCACGAATCTTGGAACTAGTTTCTTTGCGTAACTTGTTTAACTCGCATTTTCAACGTAAATATTGCTGAGTTGGAATTTGAATGGATTTGTTTGTTTTTCTTATTGATGTGTAAACGCCGGCGAATCACTCACGAACTTTTATGTTTTCGCTTTAATGCATCACGAAAACATGCCTATATAATTTTGACCCCCTTAAACCCCACTTTTATATAGTAAAACTGGGGTTTACAGGGGTATACATTATTTTTCTTATTTCTGCTCAAAATATAGATTGTGGGTACTCGTTAGAACCGCCTCGTCGAGGCGGTTCTAACGAGTACCCACAATCAATGTTTTGAGCAGAAATATTAAAAATTTTAGAATTTTTCATCTGAAAACTTTCATTATTTTGGTGGTAAAATTTTCAGTATATTTGAATAGGCTTGTTCTCGTAATGATCGAATGACTTCGGAGCCTTTATGCGAACCGAATGCACGACGGCGGTTCGGGCCTCAGACTCATTGACGGCCTCTTCGTAAAACTTTAACGAGTGGGTCTTGACGATATGTCTTTGACTTGGCCCGCCGTAGTTCAACTATTGGTTTTCATTTATTCTGGCATACAGTAGAATTAGCCATGATTACTCGTCTTTGTTTATTATAGTGATTAATTTGATTTTTATGTTTTCGCTTTGATGCATTGACTGAGTTGTGAGCCTTTATGCGAACCGATTTTTTTTTTATGTATTTCTGTATTAAGACATCGGGCCCAGGGCGAAGTTGACTGGCCGTAAAAGTGCTTTAACCTCCCCTCTCCCCGCCCCGCGGTTGTTTATTCTACTGACCGTTCTAAGGCGGTGGTCCCGGTGTTAGTCTTACTCTTTGTTGCTTTGTGGTTTATTCTACGAGGTGATTTGTTTTATGTCTTGCCTTGTGTTATTTTGTTCTTGTGTTTTTCAGTCATTTTAGCATTGCAATTACCTCGCTTGGGGAAGAGAGAGCTAGTCTTGGTGCTTTTCGTACGTTTGTTCGATTTGCGCTTGTTTGGTTTTGTCTGTTTCCTCTTCCTCTTGGTATCTAGGAAGGGCCGCGGTTTATACTTGTGGCACTTCCTGGACTTTTCTCTTACCTTTTTTTTTAACATAAAGCCCGATCTATAATGTTTTTTTTTGTGTGTTTTTTTTTTCACTGCGTTTGTCATCTTAACTCACATATGGTATTCTTTGTTTGTGTTGAGGTTTTACGGCCCATTCAGCCCAATAGAGTCATGTCGAGCGCGGTCAGTTTACCTAACCACACCTTTACTGGGCAGGCTTAGTCCTCTAATCGGTTAACCAGTATTGTGCACGACTGACAACTGCCCTTCTTTAATCAGCGGAAGGGAGAGAATGATCGTAGAAAATATTTTATGACCATCTCCACGAAATAATGTTGCCAACCCTGTGGGGGTCGAACTCGCAACCTCCTGATTACCAGTCGGACACGCATCCAACTACCCACTGAGGCCGGCCACATATGGTATTCAGAAAAGCGCCTCAATTAATATACTTTTTGATGCAAATTTTCAATATGATTGTTGTCTTTATTTCTTGATTTGTTATTTTTAATTGACTTGTTTTTTTTTATTATTCTATATGCTGTATTTTTTTTTTTTTTTTTTTTTAGAAAACTTGCTAACACCAACCGCACAAAACTTTAAAGCAATCTTATATAATAAATTCAGCTAATGTATATCTAAAACGTAAACCTATCAGCCAAACATACTCTTTAGCGAATGTTCGTAAGCTAGAAAGTTTTTGTTTCATAGGATGCCAGCCTACGACGAGAGTATATGGTTTGCCTTCTTCTTTGTGATATACCTTATTATCTGCTTGTATGTGTTCATGAGCATTGTGCTCGCTGCAATCTACAACAACTACAGAAATAACCTAAAGGTAATCCTATGTTTAAGACTTTCTTCTATAACAGCGTAATTATTCTTAATATTCGGACAGACAAGCCTGAGCAAACAGTGCAGAATGCGGCGTCTGATCAGGGTCTACACTGTTTGCCAACCATAGAACAGTTTTCTTTCTCTTGGTGTCATTGGTAGGCCATGTTTTGTGATCGTGGCTCTTCCCGGACATCTTCTATACTAGTGTTTTAGACCGTTGTCTGCGCATGTCATGTTCTTCGAAAACTGACCTATTGTCTGCGCATGTCATATTCTTCGAAGATTATGCCACCTAGCGGAAGATAATGGTTTTAAACACATTAAAAGGTAGTAAAATAGACTTGTTAAAATTGAGTACAAGTATTGTAAGAAGCTTGGGTACACAAATATTTACGTATTTACTTTAAACATTCGGACACTGGACAAACAGTGAAGACCCAGATCAGACACTGCAGAACTTATTTATCGGTACCTTTCCAGCATTTTTTCCAAACGTTTTTTAGACTGGAAATACATAGATGTAGTCTAACTTCTAATATTGTTCAAAAAAAAAAAAAAAAAAAATAAAACTGCAAAACATCGGGGATAAAAAAGAATGCAAGAGATCGAATTTAGAACATGCGCTCTACTGACCGCAAGTATCTGTTGGGAAAACACACGGCAAAATCAGCTGAGCTGTGTCATGGGAAAAAGACTCTTCGGTGATTCAAGCAACGTGGGGATAAAGGCCCTTATGCCATATGCGAACAGCAAAGGTCCAGATGAGCAAGCGCATTCGTGCATTCTGATCTGGGCATTCTCTGATCGTCAACAAATACAAAAGTATCCATTGATTTTGTAAAGCGGACAACAAAGGCTCAGCTCAGCCTGTGCATCAGAGCTTACGCATTGCGTTGTCTGCAAATTGTATAAGAGCCCTTTTCGTGCTTTGCGCATCAAAGTTTTACTATTTACTGTTATTACAGCATTAAATAAAGGAAATGCATTTATTTATTGTTATTGTTGAGCAGATTTTTAACGCTACCAGGCACCTGGGGTACATGGAGGCAGCGACGAATATGTTATATATATACATGCGTTTGTCCAGCCTTGCTTTCATGGATCACCCATGCACACTTGATGACGCTATCTGTTACCAAGAGCCACAATATTCACTTAATATTTAACGAAGGGCATGTCGAGTATGAGCTAGGTGTACTAATGGTCTGAGAATGTTCTCGACGCATGCGGGATTCGAACCACCGACCTTCCGCTTGTAAGTCGAGAGCACTAACCACTCGGCCAGTGACCCAGCATTTATTTGTTTTAACCCTTGTCCTGCTGAGCCCGGATATACCCCGCCTTTGCAAACAGTGTAGATCCAGATCAGTTGGCGATCTGAATCTGCACTGTTTGCCATTTAGTATCTTAATTTATATCAACAATCAAGGAATCTGGTTGGCCGACAATTAGACGTAGGCGTGCTATCTAACTTTATTCAGCATGACAAAGGTTAACACTTACCACGCTAGGGACAGATTCAGCAGACGACAAACTGATCACATTTTCCTTATTGTACATAGAAAATAGATAGGATCTGACACTTCATGCAAATTGTCTTCTTAGGAGACAATTTGCATGAAATGTCAAATCCTATTTTCTAGGAAAAATAATAAAAAATATTTCTAAATGTCGTCTGCTGAAATATTTACTCAGCGTGCAAAGTGTTAAGCGTATCCTAACATTTCGTTTTGTTTGAATTATTATGCTTTTCACATTTTGTTTATGATGTATTTATTAATTTGTTCTACAACCTCAATGTATGCAAATCTTTCCTTTTAGAGCGGGTCCTTTTTCAAGAAGGGTGTTAACCCTTAAAGCGCCAATCACAACTATTGTCGTCTGCTTTGTCTTCTGCTGGTTACTTTAAAAGTCACTTCTGCAAACAATGTGGACCCAGATCAGACTAGGAGCAGTCTGATCTGGGTCCACACTGGTTGCCTGTATGCAAAACTAGGTTTGCAAAGTTTGCAAGAATATTCAGCAGACGACATAAACAGACGACATTTTCAGATGCAGGTTTTCTTGGCGCTTTAAGGGTTAATGTTTGGAAAGCAAACAGGAAGTCACAATAATTTCTCCCTTGTAGAAAATGGTGGAACATCTGCCAACTGTATCTGTTCCTCTTAAACACCACAAGAATCTTGTACCGTAGCCATATTTGAACGGATGACGAAATGTAAACGAGAGAAATCTACATGCATAGATCCACATCCGACTGACCAATAGTAATACGCGAATTCTCCTTTGTTAACTTATATGGGCTAAATCAGCAGATGACAAATTAATTATTTTTTTCTTATTTTTTTACCAGAAAATATGATTTGATATTGCATGCAAATGGTCTCCTAAGGAGACCATTTGCATGAAATGCCAAAACCTATTTTCTGGGAAAAAATGAGAAAAACATTTCAAAGTTTTGTTTACTGAATTTTTTCCCAGCATGGGATGTGTTAAAGGCTCCATATTCCTCAAAACTGACATTTTGTATTATCCATGAAAGGTTTAATGAACTGATATATGGTATTCATACAATCATAAAATGTGGCATTTGACAGCCTGTATAATTTCAGTTAGTCTTTCGTTCTTGAGCTGGATCAAAATTGAAATGTTTTTTTAGCGTATCTCTGAATTATGGTTGCCAACATTAATTCAGAGATACAAGTAAAATCATTTCATTTCAAGAACGAGACGCTAACTGAAATTATACAGGCTATCAGATGCCACATTTAATATTTGTATGAATACTATATATCAATTTATTGTTCTTGGATAAAATAAATGTCTATTTTTGAGGAATATGCCGCCTTTAAGCTCCACTGAAATTACTGTAAATGTGATTATTTTCAGAATGAAATAAGGGATGCAGTTTTTGGCAAGAGAAAGAAATTGCGACAGGCTTTTGACATTTTAAAGATCAAACGGGATGGCAAGGAGATCATTACACACTCAATTTGGATAGCTATCATGTCACGTGTGTTACCGAAAAGAAGCAAGGAACAGTTAGATTTATTGATGGTTATTCTGGATTTAGATGGACAAAGATACATAAGTAAGATGTACTTTTATTTATCTTAAATTTATCTTGAAGAGAACGGACATAATTTCACCGGGGTTAGGGCAATTCTGTCAATTTCATTTCCATCCCTTCTGAAAAAGGATCTTCTTCAAAAGGAAAGAATTTGGTTCCCTTCGGAGCAATTTGTTTTCCCCTTAGAGTAGACACATCTTCAGAAGAGGCTTAGTGGTCTACTCTAAAAGGAAAGAATTTACTCCCTTTGGGAGCGCATTCTTTCCTTTTAGAGTAGACCCTTTTTCAGAAGGGGCTTGGTCTGCAGGAAAGTAAACAGGAAGTCATACAACTGAATTCGTTATACAATATAATCATCCATAAAATATTCCACCAGGTTATAAAGTCTGCTCATAAAATATAAATCCATCACAAATTACAAGTAAAGAAATAACCCAGTTTAAACAATTTTAGTCTGGAGTCCCCCAAAACGGTAATTGGCAAACAGTGCAGAGCAGACCCAGTCTGCACTGTTGCAGGAATTTTCATAAAATATAGTAATTATAACAAGAGGCCCACGGGCCGCTCACCTGAGTGACATAGCCAGATATGTAGATGTTATGCAACATTTTTTCCAATCCTGTCATCACAACTAATAAAAAGATCATCATTTAAGCAGTTCATAATTTTGAAGAAGAATATATGTGGCATGACAGTCAATGGAGCGTGATCATTTGAACAAACTCTCAATCATATTTCAACAGTAGGATCAGTGCGAAATTTGGTGGCAATTGGCTAAGTGGTTTCTGAAGAATCATGATTTTATACACGTAAACAGCACAGTGGTAGGGAAATATAATAAACATAAACAAGATGGCAACGGATTTCCAATCAGAATGATTATAGCTACTGTTGATCTACAAGTCACCTCGATACTTCCAGTGAACTTTGAGTCCATAGCCCTTTAGGTTCCGGAGAAAAAGTTCAAAATAGATTTTCAAGATGGCCACCATGGCCGCAATTTGGGATTTCCTATCGAAAGGATTTGAGCTATTTTTGATATGCAAATCCCCCTAATGCTTCCTACCAAGTTTCGAGTCCACTGGCCTTTCAGTTCAGAAGAAGAAGCGAAAAATAAATCTTCACGATGGCCGCCATCTTGGATTTCTGATCGGAACGATTTTAGCTATTTCTAATCTACAAGTCATCCCGATTTTCAAATCAATTGGCCCTTTGGGTCAGGATGATTAGCGAAAAAAAGAGTTTCAAGATGGCCGCCATAGTGGCTATCTTGGATTTCCGATCCAAACAATTTAAGTTATTTTATTTAGATCTACAAGTCACCCCAATGCTTCCTTCCAAGTTTCGAGTCATTTGGCCTTTCAGTTCAGAAGAAGAAGCGAAAAATAGATTTTCAAGATGGCTGATCGGAACGATTTTAGCTATTTTTGATCTACAAGTCACCTTGATGCTTCCTACTTAGTTTGGAGTCATTTGGCTTTTGGGTTCAGGAGAAGAAGCGAAAAATATATTTTCAAGATGGCCGCCATGGTGGGCATCTTTGATTTCCAATCGGAATGATTTTAGCTATTTTTGATCTACAAGTCAAACCGATGCTTCCTACCAAGTTTCAAGTCATTTGGCTTTTGGATTCAGGAGAAGTGAAAAATACATTTTCAAGATGGCTCCATGGCGGCCATCTTGGATTTCCGATCGGAATGATTTAGCTATTTTTGATCTACAAGTCACCCCAATGCTTCCTACCAAGTTTCGGGTCAGTTGGCCTTTCGGTTCAGGAGAAGAAGCGAAAAATAGATTTTCAAGATGGCGGCCATCTTGGATTTCCGATCGGAACGATTTTAGCTATTTTTGATCTACAAGTCACCCCGATGCTTCCTTCTAAGTTTGGAGTCAATTGGCATTTGGGGTTAGGAGAAGAAGCGAAAAATAGATTTTCAAGATGGCGGCCATGGCAGCCATCTTGGATTTTTGATCGGCACGATTTTAGCTATTTTTGATCCACAAGTCACCCCGATGCTTCCTACCAAATTTCGAGTCAATTGGCCTTTCGGTTCAGGAGAAGAAGCAAAAAATAGATTTTCAAGATGGCGGCCATGGCGGCCATCTTGGATTTCCGATCGGAACAATTTTAGCTATTTTTTGAATCTACAAGTCACCCAATGCTTCCTACCAAATTTCGAGTCAATTGGCCTTTCGGTTCAGGAGAAGAAGCGAAAAATAAATTTTCGAGATGGCGGCCATCTTGGATTTCCGATCGGAACGATTTTAGCTATTTTTGATCTACGTCACCCTGATGCTTCCTATTAAGTTTGGATTCAATTGGCTTTTGGGTTTAGGAGAAGAAGCGAAAAATAGATTTTCAAGATGGCCGCCATGGCGGCCATATTGGATCTCCTATCGGCACGATTTTAGATATGTTTGATCTACAAGTCACCTCGATGCTTCCTACCAAGTTTGGAGTCAATTGGCCTTTCGGTTCAGGAGAAGAAGTAAAAAATAGATTTTCAAGATGGCGGCCATGGCTTTTTTTGATCTACGAGTCACCCCAATGCTTCCTACCAAGTATCGAGTCAAGTGGCCCAAGGGTGTAGGAGGAGTAGGCTTTTAAAGCAATTGTTGAAGCCGCACGACGGACGACGGACGACGGACATTGAGTGACCACAACAGCTCACCATGAGCACTTCGTGCTAAGGCCATGAGCACTTCGTGCTAAGGTGAGCTAAAAACTAAGCAGACACCTTGATACTGGATGAAACAGACCGGTCCAAAGAGTTGTGGTAGAAGAGTCCACCCGAAGTAAATGGGTTGGTTAAATGCTTGCGGGAAACTTTCTGTTTGCTGCGGGAGGAGATATTATCAATATTTTAAACACTGTGTCTTAAAATTTAAGACTTACCGTTGTCATTGTAAGATACGCTCTCGAGGCGTTACATTTTTCAAGTTTAGTTGTAGTAAACTAAGCAGACACTCCTCTGTTGGAAATAGACCGGTCTAAAGAGTTGAGACAGAAGAGTCGATTCGGCATAAATGGGTTAAAAAGAGAGTGTGGGTAATTACCTCCTGGTCTTGAAAACTGGCCTTGGTTCCTGTCTGTTGTTTCTGTATAGCTACAAAATTTCGTAGGTCGGAAACGTGTAGGAAAAAAAACAACAAAAAAACAAACAAACAAAACAACAACAGTTTGCATGGTATTGATGGTCCTATATTATTATAAGTAGAAGCAAACCTAAATGTTGAGAAAGATTCTCGCATGCAACACGGATCGGTCATCTCCAAACATTTACTGCCTAATTGTAGTCATATTACCGAGTTTCATGGTAATTTCATGGTAGATATGAGAACAGTGTAAGCTCTTCTGAATAAACCCCATTTTCAATGACTGTTTGGATGCTTTTTATTGAGCATTATTTTTCATATATTGTTACCCCATTGTAGTCTGGAGACCCCTAAAAGTGTAATTGGCAAACAGTGCAGACCCAGATCAGACGCCACAGAATGTGGCGTCTGATCAGGGTCTCCACTGTTTGCAAATAGTCCAGTCATTTTCTCTAGGAATATCTAAATCACAGCCTGATATACCTAAAATCAAAATTAGAAGCTTCCAATATATAGTGATGGAGAGTTCATTCAGTCTACAATGGGTTAATATTGTCATAAATTGTTAATAAAGTATTTCTGTGGAAAAGAATTGTACTAAATGGCAGACAGTAATGACCCTGATCAGAATGCATCTTCATGAGCAGTCTAATCATGATCTGCACTGTCTGCACAACATAATGTTTCTGAGTTTTCAGTGTCCGAATTATTATGGAAATCGGGATGTGCTCACTTTTCAAGGGGCTCAGTGAATTTGCTCAGTATATGGGAGAAAACTATCTTGAGGCCAGTAATAAGCTTAAAATAAGCTGTTATTTCCCTTGATATAGTTTGTCTATGATGAATTTAGAGGAAAATAAATGAAAAAAGAAAAGATATAAATCACAAAAGTTGTCTCCTTTAATAGATGGTGGAAAATCTACCAGGTGTATCCGTTGCCCTTAATCATTCGAGACTGAACATTCTAGTCATATTCACGGTAGCCTTGACATGGCTATAAGTTCTTGTATTATAGAAACAAAGAGCCGGGCACTTCATTTCCTACAATATTGCACCAGCTCCGAACGAAGACTCAAATCTCGAGCAGGCTTTCCGACTGAACACACTTTGGTTTTTTGGCTACCCATAGAGTGCCCTGTGAAGACTCAGATCAGACTGCGCGGATACGCAGTCTGATCTGAGTCTTCGCTGGGCGCACATGCAATATAGTAGGAAATGCTGTACTCCGGTTCATTTATATCTCGTTCGCAACTAAATATTTTACCATCTGATCACGAAACAAATCAGAGCGAAAATAGCAAGTTTCCAAAGCCATTGTATGTTTGAATTTCCTGGCTTTAAAAATGTAAGTGAAGATACTAAGGAAACACCACAATGAAGCATATTCCGTTACATCGAAAAAAGAAAAGAAGAACAAACAATGACAAAACAAACGCTTGAAAGTGTGTCCGTTTCCTATAAGGTTAATTAGTTCATCAATTTGAGCCTCAGCATATTAATACCCAGCGAGCACATGAAGTTCATACAACGTCGCATTAACGTCGATGCAACGTCATTCAACGTCGCATGAACATCGATGCAACGTCATGACTATGTGAAAGCGACGTTGTATACGAGTAAACGTCATGATGTTGCATCGACGTGAATACGACGTTGATTAAACGTCATGATGTTGCATCGACGTTAATGTGACGTCGTGTTAACGGCATGTGCTCGCTGAGGAGAAAGGACTTTTTCGCATATGCTCGAAACAGACGTTGCATTTGCGCAGTTTGATCAAGGTCATCGCTGATAAAAATGAACAGAATACAAATACATATTTGGATTCTCCTTTTCTTCTGACAATAAATAGGGTGGCAGCTCCCTGGTTTGTCTACGTATACTGTCGCGCCACCATTTCAGCGTTTTTCAATATGGATTTACCCGTCTTATACTCGGGAATTCTGGGATATAACCCAAAGCCATGTGGAAGAAAGCTAATAAGCATTTTGCACACATACCGTTTGTCTTTCTCCCACCTTTGCCCATGTGAGAAACTTCTATCTCACATGACAACTGCAGTCCACCATTTAATCCGCTGCATGGTCCTAGGAACATCCACTTAAAGGTGGGAGAAAAAAAAATCCATCATGAGTCATTCCATGCAGGACAAGGAAATCTTACCCTCGTGGTAGGAATTTCAACCAGGACAAACCCTCAGGACAAACCTCGTCCCTGGCTGAAATTCCTACACCTCGGGTGAGATTTCCCTATCATCCATGGACACTCATGACGGATTCTTATAATCTAATGGTATAAAATATCCGATGGCAAGCGATCCTGTAGGTCATAACATTCATTGACGAGTAACTGACCCGGAAATGGTGACGCGACAGTATGTTAATACATGTACGTTCAGCAATATTAAACTTTCTCACGACAATATTTGTAAGTGTCAACTGTCGGAAAGTTATCGATTATCCGGGTCGTTTTTCCAAACATAATTAATAAGTTCATAAACCGTCATCTGTTAACTTATTGTAAAAGTCTACTTCATATGTTTGATATAATTATATAAAACATCGTTGTTGTTGTTTTTTCACACACAGATTAAATAGCAGAACTGGTGTTATAAGTTTTCAGTTTTCCAGACAAAATCTTCATACATTTAAACTACCTAACGTCAATATGTCTCATATATGTGTACAAGTGTCGAATATCAGGAAAATGTCTGGTATCCTGGCCTTATTCGAAAACAAATGCGCTGGGGCACAGTAATTCCTACAAAATGATCCGTGCGGCCAGCGAAGACTCAGATCAGCCTGCATATCCGCGGAGTTGGATCACAGTTTTTGCTGTTCGCATGAAGTAATGTTCGGATCTTGGCTTTCATAACAGCACACAGTGAAGTCTTCACTGTGTGCAGATGCCAATTTGTAGGAATTGCTGTGTACTGGCTCAAATGATGAAAAGTTGAAACTATATAATCTTAATCACCAAATATGTATAAAGTAAAAAAATAACTTCTAATCTACATTAAAACGTCAGTTTCTTTAACCATTCGTTTTGTATTGGTATGCTTTTATAGTCGAACCTCAGTAACTCAAACACCGATAGCTCGTTTCTCATGGCTAATTCGAACTCGTTTTTGAGTATTTATTTTTTCTTCCAATAACCTAAGAAAACAAACTTTTAGGGAAATTTTCTTATTTTCATGCAATTGTATGTTGTATGTACTCATTAGAATGACCTCATCGAGGCAATTCTAATGAGTACACTTAACATACCATTATTGTGTATAAGAGCGAAAAGATTTCCCTTTATTATCGCCATTTCCTTCATGACCTGGCGCCATGATTAACCGTCAGTGGCTCGAACTACCCATATCTCAAACAAATTTCCATTGTCCTAAAGATGTTCGAGCCATTGAGATTCGACCGTAGTTATCTATCAATTTAGAAACGTCATGGTCTACATATGGCGTTGTTCGCAGTAACGTACAAACTTCACTCAAAATGGCATCATTCAAAGTCAGCATAGAATCTTTCTTGATGTCTGTTACTCCTTCCCAGCAGACTGGTTAGTTTCTACTGACCGCTCCTAGGTAGTTTCTCTGTGGAAGTTCTTTTTATTTGTTCGTCGCCAGTTTCATATGTGGGGAGACATCTCTGTCAAGGGATCTACTCGAAAAGGAAAGAATTTGCTCCCCTTGGGAGCAAAATGCTTTAATTTTAGAGTGAACCCATTTTCAAGCGGGACCTAGAGGTTTAGAAATGCAAACAGGAAGTTATAAAAATGGGGGAAAATCTATCAAATGTATCTTGTCTCCTTGAAGCGCCGCAAAGTCTGAATGGTTACTCTTTTAAAAAGCGCCAAGCAAATTTGTAGCAGACGACATTCTAACTTTTTATAGAAAATAAGTCTTGATATTTCATGTGAATCGTCTCTTTTGCCGACGATTGGCATGAAATAGCAAGACTTCTTTTCTATGCAAAATAATAAGAAAAAAACTATTTAAAAGTGTCGTCTGCTGCAGTTGTAATTGGCGCTTTAAGGGTTAAATTTGCAGGCTAGTTCATAAAACTACGAGTATATATGGACATTCTAACAGAAGGATACAAGCACAAGTTATAACAAATAGAAATTTACAAATATTAATACAAGTATCGAGTCGCTAGTAAAACGTGAAAATCGACATCTGAATACCAACAAAATACTAGTACCGAGACGGTTAAAATGTAAATTATGATATGATATATGTAAGTTATGATATGATATAGTTGCAGCAATGACCATAATGGCGTAGGTCGCCGAGCAGTCTGATCAGTGCTTTCATCATTAAAACATGCCTATATAACGTTGACCCCCTTAAACCCCACTTTTATATAGTAAAACTGGGATTTGCAGGGGTATACATTATTGTTCTTATTTCTGCTTAAAATATAGATTGTGAGTGCAAAATCTGTGTTTTGAGCAAAAATACGAAAAATATCCGAATTTTTACCTGAGAATTTTCATTTTTTTTTGTGGTAAAATTTTCACTATATTTGAAAAGGCTTGTTTTCGTAATGTGACCGTGTATTCGGAGAATCCTTGTATACATAGATTTTTAATGCCGTGTGGCGGCCGTAAAAAGACTCTCCGTACTTCATCATAGTGTATTTTTTTTATTTCTATTGAGCACATTATGATATTTTGGAAAATCAAGTTCCGCTTAAGTCGTTGCTATGAGGCGTACACAACCCTGAAACCTTGTTGTTATATGAAGAGTCTCAATGAAACCGAAACTCTGCTTTTCATCGATACTGTGTTTCCAAGGACAACCTTTATCATATTTTATAATTTAATAGCTAAGTCACAGTTCCTGAACCTTGTCAATTTGCTACAAGTGCCAGTGACTGAAGTCAAGGATAGACAGACATTTTTAGAAAGGCATTTCACTAACATCTACAATTCCAAACCCAGCAGAATACTGAGGATATGCGTGAGACACAAGTAAGTAACATCGTATTTACCTTAAATATTCAGACTCTTTAAGGGAAATCGATATATTTTCATGAAAGATAATTCTAACAAAATTGTTTAGCTCTCTTCTGAAAAGGGGTTTGCTCTAAGAGGAAAGACTTTGCTCCCTCTTCTGAAAGGGGTCTACTAGAAAAGGAAAGACTTTGCTCCTTCGTCTGAAAAGGGATCTACCCTAAAAGGAAAGGATTTGCTCCCAAGGGGAGCAAATCCTTTCCTTTTTAGAGCAGATCCATTTTCAGAAGGGGATTGAAGGAAAGCAATCAAGAAGTCTGAAAAAAATTGTCTCCTTCTCAAAAATGGTGGAAAAGCTTCTAAGTGTACCCACTCACCACATTCTGTTTGCTTTCCGATGCACCAGGCCTTCCAAAAGGAGGCAATGTTTTCCTTTAGAGTAGTTCCCTTTTCCGATGGAGGACAAAACAGTTGTGACAGAGTTGTCTCATCTTGAAGTGTATTTGTCCTAGAATGTTAACAAATCAATTTGACTACTGTCCTTTCGACATCACTTGGAAAGATGTTTTTTGCTTGGCGTTTTATTTTAATTGAAAATACTTTGTTGTGATTGACCATATCTTATCAGAAACCATTTGTCTTTTTTGTTTCGGTGTTTTGTTCTGAAATATCTATCCTTAAATTCAGTTTACGGCTAAAAATTAGTCTGACCTATGCAATTTCTTTAGTAAAGTGATTTTTTAAAATTTTTTTATCAAATAAAATAGTTTTTAATTTACTCTTTTTAGCTCATTTTAAATAGTCGATGTTTCATGACAATATTAAGAAACTTTCGAAAATGTAAACAAGTGGAACTTATTGAAAGTCTGTCTCCAATTTTACATACCCGACCAATTTCTGCATAATCTGCAGCCATTTTTAAAATGGGGAAAACGAAAATAATCGATTTTTTAAACCAATGAGTAGAATAAAACTTTTTGAGCTGAGATAGTTACGACAAAAGGTTTTGCATTAAATCGTGACAAAAGTTTGCAATTAAACATCTTCTGTGTAAAGCGCCAGACAAACAACGACTTTCTGAAATACAGTCGACTCTCGTTATCTCGAATTCCAAGGGACTCACTGAAACACTTCGAGATATCCGTACCTCGACATATCAGAGTTGAGAGAGTGAGGAAAACAATAAATTGAACAACCACATTTAACAAATGAATATGTAATTTGACTCATGAAGTTAGAAATATATATATATATATATATATATATATATATATATATATATATATATATATATATATATGGAAAAGAGGAGAAATTGCTCCTTAGGAGCAATTTCTCCTTTCTTTCCACATTATTTTGTTACCTGTTGTCATAGTTTCATGTTAAAACAGGGACCAGATTTTCACTTCGAGATAAGCGGTAATTCGAAATAAGCGAGTTCGAGATAACGAGGTTCAACTGTATATCGAAAACAGTGTAATCGTTGATGTGTCTAAAACAGCTATGTGAAGAGCAAAGAGTGCAGACCCTGCACCCGCGCAGTCAGATCTTACATGACCCGAAGGCACATATCCGCATATGGAGACTCAATTGTAGAAAATATATAAATTATGAAATAAAAATCGTACGCTATATGCATATCAAGTATTTTCTTTATTGTCATTATTTTGATATTTTCACAGAACATTAATCTTTTTCACATTTCACGCAACCTAAACCAGCTTAATTTTACATGCTACAACACAACGCACTATTGGACTGAGTCCGCCTACTTACAGTCCAGTCGAATTTCAATGGCCCGAACAGCTTTGGTGCCATGTAAAGTTGTTCTAGAAATGGGTAGTTTTAGCCACTGAGGGTTAATCATAACGCCAGGACAAAAGGCAAATTTAGGGATGTCTTTTCGAATAATGATATTTTGAGTATATTCATTTGAATCGCCTCGACGAGGGGATTCTAATGAGTAAGCTCACACAACGTACATTTTCATGATAAGAAACTTCCCATAAAATGTCCCAAAATATTTGTTTTCTTTGGCTACCTAGGGATTAAAAAAAAAAAAACAAAAAACAAAAAAAAAAAAAAAAACGAGTTCAAATCAACTCATTACGAAAACACGCCTATTCAAATATATTGAGAATTTTACCACCAAAAAATGAAAATTTTCACATGAAAAATTCTGATGTTTTTTCTTATTTCTACTCAAAACATAGATTGTGGGTACTCGTTAGAACCGCCTCGGCGAGGCGGTTCTAACGAGTACCCACAATCTATGTTTTTGAGCAGCAATAAGAAAAATAAGAAAAATAATGTATACCCCTATAAACCCCAGTTTTACTATATAAATTATATAGGCATGTTTTCGTGATGTGCGGTAAACGTGCCGTCGGTCTTCGAGTCATTGAAGTTTCACTGTATGTATCTTCGTGATGTATGCGAGCTCCCGGAGCAAGGAGCTAAAATCTAATCCGGGTTCCTTTATATAATTAACAATAGCTGATGGATCTGTGAACAGGCAGCGGGGAAACTTATGCAAAAGTTAATGGAGCGACTCATTTAATATGCGTTTATTCACAGGTTTTTCAGATATTTCTTTGATTTTATGATCTTTCTCAACGCTTGGTTCATCGGGTTCGATGTTGATGAGGCGGACTGGTTCTTTCTGTGCATCTTCATGGTTGAAATTATCTGTAAACTCTACGTCTTTGGACCAAAGGAATTCTTTCTCAGGGCGTGGAATGTGTACGTAATTTAGTTCAAGACTAATACTTTTATACAGCCAACCCCCATTATAACGACTCTCGATACAATGACAAAATTCGTTGTACTGACAATTCGACTAGCACGGAAACCCTCTCTCAAGAGGTGACAGTTAATCAGAAATTATACAGGAACATTATTATTCAATACTTCAAGCACCACATGTTTTGGATTTTTGTTAGAAACGCCTCACCGAGGCGATTCTAACAAATATCCAAAACATACGTTCTAATATGAATTTAATAGGTGCTACCTATATCCGTGCGTCCAAATTATCATCACATGCTTCATAGGTGGGTTGGCCAGATCTAACTGAATTTGATTTCAGACCACGCTTGACTTCTAGTCCACTGCATGAATTGCGATATAACGTCCAAGTCAACAATATAAAAAAAAAACAGTGCAGAGACATTGCCTCCAAATCTGTGGGACTTTTATCCGATCACATGAATTGGGGTCCTGCATAGCCATGGAGGCTTTAGGCAGCCCATCTATTTCGCGGGCCCCGATGGGCGGGGGCCTTGCTTTCTGAATACCGAAAACTAGTGTATGCCAATTGCAGGTACAACGACAATATACTGTCGTTCGCTTACCTGTGTCGAAGTTTTTTTAAGATTATCGCGTGAAAAGAGCGTAAAGTCTATGTGTTATCTAAAAGTCTACATCAAAGTGCACCTTATGCACAAAACGAATCATGCTTAGCTTGTAAATAGTCGGAGAATGGATAGAAATAAAATTCGAGGTGGAGACAAAATTCAAAATGGCCGCGATCGCAAATGTCATAAGTCTCGTGATTCAACCCCTTGCAATTGGAATACTTGGCGTTATTGGCTGGTTTGTTGCTATTATCAGTACGGTCGCCGTGTCAATAGTCTCTGCCAAATCACGGAACGCTTTTTGTTTTTCAGGTTAAGCACCGAACCACCCAAATGTTTGTTGGACCATCACATTTTTGGTCACACACATCACTGGTCACATAGCTAGTCCATAGTAGTGCGTCTGCCAAACGGCTTCGCAGTTCCCGTTGGACGCACTTATACAGAAATAAATTTTAAGAATAAAACATGGCATTGCTGCATATCATTCTGCTCATTAAGAATTCTTTGCAACAGCAAATTCATTTTAATGGCAATATCTTTGGGAACAAAGGCTGTCGTTGTAATGAGTGATTGCTTTCACAAACTAAACTCATTTCATTTAATTCATATGTGATAAAAGGTGTCATTCATGTATTTTAAAATTCATTTAAATATTAGCAGAGTACACTTTGAAGTATATTATGAGCCGTAACGTGAGAAAACGTACCTTCTGACATGTGCGCCCGACGAAGACTCAAATCAGTCTGTGCACTGGCGCAAGCAGGTCAGCGTCTTCGTTGTCCGCCTGAAGCCAGTGAAGATTCTGATCAGCCTGCGCGTCGAGCAGGCTGATCTGAATCTTCCCTGGGCGCACATGTCTGACTGATGGGGACAAGTTAATCGCAACATCAGAAAACGTACCTTCTGACATGTGCGCCCAGGGAAGATTCAGATCAGCCTGCTGGACGCGCAGGCTGATCAGAATTTTCACTGGCTTCAGGCGGACAACGAAGACGCTGACCAGCTTGCGCCAGTGCACAGAATGATTTGAGTCATAGACCAATCTTTACTGATATTGTGTTGGCATATCAAATAAATATACGTATATAAACATTTGATAACTTTTTACCCATTTTCCTAGCGAATATCAAAGGAAATGTTTGGAATTAACTTTTTAGCAGGTTTGAATTTTTTATTAACAGTTACTATGTACATCTCCTTTGCATTATTCAGTCCGCCGCTCTTTTATGATCTGAAAATAGTAATATATAGGAAAAAGCGTCATGGGAAATACTTGTTAATTTATTTTGATTGTTGGAGAGAATATCACAAAATATTTTAAATTAATTTGATTCCCTGGCTCGGCACTATTATTAGCAGTCGCTATATAGACCTATTTTATAATTAGTTAAGCCATCATTCTTTCATAATTTTCATATTCGTAATCTGAACTGCTTCGAAACCGCATCCTTGAAAAGACAGATAACTGTAAGAAACTACCGCTGTGTCATTTTAACATTACAAGTAAGAAGTTTCCATGAAGTGATTCTGGATTGTTTTGCAATTAGATGTTATAGAGATATTTTATCTCATTATAAAAATTCAACTGTAAAAACCAAGTGTATATAACATAATGGAATGCTTATATAGAAATTCTGTAGGAGCTGCTTACAGGACACATACACATGTCTTTTTTTCAGATTTGATTTCTTTGTAATCGGAGCAGCAGTTGTTGCATCAGCTGTAGAATCTATAATCCATGAAGGTACGTGTAAAATGTAATGTGTAAACACGATGTCTAGCAAGTGCCACAATCACAGAACATAGCCTACCAATGAAACCAAGAGGTGGAGTAAATATACTACGATGAACAGCTCCAACGTTACAAACCAACAAAAGCAAATCAACCGGCTTCCTCTTTCTCAGCAAGGTGATTACAAAGCCAGAGAGCAAACACAATAATATAGGGATCAAACATGGATTTTCATGCATTAACATTCGCCAGGTCCCGTGGGAGGTGTTGAAAACCGAGGCCGCGGTTTTCAACACCTCCCAAGGGACCTGGCAAAATTTTAATGCATTGAAAAACCGTGTTCGATCGCTATTATTGCATAAAAACTGAAAACATTTGCTACATTTCGCGTAATTTCTTGCACTATTTTGTTTCGCCTTTTCACCGATGTCTCGCGAACGTAATTTCCACGGACTATGCTCCTAAGGCCGGGCAGTACACACCTCGTAACGGCAGCAAATCAATGGCCCCGGTACGATCATATTGAAAGTTCCGTAGCCGTGCAGTAACAGCGCGTGAATTGCCTTGTTAATACACGGCTTTTTGCCGGTTAATGCACGGCTGTTAATAAAGTGTGACACTGCTTTTTATGCAATAATAATACATTAAACAGGGAAAAAAAACAAAAAAAAAAAAAAAACAAAAAAAAAACGCAGCGTGCAGCCGTTAAGTCTCCACAAAATACATTTCACACTAGAATCACTTGCAATATTTATATTTTGTATGGCCGCCATTTTGATTATCAATAAACAGAACACATTACATAGAGGGTCATCCACTGAATCCTCATTAGAGACCATTTCAAAACGGTTAACATTTTTTTTTTTTTTGTAGAACACAAGTTCACAGTTCACATCAATTTCTGTTTCACTAATAATATAATACTTATATTTCAGGGAATTCAGAAGAACTAAGCACTTTAGACGTTCTTTTAGTTCTCAGAGTTATGCGACTGGTGAAAATCATAGGAAGTATACAAAGGTAATATGAACAAACAAAGACATTTACTCTTTCGTCGTTTCAGCAATTCCTAAAATACCAAAGTTTTGCTGATTAAATAAAGTTTAACCCCTTTACGTCGAGTGGACTACCCTTATACTCTTTGGACCGGTCTATTTCCAATAGCAGGGAATCTATGTTTTGTAGAAATTCTTTATAATGCTAATAGTGTAGACCCTGATTCTGCGGCGTCTGACCTGGGTTGGCACTGTTTGTCATTAACCATTTTCGGGGTCTCCAGACTAAAATGGGTTAATTTTGATGAGACTCTCAATCGCTTGTTGGACGAGAACATAATTATTTCTTTAAGACAACGATCTTGATTGTTGATATTACTGATAAGGGTCATAAACGTCATTGCATGTACGGATATTGGGTCTGAAGCTCAGGTCAGGGCTCTTTACCCTGGTCCTGCTGAACCCGAATATGCCCTGTCGTTGCAAGAAGTATAGATTCAAATCAGTTGGCATCTGGAGCTGCACTGTTTATCATTAAGTATGAGAATTTATATCGACAACCTAGAACAAGTAATCTGATAGGCTGAAAATTAGAAGTGGGCATGGCATCTTAATTTATTCAGCATGGCAAGGGTTAAGAAGAGAATTTTAGAAACTGAATGTATGTAAAAAGGTCATATACAAAATCTGAATACTTATTATCAATTTGACTGCATTGAAATAAGTAAAGTTAATAATACTTTCTGTTTCTTTGGCACATATTAGCTCGAACATAACATGTAAAAAATAGAGTAACGCTTTTCCGTTCAAAACAATGTGAGGTGTAGCAGTGTGCATGAGGGTTTTTGGGTCTTGGAAACACCGAACTCATAAAAAAATCGGAGTCTCCATAACGAAAACATATCAATATAATTTTTGAACCCCTTAAACCTCTTTTATATAGTAAAACTGGGGTTTACAGGAATATACTTATTTCTGCTCAAAAACATAGATTGTGGGTACTCATTAGAACCGCCTTGGCGAGGCGATTCTAACGGGTACCCACAATCTATGTTTTGAGAAGAAATTTGAAAAAAAATATCAGAGTTTTTTATCTGAAAAATTTCATTTTTGGCTGGTGAAATTTTCAATATATTTGAATAATCGTGTTTTCGTAATGCGGTCTCATGGAGACTCTTTTTATGCAGCATTGTAGTTTGCAGGGCTCCATACGCACCCCCTCCCCCACACACTATCGGCTTAAAGACATAACTAATATGAGGCCAAAAGTGATACCACTCACTAATGAATTTATTGCCTTTTTGAACTAGGCGCTATGGAAGAGAGATCAAAGACATGTAATAAAGGTGTGATTATGGGATCCCAGCAAGGGGTGGAAGAAAGGTCTTCTGAGGGGTAATGAATATTTTGGAGGGGATATTACATATTGATTAGATAAATAAGATACCAAGTCTGGTATGTTATTTTTTTTTTATTTTATTTTCATTTTTTGACTTGTTATCGTTTGTCGTATTTTTATTTACAAAGAACCTCTATCAGAATATTTTAAAAATATTTACATATGTTTTGTCAATATATAAATTCCGAGCCGATCATCAGCAATTATACACACTCTAATCCTTGATTAAAATTGTCAAATTTAAGGAATTAGATGATTGTTAAATATAAAGTAAATATATTTTAGTGGTTGCAACTGTCTCTCTTACTATTTTGTTTTTACCTTTTCAGATTTAAAGTAATATTAATGACAATAATGAATATTGGACCTTCAATTGCTACTTATGGTGGTGTTATATTTGTAAGTATAAATCCTACAGCCACACGTACAGCTTGAAGCATTGAACAAAATTCACTTTGAAATTGCAGTATATACAGACAACCCTCTTTATACCGACACTCGATACCACGACACAATTCGTTATAATGACAATTTGACTTCGATTAAGAGGTAACAATAAGTCACAAATTATGCAAAAATGTTGTATTCAATACTTATAAGGTACATATGTTATGGATATTTGTTAGTATCACCAGAGTGAGGCAACTCTAACATATATCCAAATCATATGTTCTGTGAGGAAATTAAAACAAAACAAGACCTTTATTGCATATCAATCTGCTCATTAAGTATTCTAGTATTCTGTACAACAGCAAATTCATTTAATGGCAACGTTTTTGGGAAGAAATGTAACGAGGGTTCAGGGTATACTGTACGAGATAAATTGTATAGAAGATATTCAGGAGCAGCCACCACCACAGATCATAGCCTATAATATAAAACAATTTAAATCGTAGAATACGCAATTTATTTATATAATAAGAACAATTAACATGTAATCAAAGTCAGTGAGACTGTAATATTTGCGAAACTCAGTTGCTATTCACTTGCAAGTAGGTTATCAGCAGTTTATACATTGATTTGGTCCTTCAGTTTAGGAAAAAAGTCGTATGCCGTGCAGTGATGTGTAACACTCGAAGTCATGCCGGGAATCGTTCATTGTGGCTGATCTCTTTATACAGAAATTATATATGGAGATACCCAGGAAAGGTCACAGAACACAGCCCTCCCTAGGCACCGGGTATGGGTTTAATTGCATGAAATGACTGCATCAAACAGCACGTCATTGATAACAGAACCAGCAAATGAAAAAGACAGAAAAAGCGCAAAGGAAATACGCCAAACATAACAGTTGACTCTTATATGGTCCAGAAACTGTAAAGTAAAAAAGGTAAGAGAAAAGTCCAGGGAGTGCCACAATCACAAACCGCAGCCCTTCCCAGACCCCAAGAGGAAGAGGAAACCTACAAATCTAAACAAGCACAAACCGAACAAACGTACGAAAAACACTAAGATTAGCCCTCTCTCTTCCCCAAGCGAGGTAATACTAAAAGGACTGAAAAACACAAGAACAAAATGACACACGGAAAGACATACAACAAATCGCCTCGTAGAATAAACCACAAAGCAACAAAGAGTAAGACTAACACCGGGACCACCGCCTTAGAACTGTCGGTAGAGCAAACCACCGGGGGGTTTAAAGCACTTTTACAGCTAGCTAACTTCACCCTGGGTCCCGATGCTACTCTTAATACAGAAATACATAATAAAAATTCGGTTCGCATAAAGGCTCCCAACTCAGTCAATGCATCAAAGCGAAAACATAAAAATCAAATTAATCACTATAATAAACAAAGACGGGTACTCATGGCTAATTCTACTGTATGCCAGAGTAAATGAAAACCAATAGTTGAACCACGGCGGGCCAAGCCAAAGACATATCGTCAAGCCCCAACCCACTGGTTAAAGTTTTACGAAGAGGCCGTCATTGAGTCTGAGGCCCGAACCGCCGTCGTGCAATTAAAGAGTGAAGCATAGCCATCAACAATGATTGGGTTGACAACTAGGCATGCAGTCTGCCGCATAATATCCAGGCTATAGCCAATTCTTTTTAACAACAAGTTTTCTGAATTTCTCCGAAAAGTTAGATTTACCTACAATTTTTCTAAATCTGTACACTAAGTCACCGTAAAATTCGGGTTCCGATATACCTTGTTGCAGAAGTGTTTTCAGACTGACGCTATATTTTTCTAACAAGGCACTGTGTCTGCGATAAAGTAAGTTGAACATATACAAAGCACCTGGACCTGATGGTGTGAGTGCTAGGGTACCTAAAGAACGTGGTTCTGAAAGTGCTCCTGTGTTGGCGCAATTCTTTAATGAGTCACTTGCTCAAGGGGCTGTACCAGATGACTGGCGACAAACAAATCTTTACCTGGTCTTTAAGAAAGGTGAAAAATGTGAAGCTGCTAACTATAGACCGGTGTCGCTGCAAAACCTTAGAACATATAATTGTCAGTAACATAAACAGGCATTCAGCCTTTGATAGCCTTCTTGCTGACTGTCAGCTTAGTTTTTGAAGTCAAAGGTCTTACGAAACCCAACTCGTCCAATTTTTCCATAACATTATAAATAATCTGGATGGAGCCATAAATCGCAACATAAACATACCTAAAATTATGGACTTCACAAAGGCCTTTGACAAGGTACCACACAGCAGGTATCTTTACAAATTACATTATTATGGAATAAGCAGATCCACCTATAACCCAGCTAGCATTCTACGTAAATCTATATCGGGCCGTCATCGGCCCGTCAGCTACCCTGACGGGCCGATGACGGCCCGATATAGATTTACGTAGAATGCTGACTGGGAAGTAGATTAGTTCATAGCTCTCTGGGCGATCACAACAAGAAGTATCAGATGGTCAAGTCTCAGATTCCGTCCCAGTCCTGTCTGGTGTCCCTAAAGGTTTGGTCCACGGACCAGTCCTTTTTCTGTTTTTTATTAATGACCTTCCGGACAATATCAGGTCTTCTGTTTCATCTTTTTGCTAATGGCTCTGAGTTATTAAGGAATATCCGATCCACTGTTGACTGTGAAATGCTGCAGAGAGACCTGAACAGCTTAGTGAAATGGAAGCCCATGTCACTCACATTTCACTCGGTATCCCGTTGACAAGCAAAAAGCATTCGATTATACCCTCCGTGAATAAATATTTGAACAAGTTCAGTCTGCCAAATACTTTGATATAACTATCACTGACAATTGGAGTCAACATATATTTGAGGTCACTTAAAAGCAACTAGGACTTTGGCATTTGCACCTAGGCAAACAAAGGAAGTTGTATACAAAACATTGGTACGACCTCAAGTAGAGTGTGCAACTCTTATTTCGCATCCATATCTTAGAACTCAGATGCAGCAAATAGAGAAGGTGCAGAGGACGGCTGCCAAGTGGACCTGCAAGAAACGGCGAAACATAAGTAGCGTGGACAGTAAGCTCAGTGAATTGGAGTGGCCATCCCTGGAGACCAGTCGGGAGCAGCCCTCTTTAACCTTCTTTCACAAGATACACTTTGGTATAGTGTATATAGATGAAGAGAAATACTTGACCCCGCACCCTGTTTGAGAAAAACTAGGGCATTTCAGCCTCATGAATTTCAATATTGTAGGTATCCTGCATATAGTGATGCCCTAAAAATCGTTTATTTTTTTTATCAGAACTGTTTCATATTGGAATAGTCTCCCTTCTTCTGCGATTGGTGCACCAACTGCAGAGGATTTTAAGGCTCTTATTTAGGGTATTTATGCGGAGGTATGTGTTTTACTGTAAAAGTTCTTTAACTCCTCACGGTAGTTTATATTACTGGCCGTTCTAAGACGGTGGTCCCGTTATTGCTCTTACTCTGTGTAGCTTTATGGCTATTCTACGAGGCGATTTATAATGTCTTGCCTTGCGTTTTGTCCTGTGTTTTTCAGCCCTTTTAGCATTTAGGATGAGAAAGCTGGTCTGTGTACTTTTCGTCCGTTTGTTTGTTTTGCGCTTGTTGGTTTGTGTCTCTTGGTGTCAGGGATTGGCTGCGACTTATGATTATGGCACTCCCTGAACTTTTCTTTTTACCTTTTAACCTGCCTCTGTGTTGCTTCTTGTAAATTTAGTTTAAATGGTCTATCTAGTTAATGATTACTCTTTTTTTAGCTAAATTCTACAGTTAGCCTTGCACATCCCACCTGAGGTAATGACCAGAACTGATCGGTCTCAGTATCATAGGAAGCAAAGTACTGCACCAGAAATACCGTCATAGAACGGTCAACAATAAAACCGCTGGGTGCTTATATCTGGTTGTTTGGATACCCGAGTCTTGCCCTTATACATGCTACAGTTCCAGCTATACACATTTATTTGGTACGTGGAGGCGTTCCATAACTGGATCAATACAGACAAAAGAAACAATATGAATTAACTTATCATCACTATGGTAAAACAAAGATGAGGACTGGACTACAAACCGAAAATCAGAGCTAGAGAAAAATGCCAATGTGTAGGCTGATTTGAGTCGACTTTTGGCGCACACGTCAGAGGCACGTTTTCTTATGTTGCGCTTCATAAAATGCCTCCTAGCGGGCACATGACGTTTATCCAACGTCGCATTAATGTCGATGCAACGTCAAGACGTTGCATCGACGTCAATGCAATGTTGTATAAACGTCTTTACAAATCATCAACGTCAAAGCGATGTTGTATAAACGTCATGGCGATGCATCGACGTCAGTGCGACTGTGTAAACGACATGACGTTGCATCGACGTCAGTATGACGTTATATAAACGTAATGATGTTGAATCGACGTCAATGCAATGTTGTATGAACGCCATGTGGCCACTGGGCTATTATTTTGTGTATTTTGTTTCAGGTTCTGTACTATACATTTGCTATTATTGGTATGGAGATATTTCAAGGTCTGGTACACTTTCATGGTTACAACGAGACGGACCCTAGCCTCAAGTTCTGTGGCAATCCTGCACTCAACAACAGCATCTTCTATCGTGCTCACTATTGCAAAAACAACTTTAATGATCTCTTTAATTCCTTCGTTGTCATGTTTGAACTGACGGTTGTCAATCAGTGGCATGGTATCCTTTGAACAAAAGCACCGATACCGAAGTCAGTCTAGGGTGAATGGATAAGGGATGCAACTGGCAAAATTGTTTTTTGCGCCCTGCTGAAAAGGGGTCTACTTTAAAAGGAAATAATTTGCTTTGAGCAAATTAATTCCTTTTAGAGTAGACCATTTTAGAGAGGACCGCTCTTCTGGTAAGAGGTCTACTCTAAAAGGAATGACTTCCCTTGGTAGTTATTTTTTTAAATACCCCTTTTCAATAGTGTATTTTTGTATAAGAAAGCCAAAAGAAAGTCACAAAATTTATCTGCCTTGTCAAAACCGGTCGAAACTCCACACGGTGTTTCCATTTACCTTAAATATTTCCTTCTTATTCTTAATTTATTTAATAGTTGAAGACAAGTCAGTGACTTGATATAAATCTGCATATAGTTTTACCACTTGTTTGATTTTATTCGTACAGGTCTGTTTTTATTTTGATGAAAATTTGTTTAGATATGCACTAATAAATACCTTACGATTCCATTAGGCTAGTTAAAGGAAACATAAACTTCCGTATTAGGAAATGTAGGTACTGTAGTAAATAACATGTTTATGCTGCTTCTTAGTAATGATAGCTTAAAATAATCGTTGTAAATATACATATAACTCTACCACATTTAGTGTGCTGGGCCCAGTTGTTCAAAACATTGTTAGCTTAACAAGCGTATTAGTGGCAAAATCATTAACTCTTGTAGCTAAGGTATTTTCAAATACATTGATATTTTGCTGCAAAAATGTGTGTAGCTTTTGCATGCAGCAAAAAATATCAATGTATTGCCATATTTCGAGATAGCTTTTTTAACGTCACGTCAGCTAACAAGTTCGTTAAGTTTTGAACAACTGGACCCTGGTCACACGAACGTGTCTTTAACTAGTCTTTTTGACAGCAGTTAATTAACCCAATTATATAAGAAAGTTATTGAAGCGCAAATATCAGCAAGCAATACCAGCACACACAAGAAGCGTTGCATACATTAAAACAATGACTCGAACATCGATTGCTGGTTCGAATTCGTTTTTTAGTCCATAGGAAATTCTTCTGATAACTCGAGAAAACAAACATTTAACGACAGCTTTTGAAAGTTTCTTATCATAAAAATGTATGTTATGTGCAATCATATGCTAATAAGCATGTACAACATACCATTATTTTATAGAAGATAGAAAAGACGGCCCTAAATTATTTCCATTTACCTCCTGACATCGCGCTTTGATTAACCATCAGTGACTCGAACTACCGATGTCTACAACAAATTTCCATGGTCCAAAAGATGTGCGAGCCATCGAAGCACGACTGTATGTAATGATTATCAAGTATAGATTCCTTAACAAAAATAAGTGATAACATCTGGTTTCGTGTTTGTCACCAACAAGGCTGCCAGGCTTTACTTTATTTTGTTTCACCTCACTTGTGTTGTGATAGTGTTAAAGTAAGTATATTTGGCTTTCTTTCTAATATTATAGTACTGCTTTTATTAATAATTGTTCTGTACTATACTTCACTTAGACTTTTATTTCTTACTAGAGTTCATCATACTATAGGTTTTCTTCTCCTTTGGAATTACTGAGTCCGTTTTGTGTATTTTCGAAAATATTCTTCTCAACATGCGGCAAAATGGTATGGGCAGAGTTTCATATTACATTATGGTCATGCAGACGCATTTAACCATGTCTGCTATTTTCAATGTATTGATGTGTTCCTTACTTTCAAATGATTCCTATTTACGCTATTTTTGCTAGGTACTCATGAATGTATGGATGTTGGCATTTTGTGTTCACGCATATTAATAATAATAATAATAATAATCATAATAATAATAATAATAATAATAATTATAATAAAAACATGAGTGCTCGGAAGCGGGCTAAGACGAAACAAGTGAACAAGCGTACAAGTAAATGATCGGAGTACCGTGTGTCAATGGCGCTCTTGCATTTTTTTTCTAGTAATAGCTTAGTGTACAGATATCTTTTGTCCATTTCAGTAAATATGACATTTGTATTGGGTGGTAATAACTGCATGAAACGTCAAAAAGATTGGCTTTGGAAACAACTACAGATTAGAAAATGGGAGTTTCACAAATGCAAGTCTCACTTTAACTCAACTTCTTGGATAATCTGATTGCAAAGATTTTATTTCATAGATTCGAAAGCCCATTGTTTCTAAATACATCTTTCTATTTCAGTATCTTCGTGGCGTTTATCTTGGAGGCGTTCATTTTAGAGTATTCACTACAGAAAACTGGGAAACTTGAATCGGTTGTGGAGTCCAAAATAAAAGGACTTGGTCTTGGAATCGGACAGTACGTCAGAACATTACTTTTTCATAAACATCTTACCTCGATGTCTTTGTCTCCCCAATGATCGATCCTTCTTAGTATTTTCTCAAGTAGCCCCCAACCCCAAGCGGGCACAGGATGTTCATACAACTTCGCATTAACGTCGATGCAACGTCATGACGTTCATCGACGTTAATGCGACGTTGTATAAACGCCATGTGCCCACTGGGCCAAGTTTGAATACGTATATTCTTTATATTCCTCAATGAGAAAAAGCCTTCTAATATAGTATAGTCTTCCCAAGGCATGCATTGAGTGTCACAGTCACAGAGGACCGTCTACCCTCGATGCCAGGAGAAAGCGCAAAAACAAGACATCCACAGCCAGAATACATAGCTTAACAACTAGGCCAATCGACCAGCTCCCTCTGTCTGATCATCACAAAGCTAGTTAAGACAGAATAAACACAAGAACAAGGCAACACACAGGTCGGAACAAAAATAACTCCACAGGCAGGTGCCACAAACTAATACAGATATAAAAATTGTTAGAACCACGGATCGAATATCTGCTCCGCCCCCCAACCCCTCCCTCACCCAACACAAAAAAAAAAGAAAAAAAAAAAAGAAAAAACGACCATTATAACATGTACAAAATGAACACACTGTACACACGCAGTGTTCAGAATAAAATGATAAAGTGATCACTGTGTCATTTACTGATAGACAACGGTTCTGTATTTGCATGCAGAGTCCATAAGAGCAAGGCCATATTAATGAATGAGCCAGCACATGACAAAACCAACAAAATGGCATGTGCGCACAGCGAAGACTCAGATCAGCCTGGGCATCCACCCAGTCTGATCAGAGTCTTTGTTGTGCGCTCAATGTGTAGCTAAGGACCTAAGCTTTCATCATGCGGGCTGCAAAGACTCTAATCAGACTGGGCGGATGCCCAGGCTGATCTGTCTTCGCTGGGCGCACATGTCATTTTGTTGGTTTTGTCATGCGCTTGCTCAAATGCATTCCGGATCAAAACGGACACACGATTTAACGAGACTGAATACTCTTGGCCTAATTCTGGCGTTTTTACAAGGAAGACAACTTTTGTAACTTCCTGTTTGCCTTTCTGCACACCAGTCCACTTCGGAAAAGAGGTCCACTCTAAAAGAAAAGGGCGCAAATAGTTCCGTTGTAGGACAGACCTTTTTCAGAAAGAAGGAAAATTAATTTTGACAGATTTGCCTCCCCTTAAATCCATTCCGCTTTAGAGGACCGTTAAGTCGCAAAACCACAACCGTAATCCAAGGGATCGAAAGAAAATATGTATGTGAGACGCTATAGTACGAAGCGCAAGCAAAACTTGGAAAATTATTGCAGAAATAAAAATGGAAGGAAAATACAAAAGAAGAACCATATTGGAACAATTTGCAGTACTGAGCGTCATACACCGGTTGTAAAGGCTGTTGCAGCTCTTTGTGCGTCGGTGTTTTTATATGTGGTGTTTGTTTTATCATTGTGTGTTTCTTATTTCTCCTTTTTTTGTTACCTCGGGAAGGTCGCATTTCTTTCTTTCTTGATTATGGCTTTTCCTGGATATCTTCAAATATATTTTACGTATTCACAAACTTCCTAAATTTTGACTGTGTTGTACATGTACATTACATAGTTATATATACTCTTCTTCAGGGTACCTAAAGCAGTGCCTATTCGATCACAACAGGGAGACCAGATGGAGCTTGTTACTAACGAAGAGAAACCAGGACAGAGTACTCCGCCCTTAAGGGACAGTGACGAGGAATCTGACACTGATAGTATCCCAGACCTGTCTGGTGAACAGGGGCTTAGGTTCCATCTTAAGAAGAAAGGTTAGAAACACAGTAGAGACCCAGCGAGCACATGACGTTTGTACCATGTCGCATCAACGTCGATGCAACGTCTTGACGTTTATACAACGACGCATCAAAGACGACTTTTATACAACGTCACATTAACTTCGATGCAACGTCATGACGTTTATTGAACTTTGCGTCAAAGGCGATATAACGTCATGACGTTTATACAACAACGTATTAACATCGATGCAACGTAATGACGTTTATATAGAGGATCTTACATGGGTGGTCATTTCATATGACATTTATGAAACGTGCCTTCGGCGAGTTTCATAAATTTCATATGAAATGACAACGAGTTTAAGATTCTGTTTATCATATGACCATTTTAAATTGGATTTTATTGTCCTTAAAGTTGACAATTGTTCAACAGAAAATGCATGGTTGACATGGACGTCTTTTTGTCGTTACTTGTTCCCGCCAAAGTGTTACGTAACGTGTGATCATACGATTTTATGACATGACGCTACACCACTAAATAACAGCGGCGTCATATGATAAACTACGTGACGTCATGACGTTCCATCGACGATGCGACGTTTTCTCATCGTTGCGTGTCAGCTGGGGAAGATGTCCACCAGTAACTATAATCACAGAGCATAGCCTACCGATGACAACAAGAGGAAGAGCAAACAAACCAAGACAGACAGTACACAAGCCACAAACCAAAGAAAAGCAAACCAGCTGCCTCTTTCCCAACACGGTGAAAACAGAAATGAATTAGATTTTTATGAAGTTATCCATGTTTCTATGCATAGTTATTTAGTAATGACCCTCGGGGGGGGGGGGGTAACTTCCTATATATGGCATAGTACGGATGTGCGTGCCCTATATCCCCCTTTTTCAGCGCTGCCAGGTATATGATTGGGCCCCTTTTTTCAACAAAAAGTATATGAATAGCCCGATTTTTCTGGATTCCAATGTGAAAGTCCCCATTTTTCTGACATCCTGGTATTTGCACATATTTTTCGCTCACAGATTTTTCGAGGCTGCTTATCCTTTTTGTATTACATAAATTGACTATGATATTTGAGTAATAACTAGCAAAAAATGGGTTCCAAAAATCAAAGGGCAGTAATTGAATAGGTCAACATTTTGGATGATCAAGTATATGAATGGGTCCGTTTTTTCGAATGCCAGGTATATGAATGGGATAGGTTTTGATATACTGGCTCGCACACCCGTACCAAAATTACCCCTAAGTTACCCCTAACCCCCCCCCCCCCCCCGCCCACACGTAATGATCGACAAAACAAAACGATGTATTAAGGTGACT
The DNA here is from genome assembly GCA_964016985.1 of Anodontia alba. Classification (NCBI taxonomy): domain Eukaryota; kingdom Metazoa; phylum Mollusca; class Bivalvia; order Lucinida; family Lucinidae; genus Anodontia; species Anodontia alba. Next base: position 117,332,860 of record OZ024823.1, read on the forward strand.
GGGTAAATTGCCAAGACAAATCACTATGATCTGGAAGTATGTACATCCCACCCTTCTAGCCTAGACTGGGTGCAGAAAGTCACTAAACTCACTCCCTTATAAAAGATGGTGGAAATCTAACAAGGTATCAACTCCGCTTAATAACCCGCTTTCTAACTGTCGCCTACCGCAGGGTCTATGGCAATGATTGAAAAGACCATAAAAACACACCTGTACTAATAAATTTAGCTGAAATGTTGGGACACTTCACTTCTCACGATACATATACTTGAAGTATTGTTATCGATGCGTCTGAAAACAGCTGGATGAGTGGTAGACCCTAAATAGATTACGCGTTCTGCGGCATCTCACAAGCCTACCTAGCCCAATACTTAATTTAACCCTTGTCCTGCTGAACCCGGATATATACTGCATTTGCAAACAGTGTAGATCCAGATCAGTTGGCTTCTGAAGAAGCCAACTGATCTGAATCTGCACTGTTTGCCATTAAGTATGTGAATTTATAGCAACAATTCAGATCAAGTATTCTGATTGGCTGAAAATTAGAAGTAGGCGTGGTAATTCATTCAGCAGGACAAGGGTTAATAGGGTAAATAAGGCCACAATCACAGGTCACAACTTTATTCAAAGCACCAAACATGGTCGTTTAAGCTAACAAACACAAACATTAGATAGATAGCAAATAAAAAAAATAGCACAAATAAAACAAGTCTGATTCATCGCAGGCTTTTATGGCACAATAAAGTATTTTTCTGTAATAATCTTAGCGCATGTTTTTTAGTTTACATTCATTTTCTATTAAAAACAAAATCTGAACAGTTGCCTTAAGAAACAAAGAAAATTAAGTTTCCTCATATGCAACAATGTAGTTTGCGAATCTACATACGCACCCCTCGCCCCACGCGCACCCCGACTTGTACCGGCGGTATTCGATTTTCAAAGAAAGCAAAACGGACTCTATGACCCCAACGGGAATTAATATAAACTGCACTATGATAAAGTACAGGGAAATGTTTTACGTCAGCCACACGCCATTTAATTAACCCTTGTCCTGCTGAACCCGGATATACACTGCCTTTGCAAACAGTGTAGATCCAGATCAGTTGGCTTCTGAAGAAGCCAATTGATCTGGATCTGCACTGTTTGCCATTAAGTATGTAAATTTATAGCAACATTCCGGATCAAGCAATCTGAATGGCTGAAAATTAGAAGTAGGCGTGGCATCTTAATTTATATAGCAGGACAAGGGTTAACACAAGCTGCTGTGAAGTAAAATAAAAATCTAAAATGTTGCCTTTAAAACAAAGAGCACACAAAAGAACGAAGACATGAAACAAAGTCATTTAACAGTATGATAATGCCCGGCCCCATATAGCCAAAATTTGACGTAACTTTATGGCTAACCATAACCAGCTCGATTAGTCACCATATAGTCCAGATGTGTCCCCGATTAAGCATGGGACGAACTGGACAGAAGGGTACGTAGGCGCCGGATTACCCCAGACACTCTCACCCATTTGAGAAATGCATTGTCAGAAGGATAGAACAACATTCCAATGAGGAGGATTGATGCATTAATGAACTCCATGCCGTGGATAATAAGGGCAATACCAGATACTGATTAATTCAATTCAGTTGATTTTTCATTTACAACTATGCGAGTACCTTCCAATGCGTTTCACTTACTGATGAGCTTTTAGTCACAAACCAATGAATTTGTAAACTTTGTTTTATCATGGCGTTGCTTTAAAACCATATGGAATAGTTTTGATGCATTTTAAAATTTATTTTAATTCAGCATAAAAGTTTACCCTGCGTTTCCTTTTCACTTCAGTATATTAACCTTTGTCATGCTGAATACATTAAGCTGTCATGCCCACATCTAATTTTCAATCAATCAGTTTACTTGATCCAGGTTGTTCATACAAATTCAAATACTGAATGGCAAACAGTGCTGATCCAGATCAATTGGCTTCTTCAGAAGCAAATACATAGACAAACAGTGCAGATTCAGCATGATCAGTCGGCTTCTTCAGAAGCCAACTCCAGCTGATTTGGAGCTACACTGTTTGTATATCCGGGTTCAGCAGGACAGGACAAGGGTTGACATGGATTTGAAAACGTTTTGTCGTAGTTTTCCACCTAAAACCATCCCAGTTTCTAAACATTAAAATGCAATATTTGATAATACGAACGACACTAAAAGACAGACGAGGTTTAGCAACATTGTTTATTTTTTGGCAAAGAAAATTCTTCTGAAATGGTAAATATAATTATTCCCTATGTAGGGATCTACCTTATTATAGAAGAGGCTGGGTCAGAACTTTATTGTTTTAAACCTGGGCCCAGTTGTCCGAAACTAACGGTGTCGTTAGTTAACGTATCGTTAAATATTTGATCATTCAATATGGCATATACGCTAATATTTTTGTTGAAAAAAATGTGAATAGCTACAAAAGCTACTCATATTTTTTTTTCAGCAAAAAATCCTGTGAATTAGATATTGTACTTACTAGAACAGTTAACATTTTGACCAATAATGAGCTCGTGAAGATAACGATGCTTTGAATAACTTAGCCCAGCCTTTTTTTGTTTTGTTTTTGCCTTAATGTACTTTACCACCTAACTATTACTCATTTACCGTATTGTATGGTGAAAATGCCATCGCAACGTTGCCCTAGATAAGAGGGTTATGAAGATAGATGTTCTGTTTCTCCTCAAAACATGGTTTGCTGTGGGTACTCGTTAGAAAAGCTTCGAGGAGGCGTTCCCACAACATATTTATGTGAAGAAATGAAAAAATACAATAAAGTAAAAAATAATAATAAATAAAAAAATCGCTTATCTAGAGTTATGATTTCGACGTATGCATTATACACAGACTTGTTTTACTAGAAGGTCAGACAAATAGTCCTCATATCTTGGCTGCTAATTGTCCATTGGAGGAAGTTAAATAGTCCGCGTCAAGCGAAAGAAAAGTGCCTTCGAGCATGCGCAAAATGTGCGGATTCACATCATCCTGCACATGCGCAGTCCCATACAGGCATTTTCTCTCCATTAAACATTTTATAGTATCGAGATTCTGTTTGGGGACAGAGAAGGCTGTGATCAGACTGCGCTTCCGCGCAGTCTGTTCTGGGCCTTCGCTGTCCACACATGGCCCAAAGGTACATATTCGTTTGGTGGGGTGAGATAGAATGTTTGTATTGGTATTTATTTCAGGTCGCAAGAAGGTGGAAGTTTTATTACAGCAGATGTTTGAAGGTGAAATCCCAGACGATGAAATAGAGGAACAAATAGTGAAACCAAGGGCAGTTACTCTGGATTCCATCACGTGATGAGCTGGTTACCAGCCACCTGAAAAAAAAACTGTGTTATGGGCTATTCCCAGCAAACACATAACGTTGTAACAACGTCGATACGACGTTGTTACAACATTGTGTCAGAACCGGGAATTATCAAGGAAGACTTTTATGGCAGACAGCCAATGGGCTGAAAACCATCCTTTAAATGCATTACTACTTAATTGTTTTATTTACTTTAAGAGGTGCAGCGACACTATATAGTTCTAAATACTGAGGCTGAAACCTTAACTTTTGTTTTTAAGTTAAGCATTGAACAGAAAGAAATAGCAAATGCAATTTGTTGTTGATTTATACTATTAATTTATTATAGTTTGACCACGGAAAATTGTCATTTCTATCGACTACTCAGGAGACGGTCGCGAAAGGATTCCAAACCCTTCATTCAAGGAAAGTCAGAAATATTTGTTGTTCGTGACTTTGGGGCGGATGGGTTTATTGTTTCGTGTTGTCTGTCTCTCGGCAACAATAGTATTTTTACGGTGGGTTAAAGTTTTGCATAAACTATGATACTGACAAATTCTAGATAGGGGTTGTAACGTTCTTCCTACGTACTTAAATACAAATATGTGGACAAAAGTACATACGAGGGTGGATCAAAAAGTACGTGAACTTTCGTTACAGTAATTTTGTTTTTACAGATAATGAGATCAAATATACATAGTAATTATATATCGGCATTTTTCTATATGTCTGTTAACTTTGGGTACGATAGGTCCAGTGGGTCTCCCATAGCAACCATTCTTAAATGGTTAGTGTAGTGGTACCGGCGCACGGTAACGACGTCAAGATGACGTTTCGACGTTGACTACTTACGTTGCAAGTCAGCGCTTTTCAAAGTACTCGCCTCTACACTCAACACACTTCCTGTGTCGCTCCACCCACTTGCTAAACACCTTCTGATACCACGCTGAGTCGAACTGACGAATGATGCCATGTGTTGAGTATGTAAGCTCCTCCAGCGACGTAAATCTTCGTCCCTTGAGCTGTGCTTTAATTTCCGGGAAAACGGCAAAGTCCATGGGAGCCAGGTCCGGGGAATAAGGGCTGTGGTCGATAGTCTTTAATCCCATCAGGTCGAGTTCAAGCCGGGTGGTGTCCGCCCTGTGTGCCGGGGCATTATCCTGGTGAAGAATATATCTCTCGATCGGAATGCCGGGCCTCTTCTTCTGCAGTGCGTGTATCAGGTCACGTCTGAGAACCTGAAAAACATGAAATCGAATACCCAGATTTATTCATTTGAAAACAAACCTGCCGGCCCTGAAAAGAAGAACATTTATTAGAAATGTTAAATGTTTTAATTATAGTTCATTTGTTAATAAAAATAGTAAGGAAAATGTTTTTTACCTTAGAATAGTAGTCGGCATTCACCGTCTGGTCCTTAGGCACGGAATGGCACAGCAGCATACCCCGTCTGTCCATAAACATGATAAACATGTACTTGCCTCCGGACCGGCTGACCCTGGCCTTCTGTGGGGGTGGGGATGAATTTCTCTTCCACACAGAGGACTGCTGCTTCGTCTCTGGGTCGTAAAACCAGAGCCACGTCTCGTCTGTAGTTATAATTCTGTCGAGGAAAGCGTCTCCGTGCCTCTCATACTGCCGTAGGAAAGACAGAGAATCTTGAACACGTCGTTCCTTTTCTGCATTTTTTAGTAATCTCGGCACCCAGCGCGCATGAACCTTTGACATCTTCAGCTGGTTTCTCAAAATCGAGTGGACGCTGCCATAACTAACGCCTACTTTTGTTGAAATGTCACTAACAGTCAATCTATGGTCCTCCTCGATAAGGCTCTTCACTGCCGCTACTGTCCCAGCGTTCACGATTCGTTTCCGTCCTCTCCCAGTGTCGTCTTTTAGAGACTCCCTACCCTCCGAAAATCTTTTATGCCACTTAAAAACAAGAGATCTGCTTACATTTGAAGATCGATTAGCATCCTTCATCATTTTCATCGTCTCTGTTGGTGTTTTTCCTAGGTCCACACAAAACTTTATTATTGCACGGATCTCTTCCTGCGCCGGTGCCGCCATTTTGACCTTACGATTTCCACGTACGCCTTAAGTTTACTGGCTGTATATTCTAAAGTACCCAACGGATGACGCTCAAATTTGCAACGACGTTAAATATGACGTCAACACATAAGCAGACGACGTTTAGTATAGTTTGGCGCTAATTTAGGGAGTCAAGAGAGATATTAACACTACGCAGTGCAGTCAAGAAATGGGTTGCGCCGGGGGTACCTACCCAGGACTATTAAAACTTGAATTTTGTTAAACACAAGTATAATACATCAATGTAAACCCTATGATCCTTTTAACATTTAATTGTTTAATACGTGTGGAAAATTTTATCGATTTACGTTGAGTAGTTTTAAAGTTATAATAAAAGTCCACGTATTTTTTGATACACCCTCGTATTTGTCACATTGTACGTCGCCGTTGTGTCAAAATTATTGTGAACCCCTTTTGTAAAGGGGTCTACTCTAAATGAAAGAATTTGCTCCTTCAGGGTGGTCCTGGCGTTGTTCTTATTCTTTGTAGCTTTGTGGTTCCCACATTGCTTTCTGTGTTTCTCTTATTACGTGTTGTGATGCTAGCATTGTGGCCACCGTCTTCAATAGCTGCCCATTTTGCTTTCTGTTTTACTAGTTGTATTGTTGTGCTAGCATTTTGGTCACTTTCAACAGCTGCCCATTTTGCTTTCTGTTTTACTAGTAGTGATTAAGAGTGACATCGGGACTCGGGGTGAAGTTGGCTGGCCGTAAAAGTGTAAAAGCAAAGTGTAAACACAGAAAGCAATGTGGGAACCACAAAGCTACAAAGAATAAGAACAACACCAGGACAACGCCTTAGAACGGTCAGTAGAACAAACTACCAGGGGGTTTAAAGCACTTCATGTTTTAGTTACCATCATATTTTTCTTATCTTAACCCTTTCACGCCTGAGTTTCTGAAGTGGACACTTCCAGCTTTGAATTTCGAATATAGGGATCAAACATGGTTTTTCATGCATTAATATTCGCCAGGTCTTGTGGGAGGTGTTGAAAACCGAGGCCGAAGGCCGCGGTTTTCAACACTTCCCAAGGGACCTGGCGAATATTAATGCATTGCAAAACCATGTTCGATCGCTATTATTGCATAAAAATTGAAAACATTTGCAACATTTTGCGTTATATCTTGCACTATTTTGTTTCGCCTATTCACCGATGTTGCACAAACGCAATTTCCACGTACTATTCTTGTTCTAGGGCAGGGCAGTACAGATCTCGTGACGGCAGCTATTCTGTGGCCCGGTATGAGCATATGTGATGCACGTAATGAAAAAATTAGATTGAATTAAGAAACCAAAACGAAACATTGCACCATGTAGGCGCGGCTTTGAACGAATCATGTGCCATTCTGGTTGAATTTGACTGAAGGGACAGTGCATTAAATCGCATATTTCATCATTGTAAGTGTATTTTATGAAAACTCTTGGTAATATAATGCATGAATAGATTTCTTATGTGAGAATACGACAGCCCTTTATATCACATACAGTAATTTACACAGATAAATTCACCCACGGCAAAAAATCGACACGAAACGGATCCTTTCGGAGCGCTTCTAAAGTTGCGCTGTTTGTGCATTGGCTATCGTCGGAGTATCTGGCACCAGATCCTTGTGGAGGAATTTGACTCCCAAAACGCATTCTAAACGATATTTTAACTTCCTTTGGACTTCTTTCTGTCAGACCCACTAGCTTTTTAATATTAATGTTTCAGTTAAAAGCTATTTTGTTTGTGAACAAGCACAATCACATTATTTTCCCCGAGAAGTTAAAATTATCAGTCACTTACGTTTCCTGTGGGCCTATATTTTCAGTAAGTATATCACAAAAGAATTATACCCGCACATATTACGACATTTCAAATATAAGCCATGTAGGTAGTGAAATATGTTTAAGTATGAGTTGGCAACTACAAAAGAAATGGATAGTAATTCTTTCCAGCGATATTCCAAATGAACCAGTTTAAAACAAGTTGCAACAGTTTGGCTCTTTCAGTGTTTTGGGTTGAAAGCTATAACGTTATGCACTAGCCCTTTTGTAAATAATTTCGATATAATTTCTGTTTAATAATCGATGTTGCATAAATACCTAATCGCACGGCTGTTTAAAGCCATTGTCGAATGCACCAGAAGCCGTGTTCAAACACCAAACCCCATGTTCAATACATTCTTATTGCATAAAAAGCAATGCCACACGCTATAAACAGTCATGCCTCAACTGGCACAAATCCATGTTTTAACAAGGAAATTCCCGTGCTATTATAAAACGGGTGTGGGATAATTGTATCGATTCCTGATCATTGCTTTACTTTCTATTTGGCACTTTACTTAAGCGCATCCAGGGCCGTCACAAAACATGATGTCAGCACCAGTAACGTTTGTAGTAGCGGACTTAAAAAAGTGGTCAACAATATGCCCTTGAAGCGGCATTTTCAAAAAACGTACAGGTAACGGGATGTTCTCGCGGGTTTTCTGTCTCGCATAATAAGTATTTATAGATGATTTTGTTCCATTTTCCACAAATTTTAGTATGTCACCATAACGTTATACAATAATAGCGATCGAACATAGCTTTTCAATGCATCAAAATTCACAAGGTACCTCGGAAGGGCTCTGTTATTAACACCTCCCTCGGGACCTTGCAAATGTTACTGCATAGAAAACCATGTTTGTTCCATATATTCTTTGTTTTTGTTATTGTCGTTTTTACAAGTGTAGATCTACTTCACCAGCCCACATTCGGAATTCGGACCGTTTTTTAGGAAAAACACGACCAGCACGAAAACCACGACCAGCACGTCTTCAAACGTGCACAGCGTTGAATCGAGCCAGATTCTTCACTCTTGTGTTAATTTCAACACTGTTTCTGTTTCTGTTAGGACCAGACGCCAGAAATAAACGGTGTATGGTCTCTATATAATCTTTCCTAGCAAAAGATCCAGCATCCGGTGCCAGTCTCTTTGAGGAACCGTTGCCACGTACAAGAGATGTTTTTGATAATTATAAATCGTTTGATATGTTGCCTCGTTCGGTGATTTATTACTAGTAAAAAAAAGTACCAAACCTTTCACTTTGAAGTGATAAAAAGGGACTGATTTATGACACTAAAGTAAATATTTAAGTATTCACACCTATCTGATCTCACAGAATGCCCTTTGCAATACACGTTTTTATCTTGCCAAAAAACTATGGCACATTTGTGTACAAACATCACACGTTTAAATTACACTTTGATCACCCTGTCATTATGTGCGGCCTCATATAATACTTACTAAATACGTAAAATAAAAATATAAACCTTCACAAAAAAAACAAACAAACAAAAAAAAAACAAAAAAAAAAACAACAAAAAAACAACAACAACAAAAAAAAAAAAAACACTTTCAGCGGAAGAATAAATTTCCTCCGAAAGGAACCGTTGTTTCCTCCGAAAGCAACGAGCAACGCATAAAAAGGGGTAAGAGAAAAGCTCAGAGAGTGCCACAATCACAAACAGCAGCCCCTCCCAGACACGAAGATTAAGAGGAAACAGACAAAACCAAACAAGCGCAAATCGAACAAACGTCCGAAAAACACTAAGATTAGCTCTTTCTTCCCCAAGCGAGGTAATTGCATTGCTAAAAGGACTGAAAAACACAAGAACAAAATAACACAAGGCAGGACATAAAACAAATCGCCCCGTGGAATAAACCACAAACCAACAAAGAGTAAGAATAACACCGGGACCACCGACCCAGAACGGTCAGCAGAACAAACCATCGGGGGCCTAAAGCAGTCTTACGGCCAGCCAACTTCCGCTGCAACTCCCAATACAAAAACACATAAAAATTCGACGCACCAAAGAGAAAACATAAAAATCAAAAACACCACCACGACAAAATCATCGGGGGCCTAAAGCAGTCTTACGGCCAGCCAACTTCACCCTAGATCCCGCTGCAACTCCCAATACAAAAACACATAAAAAAATCGGCTCGCATATAGGCTTCCAGCCCAGCCAACGCACCAAAGAGAAAACATAAAAATCAAACCCACCACCACGACAAACAAAGAAGAACACTCCTGGTTGATTCTACTGTGTGACAGAGTAAATGAAAACCAATAGTTGAACCGCGGTGGGCCAAGCCAAAGACTAATCGTCAAGACCCAACCCACTGGTTAAAGTTTTAGAACCGCCGCCGTGCAATTAAAGAGCGAGGCACAGCCACCAACAACGACCGGGCCGACAACCAGGCACGCAGTCCGCCACACAACATCCAACATAAAGGCTACAGCCAACCCCTTTATAACGATTAATCAATGCCCCGAACCGCCCCGAAAGGTCAGATTCGCCCACAATCCCGCCCTCCCCCCTCCCCACACACACACACATAGACCCGCACACCGTCACCGCAAAACTCCGGCCCAGACACATCCCGCCGCAGAAGTGCTCCCAGACGGACGCCATATTTTTCTACCAAGGCACTGTGTCCGCGATAAAATTTCGAAAACGCCTAACGAAGCCGAAAATACAGTGAACCCTCGTTACAACCACAGCATTTGTTTCCAAAGATGTTGCCATTGAAATGAATTTGCTGTTGTAAAGAATTCTTAATGGACAGAATGATATGTAAGAAAGACTTTGTTTTATTTTGATTTTCTCATTGAACATTTGTTTTGGATATTTGTTAGAATCGCCTCCCTGAGGCGATTCTAACAAATATCCAAAACATATGTTGCTTTTCATGCAATAGTCTTGCATAATTTCTCATTAACTGTGACCTCTTGAGCGAAGGTTTAGTGACATTCAAATTATCATTATAACGAATTATGTCGTTGAATCGAGTGTCGATATGAAGAGGGTTGACTGTATTTATATTTAGCTCTTTCAGCCTGATAGATCAAAACAAATACTTATGCAAACAGTGTAGATCTAGGTCTCATCAGGATCTTTACAGTGCCAGTCGGTTCTAGATTTTAAACTGATATCCCTGTTAGCAACAATGGACTTGTCCTAATTCAAGGATGGAAGAGTTAATTGCAGAAACTCAGGTATGAAAGGGTTAAAATATATAATCGTTTTCTACATTTGTTTCTGTATTGCTTTACCAATCTACTACTTTTTGGTAATTGAATAAAGTCCCTGTCCGCATATTATGTAATCAGCGTTGGAATTACGTGACGTCACTGTCCGCATATTATGTCATCAGCGTTTGACTTGCGTGACGTTATTCGCAAATGACAAAATGGCGTCCGAAAAGGGTACAAGGTAGGTTAAAAGCCATTTAAAGATAGTTCGATAATTTTCCGACTTATTTTGGTTTTATTTTAGTAGATCATCAAACAGGATTATAATAAATATTTGGTCACTGGAGAGTGGGACCTGTCTAGTATGTCGGCTGCGAGCCTACTGTCCTTTCGACATCACTCGGAAAGACGTTTTTTGCCTGGCGTTTTATTTTACATGAAAAGATTTTGTTCTGATTGACCATATATCTTATCAGAAACCATTTGTCTTTTCTGTTTCTGTGTTTTGTTCTCAAATATGTACCCTAAAATTAAATTTATGGCCAAAACTTGGTCTGACCTATGCAATTTCTATAGTAAAGCGATTTGTTTTGGAATTTTTTATTAAGAAAAAAATTTTCATGTTTCTTTGCAGAATTTAAATTATTGATGTTTAACAACAATACAGTGAAAATTTCAGAAAAATTGAACAAGCAGAACTTGTTGAAAATCTGCTTCAAAATTACCTACCCTACAGATTTCTGCATAATTTGCGTTCATTTTTACTATGGGAAAAAGTGAAAATATTTGATATTTTAAAAACCAATGACTAGAATAAAAGTTTTGGTGCATATGTAGTTACGACAAATGGTTTTGCATTAAATCACGACAAAAGTATGCAAATTGTCTTCTTCTGTGTAAAGCCCCAGGCAAAAAACGACTTTCCAAAAGATGTTGAAAAGACAGTAGATCAGTCTGTACGGTTTGATCAGTTGTTGGCATTTCGCAGAATGATTCTCCGGCTGTCGTAAAATATACATGAAGTAAACGACTGAGTATCCAATTGCACTACGCGGTACAGCAGCTCGATCCAGTACTACGCGGTTCACATATGCGATTAAGCACATTTTTCTGCATATCACGAACTTTTCATAATGCGCAATGTGGGAAAAGGACCCTTATACCATATGCAAACAGCAAAGGCCTTTATTAGCCTGCGCATATGCGAATCTAATCAATGCCTCTGCTATATTTTACGGTATTCATTTATCCTGTTACTAGGCTACGAAGTTCCTGATCACACCTTAATCCCCCCCCGTAGGCTGATCCGGGCCTTCGAGTCAGCAAATAGCACTGTTGTACTTTCCATGCATTGTTTATAATTTTCTACACGACTGCATGTGCGCCCAGCGAAGACGCAGATCATCTTGCGCTTCCCCACTGTCTGAACAGTCTTCGCAGGGCATTCTGTGGTCAGTCAATGACCCAAAGCATCTTTTAGCGGATAGCGAAGACTCTGATCAGTTTTGAGTCTTCTTTAGGTGCACCAACAAGCTTGTAGGGAATGTTGTGGCATGGCTAACTTGTGTTTGTGGTGTTGGGATAGTAAAGGCACAGTTGAAATCCCTTGTGAGAGATATTGCATTCCTATTATCACTATTAACCCTTCTCATGCTGAATAAATTAAGATGCCACCCCACTTCTAATTTCTAGCCAATCAGATTACTTGATCCGGGTTTTTGATAGAAATTCACATATTTAATGACAAACAGTGCAGATCCAGATCAGTTGGCTACTACTACACTGTTTGGTAAGACAGGGCATGACGTGTTTAGCAAGAGAAGAGTTAAACAAACTCCGTTAAATTGAGTCTGTATTTCGAAGGGCTTCCTCTTTCAGATTATGTCCGCGCCAACTGATTAGAGCTTTTTTTCCACGGTAACTATTTTGTTTAGAATTACTGAATACATAACAGTCAGGTATAAAACTTACAAACTTATTCAATGCGAATTACCATAACATTCTAAACGTTCAACATAGTTATTACCTAAGTATAAGGGGCGCCGTAACCACTTGCCAATTTGAAAGTTTCTATTCCTGCTGCTGTGTCTAAAACATTCCGGGGTGAGTAACAAACAGTGTAGACCCTGATCAGACGCCGCGTTTTGCGGCGTCTGATCTGGGTCTACACTGTTTGCACTGACCTGTCTGACCCAATACTTCGAGTTATTTCGGGAACAATAAAACTAGTAAACTGAAACGTCGTTTGTGTTAAATGACTCGAGAAAATAACATAATAGCTAGTAACAATGGCTTTTATGATTAGAACAGTTGATGTCAAATCCTCTTGTTTCTTGGCTGATCCATGCATAGTATTTATATATTCTTTTATGGGCAACTAATAAAAGTACAAAAGTATACACAGGTTTGCGAAAACTATCAAATCTTATACTCCTTAGGAGGTCAATCGCTTGTAATGTTGCACCCTATACTTTGAATACTTCCGGAATATACAGTCGAACCTCGATAGCTCGTTTACCATGGCTAATTGGTACTCGTTTTTGAGTACCTACGAAGATCTTCCGATAGCTCAAGAAAAATATTTAGGGAAATTTTCTTATTTTGTCGTAAAATTGTATGTTGTGTGTACTCAATAGAATCGCCTCATCGAGGCGATTCTAATGAGTACACTCAAGATACAATTATTGTGTAGAAAATAAAAAAAATCCCTAAATTATCGCCATTTGCTTCCTGACTTAGCACCATAATTAACCCTCAGTGGCTCGAACCACCCATGTCTCGAACAATTTTCTATGGTCCCAAAGATGTTCGAGCCATCGAAGTTCGACTGTATGTAGTACGAATGAGTTTAATCCCTCCTCAGAATATAAGCTGCACTACTCTAAAAGAAAAGAATTTACTGACAGTAAACCCCAGTCAGATGAATAATATGAGAAAACATACAATGAAGCTTTAGATTATCTTGCAGGGTTTTCCCTGACTCCCATTTTGGCAGTTTTTAACCCAAAAGCCTTTTTCAAGACTCTTCAAAGCTAGAAGAAAGGGTCCTGAGTGATGCATACATAATTAAATCCAAAATGAATTTTATTTATATATGGCTTTGTATTTTAATCTATTTGCGGTCTAAAGGCCAGGGCTATATTTGGGCAAAAATTAACCCATAAAGCAAAAAGCAAATTGAAGCAGACAGCATTCTAAAATTCATTTTAATTTTCAGAGAAAAATAAAAACTTTAAACTATAATACCCCGCCATTATCGTGTCGCGGGCAGATAACTCTGTCAAACATTGGCGAAATCTGCCCATAAGCAATCCCAAACCAGATTTCCATATCAATGCATGTACCAAGTTTGGTTAAAATCCCTTGACATTTACTCAGGTTATCGTCCGGAAAACGAAAATATGGGCGTGTCTCGGGCAGATAACTCCGTAAAATTTTGACGAAATTTGCCCATTAGCAATCTCAAACCAGATCTCCACAATATCAATGCACATACCAAGTTTGGTGAAAATGCATGGATGTTTACTCAAGTTATCATCTGGAAACGAAAAACGGACGGAGAACGTACGACTGACGGACGGACATGAACCGTCAAACCTTAATTTGTCTGAAAAATCGCACTTCAAAGTGTCATCTGCTGCTGTTAGTGATTAGTTGCGATTCGTGCTTAAAGTACCCTTTTAAAACAATAAACCCCCTAAATCTTATTAAAAGACCCCTTAATTCCACATAAGATAGTCCCTACACTTGGTAGATTTTCCACCATTTTTAAATAGGAGAATTTTTGTTAGCTTTTCTGCAAATCAATCCCATTTTAAAAAGGGGTCTGCTATATGAAAAAAGGTGACTACAAGGGATTGCGAGCAAATTCGTTCCTTTCAAAGTAAGTCTTCTCAGAAGGGCGGTAAATATTTTTGACAGATTTACCTCCCCTGAAAATGTATCCGTCTCTCTTAAAACAGTCTTACACAATTTATAAACTTTCAATGATTGCATTGAAATGTACAGTCAAATATGCTAGATCAAAATCGAAATCAGTCTTTTAAGGCGTGTTTCAGCATTTGCCAAAAGTAAGAAACTTCGCTTTCATCCTGGGGAAATTTCAAGAAACTTTCAGATTCTAAACACAGGCGCATTTCCGGAGACACAACTCCCAAGTCAATATCTTCGTACATTACAACGAATATGACATTTCTCCCGTCTCGTGAATATATACTCTCCATCCGTGCCATATTGAATTCATATAAGCACCATTTACTTTTCAAGAAATTTGACGATAATAAAATTACAGTCATTCTGCTGTTTTTGATAGCCTGAAGAATATTTTCTGCTATATAATTGCCAGGAAGAAAGTCTCTTTGATGAATGCATAAGGACAATCCAGCCTCCTCTTCTAATCTAGTGAGTATTTCATCTTTAACAAAAACATAATCTTCGTGAGAATATGATATGAAAGCATCATATTGGTACAGCTGTTCATATTCCGAATTGCGTATTGGAATATCTCCACTATATCTTGCCTTCGTCATATAGTAAAAATACCGTAGACGCCATCGGTATCTATAAGCTATACCACTGATAATAACAAATATAAAACATAAGATTAAAACTGATGTTATAACTATAAGAACCGTGTAAGAATGACAGGATTTCTCAAATGCACTGAAGGATTTCAAAAAACGATCGAACGAAATAGTATTTTCACTACTTATTCGAAACTTGTAAGACTCGATGTTAGTGAAATATGTTTTATGTTCAATTATCCATGCCAGGAAATCCACGTTGTCGCAAGATGACATATCTAGTTCATTATCAGATAAGTCTATTGAAATATTTTTTGATTTCTCCTGAGCATTTCTATCCATTTGTTGAAGAAGTTTTAAAGGGATGGTAGAGAGTTTATTTTCTCGTAGGTTTAACCGTGTTAAGTTTTTCATATGCTTATAATCAAATTCAATTATCTGAAGGCGATTAAACGACAAACATAACGATTCAATACCATAAAAGATTCTAAATACGTTTGGAGGTAAGCGTGCAATCAAGTTTCTGGAAAGGTCTAGGCTTCTGATTTGGTTTAAATCTTTGAATATGAATCCATCTTCATCTGTTGAAAGCTGAGCACCTAGTTGGTTATTACTCAGGTCTAACATTTCAATGTTTGGTGCTGTTGCGAAGAAACTGGAAGCTATATGAGAACATGATGTCCCGGATAGTGTAAGATTCTTTAGCTTATATAAAGTAAACAAAGTACTACTCCACTGAAAGAAAACATTTTCGGAAATATCTAAAGACTCCACATTATTTTCAATGGGCAAAACAATGCTTGTATTATAGTTTGTGTATCCCATATTCATCATTCTACAATTTATACTCTTCAGTGAAGTAGGTGAGGAAAAATCCTTCAGACTTAATGGTTTAGCTTCTAAAATTGGACAATTGTGTTTCGAAAAATTTTTTGGTATGTGACAGTCGTCTGTTTTATCTCTGTGTTTTTCCTGAACATGTACTTCGTCATTATACAGCAATATATCGTGTGCAATTTCTTGCTTGCTCAGTTCTATTCTGGTCAGATTTTCCAAACAGCCCATCTGCAGCGTGTATGGGCCATACGAAAGTCTGTTGTCTTCCGCCCATAGAACTTGCAGGGATGCCGGAAACAAGGCACACGCATTCATTTCTACCATAACTATCCTATTACTGTTTAAACGCAGTTCCTTTAAATTTGTATTCTTCAAATACCATAAGTCACATCTCCTTAGTTCTGTTCCCATGCCAAAGGTTTTATATATTTTTGAATAATCCAGGACATCTATCTTTGAAAACTGTAACCCGTAAGACACATTTCTTAGAGTAACGAAACCTAAAGCCATGTTGTACGAAATATTGAGATAACTTAGATTATGCAACGGTTTAAATGTAGCTGCTTCTACTGTCGATATGTTGCAAAATGACAGATTTAGATGTGTTAAATTTAATAGATTCTCAAATGTTTGGTTTGTAAGTGCCCAAATGTTACAATATGAATATGTTCCAGATAAATCTATAACATTTAATTTCCTAAACCCTTTGAAGTTTGACCCGAATTTGGCATTAGGCAGACCATCCATTAGTAGTGTTTGTAACTCAGGTAAAGAATCCTTATCAATATTTTCCAGGTAGTAGGTAAACTTATCAGCAACGTTTCTTCTAAGGGAAAGAATTCTAAGACTTTGTAATGGTTTGAAAACTTCTGGCTCTGAAACGTTTTGTTGGAAAGCGAGTCTGTTTTTATCTAAATTAAGCATCTTTACATTTGCTAGCCCATTAAAAACATGTTTGCCTAATCTCGTAATATTATTGGAAGCCAAGAATAACTCTTCTAATTCAAGACAGTCTTCGAAACATGATGCTGGTATCTCAGGTAAGTTAGTGTCACTAACATCTAAAAAAATTACGTTGTTTATTTTTTTACATAAAGAGCAAGTGATGGTCGTGTTCAGGTTTGCTCCATGGCAATCTACAGCAGTTTTTGAGCTACGGATTTCAGTACATAAACATGCTTTTACTGGTGCGCATGGACGCCTAAAGTTATGTGTACAAACAATCACACCAATACTTGATACCAGCAGTAGTAAAAATAACTCCATCTGTGCTTTTCAAACGCCAGCCTTCTGAAACAGATGAAATAATAATTGAGACAGAAAGACAAGAGAACGCAGAAAAAGAGGTAAACTGATTCGTGCAGTTTGATCAGAATTTTCCTTGGGAGCATTTTGGAAAGCTAAGGATGCACGCTTTCTTCATGCGAACAATAAAGACTGATCACATTGCACGGACATGCATGCTGATTTGAGTCTTCGTTGAGCGCACATGTCAGAAGCATTACGAAAACATGCCTATTCAAACATACTGAAAATTTTATTACCAAAAAATGAAATTTTTCAGATAAAAACTTCTGAGAGTTTTTCTTATTTCTGCTCAAAACATAGATTGTGGGTACTCGTTAGAACCGCCTCGTCCTCAACGAGGCGGTTCTAACGAGTACCCACAAGCTATGTGTTTGAACAGAAATAAGAAAAATAATGTACACCCCTGTAAACCCCAGTTTTACGATATTAAAGTGGGGTTTAAGGGGGTCAAAATTATATAGGTATGTTTTCGTGATGACACGTTTTCTCATGCTGAAGCTTAGTTGTTGTATATTTGTAGCATCAAATGATCCTACAAGCGGATACTAGCAAAGACCCTGAACAGACGGACGAATGAATAGAATGATCTGGGCCTTCGGTATCTGCGTATGTTTGGAAGGTACACTTTCAATAGGCATGGCTCAAATATTTTGCACAAAAAAAGCGTATAAATATGAAAATCAAGAAATTCCTATGACTCTAATCATTGAAAAAAATGTGATGATCTTATTAAAGTGACAAAAGTTGAATGAAGTATCGATAGTTACGATAAAGAAAGCAGATTGAAATGAACCGGGTCATAACATTTGCTACCAGACTGCATGTACGCCCAGCAAAGACTCGGATCAGCCTGCGCATCCGTGCAATCTGATCAGTCTTCGTGGGGCACTCTTCGTGTAGCCCACAGTGGACTAGCCGAGGATCCTAAATATCCAAGGCTCTTTTGTTCGAAACTAACGATGTCGTTACATAACGTATCGTTGACACTTTGATCATTTCCCCCTCGCACAACGAAGTGGCGAGGGATATAGGGTTTGTCCCAACGTAAGCACAAACATAACGTACGTACGTATGTACGTTCACCTTTTGTCATCGCTCTAGCTGCTACATTTATTGATGGATTTTAATATCACTTCACACGGATGTTGGGCATGATAATATCTCAGGCAAGTTCGCATTTCTTTATATCAACATTTATTCTCAAAGAAAATCCATTCTGTGTATGCGGCATAGTTGAAACAAGTAGACATTTCTACTAGAGTGTCCAAGATTTACTCAAGCCAGAACTGCTATGAAAGATACTCTTTGTTTTTCTGCAATCCGAGCCTAAATGTCTTATTGTACGGAGATGATAGATTAGACTTTCGTCAGCATAAATTAATATTTCTTACAGTTCAGCAATATATATCTGAAAGCAAGCGTTTTACATCAGATTAAGGAGCATCTCTCTCTCTCTCTCTCTCTCTCTCTCTCTCTCTCTCTCTCTCTCTCATGTTAATTGTCTCTCTTAAGGTAATTGTCCACATGTTATTGTATTGGTCCGTCATGTTGTTATATTGCTACATTTGTTTACTTACATGTTATGTCTGGATAAATATTACGCATCAGCAATTATTCAGATGCACATTTGTATAGTATCTATGCAGTTTCTGTACCTGACTATAAGCCTTATATGTTCACCACTTTATAATTATTGCAACTTATATTGTAAAGGAAACGGATTTGAATAAGATAAGTCTGTTGACTTCTTTCCGAATACCTATTTGTAAATTCTGTTTTTTTAAAAGGGTACATTTTATTTGTAAAATTGTATTATGAGTTTATGAAATAAAATCTGTTTAAATCAAGCAAGTTCGACTTTCAGGGTCCTGAGCTCAAGATCAAGGTCACTGTGGCTATTTTTTTTTTTAAATTGTCATCGCTCTAGCACCTACATTTATTAATGGATTTTAATATAACTTCAAACAAATGTTAATTATGATAAAATCTCGAGCAAGTTTGACTTTCAGGGTCCTGAGCTCAAGGTCAAGTCACTGTGGCTTTTAAAGAAAAACTTTTTCATCGCTAATGCGCCTACATTTACTGATGAATTTTAAGTGACTTCAAACAAATGTTGATATGCTAATATCTCAAGTAAGAGCGACTTTCAGGGTCCTTGACTGAAGGTCAAGGTCACTGGTTTTTTTTAGAATAAATTTGTCATGGCTCTAGTACCTACATTTATCAATAGATTTTAATTTATCTTCATACAAATATTGGGTATTATAATATCTCGAGTAAGATCGACTTTCAGGGTGCTGGGCTCAAGGCCAAGGTCACTGCGGCTATTTTTAGAAAAAAAAAACTTTCATGGCTCTAGTGCCTACATTTATTGATGGATTTTAACATAACTTCACATATTTGTGGGTTTGATAATATCTCCAGCAAATTCGGCTTTTAAGGTGCTGGGATCAAGGTCAAGGTTGTTGTGGCTATTTTTAGAAAAAAAAAAAACTTTGTCATCACTCTAGTGCCTACATTTATCAATGGATTTTAATATAAATTCATATAAATATTGGGTTTGAAATTATCTCGAGCAAGTTCAACTTTCAGGTTGCTGAGCTCAAGGTCAAGATAACTGTGACTATTTTTAGCATACACTTTGTCATCACTCTATCCCCTGCGTTCATCAATGGATTTTAATATCGTATCTTCACACAATTGTAGCGTATTATAATATCTCGAGCAAGTTCAACTTTCAGATTGCTGGGCTGAAGGTCAAGGTAACTGTGGTTATTTTTAGAAAAAAAGTACCTACATTTATCAATGGATTTTAATATAACTTCACTTTAATGATGGGTATGATAATATATTGAGCAAGTGCTGGGCTTAAGGTCAAGGTTATGGTTATTTTTAGAAGAAAAAACAATATCAACAACAAAAAAAAACCTTGTCATCGCACTAGCCCCTGTATTTATCAATGGATTTTAATATATCGTCACACAATTTTGTTGGGTATTATATTATCTCGATCAAGTTCAACTTTCAGGGTCTTGGGCTCAAGATCAAGGTAACTGTGGCTATTTCTAAAAAAAAAAAAAAACTTTTTCATTTCTCTAGCCCCCGCATTTATCAATAGATTTTAATACACCTTCACACATTTGTGGTAGTGATAATATCTCCAGCAAGTTCGACATTCAGGGTCCTGGGGCTTTTTGTTTCTTCATTCACATAATTATTATATGTCATGTTATTCCCCAGCACAGTGTTTGCTCGTACCAAGTAGTCTTGTGCGAGGGGATTTGTATCGCCTGCGATGCTTTGTTAAATATGGTATATGCGCTGAAAAAATGTGATTAACTTTTGCATTTAAAGTTACTCACATTTTTTTTCAGCAAAAATAACTGAATTAGATATTGTACTTACTAGAACAGTTAAAAGTCTGAACACTAACGAGCTCATTAACCCATTGTAGTCGGGACACCCGTAAAAGGGTAATTGGCAAACAGTGCAGACCCAGATCAGACGCCGCGGAACGCGGCGTCTGATCAGGGTCTCCACTGTTTGCAAAGTTTAGCCATTTTTCTCTAGGAATATATAAATCTCATAACCGGACGTACCTAAAATTGAAATTGGACTCTTCCAATATATAATGTGGGAGAGTCTATTCAGTCTACAATGGGTTGAGCTAACGATGGTTTGAACAACTGGGCCCAGGTGTATGTGCATCTGAGTCTTCGCTGGGCGCTCATGCAGTTATTCTGGGAATACATTACGAAAACACACCTATTCAAATATACTGAAAACTTTACTACAAAAAATGAAAATTTTCAGATATAAAAATTCTGATATTTTTCATATTTCTGCTCAAAAGATAGATTGTAGGTACTCGTTAGAACCGCCTCGCTGAGGCGGTTCTAACGAGTACCCACAATCTATTTTTTGAGCAGAAATAAAAAAAGAATGTATACCCCTGTAAACCCCAGTTTTATTATGTAAAAGTGGGGTTCAAGGGGGCCAAAATTATATAGGTATGTTTTCGTAATGACTGGCTGAAAGCTTGCTGTGTGAAATTGTGTAAATTTACTACCATACGTGCATCTAACCTTCAACTCTCTTGGCTGATTCAGCAGACGACAAATTGGTGATATTTTTTAGCTCACCTGAGCAAAAGCACAGGGTGAGCTATTGTGATTGCCCTCTATCCGTCGTCTGTCGTCCATCGTTCGTCGTCAAGAATTAGTTTGTTAACACTCTAGAGGTCACAGTTTTGACCCAATCTTGATGAAACATATCAGAATGTTTGCCTCTATGAAATCTAGGTCAAGTTTGATACTGGGTCACTTTGGGTCAAACACTAGGTCACCAGGTCAAATCAAATGAAAACCTTGTTAACACTCTAGAAGTCACATTTTTGAAGTAATCATCATGACTGTTGTTCAGAATGTTTGTCTTGATGATTTCTAGGTCAATTTGAAACTGGGCCACTTGTAGTCAAAAACAAGGTCACCAGGCCAAATCAAAGGAAAATCTTTTTAACACTCTAGCGGTCATATTTTTTAAGCAACCATCATGAATATTGCTCAAAATATTTGTCTTGATGATTTCTAGGTCAAATTCGAAACTGGGTCATTTTGGGTCAAACACTAGGTCATCATACCAAAACAAAGAAAAACCTTGTTAACACTCTAGCGGTCACATTTTTGAAGCAATCATCATGAATCTTGCTTAATATGTTTATCTTGATGATTTCTAGGCCAAGTTCGAAACTGGGTCACTTGGGTCAAAAACTAGGTCACCAGGCCAAATAAAAGGAAAGCCTTGTTAACATAATAGCGGTCACATTTCTGAAGCAATCATCATAAATATTGCTCAAAATGTTTGTCTTGGTGATTTCTAGGATGAGTTCGAAACTGGGTGACTTTGGGTCAAAAACTAAGTCACCATACCACATAAAAGAAAAACTTGTTAACACTCTAGCGGTCACATTTTTGAAGCAATCATCAGCAATCTTGCTTAATATGTTTGTCTTGATGATTGCTAGGTCCAGTTTGAAATTGGGTCACTTTGGTCAAAAACTAGGTCACCGTAACAAATCAAAGGAAAACCTTGTTAACACTCTAGCTGTCACATTTTTGAAGCAATCATCTCGAATATTGCTCAAAATGTTTGTCTTGATGATTTCTAGGACAAGTTTGAAAGTGGGTCACTTGGGTTAAAAACTAGGTCACCAGGTCAAATCAAATGAAAACCTTGTTAACACTCTAGCGGTCACATTTTTACATCAATCATCATGAATAATCCTCAAAATGTTTGTCTTGATAATTTCTAGGTCAGGTTTGAAACTGCGTAACTTGGGGTCAAAAATTAGGTCACCACGCCAAATCAAAGGAAAACCTTGTTAACACTCTAGCGGTCACATTTTTGAAGCAGTCATCATGAATCTTGCTTAATATGTTTGTCCTGATTTCTAGGTCCAGTTGGAAACTGGGCCATTTCGAGTCAAGAATTAGGTCACCGGGCCAAATCAAAGGAAAACCTTGAGTATCTAGCGGTCACATTTTTGAAGCAATCATCATGAATCTGGCTCAAACTGTTTGTCTTGATGTTTCTAGGTCAGGTTTGAAACTGGGTCACAAGGGGTAAAAAACTAGGTCACTGGGTCATCTCAAAGGAAGACTTTGCTAGCACTCTAGTGGTCACATTTTTGAAACTATCATCATGAATCTTTCTCAAGGTACTTAGGGTCAAAAACTAGGTCACCGGGCCAAATCAACGGACACTTAGCTGCCACATTTTTGAAGCAATCATCATGAATAATGCTCAAAATGATTGTCTTGATGATTTCTAGGTCAGGTACGAAACTGGGTCAATTGGGATCAAAAACTAGGTAATCGGACCAAATTTAAGGAAAACCATGTTAACATTACAGAGGTCACATTTTTAAAGCTTTCATCATGAATCCTGCTCAAAATGCTTGTCTTGATGACTTCTAGGTTAAGTTCAAAACTGGGTCACTCTGGGTAGAAAACTTTCATCATGAATCTTGCTCAAAATATTTGTCTTGATGATTTCTAGGTGGTGTTTGGAACTGTGTCACTTATGACCTATATTTCATGGTCCAGTGACTTTCTTAAGTTTTTCAGTTTAGGTCAGCTTCTCAGTAACTATTGGTCCTACAGAGTGATATTTGGCACTTTTGAAGTGTTTGTGTTGAGGTTAGTTTCTCAGTAACTATTGCTCCTACAGCCAGTGATACTTAGCTAATGCATACATATTGGCATGGCCTCTTGCTTCCACTCATCTATATTTGACCTTGACCTCTATTTCACAATCCATTAGACATGCTACTTTGTCTTGTTAAAATAATCATCATGTGCTTGCCTTGGTCAGTTCTAGGTCAGGTTCTCTAAGTGCTATGATACGCAGGTGAGCGTTTCATGCAATTTGTGTCAACTGGATTTATATGAAATGTCAAATCCTGTTCTCTAGGAAAATAATTCCATATGTCTTCTGTTGAAAATTTTACTCACAGTGCTAAGCGTGATTTGAATATTAACCAATTTATACCTAGTGAACTGTACTAACGTAGCTCTTTCCAATATCAAATCGGGGTCTGATTGGATTTTATTATTTATGTTTTTTTAGAAATTCCTGTTTTGAATGCAATCAGTGTAGACCCTGATGAGTAGATTAAAATGTTTCAAGGTTCCTCGTCGGGTCATGCACTGGTTTTATACCCAGAAAACGTGACACTTTAACAATTCAATTTTGTGAGTGTGTTTATTGCTCTCAAGTGACTTTCCTTTTCGAATGCATTTAGATCTATTGCTGTATTTATCTAAATATTCGAACATCTTATCTCCTTACCATTCTCGTCCCTCGTGTTTTTTTTTGTTTTGTTTTTTTGTGGAACGAGGGAGGGGGATGTAACTTGGGGGTAATTGTGGTACGGGTGTGCGAGCCAGTAATTCGAAACCTATCCGATTCATATACCTCGCCTTTGAAAAAACGGACCCATTCATATTCTTGATCGTCGAAAATGTTGATATATTCATATACTACCATTTGATTTTTTATACCCATTCATTGCTGGTAGTTAGAAAATATCGCAGTCGATTCATTGTATACCAAGAGAACAAGAAGCCTCCAAAAATCTCTGAATGAAAAATATACGCATATACTGGGGTGTCAGAAAAGTGGGGACTTTCACATACGAATCAAGAAAAATCGGATGTCATATACTTTTTTGTTGAAAAAAAATTACCTCCCCCTCCCCCCACCCGCCCCCCTCCCCCCCCCCCCCCCCCACACACACACACACACACACACAACCGTCTCGTCCTTAAATTTGAACGCAGTAGCAATGATGTCCAGTAAGAGCCAAAATCAGAGCCTATCAATGACATAAGAGTGCGTTTAGAAATGCAAAGTGATAGCGAATGGTTTTGCTCTGGATACCTGTAACTAATGACGGGCGCCAAATGGAGCAGGGGTCTAGGGTAAAAAAAACAAAAAAAAAAAACACGCGTAGTAGACTGGCTCCAGTCTCCGATGACTAAACATTTATACTTATAATCCTGTTAGATAATGCACTTACGTAAAGTCAAAATAATAAAATGACTAGTAAGGCTGGTCACTCTAGTCCGTCGTGGTTTGTTTATTCCTCCGTCTGGGTAGACTGGCTCCAGTATCCAGTGACCAACCTTTATAGCCGTAATATATTTTGATTTAATTTTAGCGATCAAACAGGATTATAAATTTAGCCTCTGGATACTGGAGCCAGTCTACCCAGACGGAGGAGTAAACAAACCACGGCCATCACACACGTTACAAACCAATGAAAAGTCACACAACCAGCCCCCACCCCTCTTGACCAACGAGGTGATCACAATGTACGGGTAGAAGAAGCGGAATGCAAACTTGAAATAGTATTCAAAATAAAACTTCGGTTGAAAATAAACTGCAAAACTATGTTTTAGGTTCAGAGAAAGTAGGAATTTAAATGCCTGCGACAGTTTCAAATTCAGCATAGTAAGTGTTTGCTCTCATTTTTTTTCTGTTTCCGTAATGAGGTGTACCCCGGGTTTGATACATCTCCGCACTGAAGGATTTTAACTGGTTCAATCTTTCAGATTTCTTGTTGGTAGTATTTTCGACATTGGTACTTGCCATTGCTTACTGTTTTATGTACCACAGCTCACTGATTGCACAAACAGCGACAAATCCTTTTAGTTGAGCTGCTTAAATAGATCATGACTTTTAAGATTTTAACCTTTACCGTTCTCTTGGCAAATTCAGCAGACGACAAACTGACGATATTTTTTCTTTTTTTTCCCGGGAAACAGGCTTTGGCACTTCATGCAAATTGTTTCAATTCCAGGAAACAGGATTTGACATTTCAAGCAAATTGTCTCCAACGGAGACAATTTGCATGAAATGTCAAATTCTGTTTCCTGGGAAAAATAAGAAAACTATTTCAAAATTTCGTCTGCTGAAATTCGAACCCAGAGTGCTATAAGCCTTAAAGATCGTTTCACTAAGGGGCCCACGAGAGACATATAAATCTACCTGCAAAAAATAAACATGCGTGCATATAATAAGAAAGAACAAAATACTTTATTACTAATGCTGGCAAATACTGTACTTACATAGACAATATACATAATATATGAGGCAGACATACACAGTTTACGAAAGAATGTGTACAATACTGGTTAACCGCTTAGAGGACTAAGCCTGCCCAGTAAACGTGTGGTTAGGTAAACTGACCGATCTCGACATGACCCCATTGGGTTGACTCAACACAAACAAACACAGTTTACATAATATATGAGGCAGATTCATTTTGGATGATGCCGCTAGCATGTAACACTTAACTAACTTGAGATAAAGGGTTACATACTGTCGGCATAAAATTATCAGTCTCATCAGTTTTATTTTTCTCGACACATCTGCAACTCAGTGATGTTAATGTAAATGTATTTAAAGCAAAACAGACAATGAAGGAGAGATTTAACAGATCCTGACGTAACCAAATCGATCCAGACGGTAAACTCAGAACCTTTTTAAATTTTAAGAGAATGTTTATCACTATTGTCAAATAATAATGCAGTGGAGTCTAGTCGATAATCTAAACATGTTGACAAAAGAATCTGCAAGTTACATAATTGTTTGTGTTGAGGTTTTACGGACCAGTCAACCCAATGAGGTCATGTCGAGCGCGGTCAGTTTACCTTACCACACGTTTATTGGGCAGGCCTAGTCCTCTAAGTGGTTGTGCACATGCTTTCGCACGAAACTGACAACTGCCCTACACGAATCAGCGGAAGGGAGAGAATGACCGTAGATATACCTAATTGTTAACATGAAAGTTGAGGATGAAAACCACTTCCTCTTACATTTTTCAGCTTATAACAATTTAATGAATGAGTTCGACGAGAAATTTGTTGCAGGAAGTGTTCCTCATTCGCGTGATCTAACATCTGATAATATAAATGCAACTGCTTAATTTTCATACTAAGACAGCTTTCGCGTTTCATAACACGTTGTTTTGATATAAAAAAAAAATCTTAACTTGATTTGATTATATTCCGAAGTGAAAAAGAAACGCAGGATAAAGTTTTGATCTGATATCAAACAATTTGTCATGTCAGACGTTCAAGGGAGACAGGAATTGCTACCAAATGCGGTCTGCACGTCCACGCATGACGTCGCGACGTCAGGTCAGGGCTATTCGTCTCTCACACTTGCGCAGTCGTCACCAATATGTCACCGAAACTACCCTTACAACCGCTAGTCCACATAACCGCCCCTTTCCAGAACTGCCAGTAATCGATTACACAAGACTTGTATTAGGGCTGTATGTCTGGGCTCTATGTCTGTATGTCGGTCCACCCCTGACTCAGGTACGTAACATGCCTCTCAAACCATGGTTGACGGCATATGCCCCTAGAAGATTTCAGATGAAGCAGTGAAGACGGGGCCTTTTTACTGACATCCCGTTTCACTCTTTTTCGCCTAGATGGTCGACGTCGCGTATACCGGCGTCGTAGGGAATGTTTCGCCGACGGTTGCATTGTCGAGAGAGATTTGGGGCCGGTTGTTATGGTCTGGTGAAGCATTTCTCATGGTGTAAAGTCACAGCTGATTGTGATAGCGGGCGACTTAATAGCAGTAAGGAACAGGGATGATGTCCCCCGCCTGGTTGTAGTCCCTCTTGTGCAGCAACACCAATCGATTTTACAGCATGGTAATACCCGGCACCACGTTTTAAGTAATTAAGTCGATTTTCATTTACAGTTATAGGGAGGTACCTTCTAATTCGCTTCAATTACTGACGAGTGTTTAGTCATAAACTGATAAAATTTTGTACAGTTCTTCAATAAAGGCGTTGCTTTAAAATCTTATGAAAAGATTGTAGATATCTTTTAACACATTCATTTAATTCAGCATTATTTATTTCCCTGCGTTTCTTTTTCTCTACAGTATATATAACCTTTTGAATCCGGCTACCCATTAAGTACAATGTATAATCCGAGTAAGCATTCTATATGGGATCTTTATCGCCTCGGCAGGAACCCATCCCAGTTAGCATTCTGCTTAAATCTATATCGGACAGGAATCATATCAGTCCGATATGGATTTATGCAGAATGCTAGCTGGGATATGTTTCCTTTAGTACTCGTAACACCAAAACACTGGTCGATTTTTCATCCAATATGGCCGCTACAATAAACTTGTAGGGCACAGGGAACCAATTGTGACAGGACTGCTGATTGGCGCAAAAAAGTGTAGGGTAGTTATTTTGTGTAAGGCGGCCTGTGATCGGTTAATAATAAAGATGAATTAAAACTAATCATTCTAATTTGAAGAAAAAAATGTTTGTGTGTAACTTTCTGATTGTTTCAAAGAAATAAATGTTTCTGTGTGTGTTTGCTGGAGCCAAAAGAAGAAGTGGTGAAATTGCCAAGTTTCAATTTTTGATACCTGCAAATTGAGGGGTTGCTACATTCAGCCTCCAAAAAGTCCAAGAAAGTGCTGGTGATGGTGGTATTTTTCCTTGTTTATTTTGCTGTGCTAAGCCTGGTCTTTGAATTAAAACAAAATTTAGAAGCCCAGCCATACCCTGAAACGAACCCTTAACCAAAAAGGGCGGAATTACTATGGCGCTCTATGGGAAAAATAATTAGTTCACTGTACCCTGTAAGAAAACGTTTGATATATATATATCGCGAGTTGGGTGTATATTGGTTGTATTTTACCTGTTAGTATATACATGTTTACTATACGCTTAACAGAACTTACAACTGCTTCGCAAAATCTAAATCAGTATCATGCAAATGCATGCGTTTCTCAAAACAGCAGTTAATTTCGCATTGCTATACTGCGGTTTTGTATGAACCATTATCTAAGCTTTATATATACAAAAATTCAGCCGCATATCTTTCCAATGCTAGGGTTATGTTTTTTGCAAGGTACAGGAATTGAGAAACCCGACTTTCATTTAACTGTGCTGAATACGAAGAATTCTCTGTTGGAATGTATAAAATACATTCGTCAGTGTCTCTATCAAAACCTCGATTGATCAAAACCAAAGAAGCTACTCTTAAGACACAACTGCTGATATTCTGATGTGTTATAAGAAATCAAATACAGTTTCTTATTTCTGGTTGTATCATTATTACCCAATTCCATGACGTTACGAGTATATCTCTTTTACATTCCCGTGATAGCGGGTAGGACAAATAAACTGGAAAACTGGGCATTACCCAAGACAGAGCTTTGTTTCATGTCGCGACTTTGAATTTCCTTTAAAACCAATTTATCTACTATTATCATATAATTTTGACTCTAAAATCTATTAACATTCAAATAGCCAATGAAACTGAGTTTTCAGTAAATGATCATTCAATCGGTTCAAACATAATAAGGTGCGAGTATACAGTCGACTCTCGTTATCTCGAATTCCAAGGGACCCCTGAAATATTTCGAGATAGCCGTACCTTGACATATCAGATCTGCAGAATTGAGGAAAAAATAATTCGAAAAAACAAAAAAACAAAAACAAAAAAAAACACAAAAAAAAAAACACAAACAAACAAAAAAAACAACAAAAAAAAAACCACAAAAAAACAACAAAACAACAACAACATTTAACAAATATATATGTAATTGGACTCTTGAAGTTAGAGATATATTGAAAATATTGTGGAAAAGAGGAGAAATGGCTCCTTAGGAGCAATTTCTCCTCTTCTCCACAATAAATGTTTTACCTGTTAGATTTTCATATTTAGGCAGGGACTAGATTTTCACTTCGAGATAAGCGGTTATTTGAGATAAGCTAGGTCGAGATAATGAGAGTCAACTGTAGTTGTCACGAATCCTTGCAAACAGGAAACAATGTCAATTCAAAGCTTGCAATTAATTTGGATTTATATAATTCGCCAGTTGCTAAGCATGAAATGTGAATCGACATTACCTTAAAAGTGTTGTAAAATTCCAGCTCGAACAAAACAAATATATAAGTTTAAACCAACATGTTTATGTTTCATTTATCAGCTTCATTAAATAGTTTAGTATAATGAGGGAGGTTTACCAGTAGAATGAAAGAACGCTTTCCCCTTAAACCTCGCTTTTATAAAGTAAAACTCGGGTTTACAGGGGTATACATTTATTTTTCTATTTTTGCTCAAAAACATAGGTTGTGGTACTCGTTGAGGCGGTTCCAACGAATACTCACAAGCTATGTTTTGAGCTGAAGTATGAAATTTTTTTTTATCTGAAAGTTTTCAGGTTTTGGAGGTTAATTTTTCGTATATTTGAATAGGCACGTTTTTATAATGCAAATTAGCTGCTCCTACTAAGCGTGACTGACACCGTGAATGCGCCTTTATTACTGTGTATGTAAAGTAGTTGATGATGTAATGTCAAAACCTACTTTCCGGATAAAATAAGCAAATATTTCAAACTGAAGTCTGCTGAATTTTTAATCACGCATTCAGAGCATTAAAGGGAATTTTACGTCTGCATCACTGAAAAAGTGTATTAACTAAATTGGTCGTGGTTAATAACTCAACTAGCTGGATGTATTGCAGCAATGCACGGTCTAATAACACATTCACACATGGATGCGCACGCTCACGCAGATGCACAAGACGTGCATCACAAAAAAGGTGTCCTGGGGTGTCCTCCGGTGTCCTGGGGTAATCAGACTGACCGGTCACAAGATATTGCTAAAGATTTGAGATTTTTATTTCCCAGAGTGGACCCACAAAGAAGTCGGTATTAATATAGAGCACTCACCAAAATTCGCCTTATCGGCCAACTTTTGATAGGCCGTGCAATAATCAAAACACTGTTGCTCTATTAATCCTTAAACTGCCACTCACAACAATTGTCGTCTGCCTTGTCATCTGCTTGCGATTTTAAAAGTCATTTTTGCAAACAGTGTGGACCCAGATCAGACTGCTCCTTTAGAAGCAGTCTTATCTGGCTCCATACTGTTTGCCTGTATGCAAAAAATAGGTTTGAAAAGTTTTCAAGAATATTCAGCAGACGACATTAACAGACGACATTTTCAGATACAGGTTTTCTTGGCGCTTTAAGGGTTAACTTGGCTCACACGTCAGCAATGCCGTCCATCAGTACGCTGTTAGCATTGAAAGCTCGAACTGCCTTGTGAAAAGTTGTACTCAGAGGATAAAACATTTATATTATAGTTTTTCAGCATTATATAAACCTCCACCGCCAAAAATAATTTCATACGCCGCTCTCTCTCTCTCTCTCTATCTCAGCTGTATTTGTTTCTACCATCAATACATGTATTTGTTCTACAAATGATCTTATCATTTTTATTTACTTCTGTACATGATATTTGATAATCATCTAACACTTGCACTTTCATTTATTAGCTCGCCTGAACAACGTTCACGGAGAGCTATTGTACTACCCCCGGCGTCGGCGTTGACGTCGGCGTCCACAAATGTTTAAGTTTTCATTTAAGTTTTTAAGATCTCATTATTTCCTAACCTTATCACCGATTTGCTTCATCTTTGGTATGATAATACATATTGGTCCAAACATTTGCGCAGTACCATCCCCATCCCTCTAGGTCATGTCAGGGTCAAGGTCACATACTAAGAAGTTTCATGTTAAAATTTTATGTTTTTAGGATCTCATTACTTCTACACTAAATGATGGATTTTGTTCCTATTTGGTATTATGATAGACACTGGTCAAAAGTTTTTGTCAGCACCATCAGCACTCATGACCGTGACCTTGAGGTCGAGGTCACAGACTTAGAATTTAAATGTTAAAGTTTTCGTTAAAGTTTTTAATACCTCATTATTTTCCAACCTTATCACTGATTTGATTCATCTTTGGTATGGTTATACATATTGGTCCAACATATTGCGCAGTACCATCCCCACCACCCTAGGTCATGTCAAGGTCAAGGTCACTGACTTAGAATTTTCATGTTAAAATTTAACGTCGAAGTTTTTAGGATCTCATTACTTCTAAACTACATGATGGATTTAGTTCCTATTTGGTATCATGATAGATACTGGTCAAAACATTTTATCAACACCATCAGCACTATTGACGGTGACCTTGAGGTTGATGTCAAACTTTGAATTTAAATGTGAAAGTTTTCGTTAAAGTTTTTAAGACCTCGTTATTTCCTAACCTTATCACTTATTTCATTCATCTTTGGTTTGGTGATGCATATTTGTCCAAAATTTTACGCAGTACCACCCCACCACTCTAGGTCATGTCAGGGTCAAGGTCACAGACTTAGAATTTTCATGTTAAAATTTTACGTCGAAGTTTTTAGGATCTGATTACTTCTAAACTACGTGATGGATTTAATTCTTATTTGGCATCATGATAGATACTGGTCAAAAGTTTTTATCAGCACAATCAGCACTCATGCCGTGACCTTGAGGTCGAGGTCACAGACTTAGAATTTAAATGTTAAAGTTTTTGTTAAAGTTTTTAAGATCTCATTATTTCCTAACCTTATCACCGATTTGATTCATCTTTGGTATGATGATACATATTGGTCCAAAATTTTGCCCAGTTTCATCCTCACCACCCTAGTTCATGTTAAGGTCAAGTTCACAGTCATGCAAAGATTTTCCTGTTAAAATTTTATTGCCAAGTTTTTAAGACCTCATTACTTCTAAACCAAATGATGGATTTAATTTATATTTGGTATCATGATATATATTGGTCCAAAGTTTTTACCAGCTCTCATGACCGTGACCTTGGGGTCGAGATCACACACTTAGAATTTTAAAAAATGTTAAAGTTTTCATTTACGTTTTTAAGACTTTATTATTTCCTAACCTTATCACCGAATTGATTCATCTTTGGTTTGATGAATATTTTGAACATTGCAATTACCAGCTCTCATGACCGTGACCTTGGGGTCGAGATCACACACTTAGAATTTTAAAAAATGTTAAAGTTTTCATTTACGTTTTTAAGACTTTATTATTTCCTAACCTTATCACCGAATTGATTCATCTTTGGTTTGATGAATATTTTGAACATTGCAATCACCCCTCGCGCCCCCCTCCCCCCCCCCCCCCCCCAGCCACCCCATCCCCAGGTCATGGCAAAATCAAGGTCATAGAATTTTCCAGAAACAAAATGTGCAATATCAGGCGAGCTATCCTGTCTGTCGACATGTCCTGTACTGTATATGCTATTATTTTTGACGATTGTTATGTTTATGTATTAGCTTTAAGAGGATCCCAAGGAAGATCGGCTTTTAGCCAATTCGGCTTCCCTCCTAAATAAAATATATACTTACCTTCTTACCGCTTAAGGTAGTAATTTGTTTGTATTATTCACACCGACTTTCTCATTTGTTTTCCATTTTTTATACGAGTATGAGTATATGGCGAATATAGATTATATTAGTTTGCCGGCCTCGGTGGCTCAGTTGGATGCGCCGTCCGACTGGAGACCAGGGGGTCGAGGGTTCAACCCCCGCCGAGGTCGGCAACATTCTTTCGTGGAGATTGATCATGAAATATTGTCTACGGTCATTCTCTCCCTTCCGCTGATTCAAGAAGGGCAGTTGTCAGTTTCTGGCGAAAGAATGTGCACAATACTGGTTAACCGCTTGGAGGACTAAGCCTGCCCAGTAACCCAGTGTGGTTAGGTAAACTGACCGCGCTCGACATGACCCCATTGGGTTGACTGGGCCGTAAACCTCAACACAAACAATTCACTAAATAAGCATCTACCTAGTGGTTTGTATACTCTCTGCCACTTTGTATAAGACGTTTTTGTAACAAATTGAAGTGGACATTCCTTAATTCGAAACAGGCAATCAGTGATCAAGTGATTGAGGTTTGTGGATGTGTACATTATACGAAGGGTCAATGTTAGTTCAAAAATGGGTATTATCTGTACATATTAACTGTTAGACTGATTTTTTTCATTACTTTTTTCAGAAAAAAATACAAAGGCAAATTCCTCCACAATATCAATTTATTTTAGGCATATATATATATATATATATATATATATATATATATTACGGAAACGTTTCTCCGCCACCCTTGTTTTACAAATATAAAGTGGATTTGGATCGTTTTATTTTGATATTAAAGATAACTAACCAATTTTTGTGTAAGTATATATATATATTTGAACATATATCACATGTAAAGCTGGCGATATATACTTTTTTTAAAATAAATTTAAGTCATTATGTGATGTTTATACATCTGAACCGAAAATATAATTCGTATAGTTTAAAAGATGATTGTCCGTTTGTTTCACATCCAAACGACAGTTATTTCAGATTAATGTTCGAGACAACAGTGTTTTTGTACGTGCACCAGATATAGTATGACTAAGCTCTTGACAGGATTCTCCCTTGAGAGCAATGAAATCAAAACAGCGTATGTTTTAGCCACATCATAGATCAGTAAATCTTAAACCTTAACTCGCTATGACTTGAAGGATTCTTTAAGTCAGCACAGTAGTGGAAAAATAACAAAACTGTGAGTGAAGATACCCAAGAAATTCCACAATTACGAAGCACAGAAAGAAGAAAAGAAGAAGAAACACCGAGAAACAAGCGTCATACGTATTTGCAATAACCGACGCACAAACAAAAACAGATCTGCAAAAGTGGATCGGTCAGTAGAAAAATTACTGGGAGGGACTTCGCCCTTTACTCTGATGCAGCTCCTTATTCCAAATATATGTTCGGTCCTTAACAAGGCGGTCTTTCTGTTTGCCGCTTTTCCTTGTTCCTATCTCGGATATTGCAGTTGTAATCGTCCTTACCAAGCCTGTTCAAATTATAGCCCTGGGTGTCACTTGTTTTACATACTAATATAACGAAAAACGTAAAAAATATGTGTGACAGTAGAAGGCTCAGGACTTTGATATTTGATATGCAGCTTCATCTTGTAGACCTCTACCAAGGTTGTTCAAATTATGTCCGGGTTTCGCGTGTTTCACATAGACTCATATAGGAAAAATCTTTACACAGCATCCTTTCTAAAACTAGAAGGGTCAGGCCTCTGAAGATCTTTGATATGTGGTAGCTTTATCTAATGAACCTCTACCAAGATTATTCAATTAAACCCCGGGGTCAAAAATGACCCTGCTCAGTGGCTCCTTTATTTTACATAGACTTATATAGGACAAAAAAGTGTAAAAATCTTCTTGTTTGAAACTAGAAGGCACAGACCTTTGATAATAGGTTTGTACATTCATCTAATAGGCCTTTACCAAGGTTGTTCAAATTATAGTCCTGGGATCAACAACGACCACGCAAAAGGGGTCCCTTGTTTTACACAGACCTCATTAGGGAAAACTGAAAAAAAAATCTTCTTGTGTGAAACTAGAAGACTTAGACCATCTATATTTGACACGTAGCGTCATCTGTTAGACCTCTACCATGCTTGTTCAAATTATAGCCCTGGGGTCGGAAATATCCCCACCCAGGGTCACTTGTTTTACATAGCCTCATATAAAGAAACACTTTAAAATTCTTCTTGTGTGTAAACTTGAAGGCCCGGGCCATTGATATTTGGTAAGTAGCTTCATCTAGTAAACCTTTATCAGGATTATTCAAATTAGAGCCCTAAGGTCAAAAATTGCTCCCTCCTAGCGGTCACTTGTCATCTCGCCTGAGATTTTGTGATCGGTCACCATCCGGTTTTGTCAGCCGTCAGCCGTTGTAAATTTTTTTTTATAAAATTTGGATGTACTGATCCTTGGGTGGTATTCTTTGAAAGTTGTTCAAAGATCGGATAAAAATGAGGCACTGATTGCCATACACGGTATTGCTACTCCATTTTGTAGGACTCCTACACATGAAATTTATACAAAAACTCTTACAGCAATCTACTTGTGTGAAATTTTAATATGAAGTATGCAAAATCTGTTAGCTCATATGAGCGCTATAGAACTATCACGGTCCTTGTTTCATAGTTCCTCTATGGTCGTAACCATTGTGGGAATTGTGGGAAATACCATATATATATATATATATATATATATATATATATATATATATATATATATATTTGTTTCTGTAGAATATATATAAAACGGACAAAAATGACGATATATTGATAAAACAAGGGTGGCGGGGAAACGTTTCCGTAATATATATATATATATATATATATATATATATATATATATATATATATATATATATATATATATATATATATATATATATATATATATATATATATTAATCGGTATAACTCAGTCAATATCCCAACACCTGCCCCTTTTTACTTTTTACGCTTTTAAACGATATATATATATATATATATATATATATATATATGTACTGTAACACAGTGCTTATCCCTTTTACGCTTTTAAAGGGTATATATATATATATACCGTAACACAGTGTGGACCCTGTCTATCTATCAACCCTAATCTCAGGCGGGTGAATGGCTGATCTGGGACTACACTGTTTGCTCGGACCTAGTTGACCCAACATTTGGGTTAAATATATGCTACACGTTTTATTTATTTATCTTTATAATATTTTAATAACAAGAATTAAACCTTACCTTGAGTTTTGCTTCCTAGTGTTTTTAAGTGCGCCTGTCCACACACAATCGGAAATAATGAGAAAAACCGGAACTTATTTGGTCATTATCACGTTAACCCTTAAAATGCAAACCATAGCTGCAGCAGACGACATTATTTGATGTTTTTCATAGAAAATAAGAACTGACATTTCATGTGAATCGTCATCCGGGTAGACGATTCACATAAAATGTCAAGTTTTATTTACTCAGAAAAAAAAAAGTACATAAAAATAATAGAATGTCGTCTGGTACAATTTTGCTTAGCATTTTTAGGGTTTAGAGGCAATTTGTCTCCGTGGTGAAGAAAGAATTTAAACTTTATTTCACTGATTCGCTTGAAAACACAGTAGCGAAAAACATGACGCCTTGTATGTTCCCAATACAACTGTCACGACTAAATATATCCCGCAGTACTTCGCAGTGAATGTAAAATAAAAAATCCAAAATGTTGCTTAATAAGTATGATAACCTTTATCATTCTCTTAGCAGACGACAAACTGAAAATAAATTTCTAAATATAGGCTTTGACATTTCATGCAAATTATCTCCTCCTAAAGAGGACAGTTTGCATGAAATGTCAAAACCTATTTTCTTGGGAAAAATATTCTAAAATGTCGTCTGCTGAAATTTTTACCCAGCATGCTGAGCCGCGTTAATCAAGTTTTGAGCAGTGCAGGGCGAAAAGGTATTTTCGAGCAGATGCCAACTACGCAGAATCGGATAAGGCCGCATATACATACAGTCTCATCAGGGCTTTCATCCACCGTTACATTCTGTAGTATTAAATGATTCAATAAGTGAACGATGGAGGCCCTGATCTGTGTAGATGCGCGGATGTGCAGGCTGCTCGAGGCAGCCATTGTCCGCCTATGCGAAGAATGGTAACTGTTTTCTTTGAGCACACACAGGGGCGAATCCAGGATGATTTTTAGAGGGGGTGGAGTTGATTTGATCAAATAACCGTTGTTACTATACATGTTCGGACAGCCCGACCTGAGCAAACAGTGTAGATCCAGATCAGACATCGCAGAACGTGGTGTCAGATCAGGGTCTACACTGTTTGCCACTCATCCAACAATTTTACACATATTCACAGGTAGTAAAATGGACTTGTTGAAAAGAAGTATAAGGGAAAGAGTTAGCGGTATGAATATTTTAGATTAATAAGATATCCCATTTATCAACAATTTCACATGAAAAGAAAACTTTTATTCAAAAGCGGGTTCGACGGAAACCCAAACCCTTTCTAAATCCACCCCAGGTGTCTCAGACGCACGGTTGACTTGACCATTTGCTTGCGCTGACACAATTTGTTCAGACACTGAAAACAGAACAAGTTGATTGATTGAATGATAGAGTTGAGGTTTTACGGCCGAGCCAACCCATTAAGGTCATGTCGAGCAGGTCAGTTTACCTAACCACACTTTTCCTGGGCATGCTTAGCGGTTAACCAGTATTTGTGCACATTTTCACCAGAAGCTGTCACCTGCCCTTCTTGAATCAGCGGAAGGGGTAGACTGACCATAGAAAAATATTTCATGATCAATCTCCACGACGGAATATTGTCGAACCCGGTGGGGATCACCAGTCGGACACGCATCCGACAATGCCACCGGGGCCAGCTAGAGAACTGGTTGAAGACTATGCGATAACAAATCATTGCTCTGCCTTTTTCAATCTTTCATAAACTTATTTAGAAACGTGTTCAATTTTTATAAATAGAGTTGACTCTCGCTATCTCGAACTCGCTTGTCTTGAAGTGAAAATCTGGTCCCTGCCTAAACATGAAAATCTAATAACAGGTAAACAATATTGTGGAAAAGAGGAGAAATTGCTCCTAAGGATCGAATTATTTTTTCCTCACTTCTGCAACTCTGATATGTCGAGGTACGGATATCTCGAAGTATTTCAGAGAGTCCCTTGGAATTCGAGATAACGAGAGTCGACTGTAACTAGAAATAACTAGTGTATACCCGATATTTTAATTTTTCATAAAAATATTTATTATCATAATTATTTTGTCCAATATATTATTTATTGATTAAAACAAAAAAAGTACATTTAATATGAAACAAATATAATAAAAATGTTTCTCTATCTGACAATATACTTGCCGATAAAATATTTATTCGCTACAAAATATATTTATTCTATAAAAGATATCTTTTAGAAAATATTTATTCAATATTAACACTTTGCATGCTGGGTAAATTTTCAGCAGACGACATATTGACGTATTTTTGTTTTCCAGAAAACAAGTTTGAAATTTCATGCAAAATTCTAAGGGGAATAACTTGAATATGCGAGAAACGACCACGTGACTAAATGCTTAGCGCTCCTGACTTCTAATCGCGAGGTCCCTGGTTCGAATACTGATGGAGGTGAAATGTAGCTCATGACTGAAGGACGTTTTACGGCACAAAGCCTCTCGTTATCGCCTTTCCATGCCTAGATACGAGTATGATAGAAATACATGTACTGATTACCTTCGTCTTTTGAGTTAAATGACACCTGGCTGAAACACTGACCGGACCGTGTGGATGCACAGACTGGGACTGACCGTCGCATATAATATATCAAATTCGTATACATGCATTACTTATCTTGTTTCAAACATGTGGTTTTTTAAGTCTTAAAATACAGTCGACTCTCGTTATCTCGAATTCAAAGGGACTCTCTGAAATACTTTGAGATATCCGTACCTCGACATATCAGATTTGCAGAATTAAGGAAAAAATAATTCGAACAACCACATTTAAGAAATATATATATAACTGGACTCTTGAATTTAGAGATATACTGAAAATATTGTGGAAAAGAGGAGAAATTGCTCCTCTTTTCCACAATATTTTTTACCTGTTGTTAGATTTTCATGCTTAGGCAGGGATCAGATTTTCGCTTCGAGATAAGCGGTTATTCGACATAAGCGAGATCGAGATAACGAGGGTCAACTGTACGTGGGAAAGGTTATTCTGTGTTTTTACATGTGACGAAGACAATATGAGCCTCAACGTGAGAAAACGTACCTTCTCGCATGACCAACGATGACCCAAAACAGTCTGCGCATCCTCGAGGTCTGATCAGAGTCTTCGTTGTCTGCATAAGAAAATTGCATCCAATGAGCGTCCAGTGAAGATTCTGATCAGCCTGCGCGAATGCGCAGGCTGATCTGAATCTTCGCTGGGTGCATATGTCCGAACGAACATTTTCTGACGTGCGTTTAAATTGATTTGTGTTTTACGTCCCTTCAAATAGTACTTCAGTTACACTGTGCCGAAAGAAAGATAATAATGAAGAGCTGCAATGATGCGCCGTATTGAGATATTCCGTCTCCGGTGGGATTTCAACCTAGAACTGGTGATCCGATGTAAGGATCGCTAAGGATCGCTAACGGCTCAGTTAGCCGGCCTCGGTGGCTCAGTTGGGTGCGCCGTCCGACTGCAGACCAGGAGGTCGCGGGTTCAACCCCCGCCGAGGTCGGCAACATTCTTTCATGGAGATTGATCATGAAATATTTTCTACGGTCATTCTCTCCCTTCCGCTGATTCAAGAAGGGCAGTTGTCAGTTTCTGGCGAAAGATTGAGCACAATACTGGTTAACCGCTTAGAGGACTATGCCTGCCCAGTAAACGTGTAGTTAGGTAAACTGACCGCGCTGGACATGACCACATTGGGTTGACTGGGCATAAAACCTCAACACAAACAAACAAACGGCTCAGTCACGTGGACGCTTCTGCATTCCATAATCATAATTATTGAATAAATAAATGAAAAAAAAAAAAAAAAAAAAAAAAAAAAAAAAAAAAGGTCAGTGGTCACGTGGACGCTTCTGCGTTCCATAATCCTAATTATTGAGTATATAAATGAAAAAAGTCAGAATCGCTAACCGCTCGGTCACGTGGACGCTTCTGCATTCCTTAATTCTAATTATTAAATAAATAAATGAACCCAACCCCCCCCCCCCCCCCCCAAAAAAAAAAAAACAAAAAAAAAAAAAAAAAACAACAAAAGTCAGGATCGCTAACCGCCCGGTCACGTGGACGCTGCTGCATTCCAAAATCATAATTATTGAATAAACAAATGAAAAAGTCAAGATTGCTAACCGCTCGGTCACGTGGACGCTTCTGCATTTCATAATCCTAATTATTGAATAAATAAATGAAAAAAATATATAATAAAAATAGTTTATAGACATTTCGTGAAAGCTACTGAAACAGACGTCTGAACATGCTGCAGCTACACAGTATCAACAAGGGAGTCTCCTAAGTTACTCTAATCTTAAGATCAATGTACTGGCAGTTTATAAAATTGCCATACGGATTCAGGCCACAATTAGCTGCTTTTGTTCGTTATCTATAGGCCCCTAATAAGAAAATATATTCGCTCAAATAGTTCTTTAGTTAACTGCATAGTTTGGTGACTGTACGACTGAGAAGACTGGTTATCAGAGTGTCACAGATTAAGCTGATTGTGCAGGTCTTGAAAAAAAAAGTATTACTTGTTCCAGTTTCATCTAAATTTAGGAAAAAAAGGTGAACCAAAGCACTCCCATCTCTCACATGTAACAGGACCATAACTGGAATTTACTGACAGGTGCTTGGTTTGACAGCTGATAGCAGAGAAAGGAGCTGGTCAACCCCTTGTTAGAAAAGGATAAATTGAAAGGCAAGCCATGTCTAAAGAAGCACAAAGTGCGTATTGATTGGAATATTGTGAGTTGAGTTATTCGAATAGATGCTTGTACGGAAAGCTACGGAAACTTAATTGTGGTCCGGAAAAATTGAGATACTGTACGTTGTGTGTTTGACGTCGCATTCCAGTTAAGGCTGTTGATTCTGTTTCAAAATTTCGTACGCCGTGTTTATTGCATACAACACATTGGAGTTATACTAATTAACATGGAATAGCAGAGGGAAATTGTGTGTTCTGTAGAATAATGGGCACGAGAACGGTATGCGCTACATAAATATGTTAAGAAATTTTATAAATAGTTAAAATTCTAAATTTTCTTTCACAAAAGAACTTAAATTACCATTTTTATAGCATTGCCTCGTGTTCACAGGCACTTTGTTGTTTACATTTTTAGCTCACCTTGAGCACATTGTGATCGTCCTGTGTCCGTCGTCCAGCGTCCGACGTTCCTCAGATTCAGTTTTTCATCTTCTCCAAAACTCCTGAGGCTGATTGAAACCAAATTACATGTGGAGCCCCTCTGGGATAGGGGAATGAAAGTGTTCATGGGATTTGGATCACTCGATCACGATATTTGCCATGTCCATATATGGTAAAACCTCTTGGAAAATATTCTACTCAAGACTTGAAAGACCGAAGGTCTTGAAACTTGGTATGTTGTATTGGCGACTAAGGCCCTACCAGGTTTATTCAAATGGTGGCAATTGGTTGATCTTGACCTACTTTAAATATAGAAGGTGAGCACATCATATCAAAATTTAAATGCTGAAAAACAGAACTTTGACAGTACAAAGTGTAAGTTTTGAGTGTAAAAGGGTTAGGGTTGCAAAAGCGGACTTGCTCGCCCACTTGAGCTCTCAGGTAAGCGTAGTGGCCCATAGGCCTTTTTTTCAATTCATCTCCACATTTTGGCATGAAAATAAGTTCTATCAAAACTCTGAAGAAGTCTGATAGTGAATGATCATCACGAAAACATACCTGTATAATTTTGACCCCTTTAAAACCCACTTTTATATAGTAAAACTGGGGTTTACAGGGGTATATATTATTTTTCTTATTTCTGCTTAAAACATAGATTTTGACCCCCTTAAAACCCACTTTTATATAGTAAAACTGGAGTTTACAGGGGTATATATTACATGTATTTTTCTTATTTCTGCTCAAAACATAGATTGTGGGCACTCGTTAGAACCACCTTGCTATGTTTTGAGCAGAAATATGAAAAATGTCAGCCTTTTTTTTTTTTTTTTTTTTTTTGTCTGAAAACTTTCAGTTTTTGGAGGCGAAATTTAATATATATTTGAATAGGCGTGTTTTCGTAATGTCATATATCATTAGGTACAATATTACAAGTTATTTCAGTAGCCATACTGGATCCAGTACTAACGAAAAAGTATTATGTAGATGCATGGTTCTATATATTCTCTAATAGGCCTATATTGGCAAGAATGCATATGTACCAAGCGAAGACCTAGATCAACAACGGATCCGCGCATTCTGATCAATCTTCGCAGGTTATTTTGAGGAAAGACAGTGATCAGGCAGACAGATAAGATGTGTGTGTGTGTGTGTGTGTGTGTGTGTGTGTGTGTGTGTGTGTGTGTGTGTGTGTGTGTGTGTGTGAAAACAGAAAAAAATGCTTAGATTTTAGAAATGCTTAGATATTAACCCCACTGTCTGTAAGTTAATACATTTGATTCAGTAATATTAATCTTCCTCACGTCCATATGTGTAAGAGTCAACTAGCAGGAAGAAGCTGTCGATTATTTTGGTCACGATCTATCAAACTACGTAAATTAGTGAAATCAGGAACTAATACATCAAGTTCTCAACATCAAAGGGAACAAGAAAACATTGATGCAAAGCATCAATACGCCGGGAAACTAATCTATCATGCATTACTTAGCTCCCTATAGATCGTAGTATAGTGAAAAAATGTTATAATTTATGAAAGGTTGTAATCATATTAATTATCGCAATACTCAATGATAAAAACATTATAGACGTTATCAGAGCTATGTAAAAAAATCAACTATGATCGTTTGTTTTCTAGACCGCATACATAATTACATGTCGCCATCCATAGCCTAGGTCGAACATACTATATCCGAAATATCTGTAAGGGGGAATTGGGGTGGGGCGATACTCTAATTTTGACTGCTACACAGACTGGGCCCTAGCATTTAGTATTAGAAAGGTCTGCGAAATAAAATGTTTCAAAACGTGGCTGTTCTAAATAACCATTTGAGTCTAAAAAAGAGCAGTTCATCAAATTAATGGAATCTACAGACGATACTATTTTGAAATCCATTGGATTAGTTGTAAGCGAATGTAATATATCATAGCATGTCATAAAGGCTATATATATATATATATGTGTGTGTGTGTGTGTGTGTGTGTGTGTGTGTGTGTGTACATTTTTTTTCTCTTTTTCTTCAATCAAATGATGATAAAATTA
Organism: Anodontia alba; assembly: GCA_964016985.1. Lineage (NCBI taxonomy): Eukaryota > Metazoa > Mollusca > Bivalvia > Lucinida > Lucinidae > Anodontia > Anodontia alba. Next base: position 117,376,165 of record OZ024823.1, read on the forward strand.
CTTTCATATCATTGTATAATGTATTATGTCATGTTTCTATTTGCTTGCCTTTAACCCTTATAGGGTATTTTTGTGCAGTAAATAAAATACTATTCTATTTTATTCTGTTCTATGTAGCAGTGTTTCGTTCTTTTCTCCACTCATAACGTTTTCTTTCGGCCCAAATCTTTCCATGGCTGAATATCAAATGAAAACTGAATTATTAAACCAGCTTATAATCCGTTCGATTTGAGAATGCATATTTCCAATCGTAAACAAAGAAAAATATCTTTTGTTTCTTCTTTGTAGTACGATGAAAAAAAAAAAAAAACAAAAAAAAAACGAAATGAATAAATTCAAACGTGTACGAATATTGACAACAACGAGCTCATTTCAGGTCGAATGGTCAAATCGGGGCTCCTACGGGAAAACTGCTTATTTCTCTTTTAAATGAACAAAACCACATTGCTACATTCATTCTACACAGTACTTCCCATTTTTTATTTCACTATGTTACCAATAGCACAGTTCTCTGCTGCAAAAGTGTGACTTTGAATAATAATAACAATAAAAAAAAAATGGGGGGTGGGGGGGGGGGGGGTTTGAATACTTATATATAACCCCACTAAGAACCCCATAAAACTGGAAGAAAACCTATGTTCTCCGAATGCATACACATTTTACAAAAACAACCTCAAACAAAAGAACAGTTGGCAAGCAGAGCTGACAGTCCGTTCTCAAAAAGGTGGCAACCATGTTACCCAAACTTGGCTGAATATCTTTAACTGACATAATTGTTAAAAGAAAAACATTTCTATGTGAAAAAAAAATGTAAATGAAACACAACAGAGCATTTAACAAGAGTACCACAATGAAAGTACGTCTTTGAACGGTCAATAATAAATTATCTGGAGGGTCAGGGAAGCGGGTGGGTGGGTGAGGCTGGGGCGGGGGCGCAAGAGTGGGGGGAGGGGAGAAGCGGGTGGAGCTTAAGCTAGCTTTAAGGTGATCCCAGCCATCGCCCTCAATTTTCATTGTAAAAAACATATATTTGTTCTGTCCGCGTAGCGGTCCTACATGTATCAAGCCATTCTTTCTCTGTGAACAAAAAAAAAAAAAAAAAAAAAAAAAAAAAAATACATACAGTCGAACCTCGTTATCTCGAACTCGCTTATTTCGAATTACCGCTTATCTCGAAGTGAAAATCTGGTCCCTGTTTTAACATGAAACTACGACAACAGGTGACAAAATAATGTGGAAAAGAGGAGAAATTGCAATTTCTCCTCTTTTCCACATTATTTTATATTCATATTTCTAACTCCAGGAGACAAATTACATATTCATTTGTTAAATGTGGTTGTTCAATTTATTGTTTTCCTCACTCTCTCAACTCTGATATGTCGAGGTAAGGATATCTCGAAGTATTTCGGTGAGTCCCTTGGAATTCGAGATAACGAGATTCGCCGGCCTCGGTGGCTCAGTTGGATGCGCCGTCCGACTGGAGACCAGGAGGTCGCGGGTTCAACCCCCGCCGAGGTCGGCAACATTCTTTCGTGGAGATTGATCATGAAATATTTTCTACGGTCATTCTCTCCCTTCCGCTGATTCAAGAAGGGCAGTTGTCAGTTTCTGGCGAAAGAATGTGCACAATACTGGTTAACCGCCTAGAGGACTAAGCCTGCCCAGTAAACGTGTGGTTAGGTAAACTGACCGCGCTCGACATGACCCCAGTGGGTTGACTGGGCCGTAAAACCACAACACAAACAAAAATCGAGATAACGAGAGTCGACTTATTAAGAATTTGAAAATGTTAGAGGCTACAGTTTGGCATGGGTTAGCATTTTTTTTATTTCTTTGCTCACCCACCCTTCGAAGTGCCTTCGTACATGTAAAAAATTAATATCCGAGTCAGATCATCCTGCGTATGCACAAAGTACCCATAGCTACAGATAAGAGGGGATATCCACATATTATTTTTCTTATTTCTCCACGAAAACATATGTTGTGGGTACTCATTAGAAGCGCCTCATCGAGGCGCTTCTAATGAGTATCACAACATATGTTTTTGTGGATAAATAAGAAAAATATTAGCATTTTTTTGGATGAAAAAAGCGTCTTATCTGTTGTTATGAGTACCACCTTTGCTCTCCATTCATACATTTTGTAGTATCCAACTGATTCTATTAGCGGGAAATGAAGGCCCAGATCAAGGCCCATTTGTTCAAAGCTAACGATGTCGGTAGTAAACGGTTTCTTAAACTTTACATAGAGTGATACGCAAATATGCTAAAATTTTTTGCTGAAAAAATGTGAGTAGCTTTTGCAGTGCAAAGCACTCACATTTTTTCAGCAAAAAATGTCAGAATATTGTATATCGAATCTGCTAAAACAGTTAACGAAATGACCCTCAACGAGCTCGTTAAGCTAACGACGCTTTGAACAACCGGACCCTGATTGCGTGGATGCGCAGGCTGATCTGGGCATTCGCTGTCCACATATTTCCAAAACATATCGGCGTTTTCGCATGGCGCGGCCCTATGTATGTTGAAGCATTTGTAATGCTAGTGTTTCATTAATTAGAGAGAATAAAATTAAGCGGCTAGTTTTAGTGTAAACGCGGTATGTTAGTCAATAAACTGTACATAGAAAACAAGTATATTCATAAACTCAATTCGAAGCATTCGACAGAGAACAGCATGGGGTACAGAAGTAAGCCAAAGACTGATATAAATCTGCCTTCCAAAGTACATTTTCATTAGACTTTACAAGCAGCTAACTTTGACTTTAAATTCAAGTTGATACGAGTATTGTACAGAGTATATTATTGAAACAAATTCCAGAGAAATCTAACATGTCAGGTTAGAAAACAAAGTATAAATAACAAGAAAATTTATAGTGGTAAGCGATAGAATCAAGAATAGTCGTCCTATTGTTTGGGACGACACAGAAGAAAAAGTAGAAGACTGTGCACTAGGCACCCTCTTGAAAAGTGGTCTACTCGAAAAGGAAAGAATTTGCTCCCACGGAGCAAATTCTTTCCTTTCAGAGTAGATCTCTTTTTAAAAGGAAAAAAACAAACAATTTTGATAGAGTTGCCTCTCCTGGAAGTGTTTCCATTCCTCTCTGATTATTGGGCTTGTGTATAAATCATTTTACTTATGTTTGAATCATTGTTCATACGCAAAAATCATGTTTTGGCATGGTACGAAAACTTGCAAAGTGCATCATTAGATGAGTAGTAACTTACAGACCAAACTGCATATCTGTGCTCTTTAGCTGTCTGCACAGATAGTTTTAAACCCTTTCAGCCCTGCAGACCAATTGTCGCGAATGGCGCGAAGTTACGACGGAGCCATTTCATTGACTGTACGGTGCACGTGATGTAATAACTGCACGTGCTTCTGACGGAGACTGGTGTCGTCGGAGCCCTTCGATTTCTCGTGCAGCACGGGTTTTAAATGCTGCACGTTCGTTTGTGGTGAGATGCCTCTGCTATATAAAGACAGAATTTTGTTATTATTGTCAATGTAAATAGGGGAATAAAAAGTTAAAAGGTGTATATTCTTGTCTTTCAATTAAAAATCTAAATTGTGTGGTAGATGAATTAAAAATTGGATTAAAGGATCTCTGCCACATATATATGGTGCCGGAACCCGGGAGATTGAACAAGTAAGTGAAATTTATTTGTATTCATTGTGAAAAAATGTCTACACAAATTTCATACCTAAAGGGTATAAGGACAAGGTACAGGAATTTCCTTGAAAAAGAAATAGCAATTGCTTCGGACATTCTACACTATGATCCTGATCAGATCGACGTAGATAGGGTCCTAATTGAAATAACAAAATGCGTTGAAAAAATGAAAATGTACAGTGAAAAGGTTGAAATTCAAACAGAAAAATTGTCATGTGCTCTTGACGAGACGGAAAGTGACTATTTGGACACTATCTTAGGACAAGATAGCCAAATTTTTGCTGATGCAATGGAGTGTTGCATCGATTTAAAGCAAATGAAAGAAACTTTGATTGAATCAAAAGAAAAGGAAACTGTTACGAGTAAATTAGCGACAAAATCGGATGCAGAAAAACTTGCTGACATGCAAAACGTCATATTTACTCAAATGAAGCAGCAACAGGAACTTCTTGACCATCAGCAAAATAAAATGAAGGAACAGGAAAAAATAAGTGCGTTAGAAAAAAGTAGTTCTGTGAAGCTTCCGAAGATTGATATAGTTTCATATAGTGGTGACCGTTTGAAATGGAGTGAATTTTGGGATTCCTTTGAGTGCACAATACACAACAACAGTAGGCTTTCAAACATAGAAAAATTCAGCTATCTTATGAGCAAGCTATCAGGTGAAGCAGCCCGTGTAGTGTCTGGTTTGGCTTTGTCACATGAAAATTACAATATTGCCATCGCGAGTTTGAAGGAACGTTTTGGCAACAAACAAGAAGTCGTAGATTTGCATTACAGCCAGATTATCAATCTGCAGGTTGCAAGTAACAATACGTGTAGTTTGAGGTTGCTCCTTGATAGGATTCAAAGGCACCTACGTAGTCTCGAAGTGTTAAAACAAAATATCAACCAGGATGTGTTTGTTTCTATGGTGAAGGCAAAATTGCCACAGGAAGTTTTACTTCAGCTTGAAATCATGAAGGGCGCAGATGATGAGTGGGATACACAGATATTGATTGAAACGCTGCGTAGCTATGTAAAAGCGCGTGAAAAATCTGAGGTAAAACAAAAGCCGACGGAGCACAGTTCTAAGGGATTCGAGGGAAAAAGCAAATCATTCGTAGGCCAAAAACCAAGCCAAAGTCAGTCAAAACCTTCACAGCATTTTGATTTTAGACAAAGGGGTGATAAGCGTGCATCGACGTCCATAGGCTCGGCGGAGGCACTTGTAGCTGATGCCAAACAGATGTCAGGTTTAAATTACTTAGAAATGTGCCGATATTGTTCTAAACACCACTGGAGTGACGAATGTCCTACGTTTCGAACTTTAAAGGACCGGAAACAACAGTTAAAGGACAGCTGCTTTAAATGTTTAAGAATTGGCCATCTTGCCAAGGAGTGTAAACGGAGCAAAGTGTGCGTGCATTGTGGGAAAGCTAATGACCATCATAGGAGTTTATGTCCAAAGAAGTTCAAACAGTCAAATGACGTTCGATCACCACAGGAAGTGAATGCTTTGACGGAGCAAAGTGGAGTGCAAGGTGAAAATGCTCTGATCTCATCTGGAGAATTCGTCCTGATGCAGACTGCAAAGACAGAAATCAGAAACCCCGACAGTACTAGAAGCCAGACTGTGCGACTTCTCTTTGATTCTGGTTCCCAAAGGACGTACATAACCGAACATCTGGCGGAGCAACTTGACCTGAAGAGAAACGGCCAAGAACAGATAAAACTCGCCACGTTCGGAACTGATACACCAAAGACAATAACAACAACGTCTACAGAACTGAACCTTACACTTAACAATGGAGAGTATTTCACTATTCGTGCAAACATCGTGCCTACTATCAGTGGAACCATCCAACGGAATTCAGTGAAGCTGGTTTCCAGTCAAATAGAACATCTGGTGAGAAGTGTTGAGTTAGCTGACAGTATTCCTACAGAAAGTGAGTCATCTACCATTGAGTTACTGATTGGTAACGACTACTACCTGGATCTAATTCTTTCTAAAAAAATTGAAATACAACCAGGCTTGTACTTACTTTCGTCTAAACTAGGTTGGATCCTCACTGGTCGAACAACAGACACTCATAGTGGTGACACAACGCAGTCAAGTTTGTTCGTCCTTACATATGGGAACGGTATTACAGGTACAGAAGGATTAACTTCCCTTGATTCCACTCTGCCAACAAAGCCTGACTTGGAAGACTTCTGGAATGTGGAAGGCATAGGGATCGTAGACCACCCACAATGCTTTGATAATGAAAGTGCATTACGTCAGTTCAATGAGACGTTAAAGTTTGAAAACGGTCGTTATCAAGTGACCTGGCCGTGGAAGGAGGAGTTTCCTGAGTTACCTGTAAACAGAGAACTTGCTGTTGGTCGGCTGAAATCGGTTGTGTCAAAACTGAGGAATCAACCAGAATTCTTACATAAATATGATTCCATATTAAAGGACCAGTTAGGAAAGGGAGTTATAGAGACAGTGAATGGTGTTGACAGTGGAGCAATGATACACTATCTCCCAAAACATGCAGTAGTTACTCCAACAAAGTCAACAACAAAGCTGCGCATTGTATACGATGCATCTGCAAAGACCAAAATGAGCAACAAAAGTCTAAACGAATGCCTCTATAGGGGACCTGTTCTTCTAAAGGACCTGTGTGGAATTCTCCTCCGATTTAGGCTGAATAGAGTAGGGATCGTTGCTGACATAGAGAAAGCATTCTTGCAGATCGGTCTACAGTCAAACCAGCGGGATGTGACTAGATTTCTTTGGTTGAAGGATCTGGAAAATGCTAGTATAACTCGTGACAATATACAGGAGTATCGTTTTTGCAGAGTACCTTTTGGTGTGATTTCTAGCCCGTTTCTGCTGGGAGCCACCGTTGAACATCACCTTGATTCGTACAATTGTGAGATAGCAAAAAGGCTTAAGGAAGACATTTATGTTGATAATGTGATTTCTGGAACAGAATCAGCAGGTGATGCAATTCAGTTTTACAACGGAGCAAAGGCTATATTCTCTGATGCATCACTTAACCTTCGTGAATGGCTATCAAACAGCAGTGATGTTAACAATATTCTGCCAGCAGCAGATAAATCCTCATGTCGGACTACTAAAGTTCTAGGACACATATGGGACACTGAAAACGACAGTATATCTTTGAAAAACACAGTAATGCCTACAGAAGCACAAGAGCCAACCAAACGCATTGTTCTGAAAACAATAGCATCCGTGTTTGACCCTCAAGGTCTGTTTTCTCCAGTATTACTCCGAGGGAAGGTTATGCTTCAAACATTGTGGTGTAAGGGTCTTGACTGGGATGACACGATTCCTCATGAGGATTTACATGCATGGTCGGACATAAAAGTAGACATACAAAATATCTCAGATTATCAGCTACCTAGATGTGTTAAGATGGAAACAAATTGTGACACTCAGAACCGGCTAGCTTGTTTTTGTGATGCTTCTTCAAACGCATATGCTACTCTGATATACCTACACCAGACAGATGGATATGATTCAAAGGTGGATTTACTGTTCGCTAAAACAAGGCTCACACCTGTGAAGGGAATGACAATACCTAGAGCAGAGTTAATGGCTGTACTGATTGGTGTTAGGTGCTTAAACTTTGTGCAACAACAATTGAAACTGTCTATAGTTGACAATTTCTTGTGGACAGATTCTCAATGTGTTCTCAAATGGATTTGTAGTGACAAAGATTTGACAGTGTTTGTAGCAAACAGAGTTCGTGAAATAAAATCTCATAGTGATGTTTCATTCGGATATGTTTCTACAAAGGAAAATCCAGCAGATATTGCTACACGCGGTTGTACACTACAGAAGATTTATGAAAATGAACTTTGGTGGCAGGGTCCACAGTGGTTGAAAAAGCATCCAACAGAATGGCCAGGGTCAGAGGTCAGTATGAATCAGCAAGCAAGATATGACTATGAATCAGAATTGAAGAAACACAGGGAATCTAAAGAAGCAAGTTGTCTTTCTTCTACCGGAAGTGCCTGCGAAAGTGTTAATCAGTTGCATTCCCCATTCGAATTAGACGATAGAAAATATTCTTCAGTGACAAAACTGATTAGAGTTACCGCATATGCACTGCGGTTTATCAATAAGGTAAGAAAGTGTGCCAATCAATGTGCATATTTGACAAGTAAGGAGCTTAAAGACGCTGAAAGGATGTGGATAAGATTCATTCAAAGGAAACACCATGCTGACGTATTTCACGCTATCTCTGGCAAAACGCAAAATAATTTACAGAAACAGCTAGGGTTGTATGTAGATGAACTAGGTCTGTTACGGTGCAAAGGTAGACTCGATAATTCTGACCTTACAGAAGGTGCAAGGCGACCAGCGCTACTACCCACCAAGGAAAACTTCACACGCCTTATGATCGAAAGAATTCACAAACAAAACTTTCACGCAGGTGCATCTCAAACCCTCAGTCAAATAAGGAACTCATTCTGGATTCCTTAGGGTCGCGCATGTGTTCGACAAGTGATTCAAAGTTGTATGGTTTGTAGAAGGCACGAGGGAGGCCCTTACAAACTTCCTCCAATGGCACCATTGCCACCACTTCGAGTTACAGAAGCACCACCTTTCTCTCGAACAGGATTGGATTACTTAGGACCACTGTTCATAAAGAGTGCTGAAGGAACAAAGAAAATTTGGGTGTGTTTGTTCACTTGTCTTGTGATTCGTGCCGTGCATTTGGAAATTATACAGGATATGACAGCCCAGGAGTTCCTTTTGTGTTTCAGGCGATTTATTGCGCATAGAGGCTTACCAAGTGTGGTAATTAGTGATAACGCAAAGCAATTTAAATCAGCAAGTGAATCGCTCGATTCTGTGTGGAAAAATGTGACACAGTGTGAAGACGTGCAAAGTTATTCCTCTAATGTTGGGACCAAATGGATATTCATTGTTGAGATGGCCCCCTGGATGGGTGGGTTTTACGAAAGGCTTGTAGGACTCGTGAAAAGAGCGCTGCGTAAAACACTAGGAAAAAAGTTATTGACACTCATTCAAATGCAAACGTTGATCAAAGAGGTAGAAGCAGTGTTGAATTCCCGACCATTAGTTTATGTCGGTGAGGATATCAATTCTAGGGTAACGCTCACTCCTGGACATTTTCTTACACTGAATCCGCGAATCGGTATCCCAGAAAGTGATGTTGGAGAAAATGAGTACATACCTTGTGAAAGCACTGGAACAAAATTGCTAGAAATGTGGAAACAAGGTCAAAAACTACTCGATAAGTTCTGGAACACATGGAGAGAAGAATACTTACTTAGTCTTAGAGAAAGAACACAATCCCAAATACAGAGTAAAAGAATTCAGTCCTCCCATTTTCCAACCGCTGGAGACATTGTACTTGTAAAGGACGACATTCCTAGGGGGTGTTGGAAATTAGCTAAAGTTGTTTCCCTTGTGTCAAGTCGTGACGGAGAAACACGTTCTGCGAAGCTACAATTGCCTTCTGGGCGGGTCATAGGACGCCCCTTAAATCTGTTGTACCCGTTAGAAATAACTGAAAATGTAGACACAATTACCCCTCAGAGTATTTCAAGTTCAACAAATACAACTCCATTAAGTGTACGACCCAAACGGAGCACTGTAGGTGAAACTCTACGGCGCATAAAAGAATGTTTGTCGTAAAATAAACATGTCATTACCTGTGCAGCTCGTGTGACTGACAAATATACACAGGTAAAGATATTTTTAGCCAGAGGAGCAAAGACAGTATAGTATACCTATAACGGAGTCGTTTTTAACGATACATAGTCTGCACGTGATTTGTATGGGTGTATATGTATGTAAAGTTCATAGTATATAGTATTATCAGTGCAGACAGTCATTGAGTTAACGTCCTTATTAAATACAGTAACTGTGTTTCAGAATGCCAAGATATCTTTGTGACAGGTGTGGGAAATCATATAAACATAAGAGAAATCTTAAAAGACACACCAAGGAGCATCATTCGGGCACAGAGCATTGGAATTGTGTGGAATCGTCGTGTGCGTCCAAGTTTATCCGCAGGAGCTATTTGTCACGTCACCTGGTCTGGGTACATGGTTACAACAAGAGCGACGCCATTGAAGCAACATTAAACGCACGTCGTGGAGATGTTCCCCAGCAGATAAGTGAATATGAAATGGTGAGCGATGATGATACAATTCTGGACTTGTTAGAAGAACGCGAAAGTATGGTGACAGTGCAGGGTTATTGTGATACTGTCGGTGACTTCGAGTTAAACATGTTGGATGAGGGTACTAGTGATGTTGTGGAGGACTGTCTTGAAGGTGACATTGATGTTGAAGTGTTGGAGCCTGTAAGTGATAACCAGTTGCCGGACAGTGAAGCTGCTAATGCTAATGATATCAGTGTGGTAGGAGAGGTGGTTGCTGATAATGGTGAAGATGACGTTGGTGAAAACGGTGCTGATGTGGATGGTGACAGAGTTTCGGGGGATGAAGTGGCTGCTGCTAGTGACGCTGGCAGTGTAATTGTGATTAGTAGTGATGAGGACGAGACTGTGGCCATGGATAATTCATATGTTGTTGATGATATGTTCATGGGAGCGGTGTTGCGGAGACGGTGGTATGTTGATAACAGACTTGTATATTCAAACGTTACATGTTTCCAGCAGTATCATCAGTGGTAGACACTTCCTGCTGGGAGTGTCGCGAATGGCGCGAAGTTACGACGGAGCCATTTCATTGACTGTACGGTGCACGTGATGTAATAACTGCCTTGCTTCTGACGGAGACTGGTGTCGTCGGAGCCCTTCGATTTCTCGTGCAGCACGGGTTTTAAATGCTGCACGTTCGTTTGTGGTGAGATGCCTCTGCTATATAAAGACAGAATTTTGTTATTATTGTCAATGTAAATAGGGGAATAAAAAGTTAAAAGGTGTATATTCTTGTCTTTCAATTAAAAATCTAAATTGTGTGGTAGATGAATTAAAAATTGGATTAAAGGATCTCATTAGATGAGTAGTAACTTACAGACCAAACTGCATATCTGTGCTCTTTAGCTGTCTGCACAGATAGTTTTAAACCCTTTCAGCCCTGCAGACCAATGTTGTTGTTTTTTTTTTTGTTTTTTTTGTTTTTTTTTGCAAATAGTGTAGAACTTGATGAGATGGCTCATAATGAGCCATCTCATCAGGACCTACATTGTTTGCCATTCTATTATGATTTTTGACTTTACTTTAATTCTGTTTTGATTTTGACTGGGATCCCTATCAGGAACAATGGATCTGACCAAATTCAAAGATGGAAGAGTCTACTGCAGAGACTCAAGATGTCTATGCTTTAACCTTAAACTGCCAATCACAACAGTTGTCGTCTGGTTTGTAATCTGCTTGTGATTTTAAATGTCATTTTTGCAAATAGTGTGGACCCAGATCAGACTGCTCCTCTAGGAGCAGTCTGATCTGGATCCACACTGTTTGCCTGTATGCAGAAATAGGTTTTAAAAGTTTGCAAGAATATTCAGCAGACGACATAAACAGACGACATTTTCAGATGCAGGTTTTCTTGGCGTTTTAAGGGTTAACATTGTTAGCTCACCTGAGCTATGCTCAGGATGAGCAAAAGTGATCACTTTTTGTCCGTCGTCCGGCCCCGAGTCTGTTAACATTTTCATACGATTTCTCCTCTGAAGCCGCTGAGCCAATTTTGCTCAAATTTCATTGGGAGCCTCCTTAGTTTGGGGGAATGAAAGATTGCTGTAATGGTTGCGTTCAGTTGACCAAGAAGGTCGCCATGCCCATATATGGTAAAACCCTTTAAAAATCTTCTTCTACAGAACGGAGGACACCTTAGGGCTGAATCTTTGCATAATTCTTCGGGGACGGGAGGTCTACGAAAATTGCTAAACTCATAGTTGTACATTGACATTTGACCTTTTTATGGCGAGATCAAGTTTGCATTTGTATGGGCCCTATACATTTGTATGGAAAAAAAAAATAAGAATTTCAAACGACTTCTCCTCTGAAGCCTCTGGGCCAAAGTTACTCAAATTTCATGTAGAGCCTCCTTAGGGCAGGGAAACAAGAATGTTAAAATGGTCGTGGTCCATTGACCAAGATGGCTGCCATGCCATTATATGGTAAAAACCTTTATAGAGGACATAAGATCTACCGAAATTGCTAAACTGATGGTCCTGCGTTGACGTTTGACATTACGGCAAGGTCAAATTTGCTTCCCCGTGCATTTGTATGGGCTCTATACATTTACACGGGAAAAAATGTTGAGAATTCATATTTTGGATACAGTTGAATCAAAACTTGATGGTGAGCATTAGGCGCCTAGAAGACAAAATGAGCCGATAGAATATCCAAGATGTCCGCCATCTTAAAAAAGTCTTGAAAATCAATTTTCAACATCTCTTCCCAAACCTTTTTCACTTTGCGCGGAAACTTGCTTGACTTCTGGATCGGAAATTAAGCTAAAATTTGTTGATATGAAATCCAAAATGGCAGCAATTGTTCCGCTCCACTGAAGTATATGGCGTTAGAGCTAAAAATAGAAAATCTTCAAACGACATCTCGTCCTTGGCCAAGGGTCCGATTTCAAAATATTTGCACAGAAGTGTTCCTCTATCAAAATCGCTTAAATGGTTCCACTTGGCTAAACAAAATAGCGGCCAGAGGTTAAAATTGAAAACAAAACAAAACAAAAAAACTTTTAAAGACATCTACGCAGCCAGTATCTCGATTTCAAAGGAATTTACTTCACAGAAGTGTTCCTCTTATCGCCCTTTACCAAAATTGAAGCTAGTTCCGCTCGGCTGAACAAAATGGCGGCCAGAGCTAAAAATAGAAAAAAAAACGCCTTTAAACTACATATTTTCCTTGGCCAGTGGCCTGATATAAAAATGATTTCACAGAAATATCCCCCTTTACCAAAATTGCCAAAATGGTTCTGCTGTGCTAAACAAAATGGTAACCAGACCTAAAACAGAAAAAAAAACCTTTAAACAACATCTCCTTGGCCAGTGGCCAGATTTCAAAATAATTACACATAAATATTCCTCTTATGCCCTTTTATCAAAAGTGCTAAAATAGTTCTGCTCTGCTGAACAAAATGATTGCCAGAGCTAAAAAAACAACAACAACAACAAAAAAACAACAACAACAAAAAAAAAACAACAAAAAAAAAAAAAAACTTTAAAGGACATCTCTTCCAAGGCCAGTAGTCGATTTCAAAATAATTTCACAGATATGTGTCTCTTATGTAGTTTTACCAAAATCGCTAAACTGGTTCCACTAGGCTGAAGAAAATGGCCACCAGAGCTAAAATTGACAAAAAGGAAGTTCTGTGGAGTTTTCTTTCCCTGCTGGTGCTTCACATTCTTTCCTTGAGGGCGCATCACATTTACGTCTTTCCCTCCTGGTGCTTCATATGGTCTTCTGTCCCTGCTGATGCTGTTTCCTACTTAAAAGTTTTGCCATAACAACCAAACAAAATGGTCGTCTTTAATTGAAACATCTCAAGCCATGACACCATCGCTTCCACTAGCTCTCTTTTTTAGTTATGCTCCTTTGCAAAAGATTGCAATGAAATCTTGTAAGCAAGATATCTCAAAAAACTATTTGAGCTGTTGTATTGAAACTAGATATGTTGACAGGGTATAAGTAGAGGACTCAATTAACTTCTGAAAAAATCTGTGTTTTTGTTGGCTTAATACCCTTTGAAAATTTCAGCATTTTATTCTTATAAGTAGGCTATCTCAAACTGTTTAAGCCATATCCTTGAAACATGATATACTGATAGGATATGATAAGTAAATGACCCGATTAACTGACAGCAGTTAACTCAGGTGAGTGTTGTGGCCCATGGGCCAATTGTTGAATTAAAGATGAAGGGATTCACTGTAAAGACTTTACAAAAGGAGATAGCTTTTTCAGATAATTACCACCATAGTACAGTGAAGCCTCTGCGTTAGCCATCCTTAGGATAGAACAAAAGCGACTGTTGTTGAGGTTGGTTATATCATAAACAGGCACTTTGGGAAGTCAGAAAAGTGGCTGGTATAGAAAGATTACTGTTTTTGATGCTGTTTTTGAGAGGTGGCCCACTGTGTTTGAAAATCTTTAAAAAATGGGGGCTTACAGGAAAGAACTTGCTCCCAGAGGAAAGAATGTGCTCATTCTTTTATGAGAAGCTCCCAAAGTAAAACTGGCCAATAAAAAGGTAGGCATATAGTTATTTCCCTTGAACATGTATCCATTCCCTTTATCAGATAAACAGCGAAAGTTCTGACAAGGCAGTGTAACTTTTTACTGTGCACTGATTCATATACAAGAAGGGCAAAGTTCACACTTTACATGCTGGGTAAAAATATCGGCAGACAGCATTTTGAAATAGTTTTTTTTTATTTTTCCTAAAAAGGATTTGACACTACATGCAATCTGTTTCCTTCGGAGATAATTTGCATGAAATACCAGATCCTATATTCTAGGAGAAATAAGAAATTAGGAGACATTTCGCATGAGTTGTCAGATCCTATTTCCTACGAAAAATATGAAAAATATCATTTTGTAGTCTGCTGAATTTGCCCATAGCATGGGAAGTATTTTCCCAGCGGGCACATGACGTAAATATAACGTCGCCTCAACGTCGATGCAACGTCATGACGTTGCATCGACGTTGAGGCGACGTTGTATTTACGTCATGTGCCTGCCGGGTTAAGATTGTGATGAATATTCAGAGTGCTGCCCATTACATTTATGTACAGCTGTCTCTCATTACCTTAAGCTATGAGGCACCAGAAGTTTTTGATTGAGATAACATTAGATAATAGTAGTTAAATCATAAAAAAACAACAACGTAAAGCAAATCTAAACCAACATTATATAAAATCAAAGGGCTGAATAGCCCTGAAATGACAGCTTCTATGAGAAGCTAATTAATTCCCGGTATCATTCTGTTCTCCATTTAAGTTTGTGAGACGCTTCTTCGTCGAAAAAAAAAAAAAAAAAAAAAAAAAAAAAAAAAAGAACTATAGCGAACAACAAAGGCGCTGATCAGCCTGCGCTGACTTAACTGTAAAACCTCCCGTCTGAATCAGTCAGTCAGGTGTGTCTGTCTAAATACTTTGGGCAGATATGGTATTGATGTATTATTTTCTATTTTCTCAAGATTCTGGTGTTGTATTATTAACTCTAAATATTGGGACTTACTAACTTCTAACCATACTTGCCCTAAAATTTGAACAAGCCCATTTTATCTTTTGATAAGTCTAACAAGTGATAGACTGTGTACCAAACAGTGTAGATTCTGATCAGATGCCACATTCTGTGGCATCTGATCTGGGTCTACAATGTTTGCTCAGGCATGTCTGTCCCAATACTTACGGCTATTCCGCTGTATATGTTTTCTTATTTAGTGCTCATTCATTGTTTGTTAGAATTGTAAGGTTGTTTTAAGTTCAAGATTTTCTCCATTTTCATTTGTTTATAATAAATATTTTTGTTTATATACGATATGAAATGATCTGATTTCATAAACATTTGACAGCTGAATACTTCAGATTGAATATGGATTTCATGATGTAAAAAGGTGTTTGAGTCATATATATATATATATATATATATATATATATATATATATATATATATATATATATATATATATATATATATATATATATATATATATAAACAAAAAAACAAACAAAAAACAAACAAACAAAAAAAAAAAAAATAGTAATAAACGTTAGAATGTCATCTGCTACAAATTTTCTTTGGCACTTTAAAGGTCAAGTGAGGCATAAAACTATTTTGTAGACTGCGGAAACTTGATCAGTCCACAGATTTTAGGCTTCAGTCCTAAACCTATGAAAAGGCCACGTCTAGGGTCTAACGGGCTTCAGATTTTAATAAATATATGAAGGTTATCCAGGCTATAGAGTGGAGTTTCTCGCTTATGGACTAAAGTTCAAGCACCTGTAATCAGACTGCACAGGAAAACAAATTTATTACATATTCCTAAAATCCTTTTTAATCTGGCTTTGCTCAGTTTTATTCCTGTTTCATGTTCAGAATTTGCCTTTCTATGTTTCGCTTTGTGCTAATTTTGATAGTAGTGCCTCCATATCTAAAAAATCTACTTTGCTTTGGTAAGACAGCATTAACATGTTCAATATTCTCATGTACCCAGACAATTTTTTTGTCCGCCGACGTTAGTCGAAGAGAGCGATTAAAATGGGTTCATCCATCCGTCTGTCAGGGCAGACGCCGAGAACAATCCGAGGTTAGCATTGCTATTGATATCTGGTTTATTCCGTCATTGTGGGGTTAAATTTACTTTGTGGAGTTAAAAAAAATTGGTGTTGTAGGTGTCGCACCCTTAAATGTAAAAACTGTTATAAACGTAATAAGGCCCCGTTATTGATACAACTTCTTACCGCATACATGTATGTATTAAGGCCCCGTAAATGTTATATCTTTTTTTCCACGAATGTGAAAACAAATATGGGTAGTTGCGACGGTAAATATGAAAACGTTTTCTTTACTTTGCGACATTACCTATGTTTCATTATTACAATAAGCTGGTAAGTTTATGACAGTTTGTGACTTTGTGACACTGGATGTTACTTTACCGCACTGTATTACGACGGTGGACACCCTACTTTACAAGCTACTTTACAACAATGTATATGTTTCCTTACGGCAGTGTACAGGTGACTTGAATACAGTATAGAGGGTATTCTACGACAGTGTGTATGTTAATTTTCAATATATAGGTTACTTTATGACCACGACTAGGTTACTTAATGACAATGTATAAGGTACTTTGTGACAGTTTACTTTATTACAGTATAAAGGTTATTAGCTAACCTGAGCCGAATTCTAATTATGGATATCAGTTAGTTTATGGATATTAATTAATTTTGCATAATTAATATACATATAATTCGAAAAAAATGATATCCCCAAATCATTTAGAATATGTGACATCTATAATTGAAATTACTGATATCAATTATTAAAATTATGGCTATCGATAAACAAATAAGTAATAAATTTGGATCATAGCAACATCGGTTAAAATTGATATCATAAATTCGAATAAAAGATATCAATAATTAACTAGCTTTAACTAGGGACTAAACGGTAAAATGGCGCCCCATATATTTATTGATATGGATAAGTGGGTTCTATTAATGATAACCATATTTTAAGTTATCACTAAATCGTCTACCATAAATGTAGAGTGTGATAATCACTCATCCGATGACGAGAAAACCAATTAAACCTAGGGAATATCAAATTCTCAGAAGTTACCTGAGGTCTTATCTTAGAATTTTGTCCCTGGGCATATTTTACTAAGTACATAAGCAAAAAAGATATCACGATTAACAACGTCAAAAACTAAAAAAAAAAAAAAAAAAAAAAAAAAAATGGTTTCACATTTACCGTCGCAACTACCTATATTTGTTTTTACATTGATGGAAAAAAAGTTACATTTAAATGACCTTATTACATATGCGGTAAAAAGTTACAATATTTACGGCTGTCCGAGCCAACATTTAGGGGGGGGGTGGGGGGGGGGGGGGGAGCGGAGGTTCAATTTGTAACCACATTATGCTTTATTGCGTTAAGATACATTATAAACCTTTTGGTTAGTGGGAGCTTATAGCCCTTAAAATCCTATGGAAATTTACAATGGGACGTAGCCCCTAAACCCGAATTGTTGGAGCGTCCGTCTGGATAAAAAGTAAGTAAAAAAAGTGGAAAAAGTTGATAAAAAAATAGATACCTTATGGGGCAACTCCTCCTAGAATTTTCTTCAGATCATTTTGAAACTATGCATATTTGTTCTACATGGTCTGAAGATGTGCGTGTGGTTTTGGGTTTATCCTCCTATCATATGGATTTAAAAGTAACAACCGTTTACTGACAAAGCCATGACGTCGGGGGACGCTTGCCCGCAATGGGCTTTTATTTTATTTTATTTTATTTTTTATTTATTTATTTTTTTATGAATTGTCAAGTCCTGTTTTCGTGGGTAAAAAATCAGTTTATTGTTAGCTGGATTAGCCAAGAGAAAGGTAAAGGTTATATTTTGTGTGAAGCAACTTGAAAGCCTCTCAATTTCATTACATCATGAATTGCACCTCCTCCCCAGTCCCCATTATCTCTGCTAATTTTCCCGGAAAGGATTATTCTTAGGTAAGTATCATGTCTCAGAAATACGTATGTTTACATGTCTCGTGAATAATAGTGTCCTTGTCTTTTTTTTTTTTACATGTGTTTTATATAGGGTGTTTGAATAGTTTAACCCTTAAAGCGCCAATCACAACAACTGTCGTCGGCTTTGTCTTCTGCCGGTTACTTTAAAAGTCATTGTTGCAAACAGTGTGGATCCAGATCAGACTGCTCAGTCTGATCTGGGTCCACACTGTTTGCCTATATGCAAAATGTAAGTTTGAAAAGTTTGCAAGAAGATGCAGCAGACGACATAAGCAGACGACATTTTCAGATGCAGATTTTCTTGGCGCTTTAAGGGTTAAGTATCATTATTTTCATATTTACTACAAGTTTCTGTATATAAATAGAGCTTTCTGGAAAAGTATGTTTACATTAACGAGTTGTTTATATTCTTTTTAGAACTTTCCAGAAGGAATATTCTAGATTAAGATATTTTGGCATGTCATGGAACATTTAGAATATTCTTGAATAAAACTAGAAAATGAGTCATGCCTCTAGTAAATTCTTTTCTAGAATGTTCTTTGATATTATATAAGGAGAAAAAAATTTCATATGGGCATTTTGTGTACTTTCTCTGGAAATTATTCTATACTGGATTACTTTAATATTTTATTCATTTTGGACTTAAATTCTAAGTTCAAGGACTTTCAATGAATCAGATACTGTTATGCAAATGATTTATGTTAGAACTTTTTGTGGACTACTTCTGAGGGACTTTGTGACCTAGGCCTAAACTTGACAGGTACTGTTTACTTATATTTTTCTGTTTTGCACATTGTCTTATTATTATTATTATTATTATTTTTTTTTTTTAATTATTTTTTATTTTTTTTATTTATTTATTTCTTTTGTTGTTGTAAATAAAAATTGTGAATAATTTTAATGCTTGTTGCTGGTTTCACATTCATTTCTTTCTCGTTACGCCTGGCGCACAACACATGCCAACTAAAACTATCAGCGAAAAACTTATTGAAATGTATATTTTTTGTTTTTATCCCCTTGAAACGAATGCATGATGAAGGTCACCAGGAGAAGAATTTGACTCGAAACAAAACACTTTGTCCTGTGAAAAATTTAGAAACGTGTAACATACTTCTAATCTTCTAAATATGTCTTCATATCACAAGGTTCTGGGTTAAAATCCCACTAGAGGTAGAATTCAGTTCATGACTGTATAGCACTTCATTGAACAGAGTCCTTCATTGTCACTCTTCCATTGTCTTGATGTGACTTGAATAATGTCGATGATAAACCAAGTGATTATACAAATAGGGAATGGAATTAGGAAATTTGTGTCAGAACTGACTTCTCTTTTTTAATCATTTTTATACCCCGCCACACAATAATGGCGGGGTATTATGGTTTCACATTGGACATCCATGTCTCTATTCGTCTGTCCGGGCGAACAGCCAAGGTTAAGGGGCTATTTTTGGGCTATTTTGCACAACATTACGAGGTATTTTGAGGTTCATTCCGTTTAAAATACATTAACTAGCCCCTAAACCAAATTGAGAAGCCGCTTAATCCCTATGGAAATTAAACATTGAGGTAGCCCCTAAACCCGAAATGTTAGAACGTCCGTCCGTCCTCAGTCGTCCATCCGTCAGTCGTCCGTCCGGTGCCCGTCCGTATTTTGTTTCCAGATGATAACTGAGTAAACTTCAATGGATTTTCACCAAGCTTGGTATATGCACTAATTGATATTGTGGAGGTCTCTTTTGGGATTGCTAATAGGCACATTTCGTCAAAGTTTGACAGCGTTATCTGCCAGAGACACGCCCATGTTTTCGTTTCCGGACGATAACTTATGTCAAGGGATTTTTACCAAACTTCATACATGCATTGATATTAAAAGGATCTGGTTTGGGATTGCTAATGGGCAAACTTTGTCAGTGTTTGACAGAGTTATCTGCCCGCGACACGATAATGGCGGGGTATTATAATTTAACATTTTTATTGTACTGATGACACCTATTTTAGGTTGGCTTGTTAACCCTTTCATCCCTGAATTTCTGCAGTGGACTCTTCTGTCTTCTAATTTGGACAAATTATCATTGCAAATAGAAATATCGGTAATAAATCTAAAACTGAATAGCAAACAGTGTAGATCCAGATGAGATGGCTCATTATGAGCAGTCTCATCTGGATCTACATTGTTTACATAAGTATTTGTTTTGATCAACTTGATTGAGACTAGAAAGATTTCATTCACGTGAACTCTGCTCTGCATGAGTTATTAGGATCATTTTGTGTCTATTGTCTATTCGAGCATCTATACGAAAAGTTGGGCATCATTGACACTTTCAAGGAAAGAACACTCTTAGCTGAAACATTTTTTGCATTTCACCCATTTTCGAATGAATGAATGAATCAATCAGATTTTTAACGTAGCCAGGCAATTGAGTCACATAGGCATTGAGTTGACTGGGCCGTAAAACCTCAACACAAAAGTGAGTCACATAGGGACTATGTAACGTGAAAACACTAATCAGCACTGACATCACAGAGTAGGACAAACAAAACCATTTCCATATACGGTCACTATTAATTTTTTCTTTTTCATGCTTTTTCATTGACTGTTACTTTTACAAGTGAGTAATTCATTCACAAGCAATCATGTGATTGTTATAGTGTCCTACTATTGTATGTTATTAATCTATTATAGCCATTTTATATATATGTCGATGAGGGCTATTGTAGCACGGTCACTATTGTAGCACTATTGTAGTACTACAAAAGTGCTGGTACAATAGCGCAGGCTAGAGATGATCACTATTGTAGCAAATGGTCACTATTGTACCAACGTATTTTTCCTTTATAACTTTTGAAATATATTTTGCAGCAATGCACCAAACATTTTAATCTCATACAAATTCCTCATAAACTCAAATATATTTGCATCAGTTCTCTCCCCTTTAGCACTTCATAGAAAGCAACACACCAAACATATTAATCATATTATCCTCATATCTCATATTAAAATGGAATATATTTATACCCCGGCATACTATGCCAAGGGGTATATAGTTTAGTTTATTTATTTTTATTTTTATTTATTTTTTTTCCACAAGCAAGTTTATAAATAGTTTATAAATTTATCTGTGTCTACATAACAATTTTTCGTCAAACATTTCTCGGGAACTACTTCACATACAGTCTTGAAATTTTGCACAACTGTTGGGCATGACTTTGTGTATTGTGGGAAAGATAAGTAGGATTGTGTGGTCAGGTTTCTTAAAGTCCCTTTGAAATTCTTGTTTTATAAATACTTATGCAGCAACTTATCTCTATATTCTATTGACGGCTGCGGCCGTGGGTATTAGTGAGCATAATCACTTCATAATCTTGTTTTCATAGCATTTTATAGAAAAAAGTATAATTCGTACTTTGATAAAAAAAATGATCGTTGATACAATAGTCCAAGCCCTCGAATAAACCTACATGTATTTGCATCGATTCTTTTCCCTTGAGCATTTTATGGAAAGCTAAAATTCATACATTGGTACAATAATGACCGTTGGTACAATAGCGCACGCTACCAATAATCACTACATCACGAAAACACGCCTATATAATTTCGACCCCCTTAAACCCCACTTTTATATAGTAAAACTGGGGTTTACAGGGGTATACATTATTTTATTTATTTCTACTCAAAAGCATAGATTGTGGGTACTCGTTAGAACCGCCTCGTCGAGGCGGTTCTAACGAGTACCCACAATCCCTGTTTTGAACAGAAATAAGAAAAATATCAGATTTTTTTTATCTGAAAATTTTCATTGTTTGGTGGTAAAATTTTCAGTATATTTGAATGGGCGTGTTTTCGTAATGTTTTACCAAACTGTCATTATTGTACCAATGTATGATTTTCAAGGCCACAGTTGAGATAAATAAGTAAAATTTTAATCAAACAGTGCTTGTAACTTTGATGCTTTTACTACTATTGCACCAACAATTATTTTCCTTTATACGTTTTTGAAATATTGTTCGCAGCAACGCATCAACCATATTGCCCAATTGTTCATGAGATATTTTGCACACAAGCACTGTTTGATTAAAATTTTACTTATTTAGCTCAGCTGTGGCCTTGAAAATTAGGTCAAGGTCACCAGAACCTAACCTATTCTTCCTGTACCAATGTTGGAGTTACACCAAGTTGTTAAAAACTTGCCCAATAGTCCATGAGGTATATAGCAAACAAGGTCTATTTGGCTGATATTTGATCTACATGTAGTTCTGCTGTGACCCCAAAAAATAAGTCAAGGTCACCAAACCATGATCAAGTTTTTCTCTTTCCCAGGCCATCATTCTATTCATGCAAATATGATAAGAATATACCTAAATTTTCATTAGTTATATTGCATACATGCTCTATTTGGTTTAAATTTGACCTGTTTAGGGTGCTGGTACTATGGGTAGTAGTACTGACCTCCAGTGATAGGTTTGTTTGTTTATGTTGAGGTTTTACGGCCCAGTCAACCCAATGGGGTCATGTGGAGCGCGGTCAGTTTTACCTAACCACACCTTTACTGGGCAGGCTTAGTCCTCTAAGCGGTTAACCAGTATTGTGCACATTTTTCCGCCAGAAACTGACAACTGCCCTTCTTGAATCAGCGGAAGGGAGAGAATGACCGTAGAAAATAGTTGATGATCAATTTCCACGAAAGAATGTTGCCGACCTCGGCGGGGGTTAAACCCGCGACCTCCTGGTCTCCAGTCGGACGGCGCATCCAACTGAGCCACCGAGACCGTCCAGTGATAGGTTCTGGTACTCTTGGTAGATGTACTACTGAACTCCAAGATTAGGTTCTGGAATTTTTGGTAGAAAGTACTGACCTCCAGTGATACGAGAGTCCTGCAAAAAGTTTTGACACTGGGTTCGGATTACTTTAGTGCTACGTTTTATCAAACATATTTTTATTACAAACCTTCAAAGTATTCCCCCTTTACTGAAACACATTTTTGTAACTTCTTACCCATTGGCGAAAAGCAGATAAATAGTCTTCTTTTAGTATCTGTTGGAGACACTGATACATAGCGCTGCCAAGAAAACTTCTAGACGTATACTTATTTCCAGAAATCATTTTCTTAAGCCTTGGAAATAAAAAGAATTCACAGGGACTCAGGTCAGGTGAATAAGGTGGATGGTTTAAAACTTCCACCTTTTCAGAAGCCAAAAAAGACTTAACAACCTCACACTTATGAGAGGAGGCGTTGTCATGTAAAAGGTGGACGCCTGACCATCCTTTGCTTGGTCGTTTCTTATTGTAAAACGCTTTCACTTTTTTCAGTACAGTATATATGATTGCATCTATTTCGATTTGAAATAACTCGGTCAGTTGGAAAGCAATTTGCACGAAATAAACGGGTATCGTTAGCTATTCAACACACCATTCAAGTGCAGTGAAGCATTTTAAAATATACGTGGGATAAAACTAAGGAAGCCTATTAGTGACAGAACTTTTTGCAGGACCCTCGTAAGTTCTGGTATTCTTGGTAGTCGTACTGACCTCCAGTGATAGGTTCTGGTATTCTTGGTAGACGTACTGACCTCCAGTGATAGGTTCTGGTAACATGGGTAGTAGTACTGACCTTTATTCACAGCTACTGGTATTCTGGGTAGTTATACTTACCTCCAGTGACAAGTCAAAACGGCGAGTTCAACAAAAGGTCACCTGGTCCTTCTTAAACACCAGAATTTCTTTGTCTGCGTTTAAAATCTCTACCCGGTGCCTTCAAAACAATCACAGATACAGTCGCATCTTTATATAGCCTCTCTTATTCGTGTGCATGGTGTTTGATACGGTGGTCATAGGGCCAAACATGCACGCTAACCCGTACCCAGTCAGCATTCTACGTAAATCTATATCGGGCCGTCATCGGCCCGTCAGGGTAGCTGACGGGCCGATGACGGTCCGATGTAGATTTACGTAGAATGCTAGCTGGGTATATACTAAAAATCAAAGAATCGGTATACGCGATTTTCTGAAATGCATTGTATAGCGATTTTAAACGCAAACACTGAGAACGAACGTCCGTTCAAAACTAGCAGTTTTTATATTTTTATATGGAGAACTAGACGCACACCTGTTAAAGTGTCATACCCCTGTCACATTAATCAAACCGACCATCGGCTGATTTTGTGCCCGATTTTGGCTGATTTTTTGAGTCGGCCAACTTAAGAAAAATATAACTACCCAGTTATATATATATTTTTTTCGATCGGCAAAGATGTTTAGGTTTTGGTGATCGGCAGAGCGTCGGGTGACCGTCGGAAGACTATCGGGCGATGATTGGCCGACTGTCGGCCGACTTCGTGGGTGAATTAAGGTTCCAAAAAAAAAGCCGACCGTCGGGCGACGGTCGCCACATTGCCGATCAATGACCTTTTGTTGGCAGTTAGTCGCCCGACTGCGTATTTTATCGGCCGGCGATTGCCCGATAATCGCCCGAACGACAACACCAATACGCTACGCTCCCTTTTTTATCCTGTACCTGCACATTGCACCCAACGCATTCGATCCCCTATTGCGCACATTCACAATTCCTCGACAATTTCCTTTGCTTCAACTCCCTTCTTTTAACCTCTTGACATTTTAACACGTGTTCGCTGAAAATAGCTCCTTGTTTTCAGAGGAAAGAAAGCAACTGATTATGCAAATAACTTTTACGTTATTTTATGCTAGATGCGCATGCTTAAAACGTCTTAATGTCATCTTATCGGCCGACGGTCGGGCGATTGTCGGCCGATCGTCGCCCAACTTGCTTCATGTCGCCCGGCATTAAAATGCAGTCGGCCGATAGTCGGCGACGGTCGGCCAAATAGAAAGCTTTGCTGTCGGTGAATGTAATCGGAGGTATTTTTTTAATGTGACTGCTCCTGTCGGCCGATCAAAAGGCTGATTATCGGCCGATTAGCATAAAAAAAATCAGGTCGGCTGACTATCGGTTTTAATTTGACTCAGGTATCAGTTTTGATTAGATATTGTATATGGCATCCTCCTGCATACAAGTATAATGTGTTCATGGAGCAATCTAAATGATGAAAATTAGTATCGTATACGCAGACGTTAAACGTACTTTACGTACAATTAGAGATGTTGAAATTTTTACTGTAAAGTTACGGTAACCTTTCTACGAAAATCAATACATGCCTTGGAAAAAGACGTAAATTTGTAGGGTTAAAATGAAAATCACAGTTTGATATTATCAACAATTAAGAATGTGCAAACGTGACTGAAATATGTATAGGTTTACACTGCTGCTGTTGTTGTTGTTGCTGCTGCTGCAGATGATGATGATTTTGGTGTTTTAGGTCCCTTTCAATATTATTTATGCCATATCGAGACGATGGAGGGATGATAATGAAAGGTTCACCAGACTAACCTAAACAGATCTTTTGGAAACGTAGAACAAAATAAGGGATTCTGTTTGATTAAACATATATTTTAACACTTTGTAATGTAAATTGAACAATTTGCGCAGTCAACAATACAAGACGAAAACAAGTTGCTCCTTATATTTTTGTATAAATAGTGTATGTAAATAAGTAATGTTATGTTCTCTTTAGTCGTTGGAAGCTACGTCCATACCTACTCACCATCGGGGAATCCGGTGAGAAGCCGTGCATCGCAGGGTTCATCTTCCTATACTTGTTCCCGGTCACTGTGGTTCTGAACAGCTGCTATATCCACTGCGTATTTTGGCATGAAGCCATTACCCAGGCACTACTTACCCTAGAACAGCAACGGCAACGCAGAAGTAGAAGCTCTGTTTTTCTCGCTATCCATGGTCCAGATGATTGTAGGGGGAGTGGAATGGTGTAATGATTGCAAACAACATGACTGAGTAGTAAAATTAAAATTTAGCTATGAATGAAACCTATCGGCAACACCTAACGGTTATCAAACAGACAAAACAGGGAAGATGATAAAACGAGGCCTATGATTCTCTCATCTGAGTAAACCAGCCACTGCTAATCTGTAGATACCATGCAACATTCTTCCAGTATTACCACAGCATCACAAAACACGCCTATATAATTTTGACCCCCTTAAACCCCACTTTTATATAGTAAAACTGGGGTTTACAGGGGTATACATTATTTTTCTTATTTCTGCTCAAAAACATAGATTGTGGGTACTCGCTAGAACCGCCTCGTCGAGGCGGTTCTAACGAGTACCACAATCTATATTTTTGAGCAGAAATATAAAAACTACCAGGGTTTTTTATCTGAAAATTTTCAGCTTTTGGAAGTGAAGTTTTCCAAAATATTTGAATAGGCATGTTTTCATAATGGCAACTAGGACACAAATTTCACCGTTCCGTAAAAGGTCATCCTAGGATCTTCATATGAATAATCTTGGCAGACATTGAGTCCGCGATACTATATACCAAGATTTAGCATCAAAGGCTTTCTTGGTTCTGGAAAACAAGAGTTTAAGTGTTTTTACCATATGTGGGCAAGGCACCATCTTGTTCAGTGATGCGAAACCATTTGAATAAATTGTTAATTCCCCTTCGACAGAAGGCCCTTGGTGAAATCTTGTGAAAATTGATCAATGGGTTTCAGGAATAAAGGCATTTAAAGATTACACGGATTAATACATGTATATAGTCCTGCGGCAAGGACAACTAACTCTTATGGATAAAATTTTCAATGTAACTAAAACGTTTTACTACTTTAATCATAAATTGTAAGTTTCAGCCGGTAGTTTTAATTAAATTTTGAGTAAATGTTGTTTCAACGTATTCCCTATACAAATGTATGGGGATGCAAATTTAACTTTGCCGTATATAGGTCAAAGGTCAACCTATAATATTCATTTTAACAAACTTAGTAGACCTTGAGTCCTTGATGCTACAGACCAAGATTCAGCCTCAACCCGTTCTTGGTTTTGAAGAAGATTTTAAGTGGTTTACCATATATGGTGTGGCGGCCATCTTAATTGACCATGCCTTTTTATATATATAAATATTCAATCCCCCTTTAACATGGGTTAAAGCCGCATGCAAATGTGTGGACGGACGCCGGACGGCAAGTGATCACAAAAGCCCATTCTAAGCCTTTGGCTCAGGTGAGCTAAAAGGAGGCTAAAATAGCAACATAGTGGCAGTTGTCATGATAGAGAGAGAGAGAGAGAGAGAGAGAGAGAGAGAGAGAGAGGGAGAGGGAGAGAGTATATATCTTTGTCATGCTTATTAACTCCTTCCATTATTGAAATATCTGACTGTTTTGAGAGTTTGATTGTGTTGTGGTTTAGCAACCCGTCAACGTGTAGATCAGTTTGTGTCGTCTCTCAGAGAAAGGTAGTAGAAGAGATAGCAGAGGAGACGAAAGAGGGGACAGGGAAGAAAGAGGAACAGGAATGAAAGTGAAGAAACAGAAGACATAAAAACATCCCCCCTCTACCCTTACCTGCTACAAAGATATCAGGCCTTGCCCAACCGTAAGGCAATATCAATTGGACGCCCCGGCGACGTACGATACACGACATCTTTGCCTCACCCAACCACCCCGAAATGTGTTGAGAGTGTGCGGTCACTATATAAAAGATTTTAAGCCTCAGGTATGTATACTGGGAAATGGGACGCACTGCTTGAGTTATTTGCAGTGTTACCACACTGCAACAGAGAGAATTCACTTATCGTTTTCGTTTCGTTTTCTTGTTTCTTTATTTTTATTTACGCCGGGCTGGAGCGAGCCCGGCGTATCTGTTTGAGGTTGGTTTTGTAAAATGTGTATGCATTCGGAGAACATCGGTTTTCTTCCAGTTTTATGGGATTCTTAGTGGGGTTATATATAACTATTCACTCCCCATCTTTTTTATTATTATTATTCAAAGTCACACTTTTGCAGCAGAGAACTGTGCTATTGGTAACATAGTGAAATAAAAAATGGGAAGTACTGTGTAGAATGAATGTAGCAATGTGGGTTTTGCTCATTTAAAAGAGAAATGAGCAGTTTTCCCGTAGGAGTCCCAATTTGACCATTCGACCTGAAATGAGTTTGTTGCTGTCAGTATTTGTACACGTTTGCATTTATTCATTTCGTTTTTTTTTTTTTTTTTTCGTCGTACTACGAAGAAGAAACAAAAGATATTTTTCTTTGTTTACGATTGGAAATATGCATTCTCAAATCGCTGGTTTAATAATACAGTTTAATTTGATATTCAACCATGGAAAGATCTGGGCCGAAAGAAAACGTTATGAGTGGAGAAAAGAACGAAACACTACTACATAAAACAGAATAGAATATAATAGTATTTTATTTACTGCACAAGAATACCCTATAAGGGTTAAAGGCAAGCAAATACAAACATGACATAATACATTATACAATGATATGAAAGTAATTTTATCATCATTGGTTGAAAAAAAGAGAAAAAATGTACATACACATACATATACATATATATATAGCCCTTGATGACATGCTATGATATATTATATTCACTTACAAATAATCCAATGGATTTCAAAATAGTATCGTCTGTAGATGCCATTAGTTTGATGAACTGCTCTTTTTTAAACTCAGATGAATGGTTATTTAGAACAGCCACGTTTTGAAACATTTTATTTCGCAGATCTTTCTAATACTAAATGCCAGGGCCCAGTCTCTGTAGCAGTCAAAATTAGAGTATCGACCCCCCCGCCCCCCCCCCCCCCCCCCCCCCCCCCCCCACCCCCACCCATTCCCCCTTATAGATGATTTCGGATATAGTATGTTCTAGGCTATGGATGGCGATATGTAATTATGTATGCGGGCTAGAAAACAGACGATCATAGTTGATTTTTTTTTTACATAGTTCTGATAACATCTATAATGCTTTTATCTTTGAGTATTGCGATAATTTATATAATTGCAACGTTTCATAAATTATAACATTTTCACTATACTACGATCTATAAGGAGCTAAGTAATGCATGATAGATTAGTTTCCCGGCGTATTGATGCTTTGCATCAATATTTTCTTGTTTTTCATTTTTTGAGATACAAGTGTAAAGATTCTGGTTTCCAGCATGAAAAAAGTTCCGGTGTTAGAAGTTTGTTCATGAGGACTAAAAAACAAAAACAAACAGTTGTTTTGCCTTAGTAGCACTGTGATATTATATATATATAATATTTGAGAACAACATTCCAAATACTTAAACGTTTGAAACTTCCATGCTGATGTTAGATCAAACCCATATTCATTATAGTTTTTTTGCTCATACACTGCCATGCTATAGACTAGTATTCAAAGACGTATAACCACCCCCCCCCCCCCCCCCCCACCCCCCCAACCCCACAAAAAAATAAAATAAAATAAAAAAAAATAAAAAATAAATAAAAAATAAAATAAAATAAATAAAACACGTAATTTAGGTAGCGCGGTAGCTCAGTGGTGAGCGCACTGGCCTCTAGAGCTAGAGGTACTGGGATAGACACCAGGCTTAGGCGAGGGAATTTTCGGTGTCCGAACATGCTTTTCTTTATGTCATTTGCAGGCATGAAATGAAAACAGTGTGACGTCCTTCGGATCGGGATGTAAACTGGAGGTCCCCTGTGCAGGGAAAGTCACATCATGTGCAGGTTAAAGAACCATACGGTAATTCAAATAATTGGTTACTTGTAGGCCTTCATTCTGCAACCAGGGGTGTACAATGTACACCGTCTGTGTCCTCCTAGGACGTTTAGACGTAATGGAAGAAAGAAAGGCAGTATTTTACGCCAATGCCCATATGAATATGTTGTTTTTTATTTTCCGTAATATGATTTGGCTCGTACTGACGTACTGCTTTTGCTAACAGGTTAAACAATAGCAAATAACTTAAAGATGAAACAAAGAAATAATGAAAAACAACGGCTAAAATGTTCATTAAATAAAACACACACACACACACACACACACACACCACACACACACACACACACAGATAGAGAGAGAGAGAGAGAGAGAGAGAGAGAGAGAGAGAGAGAGGGTAACCACTGAGACTCAAACCCGAGGCAGTTCGTAGGAGAGGCCACTACACCAAAGAGGACAGTATTAAGAACTGACCAAAATGAAAATACTTATCGGCTAGATTTTTCAATGCAGTTTGAAATAAGTGAATCACCTTCCCAGTCCCCTTTCCATCCACCCCCCCCCCCCCCCCCCCCCACACACACACACAGTTTAAGTGAATCACCTCTCCCGTCCCCGCTACAGACATCAGAAGGCATAAGCTGCTCACCGTCTGTAATGTACTTGGACGAACTGATTTATTTCCCACGAACTTGAGGTCAATCTGCGGAATAGACTGCTCCACAGTTCGACAAATTTACTATCGTAAATCATGTGGAGAGAAGCGCTTGTATCCGAGATGTCACGGCGGTGCACAGCTAAGCCGGGAGCCAGTGCACGTGATCTATTTATACATCTCTATTTATACAGTGCCCCAGATATTAGGTATTTTGGGCTATTTTTTACCCATCCATTTCTCATTTAATTGGTATCAGGATTTTTCCTTTGGGCACTATGTTATCTTAATGGGTTCAAGAATTACTGATAATTGGTTATTTACCCCATAGATTTAATTCTAATTGTTTTTTTTTTTTTTTTTTTTTTTTTTTTTTTTTTTTTTTTTTTTCAAGATTTTAATTGGTTAAATACCCCAAAAAGCAGCGTATCTAAGGTACTGAATTTTATGTAGGTGCAAAAGTCGAGGAAAGATATTCAGCTAATTTGGGAGAATTAGAAAAAAGTATTGTTTTTAAATTAAAAAATCAGAAAAAGCTATCAAAATTCCATAAATCAATGAGGACAATATGCTGGCGGATCAGTGTTGAAACCATGCTGTTAGTCTGTACCGTTATCTCGGTTAATCTTACAATCTATTTATTTAGAAAAAAAAAATAACAACAGATATACAAGTTCATACAATGTAATTAAGCAATATTAATCTTTCTCACGCCAATGTCAATATATGTTAGTGTCAACTAGCAGGAATATATAGAGAAAAACTGCTTAGATTTTAACTCCACTGTCTGTAAGGTCATACATGAAATTCAGCAATATTAATCTTTCTCACGTCAATATGTGTAAGTGTCAACTAGCAGGAAGAAGTTGTCTATCAGTTTGGTCACGACCTATCAACTCAGGAACTAATACGATCAGATCCACATCAAGTTCTCAACACCAAAGGGAAAGACAGACAAATACAATTAAACAGCCAAGAAAAGAACAGATGACAAGCAGAGTTGGCAGTCCTTTCCCCAAAAGATGGCAACTCTGTTACCCAAACTTAACAGAATATCTTTATTAAATTATATTTGATCGGTCCGCGTGGAGGTCCTATCAAGAATTTCTTTCTCTGAAAAAATGTTAAGAATGTGTGGATGTTGGTTGCAACAAATGTTTTACGAGTTAACATTTTTTTTTTATTTCCTTGAACATTCAGCGTTCGAAGTGCCTTCGAAAATGCGCAGATGCAAATCATTCTGCGCATGCGCAAAGTACCATCAGAACTCTTGCTCTCCATTTATACATTCTGTAGTATCCAGTGATTCTGTTAGCGGACAATGAAGGCCTTGGTCAGATTGCGTATGTGCGCAGGCTGGTCTGGGCCTTCGCTGTCCACATATGGCCGAAAATTCGTTTTCACATGGCGCGGTCCTCTTATGTTGACACATTTATAATACTAGTGTTTCAATAAATAAGAGAACAAAATTAAGCGGCTACTTTTAATTCGAGTCGTGTGTTCTAATTGTTTTATCGTATTGACACGGCATGTTGTTATATTTATATAACCCCAGACTTGATTGTTCTATGCGTACATGTGATAAAATTGATAAGAGCCGAGATACACCATTTCCTACAAGAGTGCGTTTAGGCCCTGCGAACTCAGATAAGCGTGCACATCCGCGCAGTCTGATCGGTATCTTTACAGGACACACTGTGAGTAGCTAAGGATTCAAATCTTATTCAAGCGGACAGCGAAAAACTTGATAAGAGCTGGGGCACACCATTTCTTACAAGATTGCATGTGCGCCCTGCGAATACTCAGATCAGCCTGGGCATTCGCGAGTCTGATCAGAGTATTCACAGGACACTCTGTGGGTAGCCAATGCTCCAAAGCGTATTCAGGCGGACGGCAAAGTCTCTGTGCGGATGTGCAAGCTGATCGGAGTCATCGCTGGTCGCACTTGCAGTCTTGTAGTAAAACTATGTCCCGGCTCATATAAGATGTGTTTAAACGAATCAGCCTCTATAAGATTTGATTATGATATTCGTGGGGATGCATACACTTCTGACAGGGAACTTTAGCCCCCCCTTCTCAGTGGATCTACTCTTAACCTTTATCATGCTGAATAAATTGCCACGCCCACTTCTAATTTCCAGCCAATCAGATTACTTGATCCGAGTTTTTGATAGAAATTCACATATTTAATGACAAACAGTGCAGATCCAGATCAGTTGGCTTCTTCAGAAGCCAACTGATCTGGATCTACACTGTTTGTTAAGACAGGGCATGTCGTGTTTAGCAAGAGAAGGATTAATGGAAAAACATTGTCTCTTCTTGGTGTAAACACTTTCCTTTAAAAGTAGCCACAGTATTTGACGTTGCATTGATGTTGATACGATATTGTATAGACGTCATGTGCCCGCTAAGACGGAGGTAACGTCGTGTCTACAAAGGTGGTTTCCTTTGCAAAATGACGGACCATCTATCCGGTGTATTCATTTACCTTAAATTGCCCGAGAAAACAATGTAAACCTATATCAGATGCCACAGAACGCATTGTCTTATGAGTGTCTACACTGCTTTCCACTGATACAGTTCTTGTTGTCTCCGTTAGGGATCTCTTGATATCTGTAAAAAAGCGTCTCCTTTTAAGACCGAGCAAACAGAGTACAGTCAACCCTCTTTATAACGACACTTGCTACAACGACAAAATTCGTTATAATGACAATTTGAATTTCACGAAACCTTCGCTCAAGAGTTGACAGTTAATGAGAAATTATGCAAGAATACTGCATTAAAACTTCAAGCAACATATGATTTTGATATTTGTTAGAATCGCCTCACTGAGGCGGTGTATTCAGTTTACCTCGGAAACATTTATATAAAATATTAGAATGCTACTTTGTCACATATAGACGGCTTATTACGCAATACAAAGGATAAGGCACATGATCGTGCATTTTTCGAGATATGTTGATTAGTACGGTGAAACAGCTACTCAATGGTCTAATTCGACAGGTGAAAAAGAGTTCATTTTCTGGCTGTTTTGAAACTGTGATTTTGTTATTAACGATCGAGTGAACAGAATCACTTCATCCAACCGTCCAAACATGGAAAGTAAGCTTTAGACGATGAATTCTTCAACACACAGAAGATATACCGAAGAGCATGAGATTATGAAAATGTGAAGAATTTTTATGAAACACACACCCAGTCCCTGAAGAAAAAGGGGCTGAAGAATTGGATGAATATTGAGATAGTTCATAATTCTATACAGTCGAACTTCAATGGCTCGAACACCTTTGGGACCATGGAAAATTGTTCGAGCCATGGGTAGTTCGAGCCAATCAAGGTTAATCATGGCGCCAGGTCGGGAAGCAAATATCGTTAATTCTGGGAAATCTATCGATCTTCTACACAATAACTGTATGTTGAGTGTACTCATTAGAATCGCCTCTCGAGACGATTACTCATTAGAATCGCCTCGATTCTAATGAGTACACACAACATACAATTTCATAATGAAATAAGAAAGCTTCCTTAAATATTTGTTTTCTTGATCTATCGGAAGAATTTAGTAGGGACTCAAAAACGAGTTCGAATTAGCCATGGTGAACGAGCCATCGGTGTTCGAGCTATTGAGATTCGACTGAACATTGTTTGTGGTTTTCTGTCCGTTTTAATTCCAGCTGCATCTCTAAATAGGATAAAATGGAAACATTCTTGTTGCTGTGTTTTTGAAGCTTCAAATGATTTTATTATTTTATTTATATATGAATATAACTACATGGTTGAGGCCTTTTGTTCACATTTTCAGAAAATGTTTTTCAAGTTGACAATATGAGCTTCACTTCTGCCAAACCGGAAGCTCATCTCATGAATTTTTTTCTTGACCGCGGATTCTCATGAGCGTGATTGGTAGGCGTGTAGAAGGGCTGTATTCGATTGGTATTACAACCCGCTATCCGTAGGAAACGTCCAGAACTTTTGGCAGCAGGTCCAAGTATCCTACATGATATTGCTGCGCCATATCTTTCGGAGGGGTGACGTTACTACTCGCGCGCAACAAATTGGAAACGTGGCCCCATCCTCCTTATTCTCCAGACCCCAGTCTGTAACTTCATCGTTTTCATTGGATAGAAAGAAAACATGCGAGTGGTTAGATTTGAGGACTAAAAGGAAGATGCCGTGCCCGAGCAGGTTCGGATGTATGAGCGCGGCTGCCTAGCAACGGGAATACAGAAACTGCCGAGTCGGTGAAGGTCGTTGAATAAACACAAGGGAAACTACATTGAAGGGTTTTCGTAAGGTTAGTTTGATATTTCAAATAATTACTAATTTTCAGAGTAGTTCGCATTATTTATGACCCTCGTACACCTCGATGCTTTATCACACGTATGTGAGTTCCGTCGTCGCCGTTATTTAAACATTGATAAAAGTCTTCAAAATAAAAAAATAAATAAAATAAAGGTCATTTGCAATAATTCCAATTCCAGAGTCGGTCCAACACTAGTGTACATGTATGTAGTTAACGCTTAGCATTCTGGGTAACATTTTCAGCAGACAACATATTTAAATAGTTTTATTATTTTTCCAAGAAAACAGGATTTGACATTTTATGCAAATTGTCGGAGGCGATTTGCATGAACTGTCAAATCTTTTTTATTTCTGGAAACAAAATAAGAAAATCATTACCAATTTGCACCCAGAGAGTCGTAAAGTCGTAGTTCAAATTAGACATGTATGCAAAGAAAAAAATCGAAGATTCCTATTCATTGGACTGCTCTCGACCAATCATATTAGTCTACTGAAATAAGTGCAAGTATCATTCTCGTATAAAAGCTTACCTGGAAGGCAAGCATTTTATAAGGACGATATTTAAAAAAAGAACAGTTGTTGTTGTTGTTTTTTTTTCCAAAACTTTATACGAGCGAAGTTATTGTCATTTGAAATTCTTGGGCTTTAAACCTAAAATATGGAAAATAATGGACTAAACGGTAATTGCTTTTCCCTATTTCTTCATGTGGTAACGTTCTTTTCCGTTCTTGTTTCCCTTTTATTCTCCATATAGGGATAGAGGCCATCAGTACCGCTCAGCCTGGCACCCCACCCCACCCCACCCCCACGACCCATAACCACAACTTTTCATTTACGATTAAAGCGCTAAGCAAAACTGTACCAAACAAAATTCTGATTTTTTTTTTTTTCATTTATTTTTTTCACAGAAAATGAGTCTTGGACGAGCCACATGTAATGTCAGGCATTATTTTCTCTGAAAAAGAAAAAAAGAAGAAGAAAATTTGCTGTAGTTGTGACTACATATGAAGTATTGTAAAGAATATTGTGGGGAAATGCGCAGGTAGTAACTGAAATTGTGAAATCGCTAAATACGTTACATGCTTAGAGTAATCAGCAGACGGCATTTAGAAATATTTTTCTTACTTTTCAAAAAAGTATGTATTTATATTTCATCCAAACTGTCTCCGATTGAGGCAGTTTGCATAAATGTCAGGGTCTGGTTTCTGGATCCGCGCAGTCTGATCAGTGTTTGCTGATCGGATGTGCCTTCTATAGCCGCCATGTTATTCAAAAAGGAATAAACGAGAACCCATTGTCATACTGACAGTATATGTAGGCTGATCTGCTTTGCTGGTGACACAGGTCTAATTGTATGTTTTGTCGTGCGCTGGCTCAGATTTTAAAATGTCATCTGCTGAAATTTTACTGAGTATGCTGAGCGTGTCGTTGCTCGTGTAAGCTTTACGCCTTTTTTTTTTTTTTATCTGCAGATAGCTTCAGCGAGCCAGTGTCCCTGGAAGAAATTGTGCAGAATAGAATTGCTCGAAGGTTTGGAAACGGAACAGAAATAGTCAGGCCCACAACAATGAATCAGACGCAGTTAAACTCCCTCATTTCTCCGTCCACTCTTCCTTTCAATGTTGCACTTTCGATTACTGGGATTATTATTTGTTCCATAAGTGCTGTAGCTCTTTGCCGGACGAAGCGAACACCATACATGACGAAGTTGCTAACAACTGAATTGCTTGTGTTCCGTATTCTCTACCTAATTTTCTTTACCATTTTGCAACTCCTTTCTGGCGATAGCTTGCCAGTCATTGCACAACTTTGCCGAGGGTTTCTTGTATCTTCGTGCATTATTGTCGGATGCATGGCTGTGGAGAGGGTGTTAGTTCTCAGCAGACCATATGCATATATTAAATGGGCAACAAAATCGAGAATCGGGCGTTTATGTGCGGTAATTGGGGTCATTGTTTCCCTTCAGTGTGTACTCGCTCCAGTAATCTATTATTATGACCGCAAAGAGCATAACACAAGTGGATCTGGTAATGTTACTGTACAATATTACTATTTTGCTGTATTTGGAGTTATTTATGGCATATCTTGTGCTGCATACATAAAGATATTCATAATAATACAACAAGTGAAACATCGACAGCCTCACACCTTCGGAGGTTCTGACTACAAATCAACGGTTGTTTCTTGGGCTTATTTCGTGAGTAGCGCAATGGCCGCCGGTTTGTTTTTGAGTCGCTATGTGACGTGGTCAAACAGGTCAACTGTTTCGGGAGCCCGCCTACGACCAACTTTCGAATATACCAGTATCGGTTCCATTGTCCTCTGTATGGTCGATGCGTTGATCTACGACATCTATTTTAAAGAGACGAGGCTGGAGCTCTTAAAAATGACCAGTTTTATGTGTAACAGCTGGTCCTCAGATAAAATCAACCGTTTGCGGATGGCAATTTTTGAAATTCCAGTCTATCAGGATGGTGTAAAAGATAATGATGCTGTACCGCATGTACAAAACAAAATAGTGGATGATGGTGTATGAGAACAGCAAAGCATTTGGTTGAGATCATAATTACAGTAGTATGACCTTGAAAGACCTACGTGCAAGGACACTCTGAGACATACGTTGGCATGTCTGGGCTGGTTTCCCACCCGTGTACAGAATTGTGTACGTTTGTCGTCGATAAAGTGATAAGTAGGTTACCGTTTATAAAAAAATAAAAAATAATATAATAATAATAATAATAATATTAATAATAATAATAAATATAATAACAAACTAACTAATTGAGAAGAAATGCCTAATTTGTTAGCGTTAAATGCTAACACCACTTCCACGGAACCCCATCTCCGGCATCCTACCATCGCCATAGATGACCGATTCTCGTATGTAGCATGGCATATATAATGCTAGTTATGGAAACAGTATCACTGATCGTCCATATAATACTAGAATTTTTTTTTTTTTTTTTTTTTTTTTTTTTTTTTTTTTTTTTTTTTTAGGCAGTTCTCTGGTGCAAGGAAAAGGTAGAAATGATAGAAAGACTTATCAGCTTTCAAACTAATTTAAGCAGACTTTATAGTCTTATATTTAAATTAGGGTCAATGTTATACGTAAATCTGATATATCAGCGAAGCAAGATTTTTAAATTGCTGATATGTCGTTAGATAGCTAGACAAAAGACCAGGACTTGGGACCTGTTTTTCTACATCTGTAAAATCACAGGAGTGTAGAAAACGAGATTCTTAAAGATCTTTGTTCAGCTGAAACCCTCGAATCTCCTTTGTAAAGCTATACTAACCTTGCATTACAATGTTGCATATGTTTAATACATATGCACCTTTCAAATATTATATGGATGGGAATTTTTGTATATTAGTTGAAAACCGACAAGTTGGATATACAGTAACATGTTAATACATGATATAATTTCTTAAGATTGTATCCTATATAACCATATACATGTATACCTTATCTTACCTTACTCAGGCGTAGCTTTAGAGGAGCCTGAGGTCTGGTTAAATTTGAGACTAGGTCTGGCTAATTTACTGACTACAGTAATATGTCAATACACGATATAGTTTTTAAGGATGTTATTATACGAAAAAAATAATTTTTTTTGATGATGTGTTCTTTATGACCGTGTATACCTTATCTTACTCAGGCGTAGCTTTAGCGGAGCCTGAGGTCTGGCTAATTTACTGACTAGGTCTGGCTAAATTTCTGACTAGGTCTGGCTAATTTTCTGATTAGGTCTTAGTTGTGTTTATAACCAGTGCATGCTGTAAGACTTTATAATTAGGGAAATATTCAAAATAAGTGATTATACCCTATATTACTTAGGTGCAGCTTAAGTGGCGTCTAAGGTCTGGCGAATTTACTGACTAGGTCTGAATTGCGTTTATGACCAGTTTCTTATGTAAGACTTTATTATTAGGGAAATGTTCAAAATAAGAGAATCATACCTTATTTTACTCAGGCGTAGCTTTAGCGGAGCCTAAGGTCTGGTATAATTACCGACTAGGTATGAATTATGTACACAGTCATTTTATTGAAGGAAAATATCCGATTTAATTTAATAATATTTTTAGGCTATTTTCTTTACTGAATATACCTTATCTTACTCAGGCGTAGCTTTAGCGGAGCCTGAGGTCTGCGAAATTTTCTGACTAGGTCTTGATAGCGTATATACCTATATCTGCCATGTAAAAATATTCATGTAGTTTTTAAATACTAAGGCTTTAAGGTGGCTGTATATAAATCTGTTTATTAATCTACAGTTGTCACATACACTTAATAGCAGTGTTTTACTTTCCGTTTCATAATTAGCTATATTTATGTATGTGGTATAGTTATAATTATTGTTTAGTGTGTATCTTTTACCAGTATACGAGTAATAGACATAGGTTTTCATGCTATACTCATACAAATTGAACGAGTGTTTCTCATCCATGAAAGTAAATGTTTCAGGTCTACTTTGGAAGGCTGTTACTTGGTAGGTATCAAATGGATGTTGCTCGTATGTGTATAGCTTGGAAAGTCATTGTCTTATAATGTAGTTGAAAGATTCTTATACTGTCACTAGAAATCTGCATAATCTATATCTGTCATGTAGAAGTATTCATGTAGCTTTTTAAATACCAAGGCTTTAAGGTTGTTGTACATTTTATATATAAATCTGTTCATTAATCTACAATTGTCGCATTCACTTAACAGCAGTGTTTTACTTTCCGTGTCATAAATAGCTATATTGATGTATGTGTTATAATTATAGTTATTGTTTAATGTGTATCTTTTTCCAGCATATGCGTAATAGGCGTTGGTTTTTGTGCAATACTCATACAAATTGATAGAATGTTTTTCATCCATGAAAGTAAGTGTTTCAGGTCTACTTTGGAAGACATCAACTTGGTAGATATCAAAAGGATGTTGATCGTATGTGTATATCTTGGAATATCCTTGTCTTACAATGTATTTAAAAGTTTCCTCAGCCCAGGTACTCATGATGATACTAATACGGGGTTACCAAGGTAATGACGGAAAGGAATAGAACCGGAAATTTAGACTCTGTCTGATTCTTGTTAACCATATGTCACCGGGTATAGGTATATGATACACTTGTACTGCCTTGCGGTACAAGCCGGCTTTTATAGCGACGTGGTAGAGTGTAGGACTTTGAGTCCAGCGGACCGGGTTCGATCCCCGGTCGGGGGAAAATGTTATTTCCATTTTTTCACCTGTTACATTTGGCGCCCACCGTAAATAACCCACATATGTGCATAAAACTCCTTGAGTCTCATTTCACGTGATTCTCGGACTCCTAGAAATTCAGGGACGAATTTCAATTTGGAGGGGGAGAATGTCACCGGGTATAGGTATATGATACACTTGTACTGCCTTGCGGTACAAGCCGGCTTTTATAGCGACGTGGTAGAGTGTAGGACTTTGAGTCCAGCGGACCGGGTTCGATCCCCGGTCGGGGATGTTAGAGTTCTTATGTATTGCTATATTAAGGATACGTAATTACGTCATTAGCTAAATAAACACGACGCACTAAAGCAAAACTGGTTCCTAATTTTTAAGTTCCATATGTATCTGTTATTACAACTGGAACCAGATTTATCATTAAGACTTCTGTTTTTTACCCATAATACTACTTATTTTTAAATTAATTGTTAGAGGCTGATTGTGTGAGATATTTTTGTAACTTCTTGTGCAGTTTCTTTTTAGTCAGTAGACGTGTCTTCAGTTTCTTGTCAGTTTTGTAGCTTAATCCGATGCCTTGTATACCCTTGTACTTGTTTTGTAAAATTTTCTTTATAATGTAGTTTTTATTGTTTGATTTGTCAAATATCAATTTACAAACAGTTTGATACTTGCTGTCCTTCTTAATTATCTCATTTGTATCTGGATGGTAATTTAGCATATGCCTTCGAATGAAAGATGCAGGGTAATTGCATTTTTTGAGTCTTTTCCTAAATAAATTACATATATGTTTGTACTCTTTTTCGTTGCACGAGAGGTTCCTATATCTGTGGCATTCTGTGGCGATGATCCCCTTAAATACTCCTTTTGGATGGTTTGACGTGTAATTTGTGTAAGAGTATGCATTAAAAGGTTTCTGGTATACTCTATAATAGCATTTATCATTGCAGCATGTTTCAGCTCCTATACCATACGTCAAATCAAGAAAATTTGTATTGAATTTGGACACTTTGAATTCTATTTCTAACTCCTTAGGGTAAAAGATAATGATGCTGTACCGCATGTACAAAACAAAATAGTGGATGATGGTGTATGAGAACAGCAAAGCTCAGAACAGTCAGTGTATGGCTTTCTAGACTTCCTTGGCAATTTCGTCTTGAGCAAATTGTTTGCATAAAAAAAAAATGCAAAAGAAACAACAACAACAAAAAAAAAAAAAAAAAAAAAAAAAAAATAAAACAAAACAAAAAAAAAAAACATGAAAGCAATAGCAACAAAAAAAAAAAAAAAAAAAAAAAAAAAAAATGAAACAGTCTAATCTGGGAATTTCGTGCCAACGAATGAATCCTTTATGGGGACCGTACATGCATTCACTTGCTTTTAAACTATTTTTACAAGGGAGACAACTTTTGTGACTCCCTGTTAGTTTCCATGTGCATTAAGCTGCTTCTGAAAAGAAGTCTACCCTAAGAGGAAAGAATTTGCTCCCAGGGGAGCGAACCCTGTCCTTTTAGAGCAGATCCCTTATCA
Source organism: Anodontia alba (assembly GCA_964016985.1). NCBI lineage: Eukaryota > Metazoa > Mollusca > Bivalvia > Lucinida > Lucinidae > Anodontia > Anodontia alba. Next base: position 117,417,316 of record OZ024823.1, read on the forward strand.
GAAGGGGATAAAACAGAATAGAGTTACCTCCTATGAAAGTGTGTACATTCCCCTTATGTGCACTGATACGGTGGAGAGATTTGTTAACTGTGTATGTCGTCCAAAATGGCTGTACACCGGAACATGAAGTGCAAACTTATGGTGGCATATTTCTGCCACGAGGTAGCTAGATAGCTATTGCGATAATATTCTTAATTTCCAGAAAATAAAAGGTTTTCCTGAAAACATAATCGCAATAACTTGAATTATCTAGATATGTTTTTTAATTTCCAGAAAATATTTTAACGCAAAATTTCGTGATACTGCTCGGAACTGACATTAATATCTAGATAAAATTATCCCGATAATTTTTTCATGGTAGCGAGGTAGCTATACATAGAACACAAGCGGATATGACATTCTGGGATTTCTACGCACCGATTGGCGATTACCTAATACAAACTCTACCTTAAAAGTCGCTGGTAAATACCCTCGGTGAATTTCAACAGTATAAACAAAGGTATTCCGATTTCGGTTCTTTCTATAGATAACAGAAAATAAATGGCAGCTCTGAGCACTAACGCAAAAAATATCGCGATAATACTGTAAATTTTTGCGATAATATTTCCAGGAAACTTTAAACTATTAAGATAATCTTTTCAGGAAACTTCGAAATATCAAGATAATTATTGAAAGTATCGTGATAGCTACCTAGCTATCTCGTGGCAGAAATATGCCACCATACAAACTGCTATGGATTTCAGTATCTGAACTACACTTGGGGAAAGAAGTGTTGGCCCATTTATGTTTTCCCAAATAATATATAAACATACCGTAGATGTTTCTTTAGCTTAAACATTTTTTCCAGATTTTAGGCTCTTAATAAGCACAAGAATAAATACCATTTACAAAATCAATAGTGGTTTGTGGAAAGAAAGTATCAAAATTTGCAGTAGGTTGTTTTCTCTCAGATATCTATGTCTCCATTTATGGTGTTTAGACGGGCTCGGGAGAGTAGTTTCAGCAAGACTAGACAGAAATAGTACGCTGAAAGACCGTAGGCGGTTCCTGCAAGAAGAGTAGACCAGGATCCCTAAGCAGACTATTTGAAACCTTGTCTAAGAACAGATTCTTGTTTGTTTGTGGTGAGGTTTTACGGCCCAGTCAACTCATTGGGATCATGTCGAGCGCGGTCAGTTTACCTAAACACACTTTAACTGGGCAGGCTTAGTCCTCTAAGCGGTTGGTTTAAACTATTTTGTTTGTTTCAGTTACATGCATAAACAATAGACAAGTACATGTTATCTAGGCTCTGACATTAAGCCAAAGGCTTGTACAAAAGGTCGTGACGAATAAGACGTGCAGTGATAAACTGAATGGTAAGGAAGTGCTTAGAAGCATAAGGTACTTCAGAGAGAGAGAGAGAGAGAGAGAGAGAGAGAGAGAGAGAGAGAGAGAGAGAGAGAGAGAGAGAGAGATTATTCCCGCTTTCGTGATGGATAAAATGGATAGACAATCGTCATAACAAAACTCTATAGCGCTCCTTGATATTCAACCAAAACGCTTGGACAAATGAATTCTTGCACGATTCATTTTCCATGTTGGATGCAATGTCTATTCCATAAAATAAGTCATGCGTAGGATGGTTGTATAGATACTTCTGCAAGAAAGTATTTCTAATTCCAGAGTATCTGGCATATTGAAAAAGAAGAAGGTATGAACATTCGAGGGCACCGCATTCACATAAAGGGCTTGGAACAATATTCGTACGATACAAATGTGAATTTAGCGAGCTACACAGGGCTTGGAACAATATTCGTACGATACAAATGTGAACTTAGCGAGCTACACAGGGCTTGGAACAATATTCTTACGATACAAGTGTAAATTTTGCGAGCTACACTCCAGGCGCAGGCGGGCATGTAAACTTTTGCCTTTTCTTGAGCCAGCATTGAAATATTTAGGTGGTATTTTAATGTTTCTGTTTAGGTGGTATTTAAAAGCTGCTACTGAATCTGCACCCTTGATATCATCAGATAGATCGTTCCAAGCTCTTATGGTAGACGGAAAGAATGAGTTTAAGAAAAGATTGGTGCGAGCTTGGATTTATTGAATATTGTTTGAGTTTCGTAAGTTATATGGATTGGCATCTCTTACTAAGGGTGGGAGTAGGTCAGATAGGTACTCGGGTGCAAGTCCATTTAAAATTTTATGAAAGATTACAAGTTTATGTTTGGACGACGCTCTTGTAAAGTTTACCAGCCAAGTTCTGCTAAAAGGTTTTTGGATGCTGCAGAGCTTATTAGCCCCATTTACAATTCTCGCAGCTTCATTGTAAATCGACTCCCATTGCGTCTTACATTCGTTTGTACAATGATCCCAGACTGCATCGCTGTAATCGAGTAAAGGACGTATGAAAGCAAAATACATTCTTTCAAGTGATTCAATTTTAGTTGGGTAGTGAGTTTCGAGTAAGAAAAGTGACTTTTGTGTATTCGAAATTTAAGTGCTCGAAGAAGGTTTATTCTGCCCCATGCTGTCTCTACAATTTTATTGATATGTTCAGTCCAGCCACAAGTGCTCGAAAATGTAAGACCAAAGTGTTTATGGCATGTTTGTGTTAAGGTTTTACGGCCCAGTCAACCCAATGGGGTCATGTCGTGCGCGGTCAGTTTACCTAATCGCACGTTTACTGGACAAGCTTAGTCCTCTAAGCGGTTAACCAGTATTGTGCACATTCTTTCGCCAGTAACTGACAACTGCCCTTCTTGAATCAGCGGGAGGGTGAGAATGACCGTAGAAAATATTTCATGATCAATCTCCACGAAAGAATGTTGCCGACCTCGGCGGGGGTCGAACCCGCGACCTACTGGTATCCAGTCGGACACCATCCAACTGAGCTACCGAGGGCGACGTTTATGGCATGCAGATTCAGAAAGAACAGTATTGAACATTATGAGAGGTGGGTGCGCCACTTTGGTCTGTTTTTATACCAATAATGAAACTGGCTTGGTTCATTGAAATCAATTATCCAGTCCAAAGGCCATTTAGATATTGTGCTTAGATCTAAGTTTACAGTAAGATCTGCAGTTTGCGGATTTTCAACGACAATATACAGGCTTACGTCTTCGGCGAATAGACGAATTGAACAGTTTATATTTGTAACAATATCGTCAATAAAAATAAGGAATAGAAGTGGACCAAGACTAGAACCCTGGGGGACACCAGCATATACTGGTGCCCATGCAGATGCAGCCCACACACAGAACAACACATTGACACCTGCCTGAAAGGTAACTGGAGAACCATTTCAGAACCTGTTCGGAAAACCCTATGCGAGAGAGTTTATATAGAAGACCCGTGTGTCAGTCTCTGTCGAACGCTTTGCTTATGTCGCAAAAGACAGCATCGACAGCTTCACAAAACGTATTGTAAGTATGTAATTACTGGTAGGCAGATGAATACCTAGGGACAAACCCGGACTGAAATGGCGTGAGCATTTGATTTTCACAAATGTAGTTGTAAAGGTGTTGTTCACCAACAGGATCTAGAATTGATATTGGCCGATATTTTGACGGTAAGGATTTGTCGTCTTTTGTGGATATGTAGAAGGTAGCCGTCTTTCCACAGAGTTGGAAAATATCCTTTACGAAGAGATCTGTTGAAGACCAAAGAAAGAGGTTGGGAAAGGATTGGAGCACCTTTGAGAAGGCGAGGGCTTAAATGATTTGGACCACATGCCTTCTTCACATCCAAGCTATTAAGTACATCTCTGACATCATGTACTGAAATAGAAATTGAATCAAGAACAAAATCAGTAACTAGAGGGAGCTGAGGCGGCTGATTGTTCTAATCATTTATGAAAGTTTGAGTTGAGAAGACGTTTTTCAGCATGTTTGCTTCATGCTCACTATCTTCTGCGTATTCATTACGAAAACATGCCTATTGAAATATACTGAAAATTTTACCATCCAAAAATGAATTTTTTGAGACAAAAAATTCTGATATTTTTCATGCTTCTGCTTAAAAATATAGATTGTGGGTACTCGTTAGAACCGCCTCGACGAGGCGGTTCTAACGAGTACCCATTATCTATATTTTGAGCAGAACTAAGAAAAATAATGTATACCACCCCCCACCCCCTGTAAACCCCAGTTTTACTATATAAAAGTGGGGTTTAAGGGAGTCAAAATTATATAGGTATGTTTTCGTGATGGCCGTTAAGAAAAAGTGTAGGTGTATTTGTGGAGCTGTTATCAATATCTAATAAGTGTTTCCAAAACAGTCTAGAGTTGGAATTTACAGTAGTTAACTGTGATTCAAGCTTATCGAAATGGCCTGATTTATAAGATATACAGTGTTGTCAATATCTGTGTCGGACTCTAGCTTGTTTGCCAGGTCGTAAGAGGATAGAAGATCGCGAAACTTATTAAAGTCTGCTCGTTCGTAGTTCCAAGTTTTACCTCTTTTTAGGTTTACTTATCGGACGTAAGAATTTAAGCAATACAAGAATTGGACAGTGGTATCTAACTTGGTCGGGGATAAAGGGGTCCATACCTCCACTGTAAAGAACATTTGCGGTGTTGCGAAAAAGAAACAGGTCAATTAGAGACGAGGTGGTTTCTGTTTAATGAGTAAGTTCTCGTATATTTGTTTTAGGTTATATTGATTCATTAAATCTGTGAGTTTCCTGTTATCGCTAATAAGCATATTAAAATTTCATTCATCGGTATTACATCATTAAGTCCAGTATTACTAGCTCGTGTCAAAGCTCTCTTCAAGAAGATTAAGGTAGGCGTTGTTTCTGTTAGGCGGTCTATACTAGCCCCCAACCGAAGAATTTTTTCCCTTGATTTTTATTTCTCTAAGCCGCGAATTTCGAGATCACGGTGTCGTCTACAATAACTTGAATACCTAACATAAGCAACAACTCCTCCCGGACGATCAACCCTGTCTGTGCGAAAAGGTGGCGTAAAGTTTTCTATTACTACTGTCATATTTTATTTCGGGTTTCATCCAGCTCTCTGAGAGTACAAGTATGTTGTATGGCTGTGCTTCTTATCTTATTACTTTAAGTTTTGGGAAAAATGCTTTGAATATTAAAGTGCATTACAATAAGATGGTTAGAAAGATTTTCAAAAGAATTTTCAGACACTGAGCGTCTTGTGGTAGACGTGACAGAGTCTGGCCCAAGATTAGGGTGAATATCACCACTTAAAAGAAGCAGGCAGAGAGTCCAGAGAAACAAGATACTATATGCAAGACCGTGAATGAGCAAGCTTGTAAATCTTGCATTTTTATATGAGTTCGATCTAATACGTCTATAAGGGCACCTGCCGGCCTCGGTGGCTCGGATGCGCGTCCGACTGGAGACCAGGAGGTTGCGGGTTCGACCCCCGCCGAGGCAACATTCTTTCGTGGAGATTGATCATGAAATATTTTCTACGGTCATTCTCTCCCTCCCGCTGATTCAAGAAGGGCAGTTGTCAGTTTCTGGCGGAAGAATGTGCACGATACTGGTTAACCTCTTAGAGGACTAAGCCTGCCCAGTAAACGTGTGGTTAGGTAAACTGACCGCGCTCGACATGACCCCATTGGGTTGACTGGGCCATAAAACCTCAACACACACAAAATAAGGGCACCTAATGTTTTTATAGGTTTCGTTGCTACGTTACAATGCTAAGACAAAACTAAGACAAGACATGTTGAGCATTTCCAGGTTAAAACTGTGTACATGTACAACAAATACTAACATTATAAAAATGGCGTTTCTACAGGATACATGTTTGGGAGCGCCAAGTCTTAGAATTTCGGTCAAGCTGAGGAAATCACCAAGACCAACTGACTGTATTTTACCTATTTTCATTGGAAGCGGAATGTACAAAATGACAGGTAGCAGGTCACAATGGCTCACCTAGCAGTTTACCCAAATAATTTATATATGTGAACGAAAACATTTTCGATACGCTGGGACAATCTGCAGACAGACAGACAGAAAGATGTGAACATACAGAAGATGTTGAAAGATGAACAAATACATATTAAGCGAACAAGGGTGATGATACATTGCATATGAGCTGATGGTAAGAAAAAGCAAGTGACATTGTTATATACAACACTATTAGCATATACGATGATCTTTTGAAAAAGTAGTCAAAGGGAGACTACTGCAGTGGCATTACTACTGCTATGTAAAAAGCCTGTCATGTTTGTATGAGTAGCAAAAAATAGCCTGCATGAAATCGCGAAAAAAGTACAAAAATAAGAATAGTGAGCCTGAATTTACCACATGAACAAGTAGGGTACCATAAACAAAGACAGATCGAACAGTGTAGACGCAGATCAGATGTCGCAAAGTGCGATGTCTGACCAGCGCCTCCACTATTCGCTTTGAACAGACACTTTACTCACAACAAGAAATTATGAAAAGCGGTAAACCAGTATTGTGCACATTCTTTAGCCAGAAAGAACAGTCCTTCTTGAAGAACAGTCAGTAAATGCCGTCGCAGTAATGGCGGATACACTCACTGTCATTCGGAACACTTTTTTGAAGAATCCCTGTAGATATTAGTTGAAACTGACAATCGATCAGTGCGACTTTTGAATGTTTTTTTATTGTTACTGATCCGGAATAAAATGCAGAAATGTAAGTTTTTCTTAAGTTTTGCGTTTAGTTTAAACATATTTTATTCAGAATTTCAGTTTGTGTACAGATATAACAATGAAGACAATACAAACATTTAGGATCAGAACGGAAGCTTAAAGCTTATTTAGTTCTTCTCCTATAACATGGAAATAAAGCTGTAATAGTTCTATGGCAAGTTGATTTATCGATGACATTCTTATCAACAAAGGACAACTGACTGTAAGTTTCAATACAGGAATATACAAAAGAAAAAATACTAACAGAAGGAAAGGGAGAAAAACAGGAATAAAACGTCAATGAAGAGTACAACCAGCAATTAAACATTTTGTTGGTGTTAGTATATTAAGTACATACATGAATCAATATATCGAATTGTTATTCACTTAAGCAGAACAAACCTGAAAAATATACGACTTAATATCTGGTTGTAAAGAAACATGTAGATATATAAATTCCATTTAATGTGAAAAGAAAGAGAGAAAAAAAATAAAGCATTAAAGCAGGAGTTAAGAGAGTAGAGGAAAAAAAAACCAAAAAAACGTAGCGAGCTGGAACAAAAGGGATGGGACTGGAGACACGATCGAAACAGCCATTTTATATTACTAAGAAAACACTGTCACCGTGGTAGTTTGGTAGTTTCAGAAAACTTCGGTAAAACAACAATTCAATTTAGTAATTATATGTTAAATATCAGTATCTGAAAATATCTCTAAAAGGTTTTTACCTAGTTCTATTACTACTAAATCTTTTTGTTGCCAGTATATATTTTTGGACGCTGTCAAATATTGCCACATTCAAATAAGTTTTGCGTTTGAAAGGTAAATAACGTAACAAGACATAAAACTTAAAAGTGGTCCAAAACTTTTTTCCCCGAGTATACATTATCGATTGCACCATATTCATAACTGTTTAGATTCTATAAAATGCCTTTTTCTATTTAGCTATTTCAAATTTTTGTCGTAACTCGCACGGCCATCAGTTCATGCCAGTGCGAATGACGACAAAAACTTTAAAAATCTAAATAGTAGTGTGCTAGAGAATTATATGAGCCATAACGTAAGAAAACGCCTTCTGATATGTGCGCCCAACGAAGACTAAAATCAGCCTGCGCTTCCGCAAAGCCCGATTATTCTTCGTTGTTCGCATGAAGAAACTTTACATCCTTGGCTATCAAAAAATATGCCTAGTAAAGATTGCGAATGGGCAGGCTGATCTGAACAAAGAGGTCCGGCGCGTTTTTATTATTATCACTTTAAGTTTGATTTTGAAGGACCATAAATGAAAAAAATAGTTTAGGTTACTCAATATAGACAAGGGGTTGAACATTGCAAAAGGCCCCTGGCTACCCCATTTTCCTACTTTTATGCTAGTGTTGAAAATGTAACGCATGCTCACTTTGAAACACTGGCTCTGTAAATGTCACGAAATAGCAACACTTAACAATAAACAGATTCATTTTGTCAAAGCAAAAACGGTCTACAATGAAAATAGCCCATTTTGTGACATTTTCGCAGGTCGGAAGCGACCTCGCAGACATCCACCCCAAGGCTAAACAGCCGCAAAACACGTGTAAAGCCATGAAGTTTTTACTGTGATCAATAATATATCAATAATTATACAACGTACCAACAGTCAATAATTATCTTCGCGGAAAAAAAATCCCAAATAACGTTTTGGATTAATTTTGACAGAAAATGCTTCGGTTTGCTCCCATATTTCCATCACGTAACATTTTGCAACTGGATATCAATGGAAAAAGAGAGATTTTTTCATAAGAGAAAACTTAGCTTTTCTTGGTTGATCAATTAAGCATTTCTTGTTTTAAGCCAAAGTCCCATTAAAGTTGTATCTTACAACTAGATAATCAAAATCATCAACAAGCTCAAGGTGGTCATTTTTACAGAAAGTCTGGTTTGTTCTTTAACTTCCCTTTAGAAAATATAACATTTTTAGTTTTTGACGTATCGATCTTGACCCTTTTAACCCGGCAGACCAAAACCACTACCTCTGCAAACAGTGTAGACCCAGATGAGATGGCTCATTAGGAGTCGACTCATCAGGATCTACACTGTTTGCCATTCTGTTTTTTTTTTATTACAATTATTGTTATTATTTTAGACTGAAACTACTATTTGCATCAGTGGATAAGTCCAAACTTTTTTTTTTTTTTTTTGTTGTCCACATCTTTATTTTATTAATTTATGCATGTAATACATATACATAATAGATACTGATATATTGATAAGCTTTCATTCTATCTCTCATCCTTCTTAAGCTATATGAACTATTGTTTTGTCTGTCAGAGTACAATAATATTTCAGTATTCATATACAAGTAGACTCTTTTAATTAATAATGTCTGCTTTTGTATATGAAACAACTTTTCATTGGCTATAGTCCCTCTTCGCAACCACAAAAACTGTTTATACTTTCTGCTTATTTTGATATAGGAACCATGAGTTATCAAAACTGTCTTTGTGATTTGAAAAAGGATCATGTTCATATATATACATGCAGTTGATTATACTATACTAACCGAACTTGATGAAGACATAAACATTCTAATCTGCTCTGCATTACTTGTCTGCTTACCTGAACATAAACATAGGGCTGTATGGCTTATGGCTACAAAAGATATTAAGTTTAAGAGTTTGGGTATCGGCTACATCTATATTAAGTTTAATGGTTTAATAGTTCCTGCAACTGCCTTTTTTCAAGATGTTTGTGGAATAATATTGTTTTTTTTTGTTTTTTTTTTTTTTCTGGCTATGGCGTATCAAGTTGTACCTTCCATTATGTGACTTAAAAGTGACCATTTGGCTTGAAATTTATTCTGTTTATTATGAATTTTTGAGATGTATTTCTCATTCTGATATTTTCTTTTCAGGTAGATAATAAAATTTTCCAGCCTAATGCTATTTGCCAAAAACTTTGTTTTGTAGATAAAGTACTTACCTAATAGCAGTATGTAGTTAAGTAGTTCATTATTTTCTTGTTTAGAAAAAATAACATTCTTTATGGTTAAATGAAGTATAACATTAGCTTGAATTCTTAACCAATTCTTCATAGCCAACCAAAATTCTTTCACCTTATTATAGTTGAAAAGCACATGTATTATTGTTTCAGTTTCCAGGCTGCAAAAAGTGCATCTGTCATTGTCTACTTTATTTATTTTGTGAAGAAAAGATTTTGTAACTAGTATATGGTTATTTACTTTAAACTGAAACTCTTGTAATTTTACTTCTTTGATATTTTTAATTGTATCATTATAACTATTCCATTCTTCCTGTGTAATATTTCCTAATATATTAACCCACTTTTGAGATGGTGGACTTGAATCCTGGTTTCCAACAATAATATTATATAATGTTCTACTACCTTTTTTGTCTTTACATAATAATTTAAGATAACAATTTCGAGCAACATATTGTTTCCTGTTCTTACATACAAAATTATTTTGGTTGACTTTAGTTTTCCAGTACGTAGGCAACTTTCTTAAGATTGATTGATAGTCTAAAAAAGTCCCATGTATACCATAATTTTCTTTCAGTTCATCAAATTGATAAAAATTTCCATCTCCATTAAGTAAGTCTATTACATTTTTAATACCTTTATCATGCCATTCTTTAAAATATAAATTTTGTCCCCCATTCATATTTGAGTTAAACCATATTGGGCAATATAAAATATCTTCAAGTGTCTCGATTCTGACTGCTTTGCAAAAGTTATTCCAACTTATTAGTAAATCTTTCCAAAATGGGTTTATTAGCTCATTTGCCTTTATGCCTGCATAATTATTTCCTTTAGTAAAAAGACTATCCATATTTATGTATGAAAGACTGCTCCATGTGCAACTGGGTTGTGAAATTAGTCGCCTTAGCCATGTAACTTTTAATGCTGTAACAAAACTGTCTATTTGAATCATTCTTAAACCCCCTTGTGTTATATCTTTAATTATAATTTTTCTTTTTATCTTGTCAGGCCCAGAATTCCACAGGAATTTATAAAATAATTTATTTAAGCTTTGTACTAAATTTCCTGGTGGGTTGGGTAGAGCCAGAAATAAATGAACAAATTTTGATATGGCTAATGATTTAATAACAGTTATCTTTCCAGGCAATGTAATTTTTCTTCTTGACCAAGACTTGATAATATTTTCCACTTTTTTAAGGACATCAGTTGCATTTTGATCCCATATGTCAAAAACCACTGGAGTAAAAGTCACTCCTAGGATTTTAAAAGGTTCTTGATTCCAGTCTAAATTATATTCCAAGCATAACTTACGATTTGATCTATTCATTGATCCAATCCATATTGCTCTTGTTTTTCAACATTTATTTTTAAACCAGACATTGAATAAAATAATTTTAATTTATCTAAAGTTTTTTTTTAGCGATATTTCTGATCCGTCTAAGAATATTTGAGTGTCATCAGCATATTGACTCAATTTGAATTCTTTATTTTCTATTATTATCCCTTTGATAAGATTGTCTTTTCTGATCATTTGGCTTAATACCTCTGCACATAGGAGAAAAATGTATGGGGAGATAGGGTCTCCTTGTCTACAGCCTCTTTGTAGTCCAAAAAACTCTGACATATGACCGTTTTGTAATATACATGACTCAGAACCAGTCTGAAATAATTTGATCCACCGTTGAAAGGATGGTCCAAAATTAAAGTATTTGAGTGTTTTGTGTATAAATTTCCATGAAACGGAATCAAATGCTTGTTGAAAATCAATAGAAAGTATCAAACCTGGTAGTTGTTGTTGTTTTGTCTCAAAAAGAATGTCATAAATTTGTCTTATGTTTTCTCCTATAAATCTTCCAGAAATAAAACCTTTTTGATCTTCATGTATCAGTTTATGTAGTACAGTTTTAAGGCGTGCAGCAATAACAGAGGAAGCTAATTTATAGATTACATTAAGAAGGGAAATAGGTCGCCAATTCTTCAGATAGAAGGGTGATTTATTTGGTTTTGGTAAGCAGGTGATTATACCTTGTTTTTGAGTTATTGATAATGAGCCAGTTCTATAACCATAATTTAATGAGTTTAATATGAAAAATTTCAGATCAGTCCAAAAAAATTTAAAAAATTCTGCAGTAAATCCATCATTTCCAGGTGTTTTTAAATTTTTCATATTTTTCAATGCCTCTGCAAGCTCTGAATATTTAATATCTCCTTCCAATAATTCAGCTTCATTATCAGCCAGTCTAGAACTATTTTCTCCTATTTTGGATTCAATTGGAGTATCATCAATAATGATATTTTCACTGTACAAATTTTTAAAGTATGTTTTCTGGCTGTTTAATATTTCATCTGTGCTCAAACATTCTTGGCCATTTTCCTCTATTATTTTTGTGATAACTTTATTTGTGAAATTTCTCTTTTCAAGATTAAGAAAATAGCCAGAAGGTTTCTCTCCTAAATCCTCGTATCTACACCGTGATCTTAACATGACTCCTTCAATTTTACTTTTTCTTATTTCATGTAATCTGTTTTTCTTATCATTCAGTAAGTTAATGTCTTCTTGACTGACTGTTTGTAAAGTCATAGTAATTTTGCTTTCTAAATTTAATATTTCATCTTCTAGCTGTTTTTCCTGTCTACTGTTTTCCTTCTTTTTTCTTGAGCTGTATTTTATTGTTTCCCCCCTGATAGCTAAAAGTATCATTTCCAACAAAAGCTGGTCATTTATAGAATACGTATTATGTATATTATTATTATTGTTATTAAAGATATTGTTATTATCATTATTGTTACTATTGTTATTATTATTATTATTTTTATTATTATTATTATTATTATTATTATTATTATTATTATTATCTAAGTTAACCCTGTTTTGTTGAATATTAACAATTTTATATGTGTTTTTCACCTCTTCTACTGACTTCTTTACAAGTTGAATATAATCTTTATCTTTCAGAAGTGAATTATTGAATTTCCAATAACTCTTTCCTCGTTCATTTTGATTAAGTTTTAATTTAAGTATAATTCCTGAGTGATCTGTTCTGTATCCTGATACCACATTACAGTCATAAACAAGCTTGAAGCTTTCCTCACTGACCAGGAAGAAGTCCAAACGTGCTTGTTTTTTCTCAGGATTAATTTTCTTCCATGTAAAGCTTTTGCTGTCATGTAAACTTCTAAATACATCAATATAATTATCTTCATCAATAAGTTTTAAAACTTCTGACCGTGCTCTTGGATTATTAATATGACGATAATTTTCAGTGTCAACATCTGGATTCAGAACTAAATTCCAATCACCACAAAAAATGACGTTTTCATTTCCAAAATCTAGTACTTTTTGTTTGATATTTTTATAGAAATTTGGCTTATCGTCATTTGGTCCGTAAATACTTACCAGTGTAATTTTCTTTGTATGGAGGTTTAACTCCATTATGACAAAGTTTCCTTCTGGATCAGTTAAAATTTGTCCTATATCACAATGGAAGTTATTATTTATTAGGATCATTACTCCTCGGCTAGCATTTACTCCATTCTTTGCACTCAAGACAAGATTATGTCCCCACTCTGCTTTTACATATGAATACATGTTTTTGTCAATATGCACATCTTGTAAGCATGCTATATTGTATTTTTTTGAACGAATATACTGGAATAAGTCTCTTCATTTTTGCATATTTTTGAGGCCTCGACAATTTTGGGAAAAGACAGTTATCAAATCAACCACTTTTTGTTTAAAGTTAACCATACTAAAGCCCTTATGTTCACATATGCAAAGAAGTCATGCACAACAGCAGAATTTATTTTAAACAAGAAAACAACAAAAATAAAACAAAATATGAGTGGCATAATGTCCACATATAACAGAAGTTTTAACTCTTGGAAAACTTGCAGCTATTGTATTGCAGCACATAGAATGATACATGGATTTTTGTTTTACAAATATCGAAGAAGGGAGAAAAAAAAAAAATAAATAAATAAAAAAAAAATAAATAAATAAAAATAAGAAAAAAAAAAAAAAAAAAAAAAAGAAATAAATAAAAAAATAGAGTTGACCAGCTAAAGAGATGTTCACGGTCCCATACGCTTTGCAACAAACACATACGTGCAGCACAATGGCACTTTTACGACCATAAAATGTTAAAGTTCAGACGAAAAATGTGATTCCTTTTCAGTCTGTGCACATAAAATAGATTATGAGCACTTGTCAGAACTGCCTCATCAAATGTCCACACACCATGCCCCATTGCAGAACTAACAAGAGGTAATGCCTACCTCCAGCAACACCAATTTACTATGCAGAAGTGGGATATGTAATGATCCAAAGCGTATTGGACCGTCAATATGATATTCAGTGATATTTCTGGTGGGCTCTTGCAGCCATTCCTTGATGTCAATGTTTAACGTCTGCTAGTTTCCTGTTCGTGCGTGTGCACACAGCAAAAGCCCGAGCAACACTGCACAAATGTGCAGGATCCCCCAAGACCTCACCGGTTGCACACACCACAAAAACCAGAAAAGCCACCTTTTATCTTTTGTCTTCTAATTAGTAAAATACATGTGCTTTTTAACCATTGTCCTGCTGAACCTGGATATACCCTGCCTTTGCAAACAGTGTAGCCAACTGATCTGGACCTACACTGCCTGCCACCAAGCATGCGAACTTATAGCAACATTCTGGATCTAACAATCCGACCAGCTGAATATTAGAAGTTGGTGTGGCAGCTAAATCCATTCAGCAGGACAGGTTTAAGTACTGCACAACCATTTCGCAATAACTAACTTGATGTCTAATACTAACACATACAACATATGGATTAATTTGCAGTATAATGCAAAATTTATTTTTAAATATTTACATGTATATATAATAAGTCCAAACTTAAGAATGGAAGTGTCAACTTCAGACATTAAGGGATGAAAGGGTTAATTTCACTTTTGAAAATATAACAATTTTAGTTTTTGACGTATCACTCTAAACCCTTCTCTTGCCGAACATGACATGCCCTGTCTAAAGAAACAGTGTAGATCCAGATCAGTTGGCTCCTGAAGAAGCCAACTGATCTGGACCTGCACTGTTTGCAATTAAATATGTGAGTTTGTATCAACAACCTGGATCAAGAAATCTGATTGGCCTCTGTAGCAGCCTTGAGCTCATCATCGTCCTGAAATCTCGTTACACGCAAGTGGGACTTCAAATTTCGAAACAGATAATAATCACTTGGGGACAGGTCTGGTCTGTATGGCGGGTGATTTAACTGCTCGAACTTGCACTCACAAATAGCCGCTTGTGCAACTGGACTTGTACAAGCCTGTCTTAAAGGCTACCTGTATTAAGCAATCACCTGTCTCAAAGGCCACTATTTCAGATCCCATTAAAGGTAAAACAGTAGAAATTTACCTGTAATAAGCAAGCACCTGTCTTAAGCAACCACTATTTGGCATTCCCATTCCATATGTCAAATTTTGTTTGCATGCTGTAACGGATGGTGCATCCCTTTTCATTGTTTCCTTGTCATGCTGAATAAATCAAGATGCCACACCCACATCTTATTTCCAGCCAATCAGAGTACTTGATTCGGGTTTTTGATAGAAATTCACATATTTAATGACAAACAGTGCAGATCCAGATCAGTTGGCTTCTGAAGAAGCCAACTGATCTGGATCTACACTGTTTGCTAAGACAGGGCATGTGGTGTTTAGCAAGAGAAGGGTTAACCTACTTAAAAACTGCAAGGTCCATTATGAAAAAAAAAAAAAAAAAAAAAAAAAATCAATTTCATCCTATCATCTTCAAGTTTGATACAAAGTCATTAATGATTTATGAAAAAAAAAATCTTTCATTTCATCCTTTCATCTCAGATAGTCATTTTCAGCTAAAACTCTTGAACAGATACAAAATCATTTTTACCAATAAAACAGGAATAAATGAATATTATAAGACAATTTACAGATCACTTATAAAACATTTCAGGACAGGTTTATCAAACATGTTTTCAGGTGGGTAATTGTCCGCTTTTAGTTAAGTGGGGTGGGTAAATGTCTGGGTGGGTTATTGTCCAGAGGGTAATTGTTTGGATGGGTAATTGTCCTGCATTCCAAAAAAAACATGGCTACTAGTTGGTGGGACATTTTTGCCTGCTCTAGGGCTATTGTACAAACTTCAAAAATCTTCTTCTAAGAATCTGCCTCATAGATTTCAATTAATTTTTAGGGATGTTCCTTGAGCGACTCTTTAACAGAGTCCATCAATTCATGTTGATCTGTCAGAAAACATGGCCGCCAGTGGGTAAGGCATTTTTGCCTTATACAGCTGTAGTGCAAACCAATCTTCTCAGAATCTATTCAAGAGATTAGGGAGGTTCTTTAGAAGACTCTCTGATTCCTTTGACTCATGTTGATCTGTCAAAAACATGGCCACCAGTGGTTGTGGTATATCAGACATTACTCAGGTGAGCAACACAGGGCCATCACGACTTGTTTATTATGATGCAATTACACATGTAAGCATTTTTCTGTCTTCATCCTTAACTTTTAAAGTGCTAAGCAAAATTGTAGCAAGCAACATTCTTGAATATACCTTTTTATTTATTTTTCAGTGAAAATTAAACTTGACATTTCATGTGAATTGTCTGCCTAGAAAATAAAACTTGACACTTCATGTGGATCATCTGCCTAGCAGACAAGTCACATGAAATGTTTTATTTTAACTGAAAAAAAAAAATCAAATGTTGTCTGTTGTAGCTGTGACTGGCACTTTCAGGGTTAATTTGGTGGGATTTTGTGTACTTTTTGCAAGCCATAAAAAGGTAATGATAAAATCAAGACCATGACTCAGTTAATGGTTATATTTAAATACTTTTTAATAAACATACCAATTTCTCAATCACCCATTTATAACAGCATTTTACAAAAATATGAACAATTTCTATAAGAAAATCAATACTATGAAAAATATTCAATGAAACTATGACCTTTTAACTTCTTGAACAACATATTCCCTGCCAGGCTTCTCAAGAATTGTACATGTATTTATCAATGCTAAGAATGCTCTAACATATATCAGCCACAATGTAGAAAATATATCAGCCACAATGTAAACAAGACCTGTCACCAGACAGGATAGCTCGCCTGATATTGCACATTTTGTTTCTGGAAAATTCTAAGTCCGTGACCTTGATTTTGACATGACCTGGGTGTGTGTGGGGTTGAGGGGGGAGGGGTAGGGGGGCAGTATCTGTCTTTATACCAAATAGGAACTAAATCCATCATGTAGTTTAGAAGTAATGAGATCCTAAAAAACTTTGGCGTAAAATTTTAACATCAAAATTCTGAGTCTGTGACCTTGACCTTGACATGACCTAGGGTGGTGGGGATTGGTACTGCGTAAAAATTTGGACCAATATGTATCATCATACAAAAGATGAATCAAATATGTGATAAGGTTAGGATTTAATGAAGTCTTAAAAACTTTAACGAAAACTTTAACATTTAAATTCTAAGTCTGTGACCTCGACCTCAAGGTCATGGTCATGAGTGCTGATGGTGCTGATGAAAACTTTTGACCAGTATCTATCATAATACCAAATAGGAACTAAATCCATCATTTAGTTTAGTAGTAATGAGATCCTAAAAACTTTGACGTAAAATTTTAACATGAAAACTCTAAGTCTGTGACCTTGACCTTGACCTAAGTTGGTGGGGATGGTACTGCGCAAAATTTTGGACTACTATGTATCATAATACCAAAGATGAATCAAGATAAGGTTGGGAAATAATGAGGTCTTAAAAACTTAAACGAAAACTTTAACATTTAAATTCTAAGTCTGTGACCTTGACCTTGACATGACCTAGAGTGGTGGGTATGGTATTGCGCAAGATTTTGGACCAACAAGCAAATTCCATGGGGAATTTATGTCCCCCGCCTAATTTTTATTTGAGGTGTTAAAAATGGTAAAGTTAACCAGAGGACCACTGGTCCTGTATCAAATACCTAAGTATTGAAGCAGGAAACCAGTGATAAAAAATAATTTCAAGATTCTGAATAAACCACATGCATATCTTCAGACCATCCTTAAAACACCTGTAAAGTTTCAAAGGATCGGCTTAAAACTGTGGTAGGAGTTACGGGGACAAGGTACCTGCTTCCTATACACTTCTGTAGTATTAGAACTCAAAAAAAGTCTAAGTTAAAAATGCAGAAAAAGTAATAAAAAATTATTTCAGGATTCTGAAAAAACCACATGCATATCTTCAGGCCATCCTAAAAGCCCATGTAAAGTTTCAAAAGGATCGGCCAAAAACTGTGGGTGGAGTTAAGGGGACAAGGTACCTACTCCCTATACACTTCTGTAGTATTAGAACTCAAAAAATGTCTAAGTTAAAAATGCGGAAAAAGTGATAAAAAATTATTTCAGGATTCTGAAAAAACCACATGCATATCTTCAGGCCATCCTAAAAGCCCATGTAAAGTTTCAAAACGATCGGCCAAAAACTGTGGGAGGAGTTAAGGGGACAAGGTACCTACTCCCTATAGACTTCTGTAATATTAGAACTCAAAAAATGTCTAAGTTAAAAATGCAGAAAAAGTGATAAAAAATTATTTCAGGATTCTGAAAAAACTACATGCATATCTTCAGACCATCCTTAAAACACCTGTAAAGTTTCAAAAGGATCGGACAGAAACTGTGGGAGGAGTTAAGGGGACAAAGTACCCACTAAAAACTCGGAACCACACACCACGCGCCACGCACCACGCCCCACGGAAAACCAAAAACAGTGTCCCTCCACTTTTCTTTGAAAAGGCGGGGGACAATATGTATCATCATACCAAAGATGTATCAAATTGGTGATAAGGTTAGGAAATAATGAGGTCTTAAAAACTTTAACAAAAACTTTAACATTTAAATTCTAAGTCTGTGACCTCGACCTCAAGGTCACGGTCATGAGTGCTGATGGTGCTGATAAAAACTGTTGACCAGTGTCTATCATAATACCAAATAGGAACAAAATCCATCACTTAGTGTAGAAGTAATGAGATCCTAAAAACTTAGACATAAAATTTTAACATGAAAATTCTAAGTCTGTGACCTTGACCTTGACATGACCTAGAGTGGTGGGGATGGTACTGTGCAAAATTTTGGACCAATATATATCATCATACCAAAGATGAATCAAATCGGTGATAAGGTTAGGAAATAATGAGGTCTTAAAAACTTTAACGAAAACTTTAACATTTGTGGACGCCGAAGCCAACGCCAACGCTGGGAGTAGTACAATAGCTCTTCCTAAATGTTGTTCAGGCGAGCTAAAAAGTATGAAACGTACCTTCAGACATATGCACCCAGCAAAGCTTCAAATCAGCCTGCACATTTATGCAGTCTGATCAGAATTTTTACTAGGACTATTACGGATTACCAAGGATGCAGAATTTCTTTATGTGGACATCAAAGACTGAGCACATACTGATTTAAGTCTATGTTGTGTGCCCATGTCAAAAGGTATGTTTTCTCACATTCCGGCTCATATATAAGTGAACACAGCTTGTCATGTCAAAGTCAAAGCACTCCTACCCATATATTATACATCACATAAAAGATAATTCAATGTACTCACAGCTGGACTTAACCCTTGTCATGCTGAATAAATTAAGATGCCACACCCACTTCTAATTTTCAGCAAATCAGATTACTTGATCCTATAAACTCATATATTTAATGGCAAACATTGCAGATCCAGATCAGTTGGCTTCTGAAGAAGCCAACTGATCTGGATCTACACTGTTTGCAAAGGCAGGGTATATCTGGGTTCAGCAGGACAAGGGTTAAGCATGCCAGAGACACTGCAGAACTATACAAGCAATATCTTATATACTTAACTCACAGTGAATGGTAAATTTGTCAAAAGTTGAACTGGCAGCAAAAGTATTAACCAGCTGAATTCTATACTAGTAGGCAACATTTTGGAATATTTTCCTTATTTTTTTCCATGAAAATAAGGCTAAACATAGGCAAGTTACTTTCTTAGCTTATCATTCCAATAAGCTGTCATGCCCCATTTTTTGAGATAAATAAGACTGATTTATTGTTAGCTGTTTCTATCACAAATCTCATGATAAGCAATCTTTAACCCATTTATGTGGACTCTTCTATCACAACTCTTTGGAATGGTCTATTTCCAATAGCAGGATGTCTGGTTAGTTTTTATTATTGCTATGTTTTATAGAAATTCCCATATTTAATACATTCTGCGGTGTATGATCTATGTCTGCACTGTTTACCAATTACCATTTTAAGGGTTTCCAGACTAAAATCAGTTAACTCTCAGTAGTGGTAAAGTGTTCTTTTCAGGCAATGTAAATGTAAGTATTGAACTCACAATTTTCCACTTTCATGGAGTGATGAAAACATGCAAGTTTTATGTCTATGAGAAGCCCTTTTGGCTTCAAGGATGTTTAATTAAGCAAACTTTTCACCACTCCATGGCAGCGGGAAAAAAAATGGCGATTTCAATCTTTAAAAGTGAAGAAGCAGTTTGTTTCCAAAAATTTAGTCATCTCCCTTAGCAGAAGTAGTTATTATCCTAAGACTGGTACAGTTAGGTTTATTATTTTATTCAGGAAATCCCCAAAAGGTTATTTGGTGAACAGTGTAGACCATGATCAGATGCTGCAGAATGAAGCATCTGATCTGGGTCTACACTGTTTGCATAAATTACAAGAATTTCTATAAAGCATAGTAACAATAAAAACTAACAGGACACACTGATACTGGAAATAGTCCAGTCCATAGAGCTGTTGTAGAAGAGTCCACTCCAAATTTTGGGGGTAAATATGGTACACTTTTTTTTACTGACCTATTTCACAATATGTTAAATATACATTAATAAGAAACCCGCAATGGGGAAAAAAACAACAAATCAGCCTAGTCTGGTCCAGAGGACTTGTTAAGGAGGTCTATAGGATGATAATTCTGGGACATTTTTTCTTACTGTATTTCTCCATAAAAACATATGTTGTGGTAACTCATAAGAAAAGCCTCATTAATTTTTCTTATTTCTCCACAAAAAACAACAACAAAAAACAAATATTGTGGGTACTCATTAGAGGTGTCTCTAATGAGTACCCACAACATATGTTTCTATGGAGAAATAAGAAAAAATATTCCAGAATAATCACAAAATACTCCTCCCTAACACAGGCCATGTCACAATAAAGATAGTTATTCATATTCATGCACACCTTAAAAGGTCATTATTGTGTTGGAGAATAGTTGAGTCATAGCAAGCAAACGTGTCTTTGAACATATCCTGATCACCCTATGGACTGAGACAGATAATAAAGGACTTGTTAGAGAGGAGTATTTGTGATAATTCTTGAATATTTTTCCATTTCTCCATAAAAGCACATACTGTGTGTAATCATTAGAAGTGCCTCATCAGGCACTTCTAAAGACTACCAACAACATGTTTTTAAGGAGAAAACAATCTCAGAAATGTCATCAAATGTTCTTCTGAGACAGGTCTTTAATAAATATTGTAGACATAGATCAGACACTACAGAATGCCACATTTGGCCCCGAGGTTATAAAACATTTTTCATGCTCAACTCAACTGAGCATGAAATTTTTCATGCTAATAAATCTCAAATTACTAACAATGCCAAATTCTTTCTTACTAAATGTAGCTGAGCATGAAAATTTCACTGCTAATAAATATGAAAATGCCAACTATTGTTGGCATTTTCATATTTATTAGCAGAGAAAAATTCATGCTCAGCTGAGCTGCGCATGAAAAAAGTTTTATAACCTCTGGGCCAGGTCTTTTCCCAATAGAAGGGGTGTCTGGTTGTTGTTTTTTTATCATGACCACATTCTAAAGAAATGTCTATTGGTATACTTATTTCAAACAGTGTAGACCCTGATCAGATGCCACATTCTGTGGCATCTGATCTGGGTCTACCATGTGTGCCACTGTTCCTTTAATGGGATGCTAGGCATAAATGGCTTAGCTCCTGCCAGCTAGGCTGTGGCTGCCATAGACTGATTTCAGTCTTCGCTTTTAGAATAATGTTTTATTTCATACAATGTGCCTCATACAGCAAGCACTTACAAAATATATGATTGCGAGATGAAATAAGTGAAAAGAAAATAAAAATATCACATCAACACAGTGGGTCCGGTAACTTTCACGAAAGTAATATTAAATAGGAGCCATACTGTGAGAAAAGGGGCCTTGGAGTCATATGTGGACAGAGAAGACCCAGATCAGCCTTCACATCTGCAGTCTGAGCAGGACATTACCTATCCACGCAGAATCATTTGATGAGCAATGTGGGAAAAAGGCCCTTATGATACATGCAAACAGCTATGGTCCAGATGAGTGTGGGCATCTTAGTAGTCTGGGCCCAGTTGTTCAAAGCGTCGTTAGCTTAACGAGCTCGTTAAGGGTCATTTCGTTAACTGTTTTAGCGGATTCAATACACAGTATTCTGATATTTTTTGCTGAAAAAATGTGAGTAGCTTTTGCACTGCAAAAGCTACTCACATTTTTTCAGCAAAAAATTTCAGCATATTTGTGTATCACTCAATGTACATTTTAACGAATCGTTAACTAACGATGTCGTTAGCTTTGAACAATTGGGCCCAGATCTGGACATTCTCTGTGTCGACATATACTACATAATCTATTGATTCTGTAAGTGGGCAACAAAGGCCCTGATCAGCCTGCGCAAATGTGCAGGCTGATCAAGGCCTGTTGTCCACAAATTGCATAAGGGCCGTTTTCATGGTCGTGCATCATTTGATACTGCAGAATATATCTATGTATAGCAAAAGTCCTTATCACATAATGTGGCTTCATAAGCTCATCTCGAGCTTTGCTTTTCACATACACTACAACCTTTTTATAACACGGTTCCTTATAACACGGTTTTGGATATAACACAAGTCAAAGATGGATCCTAAAAATGTATAGATTATATTGAAAAATGACCATAAATGGTCATTTTTCAATATAATCTATACATTTTTGTTTTGATATAACACGGTTGTTTAACTAACAAGGTTTATGCTATGGATCCTAGCAATAGTGTTATAAAGAGGTTGTGGTGTATGTCCAAAAGACCCCTTTTATTATAATATGGCTCATATACTTCGGGTAGCATCAAGCCAAAAAAGTGCCTTCAAACATGCGCAAAACATGCCAATTCAGATCATCCTGAACGTGCACAAACTATCATCCAGGCCTTTGCTATCCATTTAGACATTTCGTAGTATCCAATGATCCTATTAGTGGACAGTGCAAGCACGGATCAGACTGCACAACTGTACAGTCTGAACTGGGCCATCGCTGTCCGCACATGACCCGAAGGCACAATTTACCTTAGTGGGGCTCCTTTCATACTAATACAAATAAATAAATAATTCAGCTGTATATAATTTTACTGCATTTATACAATAAGATCGAGGTATGTAAAAAAACATAAGTGACAAAGGTACTTGTAAGAAACAATAAAAGAATTATGTAAAAAAGCTTTTTTCTTTTTTTTTTAAGAGATAATCCTAGCTCCAGATAAAAGGAGGCCAGATTAATATTTTTATATTTCTTCACAAGAGTATCTACTGTAATAACCCTAAGTATTTGGACAGATAGGCCTTTTTAAACAGTGTAGACCCTGATCAGATGCCGCAGAATGCGGCATCTGATTAGGGTCTACACTGTTTGCCATACAAACAGTAAATTCAAATTCAAACAGATTTCAAATTTTAGAACAACTATGTTAAGTAGATAAGGTGCCTCAATACTTAGGGTTATTACGCTTTAGTGGGTACTCATTAGAAGAGCCTTGATGGTAATCACAGGAAGTGCCTTGTCAAGATGCTTCTACTGAGTACCCACAACATATGTTTTCAAGGACAGATGAAAAGAAACAAATATGAATGCCTTTTAGAGGAAAGAAACAAGAAGAAACATCTTATCTGGAGCTATGGTAGTCCCAGAGGATTGTAGTTTATGGAAAAGGAACACAACCATAGTAAAGTGGGTATAATAGGGGTTGGGATCGTAGAATGTGATTCAAACTGGGATACACATAATGGTGGCAAGCAGGATCGGACATATAGCAGGTGGGATGAAAGAGTAGATTGTTAGTGGGCTGTGACATTGTTTGTCTGTGTTGAGATTTTACGGCCCAGTCAACCCAATGGGGTCATGTCGCGCGCGGTCAGTTTACCTAACCACACGTTTACTGGGCAGGCTTAGTCCTCTAAGCGGTTAACCAGTATTGTGCCCATTCTTTCGCCAGAAACTGACAACTGCCCTTCTTGAATCAGCGGAAGGGAGAGAATGACCGTAGAAAATATTTCATGATCAATCTCCACGAAAGAATGTTGCTATCCTCGGTGGGGGTTTAACCTGCAACCTCCTGGTCTCCAGTCGGATGGCGCATCCAAATGAGCCACCGAGGTCGGCGAAAGAGTAGATTGTTAGTGGGTTGTGACATTGTTACCTTTTGTTCCATGTTTTAACCCATTTTAGTCCAGAGACCCCAAAAAAAGAGTAACTGGCAAATAGTGGAGAACCAGATCAGATGATGCATTCTGCCGCATCTGATCAAGGTTTCCACTATTTGCAAATGGTTTAGCTATTTTTCTCTATGACTACATGTATCTTAATCACATAGCCTGACATACCTAAAACTGAAATTGG
The DNA here is from genome assembly GCA_964016985.1 of Anodontia alba. NCBI lineage: Eukaryota > Metazoa > Mollusca > Bivalvia > Lucinida > Lucinidae > Anodontia > Anodontia alba. Next base: position 117,441,619 of record OZ024823.1, read on the forward strand.
ACTCTTCCGGTATATAGTGTTGGGGAGAGCTTATTCTAAAATGGATTAAATGCAATACATGTTTCAGCTTAGTGTGTTCTTTTATTTGCAAGTGTCAATGGGTGTACAGCTATATAGGTGCTCTAAAAGACAATACACAAAAAATGATCCTAATAACTCAAACCTTTCAAGTTTCAACCCGAAAAATCAAAACAAATATTCATGCAAAATGTTGATCCAGGTGAGATGGCTCATAATCTGTTTAAACAAAAAAAAAAAAAAAGAGATGATTTATATAAGCTTTTAGCTTTTTATCAAATCCTGTACCATATAACATTATGCGATGTATATATGTGAACTTAAATGAATAAAATACTGTTTACACCAACGAGCCATCTCATCAGGATCTACAATGTTTGCTACATGTATTCAGTTCTAGATTTTTGTACCGATATCCCTATTTGCAACAATGAACTTTTCCAAATTCAAAGATGGAAGAGTCCACTGCAGAAACTCAGGGGTGAAAGGGTTGACACACGAACCTAAAAATAGGTGTTATCAGTCAAAAAAGAGATTCAAAAGAAAAAGAAACTTCTGACACAAATTTCCTAATTCCATTCTCTATTTGTATAATCACTTGGTTTGAAGGGAACATCTTATCATGATTACTTGGTGTTTTATATCCTGTTTGACATTATTTAAGTCATATTATTGCATAAAAAGCAGTGTCGCACGTTATTAACAGCCGTGCATTAACCGGCAAAAAGCCGTGTATTAACAAGGCAATTCATACCGGGGCCACAGATTTGCTGCCGTTACGAGATGTGTAGTGCCAGGCCATAGAATGAGCAGTCTGTGAAAATTGCGTTCGCGAGACATCAGTGAAAAAGCGAAACAAAATAATGCAAGAAATAACGTGAACTGTAGCAAATGTTTTCAATTTTTATGCAATAATAGCAACTGAACATGGTTTTTCAATGCATTAACATTCGCCAGGTCCCTAGGGAGGTGTTGAAAACCGCGGTCTCCAGCCTCGGCTTTCAATACCTCCCTAGGGACCTGGCGAATGTTAATGCATTGAAAAACCCTCTTTTCCCATGGGTTCACTCATATGCAATCACAAGTGAAACACTGCTCATATGCAATTATAAATGAAACCCTACCCATATGCCATCACAAATGAAACACTGCTCATATGCAATCACAAGTGAAACACTGCTCATATGCAATCACAAGTGAAACACTGCTTATATGCAATTGCAACTCATATGCCATCACAAGTGAAGCATAACAAGTGAAGCACAGCTAATATGCAATCACAAGTGAAACGCTGCTAATATGCAATCACAAGTGAAATGCTGCTCATATGTAATCAAAAGTGAAATACACATATGCCATCACAAGTGAAAGACTGCTCATATGCAATCACAAGTGAAGCATTGCTCACATGCAATCACCAGGGAAATTTGGTTCACATATTATCACAAATAATGCACTGCTCGTATGCAAAGACTTATCTCAACCTTCAATAATCATGAGACAACCTTATGAGATATGTGACCAGCATAAACCCAGATCAGCATCCATGCAGTCAAATGACTCTGTCTGGGCCCAGTTGTTCAAAGCTAACGACATTGCTAGTTAACGATTCATCAAAACTTACATCGAGCGATACGCAAATATGCTGAAATTTTTTGCTGAAAAAATGTGAGTAGCTTTTGCAGTGCAAAAGCTACTCACATTTTTCAGCAAAAATATCAGAATATTATGTAGTGAATCTGCTAAAACAGTTAATGAAATGACCCTTAACAAGCTTGTTAAGCTAAGGACGCTTTGAACAACTGAGCCCTGGTAATTATCATCATGTATGGACCTAAAACATTATATTAGTGAACAGCACAGACTCTGATCAGACCAGCTGAACTGGTTCTACATTGTTCACACATGTCATAAGGGTATTTGGAGAGGCCCACATAATGGCACTATACCACTTGTGTTGTTGGTTGGCACAGACAAATACAAGTGTCATGCATCATTACATATATGGGCTGTACCAAACTAAAAGGTGCATAGCTTCAGATAAGAATATTTAAATATTATTTTTTCTTACTTCTCCATGAAAACATGTGAGTGAGTACTCGTAAGAAGTGCCTCACTGAGGCACTTACATATGTTATGGGTATTCATCAGAACCCCCTGATGAAGGTACTTACATATTATGGGTACTCCTTAGAAGCGCCTCAGTGCCTCACTGAGGCGCTTCTAATGAGTACCCACAACATATGTTTTTGAGGAGAAATAAGCAAAATATCCAAACATTTTGGCAGAAAAAGTGTTTTATCAAGAGCAATGAGGTTTCTTCAGGCAAGGCAAAATGTGTTGATTTAGATCATCCTGTAATCCATATCCAATCTTAAGTATTCAGCTGTAAAATCAGATCATTTCATATAGTATATAAACAAAGATATTTATTACAAAAATATAAAAACTGAAAAAATCTTTAACTTAAAACAACCTTACAATTCTAACAAACAATGAGATTTTGTTTTTTCAAGCAAGCACTGGATATGAAAAAAATACATAGCGTAATAACCCTAAGTATTGGGACAGGCATGCCTGAACAAACATTGTAGACCCAGATCAGATGCCACAGAATGTGGCATCTGATCAGGGTCTACAATGTTTGCTACTCATTCCATTACTAGCTAGTAGTAAAGTGGGCTTGTTCAAATTTTAGGGCAAATATGGTTAGAATTTAATGTCTCCCAAGATTTAGGATTAATATTGTACATACAACAGCAGAATCTTGAGAAAATAGAAAATAATACATCAATACCATATCTACCTTAAGTATTCAGACAGACACAACTAACTGATTGATTCAGTTGGGAGGTTTTACAGCTCATCCAACCCATCAGGGTCATGTCAGGCTGGTCAGTTTACCTAACCACATTTTTCCAGTGAAGGCATAGTCCTCTGTTTGTGCTGAGGCTTTATGGCCCAATCAATCCAATGGGGTTATGTTTACCTAACCACACCTTTTTTCTAGCGGTTAACCAGTACTTGTGCAGATTCTTTTGCAAGAAACTGACAACTGCCCTTCTTGAACCAGCAGAAGGGTGAGAATGACCGTTAAAGTATTTCATGCTCAATTCCTATAAAAGAATGTTGCAGGACCCGTGGGGGATCCACCCATGACCTCCAAATCTCAACTTTGATACACATCTGATTGAGCCACCAAGGCTGGCTAGAGAGACCTGACCAAAACAGTGTAGACCCAGATCAAATGCTGCAAAATGCAGCATTTGATCTGGGTCTACAAGTTTGTTTTTTTTTTGTTTACGGTCCCGTCAATCCAATGGTCATGTCGAGTGTGATCAGTTTACCTAACTACACTTTTACTGGGCAGGCTTAGTCCTTTAAGCTGTTAACCAGTATTGTGCACATTCTTTTGCCAGAAAGGGATCTACACTGTTTGCCATTCATCCAGCAGTTTTTAAACAAATCAACAAGCATTTTTACAATTTTTAAAACCACTACCAGTCTACACAAAATCTACAGGTCGGCTTGACATGTCAGGTAAAAATTTGTTTGATCTGGCAAAAATTCTGGGAATAAATATAAGGAAGTATGTTTTATTCATTTATTTGACTGGTGTCAGTCTTTTTAACCCTTAAAGCGCCAAGAAAAACTGCATCTGAAAATGTTGTCTGTTTATGTTGTCTGCTGAATATTCTTGCAGACTTTTCAAACCTATTTTTGCATACAGGCAAACAGTTTGGACCCTGATCATACTGCTTCTAAAGCAGCAGTCTGATCTGGATCCACACTGTTTGCAAAAATGACTTTTAAAATCACAAGCAGACGACAAAGCAGACAACAATAGTTGTGACTGGCGCTTTATGGGTTAAACATTTTCTAATCTCATACCTTGGAAGGTACATAACAAGGAATTAAGGTGTCCAAATGATAAAGGAACATACAGTAAGAAGTAAAGCTGACCGAATACTTAGGGAAAATACTATAGAAGAACAAATATACAACTGACTCAAACACTGACAACTCAAACTACTGCTTAGGGTCAAACTAAATTTTGTATAATGCTGGTTTAGATTTGCTTTACATTTTTTTTTTGTTTTTGTTTTTTTTGTTCTAAATACTTTAATCTGAAACTAATTTTATCTCAAACAGAAAATTCTGATCCCTCGGAGCTTGAGGTATTGAGAGTCAACTGTACATCAATGTTATAAGCAGCCCTTTGAATTTCATCACAATCTTAACTTTCCATGCTATGGGCAAATTCAGCAGACTAAAAAATGATATTTTTCATATTTTTCCTAGGATAAAAGAATCTGACAACTCATGCAAATTGTCTTCTAATTTCTTATTTCTCCTAGAATATAAGATCTGACACTTCATGCAAATTATCTCCTAAGGAGAGTGTTAAATCCTATTTTCTAGGAAAAATATTCAAAATATTGTCTGCTGATATTTTTACCCAGCATGCGAAGTGTGAACTCTGCCTTTCTTGTACATAAATCAGGGTACAGTAAAAGCTACAGAATACCAAAGATATACATTGAGGATGCAAGCAGTTTGCAAATTCACACTGTCTTGTCAGAACCTTTGCTGCTTATCTGATAAAGGGAATAGATACATGTCCAAGGAAAATAACTCTGACATGGAATATTTGCCTCCCTTCTAATTGGCCAGTTTTACTTTGGGGGCTTCTCATAAAGGAAAGAATTGGGAGCAAATTCTTTCCTGTATGAGAAGCCCCCATCTTTTAAAGATTTCAAACACAGTGGAACCTCTGCAGAGGGTCACTTCACAAAAACAGCAATCTTCCTATATCTGCCACTTTTCTGACTTCCTAAAGTGCCTGTATATGATATATATATGTATAACCTCTCAACAACAGCCACTTTTGTCCTATCCTGAGGATGGCTAACACAGAGAGGCTTCACTGTACTATAGTGGTAACTATCTTAAAAAGCTATCTCCCTTTGTAAAATCTTTACAGTATATCCCTTCATCTTAAATTCAACCCTTTCATCCCTGAGTCTCTGAAGTAGACTCTTCCATCTTTGAACCAGGTCAGATCCATTGCTCCTGATAGGGATCTCAGTCAAAAATCAAAACAGAATGACAAACAGTCAAAAATCAAAATAGAATGGCAAACAGAGAAGATCCTGAGACAGCTCATTATGAGCTCTCTCATCAGGTTCTAAACTACATTGTATTAGCAAAAAAACAACAACAAAAAACAACAAAACAAAACAACAAAAAACACATCAATGGTCTGCCACACAAGGACATATTCCCTATGCACTTCTGTAGTATAAGGGCTGAAAACAATCTAAGTTAAACATGAAGAGAAGCAATAAACAGTTATTTCATAACTCAAAAAAAAAAAAAAAAAAAAAAAAAAAAAACCAAAAAGTTTAAAATAAAAATGCAAAAACAAAACAACAAAAAACACATCAATGGTCTGCAGGGCTGTACAGACAGCTAAGGAGCACAGATATGCAGTCTGGTCTGTAAGATACATGTACTACTCATCTAATGCATTTTGAAAGTTCTACCATGCCATGACATGATTTTTGCTTAAGTGCGATGATTCAAGCAGAAGTAAAATGATTTATACACAAGCCCAATTATTAAAGGCAAATGGATACACTTCCAGGAGAGGCAACTCTATCAAAATTGTTTTTCCCCTTTTAAAAAAGGGGTCTACTCTAACAGGAAAGAATTTGCTCCCTTGGGATCAAATTCTTTTCTTTTAGAGAAGACCACTTTTAGGAGGGTGCCTAGTACACAGTAAAACAAACAGGAAGTCACAACAGGAAGTCACAAAAGTTCTCTCCCTTGGACAAAATGTCAGGAAAACCTAGAAAGTGTATCCAGTACCCTAAAGTACATTTTTGTGTTTTATCAAGAATTTCAATTTTGTTCTCTTAATTAAGCTGTAGGCTCCACAGGTTCTCTTAAGCTGTAGGATCCACAGGTTCTATTAATTAAGCTGTGGGATCCACAGGTTCTATTAATTAAGCTGTAGGCTCCACATTGCCGAATTTCTTTTTGTCTGACGTGGACTTGTCCTGTCTGGCTCCCCCACGCAGTCGTCTATTACGAACAAACCTCAGGACACCAAGAGCAATCTGTATGAAATGGAACAGCAGGCATAACCAAACTGCAGCCTGCAATAAAAAACAACAAGAAAAATGCCTAACAGCAATATGGACGGGTTTTTTTAAATGGTTTACCAAAAGGTAAATTGCTGAGATCAGGGGAGATAAGTACATAACAAAGAGAGTGACTCTCTTGTACATGAGTGCCTACTGTTCCTCCTCTTCATCCCCACCAAAAATGAAAGCACTCTGCTGAAGAATAAAAGTAACATATAACTTTGAAAAAAAGGTTAGCCAAAAGGTAAACCTCAGATGACACCTGCTTGCCCAACACCTACTCGTATCTCAGGCATATGTAGGTCAGTGAGCCCAGACATTGCTATTTTAAAGGAAGGATTTTTTAACAAGAGGGCCATGATGGCCCTGTAATGCTCACCTGAGCAACATAGCACTTTGAGAGCCTGATCTAGATCAAGGCAAACATTCTGATCAAAGTTCAAAATGATTATATTAACAAGTAAGACAATGTAGCATGTCTAATGGACTGTGAAATAAAGGTCAAGGTCAAATACGGATGACTGCACTCAAGAGGCCATGCTAAGATGTATGCATGTACTAAGTATCACTAGTTGTAGGAGCAATAGTTGCTGAGAAACTGACCTAAACACAAACACTTCACAAGTACCAAATATCACTCTGTAGGACCAATAATTACTGATAAACTGACCTAAATGGAAAAACTTATGAGAGTCACTGGACAGAAAACTTTTCATCACCTTGAAATCATCAAGACAAACATTTTGAGCAAGATTCCTGATGATCACTTCACAAATGTGGCCTCTAGAGCATCAACAAGGTTTTCCTTTGATTTGGCCAGGTGAACTAGTTTTTTATATTGAGTGACCCATTTTTAAACTAGACCTAGAAATCATCAAGCCAAACATTTTGAGCAATATGTATGATGATTATTTCAAAAATGTGACCTCTGGAGTGTTAACAAGGTTTTCTGCTGATCTGGCCAGGTGACCTAGTTTTTTACCCCAGGTGACCCAGTTTCGAATCTGACCTAAAAATCATCAATACAAACATTTTGAGCAAGATTCATGATGATTGCTTAAAAAATGTGACCACTAGAGTGTTAACAAAGTTTTCTGCTGATTTGGCCCGGTGACCTAGTTTTTGACTCCAAGTGACCCAGTTTCGAACTTGACCTAGAACTCATCAAACATTTTGAGCAAGATTCATGATGATTGCTTGAAAAATGTGACCGCTAGAGTGATAACAAGATTTTCCGCTGATCTGGCCAGGTGACCTAGTTTTTGATCCCAGGTGTTCCAGTTTCGATCTTGACCTAGAAATCATCAAGACAAACATTTTGAGCCAGATTCATGATTATTGCTTCAAAAAAGTGACCTCTAGAGTGTTAACAAGTTTTTCCTTTGATTTGACCCGGTGACCTAGTTTTTGACCCCATGTGACCCAGTTTCAAACATATCCTAGAACTCATCAAGCCAAGCATTTTGAGCAAGATTCATGATTATTGCTTCAAAAATGTGACCGCTAGAGTGTTAACAAGGTTTTCTGCTGGTTTGGCCTGGTGACCTAGTTTTTGACCCCATGTGACCCAGTTTCAAACCTGACCTAGAAATCATCCAGGCAAACATTTTGAGCAAGATTCATGATGATTGCTTGAAAAATGTGACCGCTAGAGTGTTAACAAGGTTTTCTGCTGATTTGGCCAGGTGACCTAGTTTTTGACTCCAAGTGACCCAGTTTTAATCTTGACCAAGAAATCATCAAGACAAGCATTTCGAGCAAGATTCATGATGATTGCTTGAAAAATGTGACCGCTAGAGTGTTAAGGTTTTCTGCTGATTTGGCCCTGTGACCTAGTTTTTGACTCCAAGTGACCCAGTTTCAAACTTGACCTAGAAATCATCAAGATAAACATTCTGAGCCAGATTCATGATGATTGCTTGAAAAATGTGACCGCTAAAGTGTTAACAAGGTTTTCTGCTGATCTGGCCCTGTGACCTAGTTTTTGACCCCAAGTGACCCAGTTTCGAACTCCACCTAGAAATCATCAAGACAAACATATTGAACAAGATTCATGATGATTGCTTGAAAATGTGACCGCTAGAGTGTTAACAAGGTTTTCTGCTGATCTGGCCCGGTGACTTAGTTTTTGACCCCAAGTGACCCAGTTTCGAACTTGACCTAGATTTAATAGAGGCAAACATTTTGAGCAAGTTTCATCAAGATTGGGTCAAAACTATGACCTCTAGAGTGTTAACAAGTTTTTCCTTTGATTTGACCCGGTGACCTAGTTTTTGACCCCAAATAACCCAGTATCGAACTTGACCTAGATTTCATAGAGGCAAACATTCTGACCAAGTTTCATCAAGATTGGGTCAAAACTGTGACCTCTAGAGTGTTAACAAACTAATTGTTGACGACGAACGACGACGGACGACGGACATAGGGTGATGACAATAGCTCACCCTGAGCTTATGCTCAGGTGAGCTAAAAACCGATCCAAAGATGGCCTATAAGCTAATTCACTAGTCTTGGGGACACGCATTTTAGCTTCTTGTGCAAACAGAATATGGTTCTCAATAAAACTAGAGCAAGTGCCCAGAGGGTCACGAATACCCCCAACCAGTGCCATTTCTTAATTATGAAATATTTTAAAGTTAATGACAATGACATAAGGCAAGATTTAGTTTACAATGTTATCATCCCAAGTACAACTTTCCTGGAGTAAATAGTCTTTAAGACATCAAGCGAATTTGCTGGGCCACATTACGAAAACACGCCTATTCACCTATATGGAAAATTTCACCTCCAAAAAACTGAAAATTTTCAGATAAAAAACTCTATTTTTCTTATTTCTGCTCAAAATATAGATTGTGGGTACTCGTTAGAACCGCCTCGGCTAGGCGGTTCTAACAAGTACCCACAATCTATGTTTTTGAGCAGAAATAAGAAAAATAATGTACACCCCTGTAAACCCCAGTTTTACCATATAAAAGTGGGGTTTAAGAGGGTCAAATTTATATAGGCGTGTTTTCGTGATGATAAAATTTGCTGGGCCATAAAATATAGGTCACTGACCTACATATGCCTGAGAAGTGATACAAGGACACCCTCAAAGCCTCCCTTAAAGACTTCAACATACCAATAGAGTCATGGGAACAGATTGCACAGGATCTTACAAAGTGGCGAGGCCTCATAAAAAGGGGAGCTGGTGAATACGAAGCAAAAAGAATCAGCAAAGCCGAGCAGAAACGTGCACAGTGGAAAGCCAGAGCTAAGGCATCACCAACAGAGCTTTCTTCCTCAGACCTCTCTTGTTCTATCCGCAACAGGCAGTTCAGAGCTTATATTGGTCTCATCAGCCATCTTAGAACACACAAATAATAACACATCACACAGTTGATTAGGATTGGTCATTGTCAGTAATGACAGACGAACATCAATATGTAAATATGATATTGTAATAGGGAAAATTTGCATGACATTTCAATTTACTGAAATTTGAATTTCATTTTAATTTTAGTAAAATATTTCAAGTTTTTCATTGAGACAAAATGTCTCATTCCTAAACAGAAGGCTTAACTATCACAAAGAGCTTTGTACATTCAGTAAACAGATGCACAATAATTTGATTTGTACTAACCAAATAAATAAAACTTGTTTTGCCTTCTTTGTTGTGAAAAGATCAAGCCTTCATTTCATCTAATATTCATAATAAGTGATTGTGCTAAATATATGCATTATCAGGTTTTTTCCTTACAAAAGATACAAACTAAATAATTCATTCACTGGTATGTGTGAAAATTGTAAGTGTTAATAATAGTAAGTCAATCTTTTATGAGGACAGTATGGTCAAATAATCAAATGTCAAATTCTGCTAACTTAGTCTTGAGTGACAGTTCGAAATAAAATACAAACTTTGGTTGGTGCTTAAGATTGGTTGCTAAGCAACATCCAGTTTGACTGGCCAAAAGAAAATTAGAAGAGGGCCAGGTCAAGGAGTCTGAATGTTGCACTTGGCCTGAGAGGTCTTAATCATGCATCTGGAATGACAAGTGGAAATCTTGCACTGGGACTGACAAGTCGAAATCTTCGGCTTGGACTGACAAGTCTAGTAGTTCATTTTCTTGAGATGTTGTGGACACTAAAATAATGTAACTTTACAAGTTTGAAAAATAGGCACTGGCCTGCTGGCCATTGCCAGGAACAATTTCCCTTTGCAAGAAATAAATGGTTAATACTGTAGTGTATATATCTGGAAAACGTATGAAGAAAAAATATATAATAAAAATGTGGAAAGGTTATTTTGGACTTCGAGGTTGTCAATTTAAAGAATGCACTTTGACGTTGTCAATTTAAAAGAATGTAAGAAAAACTCTGCTACTATATTTAGGTACCAAATAGTGGCAGATATAAGACAAAATCACAGGGATATGAAATATAGGTCACATAATCCCAAAATATAATAGTAATTCATCACATTGTCTTCAATATGTAACATAAAATCATTGGACTATGAAATATAGGTCACAGTGACATACATTTACTTTTAGGTCAACTGTTGGATCATACTAATTCATAATCCCAAATAATGATGTTCATACATCAATTAACATTCAAGATATGCGGCAAAATTACTGGACCATGAAATATTGGTCAAGGTGACCAACATTTGTTATGCTGTCAATCGTGGTGTCACACAAAACCAATATTCTAAATATCACATTAATCCATGAAATAGTCTTCAAGATATAAGGCAAAATCGCTGAAGCATGAAAATATGATCACAATGACCTTAAACCTTATTACACTGAATGTTGATGTGATAAACATGTCTGATGCCCATCCTGCTTTAAGAAGTTGTTTGTATAAACAAACTGCAACATACTATTTTATTGAGACATTAATCCATGAAATAGGCTTCAAAACATGTCAAAATCACTGAAGCATGAAAATAAGGTCACAATGGCCTTAACCTCATTATACTGAATGTTGATGTGATAAACATGTCTGATGTCCATCCTTCTTTAATAAGAGGTTGTTTGTATAAACAAACTGCAATATACTACCTTATTGGGGTGTCCTAGATTTTGACCTCTTGCCTGCCCTGGGGCATGACCCAGGGGTCCATAGATGCAGAATGGAAGAGAACCCTCCCAGGTACCCCCATACCAAATATGAAAAGTTTCTGATCAGTGGCTGCAGAGTTATAAATAATCAAAAAACTTCAAAGTAAAACTTGGTTATAGAAAAGGTTAATGGACGGAATCACGACCGGACGCATGGATGGACAGATGAAAGGACTAACGGAACAGACGAAAACTATATACCCCTTCGGCAAAGGAAAAAAAAAATACTGAAATAACCCTACTGTGCTTAAGACATCTTTCAGAAAGTCATTTTTTTTTGGTTGGCACTTTACATAAAAGAAGTACATTTGCAAACTTTTGTCATGATTTAATGCAAAACCCTTTGTCATAACTACCAATGCACAAAAAGTTTTGTTCTAGTCATTGATTTTTTTTTAGAAAAAAATCAAATATTTTCCCTTTTTCCCATAGTGAAAAGAAATGCAAATTATGTAGAAATCTGTAGGGTATGTAACTTGGAGGCAGATTTTCAACAAGTTCTACTTGTTCAATTTATCTGAAATTTTCACAATATTGTTGTGAAACATAAACAATTGAAATCCAGCAAAGAAAAGTCACAAATAAACCAATATTTTCTTCAACAAAAAATCCAGAAAATAACTTTACTATAGAAACTGCATAGGTCAGACCAACTTTTGTTTGTTTGTGTTGAGGTTTTATGGCCCAGTCAACCCTATGGGGTCATGTCGAGCACGATCAGTTTACCTAACCACACGTGTACTGGGCAGGCTTAGTCCTCTAAGCAGTTAACCAGTATTGTGCATATTCTTTCGACAGAAACTGACAACTGCCCTTCTTAAATCAGCAGAAGGGAGAGAATGACCGTAGAAAATATTTCATGATCAATCTCCACGAAAGAATGTTGCCGACCTTGGCGGGGATGAACCCGCGACCTCCTGGTCTCCAGTCAGACGCGCATCCAACTGAGCCACTGAGGCCAAACCACAGTTTTACTGGGCAGGCTTAGTCCTCTATGCGGTTAACCAGTATTGTGCACATTCTTTTGCCAGAAACTGACAACTGCCCTTCTTGAATCAGCGGAAGGGAGAGAATGACCATAGAAAATGTTTCATGCTTTTGGCCCTAAATTTAATTTTAGGGTACATATTTGAGAACAAAACACAGAAACAGAAAAGACAAATGGATTCTGATAAGATATGGTCAATCAGAACAAAATATTTTCATTGAAAATAAAACGCAAAAAACGCCTTTCTGAGTGATGTCGAAAAGACAGTAAGTATTGAGACAGACAGGCCTTTGCAAACAGTGTAAACCTTGATCATATGCCGCATTCTGTGGCATCTGATCAGGGTCTACATTGTTTGCCATACATAGGTATACATACAGCAATTTTAGATACATCAACAAGTTACTTTACTATAGTAGAAGATTATTTCAAATTTTAGGAAAAGTATGGTAGTTAAATTAAGGTGTTCCAATACTTAGGGTAAATACAGTACCTCAATTCATCAAACTTTCAAAAGTGCCAGTCAGAGACTCACCCATCTATTCTTGAATGGTATTTTCAACCTTGCAGGACACCATTTTGTTGTTTGAATGATGCGTATAATCTAACTATGATGACACCACAAGTGAACAGTAATGTTATTCTATTACTTGCAAATAGTTGATCAGTTAATAATACAGAAATAAATATAAGCCAGTTCATGACAAAACCTACAATAAGACTAAACTGCGAATAGTGAAGACTCAGATCAGCCTGCACATCTGCAGTCTGATCATTCCTAGCTGATTGCATGTGCCTTATACATCTTTTCAGACTATCCAAAGAGGTATAAACGAGAACCCTTGTCATACTGGGTGGGTAAACAGGCTGACCTGAGTCTTTGCTTTTGACACAGGTCTTATTGCAGGTTTTGTCATGTGCTGACTTACACAGAAAACAATTTTTCCAGAAAACTAGAACTAGGCATGTGTCAATATGACACAGATGTCCCCACCCATCCTCACGCAGGCATTCTGCAAAAAATGAAGTTGAAAAAAGGGCCACAACTCACATATTAATTGGCAGATTTTACCCTAAATCGAACTTGACCTATATTTTATGATTATATACCTGTGTATAAAATAAGAATCTAATAATCCAATCTTTATTAAAAAAAATATCGAAAGGAAAATATTTTTTGAAGGTGACTAGAGCTGGTGTTTGTAAAACACTATGCCCCCAACTGCCTGACTCTAACACTGCTTGACTGCAACACTGCTTGCCCATGACGGTAACAGCAGTAGAAATATACGAGATTTCAATGTCATTTTATCTAAAGGGAAATAACTCTAAAATAGGAGATAACTCGAATAAGAAAAAAATATGGGTCACCTATTTTTACTTGAGGAATCAATATATGAAATTTCTAAACATCAATTAGCATACATGTTTCTAAACTTATGCTATACACAATAAAGTGACAAAATTAAATGGCTAGAAATTGCAAAGGGCTATATAACTCCAACAACATTTCATTTAATTGGTACATGATTTAATCAGGTGATCTCCTCCTCAATCCAAACCAGTATACCAAATATCATGCCTCTGGCTTAAATACTTTTTGAGACATCTTGCTGACAAGATCAGAATGCCTAGAACTACAAAGGGCCATAACTGTGTCAACTTTTCATGGAATTCCCTAACAATCACATCAGGTAATCTCCACATCATCCCCAAAAAGCATATAATATTTCAAGACCCTAGCTTAAGTACTTTTTGAGACATCTTGCTGACAAGGTCAAAATGCACAGAACCGCAAAGGGCCGTAACTATCAATTTTTCACAGAATTCTCTCAAAATCTAATGAGGTAATCTACACATCATTCCCACTCACTATATTGGATTTCAAGAACCCAGCTTAAATACTTCTTGAGATATCTTGCTCACAAGATTTAATTCTGAGTTTTTCAAAGGGGCATAACTCTAAAAAACAAATATGCTGGACATGAAAAAAAATACTGGTCAGCTATTTTTTCATTGGTAACCTATATATAAAATTTCAAAACCATAGCATGCAGGGTTCTTGCACAAAAAAGCGTGATGAATGGAAAAAAACGGACAGACGGAAGAACAATGGCAAAATAATATGCCCATCAATTTCATTCGAAATATGGGGCATTATCAGGTCATCTACTCATCACTACCAATCTATTCATCAAGTTTCAAGGCTCCAGCTTCAATAGTTTTTGAGATATTCTGCTGACAAGAGAAACATGCCCAAATTTACAAAGGGCCATTACTCATGAAATATTTTTCAGAATCTACACAAAAGTTAATCTGGTCATCTATTCATCATTGAGTATCAATTCACCAAGTTTTAAATCTCTAGCTCTAACAGTTTTTGAGATATTTTGCTGACAAGATAAAAATGCCCAAAATTACAAAGTGCCTTAACTCAAGAAAAATTTTTCAAAATTTTTATTCAAAAGTTAATCAGGTTGTCTACTCATCACTACACATTTATTCATTAAGTTTCAAGGCACTATCTCCAACAGTTTTTGAGATATTTTGCTGACAATGTAAAAATGCCCAAAATTACAATGGGCCTTACTCATGAAGTGTTTTTCAAAATTTCTTCAAAAGTTAATCAGGTTGTCTACTCATCCCTACCAGTCTAGTCATCAAGTTTCAAGGCTCTATCTCGAACAATTTTTGAGATATCTTGCTGACAAGGTAAAAATGCCCAAAATTACAAAGGGCCATAACTCAAGAAGTATTTTTCAAAATTTGTTCAAAAGTTAATCAGGTCATCTACTCATCACTACAAATCCATTCATCAAGTTTTAAGGCTTTATGTCTAACATTTTTTGAGACATTTTGCTGACAAGGGAAAAATGCCCAAAATTACAAAGGGCCACAACTCATGAAGTATTTTTCAGAATTTATTCAAAAGTTAATCAGATCATCTACTCATCATTACCAGTCTATGCAATAAGTTTCAAGGCTCTAGCTTCAACAGTTTTTGAGATATTTTGCTGATAAGATTGCCTCCATATTTGTTCAAAGGGCCATAACTCAGGGAAGGGGATAATCCTGTCACGTAAATAATATGTGTCTGCTATTTTTGCATGAGGAATCCATATAAGAAATTTCAAAACAGTAGCATGCACAGTTCTAAAGATACGCTATGCATCAAAAAGTGTGACGAACGGACGGATGGACGAACGTCCCAGAAGCAATAAAATATACCCCTCCAACTTCTTCAAAGTTGGGGGCTGGTAGCATAATAATAAAAGATTGTGTAAATAAAGTCATTGAATCAGACTATAATGAATGCCACAGTACTGTATTAACCATATTTATTCTAAGTATTAGGACACCTTACATTCTTACCATAATTGTCCTAAAATTTAAATGTCCATTTTTCTATCTATTGATTAGTATAAAAACTGCTGGATGAGTGGCAAACTTGAAAACCCTGATCAGATGCCACGTTCTGCAGTGTCTGATTTGGGTCTAAAGTGTTTGCTTAGGCCTGTCTGTCCAATTCTTTAGGGTAATTACAGTAGCCCGGGTATTTGACACCGTACCTCCTCCTTATTGTCCTAAAATCTCAAAAATCCATTTTACAAAATGTATTTGTGTCTAAAAATTGCTGGATGCATGGAAAATAATGTAGATCCTGATCAGATGCCATGCAGCATCTGAGCTGGGTCTACACAGTTTGCTCAGGCCTATCTGTTAAAATGCTCTGAGTAAACAAAGTACATATAAGCATGAGGAGAGAATGGTCTTCTAGCTTCACTGTCTTCTAACTTCAGCTCACCATTGAGTATTTTGCTTTATTTCCATTACGAAAACACGCCTATTCAAATACAATGTACACTGAAAATTTTCCCACCAAAAAATGAAAATTTTCAGAAAAAAATTCTGATATTTTTCATATTTCTGCTCGAAACATAGATTGTGGGTACTCGTTAGAACCGCTTCGCCAAAATAATATATACCCCTGTAAACCCCAGTTTTACTATATAAAAGTGGGGTTTAAGGGGGTCAGAATTATATAGACCTGTATGTTTTCGTGATGCATCAGTGTTTTAGATTATATATGTTTCACTGTGATGTTTTACAGATAAGGTTGGGGACCCCTATGCAGACAGAACATATATTTGTAGTTTTGGAACTGCATTAGAATTAAGGGCAACGTTTCACACAAGTAAAAATAGCTTCACCCCTTGTAAACCAAATACAATGTACAGTAAAGTATCTTAAAATTTTGTACACAAAAACTGACAAAATGGCAAATGCAAACAGTATAGACCAAAATCATCTGATCTTATACTGTTAGCATATGTATAAGGGTCTACACTGTTTGCCATTCAAGAGAGTATTTTAGGAAACAACTGTATAAGAAGAAAAATATGGGCCATTAAAAGCCTGCTTTGGCCAAGCATCCCCCGACATCATGGCTTTGTTAGTAAAGGGTTGCGAGTTTTAAATCCATATAATAGGAGGATAACCCCAAAACCACACACCTATCTTCAGACCATGTAGAATAAATGTGCATGGTTTCAAAATAATCTGTAGAAAATTCTAGGAGGAGTTGCATCCACAAGGTATCTATTCCAATACTACCCGTACGAAAATTTTAGACAAATCCACCTGGATTCCAAGTGGACACCAAGCAGAAGTATCACAGATTTTAGAAAATTCTGGCATAATACGCCAGGACACTTATTATTTTCTGAGTCCAGGCGTACTCTTAAGCATTGATGCAAACATATTTTTTCCAAAATCCGCCAGGAATAAAAATCTGCCCTGATACTTTCAGAAACTTTGTTATTTTTTTCCAAGTCCGCCTGGAATAAAAGCCCACCCAGATTATTAATACTTAAAGTTTCTTCATTGACCCATTGGCCGGCCTCGGTGGCTCAGTTGGATGCGCCGTCCGACTGGAGACCAGGAGGTCGCGGGTTCAACCCCCGCCGAGGTCGGCAACATTCTTTCGTGGAGACTGATCATGAAATATTTTCTACAGTCATTCTCTCCCTTCCGCTGATTCAAGAAGGGCAGTTGTCAGTTTCTGGCGAAAGAATGTGCACAATACTGGTTAACTGCTTAGAGGACTAAGCCTGCCCAGTAAACGTGTGGTTAGGTAAACTGACCGCGCTTGACATGACCCCACTGGGTTGACTGGGCCGTAAAACCTCAACACAAACAATTGACCCATTGACATATATGTAACCTGACACCTCAAAGGAATCACCAGTTGCATGTTTTTGCTCCACATGGCATTTCTATGAATATTTACGTTGGAAAATTATCTTTCTATTAAATATTGCTGCTATATTAAAAATGTTTGTGTACTTACTTCCCAAAGGACTTTTCATCAAGTGTTATTTGTAAAACTCACAGAGACTTAAAATGCCAAACCTTTGAGGTGGAAGAAAAATGCAAAATGAAAAGGACAGAAAGTCATTTTCAAAGTCAGAGGTAAGTTCATTAGTTGGCACTTCTGCACTGGCAAGTGAAAAGACATGATTGTGTCTAAAATATTACTTAATGTATGGCAAACAGTGTAGTCCCTGATCAGACAGCATCAACGTATGACTATATAATATTTTTTTTCTGTAGCATTAAGTACCTGAACCCTTAAATTGCCAGTCATGACATTTGCATATGTCATCAAGTATCAAACATTTTTTCTTATTTTTCAAGGAAAATAAGGCTTGACATTAGAGGTTAATCAATTACCAAGCAGATGATTTTCTACTTCCCTGAAAAATAATTTACAAAATAAAATTGCTGTCTGCTCTAAAAATAAAATGTGATAAAATTTCAACAGTGGCTGGGAATTTTTCTTATATTCAGTTTGATTGGAGGTGGACTTCTAGTAAGCTTGGATTTTATGTAAAAATTACTCCAGCATTTTTTGACACAGAAATCAAGATGTAATTTTGATAACTGCATGAGGCTGACCATTCCATTATTACGCCTGGATTTTGTTCAATATATGTGGTGGACCACACCATTATTACACCTGGATTTTGAAAAGTACACCCGGAATATCTAAAAGACCTTTAATTTGTATGCTAGGAATACACCTGGATATCGGAAAGATGCCAAACCCTCAATTTGCATATGAAGCAGACTAATTCAAATATTACCACCCATTTTACTCCTGGAATAGGTCAATTTCCTTTTTACTTTAAAATACTAAACCTCCAGACGGAATATGCCAGGAATATACTATAGAAGTACATGTCATTTCCACCCTGATTCCAACCGGGTATTTTCATACGGGTAATTGGACCTAGGAAAAACTAAGTAAAACTAGAGCTGCTGTTTGTAAAACACTATGCCCCCAACTGCCTGACTCTAATACTGCTTGACTCCAACATTGCTTGCCCATGACGGTAACAACAGTACAAATATATGAGATTTCAATGTTATTTTATCAAAGAGAAATAACTCTAAAATAGGAGCTAATTGGGATAAGAAAAAAATACGGGTCACCTATTTTTTCATATTGAATCAAAATATGAAATTTCAAAACATTAGCATACATGGTTCTAAACTTATGCTATACACAATAAAGCAACGACATTAAATGGCCAGAAATTGCATAGAGCCATAATTCCAACATTTCATTTAATTGGTTCAAAATTTAATCAGGTGATCTCCTCAATCCCAATCAGTATACCAAATATCATGGCTCTGGCTTAAATACTTTTTGAGATATCTTGCTGACAAGGTCAAATTCCTAGAACTACAAAGGGCAATAACTACCTCGATTTTTCATGGAATTCCCTAAAAAACTAATCAGGTAATCTACACATCATCCCCAATCAGCATGTATTATTTCAAGACACTAGATTAAGTACTTTTCAAGACATCTTGCTGACAAGGTCAAAATGCGCAGAACCACAAAGGGCTGTAACTTAATCAATATTTCCACGGAATTCTCTCAAAATATAATCAGGTAATTTACACATCATTCCCACTCACTTTATTGAATTTCAAGAACCTAGCTTAAACACTTTTCAAGATATTTTGCTCACAAGATTTAATTCTGATTTTTTTCAAAGGGGCATATCTCTAAACTAACATGCTGGACAAGGAAAAAAATACGGGTCAGCTATTTTTTTAATGGGAACCCAAATATAAAATTTCAAAATCCTAGCATGCAGGGTTCTTAAGATATGGCATGCACAAAAAAGCTTGACGAATGGACAAATGGACAGACGGACAAACAAAGGCAAAATAATATGCCTCATCAATTTCATTCGAAACTGGGAGCATAATCAGGTCATCTACTCATCGCTACCAATCTATTCATCAAGTTTCAAGGCTCCAGCTTCAATAGTTTTTAAATATTTTGCTGACAAGGGAAACATGCCCAAATTTACAAAGGGCCATTACTTACGAAATATTTTTCAAAATTTATACAAAATCAGGTCATCTACTCATCATTACCAATCAAATCACCAAGTTTCAAGTCTCTAGCTCTAACAGTTTTTGAGATATTTTGCTGACAAGATAAAAATGTCAAAAATTACAAAGGGCCATAGCTCAATAAGTATTTTTCGAAACTTATTAAAAAGTTAATCAGGTTGTCTACTCATCACTACCAGTCTATTCATCAAGTTTCAAGGCTCTAGCTCCAATGGTTTTTGAGATATTTTGCTGACATGGTAAAAATGCCAAAATTACAATGGGCCATAACTCATGAAGTATTTTTCAGAATTTCTTCATAAGTTAATCAAGTCATCTACTCATCACTATGAATCCATTTATTAAGTTTCAAGGCTCTAGCTCTAACAGTTTTTGCTGACAAGGTAAAAATGCCCAAAATTACAAAGGGCCATAACTCAAGAAGTATTTTTTAAAATTTCTTCAAAAGTTAATCAGGTTGTCTACTCTTCACTACCATCTATTCATCAAGTTTCAAGGCTCTAGCTCCAACGGTTTTTGAGATATTTTGCTGACAAGGTAAATTTGCCAAAAATTACAAAGGGCCATAATTCATAAAGTATTTTTCAGAATTTCTTCAAAAGTTAATCAGGTCATCTACTCATCACTACAAATCAATTTACTAAGTTTCAAGGCTCTAGCTTAAACAGTTTTTTAGATATTTTGCTGACAAGGCAAAATGCCCAAAATTACAAAGGGGCATAACTCAAGAAGTATTTTTCAAAATTTCTTCAAAAGTTAATCAGATTGTCTACTCATCACTACCAGTCTATTCATCAAGTTTCAAGGCTCTAGCTCCAACGGTTTTTGAGATATTTTGCTGACATGGTAAAAATGCCAAAATTACAATGGGCCATAACTCATGAAGTATTTTTCAGAATTTCTTCATAAGTTAATCAAGTCATCTACTCATCACTATAAATCCATTTATTAAGTTTCAAGGCTCTAGCTCTAACAGTTTTTGCTGACAAGGTAAAAATGCCCAAAATTACAAAGGGCCATAACTCAAGAAGTATTTTTCAAAATTTCTTCAAAAGTTAATCAGGTTGTCTACTCTTCACTACCATCTATTCATCAAGTTTCAAGGCTCTAGCTCCAACGGTTTTTGAGATATTTTGCTGACAAGGTAAATTTGCCAAAAATTACAAAGGGCCATAATTCATAAAGTATTTTTCAGAATTTCTTCAAAAGTTAATCAGGTCATCTACTCATCACTACAAATCAATTTACTAAGTTTCAAGGCTCTAGCTTTAACAGTTTTTTAGATATTTTGCTGACAAGGCAAAATGCCCAAAATTACAAAGGGGCATAACTCAAGAAGTATTTTTCAAAATTTCTTCAAAAGTTAATCAGATTGTCTACTCATCACTACCAGTCTATTCATCAAGTTTCAAGGCTCTAGCTCCAACGGTTTTTGAGATATTTTGCTGACAAGGTAAAAATGCCCAAAGGGCCATAACTCATGAAGTATTTTTCAGAATTTCTTCAAAAGTTTATCACATCATCTACTCATCACTACAAATCCATTTACATGTACTAAGTTTCAAGGTTCTAGCTCAAACAGTTTTTGAGATATTTTGCTGACAAGATATAAATGCCCAAAATTACAAAGGGCCATAACTCAAGAAGTATTTTTCAATATTTCTTCAAAAGTTAATCAGGTTGTCTACTCATCACTACCAGTCTATTCATCAAGTTTCAAGTCTCTAGCTTCAATACTTTTTGAGATATTTTGCTGACAAGATTGCGTCCATATTTTTTCAAAGGGCCATAACTCAGAAAAGGGGCATAATCCTGTCAAGAAAAGAAAAAACGTGTCAGCTATTTTTTCATGAGGAATCCACATACGAAATTTCAAAACAGTAGCATTCATGGTTCTAAAGTTATGCTATGCATCAAAAAGCGTGGCGAACGGCTGGACGGACGGATGGATGGAAGGACAGATGGACGAACAACCCAGAAGCAATATGCACCCCCCCCCCCCTCCAAACTTCTTTGAAGTTGGGGGCATAAAAAGTGCACATCTACAGACTATGCAGAACAAGTATGCATAGTTTCAAAATGATCGGTGGAAAACTATAGGAGTTGTGGCCACTAGGTATCTATTCTAATATTTACTTAATCTGGTAAAAAACCAAGTCAAAAAAGTAGAAAAAATTGATAAAAAATAATGGGAGGGTAATCCCAAAACCACTTGCACATCTACAGACCATGTAGAGCAAATATGCACTAGGTATTTATCTTAATAATAATCTGACATTGAAAAAACTAAGTCGAAAAGTGGAAAAAAAGTTGATAAAAATAATGGGAGGATAACCATTTTCCGTCCATGACAAAAACACCTGCAAAGTTTCAAAAAGATTGGTTAAACGCTGTAACAGGAGTTGCATCCACAAGCTAACCATCTTAATGTGGACAGATGAAACTCGGAGGGATGAACCCATTTTAACAGTCCCCTCCTAAATCCATTTTGATATGTCTATGGACAGAATGAAATCTCGGACAGATGAAACTCAGATGGAGGGATGAACCCATTTTAACAGTCCCCTCCAAAATCCATTTTGATATGTCTATGGACAGAATGAAATTTCGGACAGACTGACAAACCCATTTTTTAAAAGTCCCCTTCGATTAATGTCTAGGGACAAGAAAGTATGAAATGAAGTTTGAGAAATTTTAGGACATTTACCTTACTACAAACAAAACAAAACAACAAAAGAAAACTTTATTCAGATCCCAACATAGATTTAGTAGAGAGAGCTGAGAGCTTTTGTATGGATTAGCTAAGTAACACTATATGAAGAATGAAAACTACAGCTGGTGTTTGTAAAACACTATGCCCCCAACTGCCTGACTCTAACACTGCTTGACTCCAACACTGCTTGCCCATGAAGGTAACAACAGTACAAATATACAAGGTTTCCATGTTATTTTATTAAAAAGGAAATAACTCTAAAATGGGAGATAATTTGGATGGGAAAAAAAATATGGGTCACCTATTTTTTCATGAGGAATCCATATATGAAATTTCAAACTAGCATGCACAGTTCAAAACCTATGCTATGCATCAGAAAGTGTGCAATGTAAAAATGCCCAAAATGACAAAAGGCCATAACTCAAGAAGTACTTTTCCGAATTTATTCAAAAGTTAATCAGGTCATCTACTCATCGCTAACTATCTATTCCTTAAATTTCAAGGCTCTCCCTTCAATAGTTTTTGAGATATTTTACTGACAAGATTCCATCCATATTTCTTCGAAGGGCCACAACTCAGGACATTTACCTTACTACAAACAAAATAATCCTGATAGGAAAAAAAATATGGGTCACCTATTTTTTCATGAGGAATCCATATATGAAATTTCAAACTAGCATGCACAGTTCAAAACCTATGCTATGCATCAGAAAGTGTGCAATGTAAAAATGCCCAAAATGACAAAAGGCCATAACTCAAGAAGTACTTTTCCGAATTTATTCAAAAGTTAATCAGGTCATCTACTCATCGCTAACTATCTATTCCTTAAATTTCAAGGCTCTCCCTTCAATAGTTTTCGAGATATTTTACTGACAAGATTCCATCCATATTTCTTCGAAGGGCCACAACTCAGGACATTTACCTTACTACAAACAAAATAATCCTGATAGGAAAAAAAATATGGGTCAGCTATTTCTTCATGAGGGATCAATACATGAAATTTCAAAACCCTAGCATGCAGTTCAAAACCTATGCTAAGCATCAATAAGTGTGCAATGTAAAAATGCCCAGAACAACAAAGGGCCATAATTCAAGAAGTACTTTTCAGAATTTATTCAAAAGTTTCTCAGGTCATCTACTCACAGCTACCAATTTATTCCTTAACTTTCAAGCAATTTATTCCTTAAATTTCAAGGCTCTAGCTTCAATAGTTTTTGAGATATTTTGCTGACAAGACTTCATCTATATTTTTTCAAAGGGCCGTAACTCAGGTAAAGGGCATAATCCTAATTCTAAAAAAAAAATATGTGTCCGCTATTTTTTCATGAGAAATCTAAATATGAAATTTCAAAACCCTAGCATGCACAGTTCAAAACTTATGCTACGCATCATAAAGTGTGCAATGTAAAAATGCCCAAAATGACATGGGGTACTTTTCATAATTTATTCAAAAGTTAATCAGGTCATCTATTCATCGCTACCAACTTATTCCTCAAATTTCAAGGCTCTAGCTTCAACAGTTTTTGAGATAGCTTGCTGACAAGATTCCATCCCTATTTTTTCAAAGGGCTATAACTCAGGAATGGGACATAATCCTGATAAGAAAAAAATATGTGTCAGCTATTTTTTCATGAGGAATCCATATATGAAACTTCAAAACCCTAGCATGCACAGTTCAAAACTAACGCTATGTATCAAAAGGTGTGCAATGTAAAAATGCCCTATTTTTTCAAAGGGCCATAACTCAGGAAAGGGGCATAATCCTGATGGGAGAAAAAAAAACATGTGTCAGCTATTTTTTCATGAAGAATCCATATATGAAATTTCAAAACCCTAGCATGCACGGTTCATAAGTTATGCTATGCATCAAAAAGCATATCGGACGGACGCACTGACGCACGCACAAACTTCCCAGAAGCAATATGCCTCTCCAACTTCTTCGAAGTTGGGAGCATAATTACTATCGAAGTACGGGGATGACAGAATTGAATAGTACCTAGCATTAGCCTGTTATGCATTAATACTGCACTCTACATCAATGGTGTTTTCCTTTCAGATTTCTTTGGCATGGATAGCATTCTGTATTTTTTTTTCTGTTTTTGGTTGGTTAATTGGTTTGGTTGGAGTTTAATTGCCCAGTGAATTATTTTGATGTCTGGCTGAGCTGGTCAGTACCTGACCACATTTTTTTTAGTCCTCCAAGCAGTTAACTACCACCTGTGCACATTCTTTTGACAGAAACTGATAACTGCCCAAATTGAATTAGCAGAATAACTGTAGAAAATATTCCAAGATCAATCTACATGAAAGAATGTTGCCAGATCTGGCGGGGACC
Organism: Anodontia alba; assembly: GCA_964016985.1. Classification (NCBI taxonomy): domain Eukaryota; kingdom Metazoa; phylum Mollusca; class Bivalvia; order Lucinida; family Lucinidae; genus Anodontia; species Anodontia alba. The sequence continues at coordinate 117,466,364 of OZ024823.1, forward strand.
TCGAATCCGCAACCTCAAAATCACCAGTAAGGTGTGCATCTGACTTAGCCACCAAGGCTGGCTCCCTCCAAGGCTGGCTCCCATTCTATTATTAAAAAAAAAAATAAATAAATAAAAATAAAAAATAAAAAAACAACAACAACAACAACAAGCAAATTCCATCGGGAATTTATGTCCCCCGCCTTATTTTTATTTGAGGTGTTAAAAATGGTAAAGTTAACCAGAGGACCATTGGTCTTGTATCAATTACTTAAATATTGAAGCAGGAAACCAGTGATAAAAAATAATTTCAAGATTCTGAAAAAGCCACATGCATATCTTCAGACCACCTGTAAAGTTTCAAAGGATCGGCTTAAAACTGTGGTAGGAGTTACGGGGTCAAGGTACCTACTCCCTATACGTTTCTGTAGTATTAGAACTAAAAAAATGTCAAAGTTAAAAATGCAGAAAAAGTGGTAAAAAATTATTTCAGGATTCTGAAAAAATCCACATGCATATCTTCAGGCCATCCTAAAAGCCCTTGTAAAGTTTCAAAAGGATCGGACAAAAAACCTGGGAGTGTTTAAGGGGACAAGGTACCTGCGCTCTATACACTTCTGTAATATTAGAACTCAAAAAATGTCTAAGTTACAAATGCGGAAAAAGTAATAAAAAAATATTTCAGGATTCTGAAAAATCCACCTGCATATTTTCAGGCCATCCTAAAAGCCCACTTAAAGTTTCAAAAGGATCGGTCAAAAACTGTGGGAGGAGTTAAGGGGACAAGGTACCTACTCCCTATAGACTTCTGTAATATTAGAACTCAAAAAATGACTAAGTTCAAAACGTGTAAAAAGTGATAAAAAATAATTTCAGGATTCTGAAAAAAACCATATGCATATCTTCAGACCATCCTTAAAGCACCTGTAAAGTTTCAAAAGGATCGGCCAAAAACTGTGGGAGGAGTTAAGGGGACAAGGTACCTGCTCCCTATATACTTCTGTAGTATTAGAACTCAAAAAATGTCTAAGTTAAAAATGTGGAAAAAGTGATAAAAAATTATTTCAGGATTCTGAAAGAACCATATGCATATTTTCAGGCCATCCTGAAAGCCCATGTAAAGTTTCAAAAGGATCGGCCAAAAACTGTGGGAGGAGTTAAGGGGACAAGGTACCTACTCCCTATACGCTTCTGTAATATTAGAACTCAAAAAATGTCTATGTTCAAAATGTGTAAAAAGTAATAAAAATTAATTTCAGGATTCTGAAAAAACCACATGCACATCTTCAGACCATCCTTAAAACACCTGTAAAGTTTCAAAAGAATCGGCCACAAACTGTGGGAGGAGTTAAGGGGACAAGGTACCTGCTCCCTATACACTTCTGTAGTATTAGAACTCAAAAAATGTCTAAGTTAAAAATGTGGAAAAAGTGATAAAAAATTATTTCAGGATTCTGAAAAAACCACATGCATATCTTCAGGCCATCCTGAAAGCCCACGTAAAGTTTCAAAAGGATCGGCCAAAAACTGTGGGAGGAGTTAAGGGGACAAGGTACCTACTCCCTATACGCTTTTGTAATATAAGAACTCAAAAAATGTCTATGTTCAAAATGTGTAAAAAGTAATAAAAATTAATTTCAGGATTCTGAAAAAACCACATGCACATCTTCAGACCATCCTTAAAACACCTGTAAAGTTTCAAAAGAATCGGCCACAAACTGTGGGAGGAGTTAAGGGGACAAGGTACCTGCTCCCTATACACTTCTGTAGTATTAGAACTAAAAAAATGTCTAAGTTAAAAATGCGGAAAAAGTGATAAAAAATTATTTCAGGATTCTGAAAAAACCACATGCAAATCTTCAGGCCATCCTAAAAGCCCATGTAAAGTTTCAAAAGGATCGGCCAAAAACTGTGGGAGGAGTTAAGGGGACAAGGTACCTACTCCCTACAGACTTCTGTAATATTAGAACTCAAAAAATGTCTAAGTTAAAAATGCCTAAAAAGTGATGAAAAATTATTTCAGGATTCTGAAAAATCCACCTGCACATCTTCAGACCATCCTTAAAACACCTGTAAAGTTTCAAATGGATTCGACAAAAACTATGGGGGGAGTTAAGGGGACAAAGTACCTACTAAAAACTCGGAACCCCGCACCACACACCACGCGCCACGCACCATGCGCCACGCACCACGGAAAACCAAAAACAGTGTCCCTCCACTTTTCTTCGAAGAGGCGGGGGACAACAAAAAATACTGTTGTAAGGGACCTTTTGAGACAAGTCCTTTACAACATTATTTAACCCTTGTCCTGCTGAGCCCGGATATACCCTGCCTTAGCAAACAGTGTACATTCAGATCAGTTGGCTTCTGAAGAAACCAACTCATCTGGATCCGCACTATTTGTCATTAAATATCTGAATTTGTATTAACTAGAAATGTGTCAGTATGACACAGATGCCCCTGCCCAGGGCCATCTTCACCCACACTTAGGCATTTTGCAAAAAACTGAAGTTGAAAAAAGGGTCATAAATCTCATAATAATAGGCAGATTTTACCCTAATCGAAGACCATATTTTATGATAATATACCTGTGTATAAAATATGAATCCAATACACAAATCAATCTTTTTTAAAAAAATATTAGAAGGAAAACATCTTTTGAAGGAGAACAAGGGCCATAACTCCCATAATAATGGGTTGATTTTACCCTAGTTGGAATTTGACCTCTACTTTATGATTATACACCTGTGTGTTTAAATATGAATTCAATACACTAACATTTTCAAAAGATATCAAACTGAAACCATTTTTCAACGTTAAAAAAGGGCTGTAACTCCAAATATAATTGGTGGATTTTACCCTAAATCAAACATGACCTATATTTTATAATTATATGTTTGTGTATAAAATATGAATCCAATTCACTAATCATTTAAAAAGTTATGGAACCAAAAACATTTTTCAAAGTTGAAAAAGGGCCATAACTCCCAAAATAATTGGTGGATTTTACCCTAAATCGAAAGTGACCTACATTTTATGATTATATACCTGTGTATAAAATTCGAATCCAATATACTAATCTTTTCAAAAGATATCGAACGGAAACAATTTTTCAACTATTTTTCTACATTGAAAAAGGGCCGTAACTCCAAAAATAATTGGTGGATTTTACCCTAAATCGAACCTGACCTATATTTCATAATTACATGCTTGTGTATAAAATATAAATCCAATACACTAATCTTTTCAAAAGTTATGGAACAGACACTATTTTTCAAAGTTGAAAAAGGGCCATAACTCCCAAAACAGGTGGATTTTACTCTAAATCGAACTTGACCTATATTTAATGATTATATACCTGTGTATAACATTTCAATCAAATATACCAATCCTTTCAAAACATATTGCACGGAAACCATTTTTCAAAACTGAAAATTTTTCAAAATTGAAAAAGGGCCATAACTCCCAAAATAATTGGTGGATTCGACACTAAATCGATCTTGACCTACATTTCATATATATACCTCTGTATAAAATTTCAATCCAATACACCAATCCATTCAGAAGATATCCTACAGGAACCATTTGTGTTACGTACGGGGCGGACAAACAGGACTGACGGACATAGGAACAGCGGTGATACTATATGCAGCCCCCCTCCCTCCCCCCTCCCACCACCCTGCCCCCCGGCATTGAAAATAATAATAACTTGACCTAGAAATGTGTTTGTAAAACACTATGCCCCCAACTATATGCTTACAGATACAAAATGCCAAAATTGAAAAGGAACATAACTTCAACCAAAATTTGATCAGGTCATCTACACCTTGGTTCCAAACTGCTCGCAAACTTTCATGAGCCTAACTCAAGTGTGTCCTTAGATATTTTGCTTACAAGATTTTCATTGGCCTAAGTTTGAAAAGGGGCATTACTCCACCATGAAGACTCCGACAGAAAAGAAAAACCAAAGTGACAACAGGCCATAACTGAAAAAGTATCTGGCAGTATTTATTCAAATGTTAATCAGGTCATCCTACTTCTCACTATCAATCTATTCACTAGATTTCAAGGCTCTAGCTTCAATAGTTTTTGAGATATTGTGCTGACAAGATTTCAGCCATATATTTTCTAAAAGCCATAACTCAGGAAAGGCACATAACTCTGACAAGAAAAAAACATGTGTCAGCTATTTTTTCATGAGGAATCCATATATGAAATTTTAAAACTCTAGCATGCACAGTTCAAAAGTTAAGCTATGCATCAAAGTGTGCAATGTAAAAATGCCCAAAATGACAAAAGGGCCATAACTCATGAATTATTTTTCAGAATTTATTCCAAAGTTAATCAGATCGTCTACTCATCACTACCAATCTATTCCTCAAATTTCAAGGCTCTAGCTTCAATAATTTTTTAGATATCTTGCTGACAAGATTCCATCCATATTTTTTCAAAGGGCTTTAACTCAGGAATGGGACATAATCCTGATAAGAAGAAAATACGTGCCAGCTATTTTTTCATGAGGAATCCATATATGAAATTTCAAAACCCTAGCATGCACAGTTCAAAACTTACGCTATGCATCAAAAGGTGTGCAATGTAAAAATGCCCAAAGTTATAAAGGGCCATAACTCATGAAGTATTTTTCAGAATTTATTCAAAAGTTAATCAGGTCATCTACTCATTAATATCAATCAATTTACCAGGTTTCATGGCTCTAGCTTCAATAGCTCTTGAGATATTTTGCTGACAAGATTTCACCCATATTTTTTCATAGGGCCATAACTCAGGAAAGGCACATAATCCTGATATGAAAAAAATAGATATCTGCTATTTTTTCATAAGGAATCCATATATGAAAATTCAAAACCCTAGCATGCACAGTTCAAAACATGCTATGCATCAAAAAGTCTGCTATGTACAAGGGTGAGTCCATAAGTAAGCAGCCTAACTTATTTCCGGTTGAGATCCACCTCTTCTTTTTCGATGTAATTGCCCTCTAGTGTGATGCACTTAGACCAATTGTGTTCAACTGCCATCAGCCCAAAACTGAACTAGAGCTGGTGTTTGTAAAGCACTATGCCCCCAACTGCCTGACTCTAAAACTGCTCGACTCCAACACTGCTTGCCCATGACGGCAACAACAGTACAAATATACGAGATTTCAATGTTATTTTATCAAAGGGAAATAACTCTAAAATAGGAGGTAATTGGGATAAGAAAAAAAATGTGGGTCACCTATTTTTTCATGAGGAATCAAAATATGAAATTTCAAAACATTAGCATACATGGTTCTAAACTTATGCTATACACAATAAAACAACTACATTAAATGGCCAGAAATTGTGAAGCGCCATGACTCTAACATTTCATTTAATTGGTTCAAAATTTGATCAGGTGATCTCCTCCTCAATCCCAATTAGTATACCAAATATCATGGCTCTGGCTTAAATACTTTTTGAGACATCTTGCTGACAAGGACAAAATGCCTAGAACTACAAAGGGCAATAACTACGTCAATTTTTTATGGAATTCCCTAAAAAACAAATCAGGTAATCTCCACATCATCCCAAATCAGCATATAATATATCAAGACCCTCGACCCAAGACTTTTCGAGACATCTTGCTGACAAGGTCAGAACATGCAGAATGGCAAAGGGCAGTAACTTAATCAATATTTTCATGGAATTCTCTCAAAATATAATCAGGTAATTTACACATCATTTCCACTCACTATATTGAATTACAAGAATCCAGCTTAAATACTTTTCAAGATATCTTGCTCACAAGATTTAATTCTGATTTTTTTCAAAGGGGCATAACTCTAAACAAACATGCTGGATAAGGCAAAAATATGGGTCAGCTATTTTTTCTTTGGGAACCCAAATACAAAATATCAAAACCCTAGCATGCAGGGTTCTTAAAGACACATTTTTTTCCTTCTTTGGCTAGACCCACCCCCCCCCCCCCCCTTCATGATCACCCCCAATATACAGTCCTGATAACAGAGCGCACATCAAAGGCTTATCTTATCTAAGTGATTATAGAGTCTTTATAAGGCTGTTAAGTCTCCTTAGGTGGGGCCTTATAAGGGTTAATTCATAAAATTGAGCAGTATTCAATATGTTACTTCAGAACCAAATAAATTCATTTGCAAATTTTGCATTTAATTTGTTGGTTTTATTTGTTGATTTGTATTGTATCACTTTATTTTTTTATTTTTGATAGTTTTTTTCCTAAATAAAAAAGTGTTGTTTTTTCTTGCATTGTGAAAAAAGTACATGTACAAATAAACTGAAATAGAAATATAAAATTTATTTATTTATTTATTTATTTTCTAAAGTAAATAAGAACACTGCACAATCATTCCATTTCCATTTCAGTAAAACAATACATTATGGAACATGTCAAAAAAGTTCTTAGACAATTTAGAATGTGTATTTTATGACAAAAAGCTTCTCTTTTTCAATGAATACATAAATAACTAAATAAAATACTATCTTTCTTCCTAATTTTCTGTATTTGATCCAAGGAAACAGATAAAGAGGGCATTTGGTGACAAATTAGCATATAGGCATAAATATCTGTATTTCTCCATAAAATATGTTGTGTGTTTCATTAGAACTGCCTGGGAGAGGTAATTCTACTGAATAAAAACCAGGTATATTTTATTGAATAAACAGAAAAAAATCATCAAATTGTCACCAAATTATCCATCTTATCTGTTTCTCTGTCTTTATCATAAACTTTGCTGATATAAAATCTAATTTCCCCTTATCAGGCCCCTACCTGTAAGGGTGGCCAAAGTCACCAAGAATTTCTTATCTTAATCTCCTTAGAGTCATTAGGGTGTTATGCAATCCAAAATGTGTCTTTAAGATATGGCATGCACAAAAAAGCTTGACGAACGGACAAACGGACAGATGGACAAACAAAGGCAAAAATAATATGCCCCATCAATTTCATTCAAAACTGGGGGCGTAATCAGGTCATCTACTCATTGCTACCAATCTATTCATCAAGTCTACAAGGCTCCAGCTTCAACAGTTTTTAGATATTTTGCTGACAAGGGAAACATGCCCAAATTCACAAAAGCCATTAGTTACGAAATATTTTTTCAGAAGTTATACAAAAGTTAATCAGGTCATCTACTCCTCATTACCAATCAATTCACCAAGTTTCAAGTCTCTTGCTCTAACAGCTTTTGAGATATTTTGCTGACAAGATAAAAATGTCAAAAATTACAAAGGGCCATAACTCAATAAGTATTTTTCAAAATTTATTCAAAAGTTAATCAGGTTGTCTACTCATCACTACTAGTCTATTCATCAAGTTTCAAGGCTCTAGGTCCAACGGTTTTTGAGATATTTTGCTGACAAGGTAAAATGCCCAAAATTACAAAGGGCCATAACTCAAGAAGCATTTTTCAGAATTTCTTCAAAAGTTAATCAGGTCATCTACTCATCGCTATAAATCCATTTATTAAGTTCAAAGGCTCTAGCTCTAACAGTTTTTTAGATATTTTGCTGACAAGGTAAAAATGCCCAAAATTACAAAGGGCCATAACTCAAGAAGTATATTTCAAAATTTCTTCAAAAGTTAATCAGGTTGTCTACTCATCACTACCAGTCTATTCATTAAGTTTCAAGGCTCTAGTTCCAATGCCTTTTGAGATATTTTGCTGACAAGGTAAAAATTGCCCAAAATTACAAAGGGCCATAACTCATGAAGTATTTTTCAGAATTTCTTCAAAAGTTAATCAGGTCATCTAATCATCACTAAAAATCCATTTACTAAGTTTCAAGGCTCTAGCTTAAACAGTTTTTGCGATATTTTGCTGACAAGGTAAAAATGTCCAAAATTACAAAGGGGCATAACTCAAGAAGTATATTTCAAAATGTCTTCAAAAGTTAATCAGGTTGTCTACTCATCACTACCAGTCTATTCATCTAGTTTCAAGGCTCTGGCTTCAATAGTTTTTGAGATTTTTTGCTGACAAGGTAAAAATTCCCAAAATTACAAAGGGCCATAACTCATGAAGTATTTTTCAGAATTTCTTCAGAAGTTAATCAGGTCATCTACTCATCACTACAAATCCATTTACTAAGTTTCAAGACTCTAGCTCAAACAGTTTTTGAGATATTTTGCTGACAAGGTATAAATGCCCAAAATTACAAAGGGCCATAACTCAAGAAGTATTTTCCAAATTTCTTCAAAAGTTAATCAGGTTGTCTACTCATCACTACCAGTCTATTCATCAAGTTTGAAGGCTCTAGCTTCAATAGTTTTTGAGATATTTTGCTGACAAGTTTGCATCCGTATTTTTTCAAAGGGCCATAACTCAGAAAAGGGGCATAATCCTGTCAAGAAAAAAAATACGTGTTAGCTATTTTTTCATGAGGAATCTATATAAGAAATTTCAAAACAGTAGCATTCACGGTTCTAAAGTTATGCTATGCATCAAAAAGCGTGACAAAAGGACGGACGGACGAACAACCCAGAAGCAATATGCCCCTCCAACTTCTTTGAAGTTGGGGGTGTAGCGTGAGATTTGTCAGACCATGAGATCTTTCAGACCGGAAGTCTGAAACCGGAAATACCTGACGGAACTCACGCTGCGTGTATGAGATCTTTCAGATCATGAGAAATGTCAGAACGTCTTACGAAATTATTCAAAATACCAAGGTTTACAAATTAAAGAATGATTTAAGCTAATCGTTTTTCTGTGAAAAAAATATGTTATTAAAAATAAAATCCTAATAACCCCAACAGTCTAACATACACATACAGTAAATACAAACAGAGCTCGTCTTCGGCATATCTGTTATAAAATTTAATTTTAAATTCATAATTCTACACCATGAAAAATAAATCATATAATTAAAAAAAAAAAGATAGAAAAGAAATCTGTCCTCCCTGTTCGTATATAGAAATATAGCATTCAGGTCTTACTGTATCCTAGATAAACAGGCAGGCAAGAGTTGACAACAGGACTGTGCTAAATTACAAATCACGAGTACATCAATCTAGTCTTACCAATGATAAAATATTGTTGATGGATTGATCAATTTTATCGATGCAGCAGTTCTATACATGTGAAAATAAAGCTGATGATGATAAAAACATGAAATAATTGTGGCAATGCAAAGCAACAAAAGCTGTTTACTGATAACTGATATGTGCATTGATAATTTTTATCAGCTTATGTATCTATAATGATGTACCAATACATATAGCAGTAGACCAGTAATATGTCAGTGCATCAACATAATATCCTTTACACTGACAAAACTATTCGTATATTGATAAAGATGCATTGGTGCATTATAATAATTGTAGGTGGATATTATAATTTGAAAGTCCTGGCAAATGTTCATCATTTAATAGACTTGTCACCAGTAATAATACTGAATCTGAAGTATATATTTTATCAGTACACTGATTTGGTAAATCAAAATGACAATTTTTAATTAAGTGATGCATAGATTAATCAATTTGTAATTTGTTATTTTACTTTTCCCTTTTACAGTTTCGACTTAAGCAAGTTGTCGGTCCATCTGTAAAATATTGTTTAAATTTATCCATGCAGTATAAATTAATTTTATCCATGCGGTATAAATTATATCGGTTTCATTGATTTGGTAAATCAAAATGACAATTTTTAATTAATTGATGCATAGATTAATCAATTTGTAGTTTGTTATTTTACTTTTTCCTTTTACAGTTTCACTTTAAGCAAGTTGTCGGTCCATCTGTAAAACATTGCTAAAATTTATCCATCCAGTATAAATTAATTTTATCCATGCGGTATAAATTATATCGATTTCATTGATTCGGTAACTCAAAATGACAATTTTAATGAATCGATTTATCGGTTATAATTGTTTTACTCTTCACTTTAGGCTATTTCGCTTAAGCAAGGTGTCGGCCCACCTGTAAAAAATATTGGAACATCACTAAAACATATTCATGCAGTTTAAATGTTTTCAGTTCATTGATTCGGCAACTCAAAATGACAAACTTGATGTCATTCAATGCGATGTGATCTATTTGTAATTATTTTACTTTTCACTTTTTGGTGTTTGACTTAAGCAAGTTGTCGGTTCACTGGTAAAAAATATTTGAATTGCTAAATATATTCATGCAGTATAAATTTTATCGGTGCACTCAAAATGACAATTTGGATTAATCGATGCATTGCCCAATCGATTTGTAATTATTTTACTTTTCACTTTTGCATATTTGACTTAAGCAAGTTGTCGGTCCACCTGTAAAAAATATATGAATTGCTAAATATATTCATGCAATATAAATTTTATCCGTGTACTCAAAATGACAATTTGGATTAATCGATGCATTGCCTAATCAATTTGTAATTATTTCACTTTTCACTTTTGGATATTTGAATTAAGCAAGTTGCCAGTCCACCTGTAAAAAATATTTGAATTGCTAAATAAATTCATGCAGTATAAATTTTATCGGTGTACCCAATATGACAATTTGGATGAATCCTTGCATTGCCTAATCGATTCGTTATTTTTTTACTTATCGCTTTCGGATATTCGACTTAAGCAAGTTGTTGGTGCACCTGTAAAAAATATTGAGCATTGATAAAATTTATTCATGTAGAATTTTTTTTTTTAGGTTCATAGATTTGGTAACTCAAAATGACAGTTTTAATTAATTGATGCATCGAATAAATGATTTTTAATTATTTTACTTTTCGCTTTTGGATATTCTACTCAAGCAAGTTGTCGAGCCACCTGTCAAAACTAGTGGAACATGGTTAAAATTTATTCATGAATTATAAAGTTTCTAAGTGTACTGATTTGGAAACTCAAAATTACAAGTTTGATTCATCGATGCATCCAGTAATCGATTTGTAATTATCTTACTTTTTGCTTCTGCCTAATCTATTAAGCAAGTTGTCGGTCCACCTGTAAATAATATTGAACATGGCTAAAATATATATATATTTTTTGGGGGGTTCACAGATTTGGTAACATTTTTAATTAATCGTGCATCGATTAAATGATTTGTAATTATTTTACTTTTCCCTTCTGGATAATGGACTTAAGCAAGTTGTCGGTCCACCTGTAAAAACTATAACAGGATAGAATTTATTCATGTAGTATAATTTTTTTCGGTTCATAGATGTGGTAACTCAAAATGACAATTTTGATTAATCGATGCATCAGTTGATCAATTTATCATTAGTTAAATGTTTTACTTTTGGATTTTCAACTTAAGCAAGTTGTCAGTCCATGTATAAAAATATTAGTCTGTCTATATAAAATTTATCCTTGCACTAACTTTATTATTATATGGTAAGCCGTTTTACTATTTATTAAGCAAAATAGATATATTATATATTTATCAGATATCTTGTATAGGATATAAGATATCTAATATAGGATATAAGATATCTAATTACTAATTCAGATATTTTATATACTTTATTAAGTATCTTACATCCTATATCAGATATCTGATATAATATATGAGATAACTTAATTAATATTTAATTCTGCATATAAGATATCTAATTTATGGCTAGCCGTTTTACTATTTATTAAGCAAAATAGATATCTTATATATTATATCAGATATCTTATATAGGATATAAGATATCTAATATAGGATATAAGATATCTGATATACTAATTCAGATATCTTATATCCTATATTAGATATCTTATATCCTATATAAGATATCTGATATAATATATGAGATATCTTATTTACCATATAAGATATCTCATTTGTTAAATAAGATATCTTATTTACCAATATAGATATCTAATATACTAAATAAGATATGATATACTAAATGAGATATCTTATTTGATTCAATAAATGAGATATCTTCTTTAGTAAATAAGATATCTTATACCCTATATGAGATATCTTATATAGCATATCAGATATCTTATATAGCACATCAGATATCTTATATAGCATATTAGATATCTTATATGTCTATTCAGATATCTTATTTAGCATATTAGATATCTTAATTGACATATAAGATATCTATTTTATAGTATATCAGATATCTTATATATTATATAAGATAGCTGATATATTAAATCAGATATCTGATTTATAGAATAAATAGTAAAACGGCTTGCTGGCAAGCCGTTTTACTATTTATTATGCATTATATCAGATATCTTATATAGGATATAAGATATCTAATATAGGATATAAGATATCTGAATTAGTATATCATATCTTATATCCTATATAAGATATCTTATATCCTATATAAGATATCTGATATATCATATTAGATATGTTATTTAATTTCACATATAAGATATCTTATTTACCATATAAGATATCTTATTTGTTAAATAAGATATCTAATATGTTAATATAGATATCTGATGAGATATCGTATTTAACTGAATAAATGAGATACAGTTGACTCTCGTTATCTCGACCTCGCTTATCTCGAATAACCGCTTATCTCGAAGTGAAAATCTGGTCCCTGATTTAACATGAAAATCTAACAACATGTAAAAAATATTGTGGAAAAGAGGAGAAATTGCTCCTAAGGAGCAATTTCTCCTCTTTTCCACAATATTTTTAATTTATCTCTAACTTCAAGAGTCCAATTACACATATATTTGTTAAATGTGGTTAATCGAATTAGTTTTTCCTCAATTCTGCAAATCTGATATGTCGAAGTACGGATATCTCGAACTATTTCAGAGAGTCCCGTGGAATTCGAGATAGCGAGAGTCGACTGTATCTTCTTTAGTGTATAAGATATCTAAAATCCTATATAAGATATCTTATATAGCATATCAGATACCTTAAATAGCATATGATATCATATGCCAATTAAGATATCTTATATAGCGTATCAGATATCTTCTAAAGCATATAAGATATCTTAATTGACATATAAGATATCTTATTTATATAAGATATCTGATAAAATATATCAGATATCTTATATATTATATCAGATATCTGATATATTAAATCAGATATCTGATTTTTAGAATAAATAGTAATACGGCTTGCCATACTATTTTACCATATATTATTTGTTATACAAGATATCTTATTTATTAATATAGATATCTAATATACTAAATAAGATATCTTATATACTAAATGAGATATCTTATTTGATTGAATATATGAGATATCTTCTTTAGTAAATAAGATATCATATCCTTTATGAGATATCTGATATACCCTATCAGTTATCTTATATAGCATATTAGATATCTTATTTGTCAATTCAAATATCTTATATAGCATATTAAATATCTTAATTGACATATAAGATATCTAAGATTATGTATCAGATATCTTATATATTATATAAGATATCTAATACAGGATATGATATCTGAATTAGTATATCAGATATCTTACATCCTATATAAGATGTTTGATTTATCATATTAGATATCTTAAATATTTAATTCCACATATAAGATATCTTATTTACCATATAAGATACCTTATTTGTTAAATAAGATATCTAATAAAGCAATATAGATATCTGATATACTAAATAAGATATCTGATATATGAAATGAGATATCTTATTTAATTGAATAAATATCTTCTTTAGTATATATTCTTTAGTATATAAGATATCTTATATCCTATATAAGATATCTTATATAGCATATCAGATATCTTATATAGCATATAAAATATCTTATATGCCAATTAAGATATCTTATATAGCATATCAGATATCTTATACAGCATATTTATTGGACTTGTCTTTTTCTGTTACATATTTGGCCCATGCAGCAAGCAATAAGTAGATCTAGACAATGTCTACCGAAAGTGACACAAGTACTAGCTTTTTTAAAAGTTTGCATGCTTTATTTGGATAAGCGCAATATTCTGCGGCCCTCTCAGGGGTTTAGGGGAACAGGGGAATAAGGTCATTTATTTCAGGGGAACAATGGAACCAAAGCCTAAAACTGATTAGACTAGGGGATCAAAGGCAATTTGGGGGAACAAGGAACGTAAAAAATCAAGATTTTGATTTTTGGGAACAAGGGAAAATGTCGATTTTTTTTTCAGGAGAACAAGGGAACAGGTACCCGCCCCCCTCTGAGAGACCCTCTATTCTACTTCCAGAAAAAAGTTCAGGAATCTTCTTGACATTGTACAGTTGACTTGTTAAGAGGATGGAACAGATGCAATCTTCCAGTAAAACCAGTTAAATAGTAAAAGTCCTCTATGTACAGTAACAAAAAAAAAAACAAAAAAAAAAAAAAAAAAAAAACAGGAAGAATGGCTGTTTATGGAGAGATGAAGACGGCTGCATCAGTGGCTTGGACAACAAAGATGTGATCTCCTTGAGACCGTCAATGGTCTGTGTTGAATTTATTTATAGAAGCCATCTACAAATGTTGCCCACAGTATTTTATATTCTGCACTGTCAGCATTAGCTTTGTTGCAGACCCTCCACCATCCTGCCCAAACAAATATCCCTTGGCAATATATCTATCATCAAATACTGCCTAAGCTCTCTTGGGTATTTCTTTCGCCAGACCTTCCTGGGTGGGAATCAGTACTAAAATTGCAATGTGGATAAAGTGCCTTGCTCAAAGACACAACACTTGGTGCTCGGTGGGGCCGAACTGCTAACTCCCAACCTTGACTTAGAGGCTTTACCATTCCACAGCACCCTACAAAGTGCGGTTAGTAGCAAAAATGATAAGCAGTATCTCAGTTTCAGTAAATGTACATCCAAACAACATTAAAGCAGCACATGAAAGAATTTGGCAGAAGCAGTATAACCTGGTCTGTTCTTTACTTTATCGATGATATGCATTTGGTAGGACTGAGAGCCGTGAGATTTGTCAGAACGTCTTCTTGTGTTACAATAATGATGTTTGGCGCTTCATTTATACTTTGATCTATATTCAGGTTAATTGTGAGCCGTGCTATTTGTCAGCAGGCCTCTGATGGCCAAAATAATCGGCTGTAGTTAGTTACCTTGTTGATTATGTGCATTTGGTATGACTGAGAGCCTTAAGATGTGTCAGAATGCCTTCCTTTGTTACAATAATAATATTTTGGGATTCACACGTACTACATCTGCACTTAGGTAGATTGGAAGCCGTGAGATTTGTCAGCAGGCCTCCGTTGACCAAACTAATCGGTGGTAGTTCTTTACATTATCATTAATATGCATTTGGTAGGTCTGTGAGCCGTAAGATTTGTCAGAACGCCTTCCTTTGTTACAATAATAATGTATTTCGCTTCATTCAGACTACGATCTGCATTTATGTTTATTGGAAGCAGTGAGTTTTGTCAGCAGGCCTCCATTGACAAAAAAAAGGCTGCAGTTCTTTAATTTCATTTATCGATAATATGCATTTGGTAGGACTTAGAGCCGTGAGATTGGTCAGAACACCTTCCTTGTTTATAATAATGTGCTGCGCGCCATCGATACAACATTTCGGTTGTTTGGAAACCATGAGATTTGTCAGATGGCCTCTGTTGATCAAAATCAGCGGCTGTGGGTATTTAGTTTATCGCTGATATGCATCTGGTGGGACTTAGAGCCGTGAGATTTGTCAGAACGCCCTCGTTTGTTTGTTACAATAATACCGTGCGCTGTATATATGATCTTCCTTTAAGTTGATTGAAGCCGTGAGATTTGTCAGCAGGCCTCCGTTGACTAAAATAACCGGCTGTAGTTCTTTACTTTAACGACCATATTCAGTTCCTAGGACTGAGAGACGTGAGATTTGTCAGAACGCCTTCCTTTGTTACAATAATAATGTCTTGCGCTTCATTCATAGTATGACTACAATCTGCATTTAGGCCGATTGGAAGCCGTGAGATATGTCAGCAGGCCTCCGTTGACCATAATGATCGACTGTTGTTCTTTAATTTATCGATGATATGCATCTGATAGGACTAAAAGCCGTGAGATTGGTCAGAACGCCTTCCTTTGTTAGAATAATAATGTCTTGCGCGACATGTATACAACATTCTGCATTTCGGTCGATTGGAAACCGTGAGATTTTTAACAGGACTCTGTTGACCAAAGTAATCGGCTGTAGATCTTTAGTTTATCGACGATATGCATTTTGTAGGACTGAGAGCCGTAAGATTGGTCAGAACGCCTCACTTGTTGACACTAATAATGTCTTGCGCGCCATGTATACAAAGTTTTGCATTTCGGTCGATTGAAAACCGTGAGATTTGTCAGCAAGCCTCTGTTGACCAAGATAACCGGCTCTAGTTCTTTAATTTATCGATGATATGTGCATTTTGGTAGGACTGAGAGCCATGAGATTTATCAGAACGCCTTCCTTTTTTACACTAAAAATGTCTTGCGCGCCATTTATACAACGTTCTGCATTTCAGTCGATCGGAAACTGTGAGATTTGTCAGCAAGCCTCCGTTGACCAAAATAATCAGCTGTAGGTCTTTAGTTTATCATTGATATGCAATTGGTAGTACTGACAGCCGTAAGATTTATATCAATTAAGAGCAAGCCAGGTGAGCCCCTTAATTGTTTATTGAACAGTAAGTTGAAGATTGTATAGGCAAAAAAGTGCAGCTACTATATACACAATATCATATATCAGAACTCTGGGTTAGGCTTTTTTTCTAGCAAATATTTTTCTACCAAAACATGGTGTAGTACTTACTAAGAATGCCATTGTAAAACTTTAGCTGTCAGAGACCCTGCTGCAGCACTATTAGGAGAAATACCCATAGTGTTGAAATATTTGGAATTCTTGCTTACCAGATAACATCACTTGTAGGACATGGTAACATGGCAACATAAAACCTAAGAAGGGATTTAACTGAATGAGTTATGGGTTCTTGGCTCTGATTCTGGTTTATATGATACATCAATCCACTGTCCATGTGTATACCAGGTTTCAACTTTGTTACCTTTACAGTTCTTGAGAAAAGTGCGACAAAAATGTTTCATTAATGGCAAATTGGAAAACCTATCAGGGGATGTAATTCCAAAAGTTATATGCCCTTGGCCCGGATTCTGGTACACAAGATACAACAGCCAACTGTCCATGTCTGTATCAAGTTTCAACTTATAGCTTTAATAGGGCCCGAGAAATCTGCAATGATTTTTTTCATTTATGGCAAATTATAAAACCTATCAAGGGATTTAACTCGGCCATGATTCTGGTATATTCTGGTATACACAATGCATCAGCCCATATCCATGTGTGTACTTGGTTTCAACTTTGTAACCTTTTTTTGAGAAAAGTGTAACAAAAATATTTATGAATGGCAAATTGTAAAACCTATCAAGGTCATAACTCTAAGAGTTATATAGGCCCTTGGTGCTGATTCAGGTATACACTATACATCAGCCATTTGTCCATATGCGTACGAAGTTTCAATGTTACAGCTTTCATAGTTCCTGAGAAATCTGTGATGAAAAATTTTCATTAATGGTAAATTATAAAACGTATCATGTAACTCCTAGAGTTATGGGCCTTTGCCCCGGATTCCTGTACACACCATACATCAACCCACTGGGTATGTGTGTACCAAGCTACAACTTTGTAACCTTACAGTTCTTCAGAAATACAAAAATTTATCTGATGAGGATGAAGAGAATGATGGACAGAAGAAAGGAATGAGGTAAAGAATGATGGAAGGAAGGAATGACTGAAGGACAAAGCAAATCCAGTATAGCCCCATTGTCTGAAAATGGGGCTATAATAATATAGTTCTTGTTATTTGCCTTTTGTTTAGATTGATTGTGTTGGGGTTTAACAACACCTCAACCCTTATGGGTCATTTTATGTCTTTTCCCAGAGAAAGGAAGAAAACAGATAGAAGAGATAGTAGAGGAGAAAAAAGAGAGGGACAAGGAAGAAAAAAGAACAGGAATGAAAGTGAAGAAGCAGAAGAATAGAAACACTCCCCCTCTACCCTTACCTGCTAAAAGGATAGCAGGCCTTGCCCAACTGTAAGCCAAAATCAGTTGGACGCCCCGGTGATGTAAGATACACGACACCTTCACACCTCCTGACCACTCCCGCCTTTTGTCTTGAACTACATATATCCAATTACTAGAGAAATTACTTGTTTGGGTAAACCTTGAGGTTACCTTGAGCAAATGGGGAACACATCGCTCAGAAACAGCAACATTTGCTCATGGTAATTATCAAGACAATGCTGTTGGCTTTATACAGAGCTCCAAATAAATAAGGCTTGCCATGTGACTTGACTGCAAGGTAGACATTTCACATGAAATGTTGGTAGGTATTTCAGATGCAATGCCGGCTTTATTTTATCTGAAGAAAACAGAAATGAATGTTGTATGCTGCAATTCTACTTGGTGCTTTAAGAATTAAGCATTATAATTGGACATTTCAGCATTACACCTTAAAGCAGGTGGTAAAATACTCATTGTGACAAGACTTTATATGGAGAGCTGGCATTCTGAAATGGGATACTGTAACAATGAGAGACAGCAATAGTGTTTCTATTATCTCCCTTGATAGGTAAAGTGCAAGGTAGACCAATTCTAACTGGGCCTTCCAATTAGAATCCTCTGTTTTCATCATAGGTCATCTATGGGAGCTTTATGTTGCCATGGCAACTGAACCAAGAGGCAGATCACCATAATTTTAGCTATCTTTAAATCCGCCTACCCTAACAACCTTCTTACCTAATAAGGGACAAATCGCTTCAATAATTTTGGAGTCCTAATAGGTACTACAACATGTTTTGGTGGACCTTGTTGTTTACAGAGAGTACTCATGGACATTAACTGGCTACTATCTCCTATTGTCTTTTGATTTTATATACAATATCTTCATTTAACCCTTAAATTGCCAATCAAAACAACTGTCATCTGTTTTGTCATCTGCTTGTGATTTTTAAAGTCTGTTTTGCAAACAGTGAGGACCCAGATCAGACAGCTCCTAGCCTGATCAGGGTCCACACCGTTTGCCTGTATGCAAAAATAGGTTTGAAAAGTTTGCAAGAATGTTCAGCAGACAGAAGTCATTTTCAGATGCAGGTTTTCTTGGCATTTTAAGAATTAAATGCATATTAATCCGTTTGGTGATAAGCACACCTTTCCTCTACTGAAATAACATGAAGAGCGTTGTTTGACCCTGATAATCCCACAAACTTTCAACAATAACATAAAGAGTCCTTCTCAATGTTCCTGGCAGTACACTGGATTCCTGATCAATGGTATGCACAGGATCCAACTTCCATTCTTCATTTACTATCACTCTAGTGCATGTATATTTGTGAACCCAATGTTTGTCAAAGCACTACTGAAACCATTACCTGAAAGAAAAAAAAATGACTATAATATCAAATATAAAATTGTTTTGGTTTGTTTGTTTGTGTTGAGGTTTTACGGCCCAGTCAACCCTATAGGCTCATATCAAGTGCAGTCAGTTTACCTTACAACACTTTTACTGGGCAGACTTAGTCCCCTAATTGGTTAGATTTTGAAGATGGTGACTGTGGCAGCCATCTTGGATTCTCAGCCAGAACAATTTTAGCCAGTTTTGATCTACAAGTTATCTCAATACTTCCAACCAAGTTTAGAGTCATTTAGCATAATATTATCAGTTCAGGAGAATTTCAGTATAGATTTTCAAGCTGGCAGCCATACTGGATTTCCAATTTGAATTTCATTTTTATTTTTTTATTCCTGGGCCATACAGTGAAGATGTCATAGCAAAACATGATAAATGACATTTATTACCATGTACAAAAAGAAGAAAACTTTCTTTTAATACTCTTTTCATAACGATACATGTAATTCATTTGCAGATCTTAAAAGTGTTATAAAATCTGTTTTTAGCAAAAGTCCAGTTGTCTCTGAAAAAGTTTTCCCCTTAAAATTTTTTTATTTGGTCAGAATTTTTTGGGGGCAGGTGGAATTAGAATCTAATAATTAATTTTCTCTGGCCTAAGTGAAAAAACTGTCATTTTGACAAAAATATTTTTTTCACATCATACTTCTTCCTGCACTCAATACGCCTGTAATGAGTCTGTTGTTTCAACAAATATTTTGAGACAAGCTGATTTCACCATGCATGCACCATACAGTCATGCCAAAGCTAAATTTCCAGAAGAACAAAGGGAATTGACCATAACCTATTTTGCTCTACAGCAACATCACATCAGTATCAACACTTATGCAAAGTATGAAAATACCATATTCCATCTAATTACCACACTGTGCACTTAGGTTTTTAAAAATTACTGGGAAAACTTGTGATACAATACATGTGTGTAACTACCTACTAAGTGTATATCATCAAAGGACTTATCTGATGATGTTTATGTGATTCTTTTTTCTTATTTTCTTTATAAAGCATATGTTGTGGGTACTAATTTGAACTGCATGGTCATGTCCGTGCAATTCAAATTGGTGCCCACAACATTTGCATTTAAAAAGAAACTGACAAAAAGTACACTGGCTGTAAGTAATCTGAAGACTACGGAATTGCTTGACTCTGTGCTTATAGGGGTGTTTGCGGTAATAAGGTTGAATACGGTTTTCCTCAAAATATTAGGTAAGATTAGAAGCAGAAACCAAAATGCCTTTTCAAGAATTACAAAGGGAATTTTAAATAACAGTAAAAGAATTAACCCCTAGGCCCTTATTTTTATCTGACAGCAACATCTTATCAATATCAACATTTATGCAAAATATGAAAAGATTCCTTAAACTACTTAGTATGATAAGAAGCAGATCCTAAAACTAACAGACAACGTAACAACAGTATACCCCTCTCCTGCCACACAAACACATTTTGCGTTTGTGTGACGGTTAAAAAGTCATTGAAAAATAAAGTCAACGATTTAGGTAGAAAAAAAAATTCTATCCAAATCTGTGACTTATTTTTGTACATATCTCAAACAAAAATATATCTCCAGATAAGATGATTTTTTTTTTCATGGATTTTTTTTTTTTCATTATTATTTTATGTTTATATAAATAACAACATGCTGAGAGTTTTCATTAGAAGAACCCTCAGTGAGATACTTCTAATGAGTAATCATAACATGATATCTTGGTTCTCCTCTTTTCTGGAGCAGGGGTATATACTTTATTTAAGTCTGGAGCTATGAAAAAGTATGATTGTTTTTTTTTTTCTAATTTCTCAGTGGGCAGATACCCTGAATCCTCATTGAAATAACCTCACTGAGGTAATGCTAAAGAGTTAACTATTTGTAATTCTATTTTAAAAAATGTGTATTTGGATAATTATACTTCTTATCTAGAGCTTTGCCACAGCCAGGTGCAATATTGTTTATTGCCATAAATCACACCTAATTATTATCATGCTGGTAGGATAGGCAGAATTGTGAGTTTTATGGCACATTGGGTGGACACATGTGGCTAATCATAGCCCTGATTTTTTTTTTTTTTTTTTTTTTTTAAGCTGTCCTTTATTTAAGAATTTATTGTTTCGATTTCCTAAATCACCAATTGTCAGTCTTTGAATGAGTACCTAGCATTTAAAGTATTAATCCTGTGAAAGAGATTTCATTACTCTAGCAAAAAACACACACACAAACACACATATATATTAAATCATTTTTTTTTTTTTTGTCAGAGAAATGGTAACCTGAGAAAAAATAAGCCTTGTATCTGCTAAAAAAAAAAAAAAAAAAAAAAAAAGAAAGAAGAAAATGTCATCTTATAATCTTATAAATTCTTTGTTAGTATAACATTAAATAAATTGACTAAAATAAAATAAAAAAATAAAACAACATCAAACAAAAAATAAAAAATAAACACCAGAAACCCATCATATATGCCAGGAAAGCTATCTCTGTACAACAAATGTTTATAGATTATGAAATCATGTCTATTCAAATATACTGAAAATTTCACCACCAAAAAGTGAAAATTTTCAGATAAAAAATTCAGATATATTTCATATTTCTGCTCAAAATATAACTTGTGGGTACTCATTAGCACCATCTCAATGATGTGGTTCTAATGAGTATCCACAATCTATGTTTTTGAGCAGAAATAATAAAAATAATTTATACCCATATAAACCCCAGTTTTACTGTATAAAAGTGGGGTTTAAGGGGGTCAAAATTAAATAAGCCTGTTTTTGTGATGCATGTACCAATGGCAGTAGCACTGGAAATAGATTTTTGTTGTTGTTGTTGTAGTTACTTTTTTTTTTTTTACATTTTTTTTTTTTTTTTTTACAATTTTCACAAACTTTTGTAAAAAGCTATAAATAGCTATACATACAAATAACATAACATACTAAAGAGTACTTATTTTTGGGCTTTTTTGTCAACCATGAAATTTCCTATTAATATATAAACTACAATCAAATCTGCAATTAAAATTAGTATATTAATCCAATCATCATATATTATATATTTTTAAATTATGATCCCCTGCTTCTACAATATAATATGATCAATCGCTAAGTGCGACCAGGGCACAGTATTGATATAAAAAAACAAAACAAAAAAAAAATCCTTGAAAAACTGGAAAAAAAAAAACAACAAAAAAAAAAACAACTAAAAATGTAATGAACTCTCTTCTGCTAAATTTAACACTAGGTGTAGTTTTTTTTACAGTTTAGGTATGTGCAGAGCTCTAGATAAGAGGGCTATACATTAATACAATTTTTTTTTATTATTATTCCTCTATGAAAATGTACATGTCATGTATGTACTCCTCAGAAGCACACTGGATAGTGTTCTAGCACACTGTTTAGTGTTCAAGAAGTACTCTAACTTGAACATGTTTTTTTTTTTTTTTTTTTGTTGTTTTTAACCAAACAATATTAGTATTTTTTGTCTGATATGAAAACAAATCAGTTCAGGCTCTCCTGAAAATAAAGGATTTTTTTATAAAAGTTATTTTTTTGGTTAACATGGTTAAATATAGGGTTTTCAGGCAAATTTTAAACAAAATTGAGCACAAAAAGGTTAAATTCTTCATCTTGTTTCCAGTTTCTGTGCCATAAAATACCCACTATGATGGACAATCTCCACGTAAATTCACAACTAAGTCACAAACTACAGTCTCAATAATTTAGTTGACCTAAGACTTTGACTCCTTTGTCCTTTTATACCCCAGGCACACAACATATGTTTGTGGGGCATATAGTCTTTGTTATTCTGTCCATCCATTCACTCATATGTCTGTGCTCCCATCCATATTTGCCCAAAAATAAACTAGATTTTCTAGGTAAAGTACTGTTTCTTATAAGTTTTTTTCAGCCAAATTAAAGATTTTAAAGGACTTGAAGCAAATTATTTTTTTAAAGGTTTTAAAAGATCCCCTAGAGGGCCTGCTGGGCAGTCAAACTAAAAAAACTAATGAGAAGCCATTACAAAAACAAGCCTATTCAAATACATTGAAAATTTTGCAACCAAAAACCGAAAGTTTTCAGATAAAAATTCTGATAATTTTCATATTTCTGCTCAAAATATAGATTGAGGGTACTAGTTAAAACTGCCTCAGTGAGGTGGTTCTAATGAGTACCCACATCTGTTTTTGAGTAGAAATAAGAAAAAATAATGTATACCTCTGTAAACTCTACTTTTACTGTATAAAAATGTGGTTTAACGGGGTCAAGAATATATAGGTATGTTTTCGTGATGCTTGTTTTGACATGTTTGATGAAGAAATAATTTATAAATAAAAACAGATCTGAATACATATTTTATCATATTTAATCTGGAGCCACAAAGGCCTTAAAATGCCAGTTTTTATTTGGTTGTGCAGACAAAGAGTTAGGGTATATGTGACATCCAATACAGAAAAAGGCCCTTTATACCATGCACTATCTGACAAAAAATTATCTAGAGCTAAAATTAAGTCTATTAGGAATATTTTACAAAAGTTTTGGGCTAACATTTAAATATTTTTACCAAATATGTAACAAATATGGGCATATATTTTAATCATCTGACTTTCTCCCTTTTCAAGAGAGTTTTTCTTTTAAAGGTCACTCTATCTTAGCCACTGTAAATTTTCCCAAGAATGAGCAACACCACAGAGAACAGGTTGTTTTCTTTTTTTTCTGTTTTTTTTTTTTTTTTTTTTTTTTTTTTTTGTTTTGTATCAAATAGTTGACAAAGGGGCAGTAGGTGGGGATGGGACTGTAATCTGTCAGATGCCAAAGTATTTGTCAGAATTTAGTAGACTTACTAGAATAAACACTTGAAAACAGAAAAATTAAAGATGTGAAATGAAAGTTGGGACTTCGTTTTAGAAAGCAGACCCATTTTGTGCTTTTTTTTTTTTTTATGAAGAAAGCTTGCATGAAACACAAACTGTATGCAGTCTTATCAACATATTCTTTGTCAATACTTCTGCAGTATCTGTGACTGGGTCTTTGCTGTCTGGTATATTTAGGGACCGGCCTTCTCTCACAATGTGTAACATATCAGTCTGCACAAGAAGTAGAATAGAAGTTAATCAGAACAACATATGGATGTGATTTATACAATCACTCACCTACTGCTTTGCTTTCTCTGCAGATTACTGGATGCTAACAGTTTACTGGTAACCCTTTTCCTTCACTCATATATTTAAATTTAGCATATCCTTTGATCATCCTGCACAGCCTGAAAATTACAAAAGAAGCCTATATTATAATTTAAGTTATATACATGCAGACAGCCTGTACATGTTCATCACAAAAAATATATCTGTGTAACTGTGTAGACTGATCAGGATCTTTACTGGTCACTCATAAATCACTGAATACTGTATGGAATATATCAATGGACAGCTATAATCTACAAGGGAATGGGGCTGGATCAGCTGGATAAATAAATCCAGATATATTATGCACACTGCTTTTATTCCTTAACAGTTTTGTTGCAGAATAAATGAACCAATGAATAGGGCAAAACAATATGTGCAAGAAATTATAAGGGTTCTTGGCTGTATCTTGGCCATAGGATGTGGAGTGTAAAACAATTACCCACCAGGACAATTACCCACTGGACAATTATCCACCCAGACATTTACCCGCCCCTCTTAACCTAAAGCTGGACAATTACCCACCCTAAAATATTTTTCATTAACTGTCCTTAAATGTTTTAAAAGTGATCTGTAAATCTCTCGGGTTGGGGGGTAGGGGGTAACTTGGGGATAAATGTGGTACAAGTGAGCGAGCCAGTAATTTGAAACCTACCCCATTCATGTACCTGCCCTTTGAAAAAATGGCCCCCTTCATATACTTGATCGTCCAAACTGTTTACCTATTCATATACTGCCCTTTGATTTTTATACCCATTTATTGCTGGTAGTTAGACAGATATAGCAGTCAATTCATTGAATACCAAGAGAAATAGCAGCCTTGACAAATCTCTGAGCGAAAAAAATATATGCATTTACCGGGATGTCAGAAAAGTTGAGTCCTTCACATACATATCAAGAAAAATCGGGTCAGTCATATACTTTTTGTTGAAAAAAGGGGGGCTAATCATATACCTGGCAGCGCTGAAAAAGGGGTCCATTTGGCATGCATATCCGTACTATGCCATATATAGGAACCCACCCCAGCACCCACGAGCTGTAAATTGTCTTATAATATTTTTCATTCATTTAATCCTGTTTTATTGGTAAAAAATGATTTTGTGTCAATCTGAGAGTCTTAGTTGTAAATGACTTTGAAAGGATAAAATAAAAGATTTCTTTTTTTTTTTAAATGACTGTTTTTTTTTTTAAGGTAAATGTTCTTTGGTGTATATTTTTTCATAAATCCATAGCTACAGATAAGAGGGGGTATCCACATAATATTTTTCTTACTTCTCCACGAAAACATATGTTGTGGGTACTCATTAGAAGCCCCTTGCTGAGGCACTTCTAATGAGTACCCATATGTTTTCGTGGAGAAATAAGAAAGATATCAGCATTTTTCGGAAGAAAAAAGTGCTCTATCTGTTGCTATGATAAATCCCAATGAAAAGGTATCCATCATCCATTACAGCATGCAAATGACATTTGATTCATGGCAGCAGACATATTTTAATCACATTGTTAGTAAATGGAAGAAATAACTGTACTGGTCATAAGTTATCACAGGAAAAAAACAAAAAAAAAAGATACTAAAATCTATAAAGTAATTTAATAGAATTTTTTTATGGGGATTTTTAAGATATTTTATAATGAAAGAAGTATTATTATCATTTGGACCAAAAATTTACATATACAAAATCAGAAAAGAACCAAATAAGTTTTTACTGCACATACATGTATTTAAAAGTACAGGATGTCATCTTCAGCTGTCCTACATGTTGCCCAGTATCACGCAGTCTGTTCAGGGCTTTCGTGCCACCTTACATCTAATAAACAGATATGTTGAATACCATACATGTATATGCTCTAAGTATTAGACAGACAGTCCTGAGCTAACAATACAGATCTAGATCAGACACCACCTTACAATAAATGGATAGTGTAGAATACTGTTTAACACAAATGTATTGAACAGTCCTGAGCTGACAGGGTTCTCACTAAGGATTTTGAAAATTGGAGTAAAATGCTGTCCTCCTGAAAAAGTTGGAGTTTTACCATACTTATCTATTGAGACTTTCCAAAAAGTTGGAGTCAGAAATGAAAAGTTAGAGTAACTTACTCCAAATCTGGAGTTAATGAGATCTCTGGCTAACAGTGTAGACCCAGATCAGATGCCACCTTACATCTAATAAATGGACACTGAACAATAGTCTTTTAAAGTATTGGACAGACTATCCTGAGCATACCGTGTAGATCCAGATCAAATGACATCTTACATTTAATAAATGGGTATTGCAGAATACCGTTTATACTCTAAGCTTAGACAGACAGTCCTAAGCTAACAGTACCCAGATCAGCTGTCACCTTACACTTAATAAATGGATACTGTAGAATACTGCATATACCAGACAGTCCTGAGCTAACAGTGTAGACCCAGATCAGACACCACCTTACATCTAATAACTGGATACTGTAGAATACCATTTATACTAAAGTTTTGGACAGACAGTCCTCAGTTTAACAGTGTAGATCCAGATCAGATGTCACAATACACTTAACACCTAATAAACGGATACTGTAGAATATTGTATACACCATACAGTCCTGAGTTAACAGTGTAGACCCAGATCAGCCCCCATCTTACAGCTAAAAAATGGATACTGTAGAAAACTGTTTTTATTCAATGTACATTTTTATATTGTGAATTTAATGTAGTGGTTGGAGTACATGGACTGAACAAGACTACCTGCTTGGTTCAGTAGGAAGAGCACCTGACTAGTGTTATGGGGTTGTTGCCAACTTGTTGGCGAGTCCCAGCTCCGAGCTCCGGTAGTCATTGTTTCCTCTCCTGTTCACTTTACTGATATCAGATTTAGTAAACAGGTGTGTGCCAAATGCAAGCAATTGGGGGATGCAGACCAGATACCTTCAGAACATCAGGGTGGTACCTGAATCCTAAATGTTATGAGGAGTGTAGTGGCTCGAGTCCATGGACAGGACCACCCGTGTAGCTCAGTAGGTTCAGCACCTGTCTAGTAGTCTTGCCAATGATGATCAGTCGATTATAATCATTCATTAATCACTTTTGCCTCTTGTGACTGAAGATCGGAAAGATCTTTAATAGTCAACTAATCGGAATTTTTTTTTTTTTTTTTTTGAAACAAATATATTTTTCTCACCTTTTATTTTCATAGGCAAGTCATCAATAAATGAAGTTCAGAGCCGTCTGTTAGGGTCATTCTAGATTTATGATCAATAAAAGTGAAAAGATTTGATAAAAGAGCCTTAAAAAAAGTCAACCTAAAAGAACTGAAGTTGTAGGTATTCATTAGAAGCACCTTGCTGAGGCACTTCTAATGAGTACCAACAACATTATATGTTTTCATGGCGAAATAAGAAAAATATTACCTGGATACCCCTCTTATTGATCTGGAGCAATGAATAGGTACCTGGAAGATGGCTGAATTAAGAGTGAATATATTTTCTACAAGTCAATTATTACTCAATGATCAGTCGGTTTTACAAAACCGATGATCAACAATGAAATTCTGGCTGATTCCCAACACTACTGTCTCGTGAAATGGGGATCATGGGTTCAAGTCCCGCCTTAGGCAAGCAGTTTTCCTTTCATTTTTACTTTATTATAAGAATATTGCAATTCATTTGCAATTTTTTATTTGTAGACTTGTACTGTTTTTAGCTGGAATTTTCAATTTTGTTTTCCATGTAGACCCTTGAACATGTTCAGTAAGCAATATTAAAATAAACTTAGGAGGAGAACTGGAACCTGCGACCCCATGGCTGCAAATCAGATGCTCTACCAACTGAGCTAACCAGGCTGACAGTCCAGGTCAATACGCAGACTTTTGAAATGGGGATGGGGGAAGGGGGGAGGGGGGATTTTAGGTATTCTGAAAACAGGGGTGCAAATGCTTCTTGAAAATGCCAATTTGGGGGCCAAAATTAGGGATATAAAGTGAATTTGGGTTAAAAACTGCATGATTTTGAAGTAATTCTCAAAAGGAGAGGGTGCTTTTCTTCCCCCTGAACCCCTTGCGTACAGGCCTGCTGTCTCACCAATTACTACACTCCTCTCCCTTTAACAGTGTTTAACTTATATGTGCCAGACATCAACTGAACACACTAACAGTGCCTAGCTTTTCTCCACACTCACAAGTACCTCATTGCCACTGAAGCAACTTAAGGAGGGAAAGGTATGCCTAATGCAGAATTTAAATCGCAATCCCCCTGCTTGTAAGTCAGGTGCTCTACCAACTGTCTGATGTACCAGACTGACCTGCCAGCCTCGGTGGCTCAGTTGGATGCACCGTCCGACTGGAGACCAGGAGGTCGCGGGTTCAACCCCCGCCGAGGTCGGCAACATTCCTTCGTGGAGATTGATCATGAAATATTTTCTATGGTTTCTCTCCCTTAAAATTCTGCTGATACAAGAAGGGCAGTTGTCAGTTTCTGGCAAAGGAATGTGCACAATACTGGTTAACCGCTTAGAGGACTAAACCTGCCCAGTAGTGTGGTTAGGTAAACTAGCCGCGCTCGACATGACCCTATTGGGTTGACTGGGCCGTAAAACCTCAACACAAAAACAAAAACCAGACTGACCTACAGTTTTGGCAATCACACAATAGCTTACCTTCTGCTGTCAAAAATCACAAGTGTTCCAGGTCAGTACTTCCAACGATGTTTCATCCATCATGCTAAACATTTCTGCCTGTACAAGTTATACCGCGTCAAACCCCACAGTTGTGCGTTCAGTAAA
Organism: Anodontia alba; assembly: GCA_964016985.1. Lineage (NCBI taxonomy): Eukaryota > Metazoa > Mollusca > Bivalvia > Lucinida > Lucinidae > Anodontia > Anodontia alba. Next base: position 117,495,595 of record OZ024823.1, read on the forward strand.
TATAGTCATTCAAGTCACGTGTACGAATCCTAATACTGTACGAACATCGCTGGTGACGCAGCCATTTTCAACGTATCCACGATTTTCCAAATTCTGTTCATTTTATGCAGCTGTCTGATGATAAAGTACATAAGAAAAACAAAACTACATTTCTGTTAGGTATCAAACCGTAAGCTGGTAAGTAAACAGTCGTTTGAATGCACGTTTTCGTTCTTCACGCCATATGTCAACAGATATTAAAAAATAATACAGGTGTCGAAGCAAGACAAATACCTCCATAATTTATCTGGGTATTCTAAATTCAAACGCAGCACGGAGAAATGTACTTTATATAGACAACAGTAAAATAGGAAGCCAATATTGGCTGATTGGGGCAGACAAATTCTGAAAAATCTCACACCTTTTGCCCCACTTGATATCCGCTTCCGTTGCGCATGCGTTCTGAAACATCTCATGGTCTTAAACATCTCACGCGACAGGGGCATAATCAAGTAATCTGATTTAGAAGTGGGTGTGGCATCTTAATTTATTCAGCATGATAAGGGTTAAGTCTTTTCAAGACAACTAAGTATGATTGCTTTGTACAATGAACTGCCGTACAGTCATGAGCAGAATTCTGCCTCCAGCAGGATTCGAACCCAGGACCATCCCACCTCTTGATCCAAAGTTGTGAGCGCTGACAATTCAGCCACTAGGTCATTTCTTCTCTGAGACAATGCTAATACAGAGATTCCAGAGTATAGTTTTGAAAAGAAATAAAAGAAATAAAAAATATCAAGAATTTGTATCTTCACAAAAAGAACTGCTGTAATCTTTCTTACCATGGCAACACTCATAAATACTGTATATGGTCCTGGATCAAAAGCATCACCACTATCAAGACTTGTCCATTTTGCCGTCTCACCATATGAACACCTATAAAATATTTCCATGGGTCAGCTCTTGCCTCAAGGCTTAAAATGCTGGTTAAAACTTTCAGCAGGCAACATTTTGAATTAGATTTCTTATTTTTCTCAGAAAGTTGGGTTTGACATTTCATGCAATTTTCTCCTTAGGAGACAACATAAAATGTCAAAGCCTATTTTCTGGGAAAATAAACAAGAGGCCCATGGGACACAACGCTCACCTGAGTTAACTGCTGTAAGTTAATCAGGTCATTTACTCATCATTCCTTATTAGCCTGTAAAGTTTCAAGGCAATGGCTTAAACAGTTTTTGAGATATCTTGCTTACAAGGTTTTTCAAAAGCCATTCAGTAAAACCAGTTTAAACTCCAGGGGTTTGATTGGCAGGATTTATGTAGGGGACCATTAAACATTGCTACATATAAGTATATAAGCTGTAAGCCTCAAGGTTTCAGAGACGCCAATTTGGAACCCAGGGGCTTCATTGGCAGGATTTATGTAGGGGACCACTAAACATTGCTACATACTAAATATTTGAACTGTGGGCCTCATATTTTCAGAGAAAAAGATTCTTCTAATCTTTTTTTTTTTTTTCCACTGTTAGTTCATGGGAGCTAATGACCCCCCGAAGAGTGGCCAACTGGGCCTCCAGGGGCATGGCTGGAAGAATTAATGTAGAAGACCACCAAACATTGCTACATACTAAATCTGTTAGCTCTGGGCCTCATGGTTTCAGAGAAGACTTTTAAAGTTTCTTTATATACATGGTTCTGTATAAACATAAGACCCCTGTGGTGTGGCCTACAGGGGCTTGTTTGGCAGGATTTCAGTAGGGGATTAACACATTGCCACAAACTAAATATATAAGCTGTGGGCCTCAATGCTTCAGAGAAGACTTTTTTGGTTTTTCCCATTTTAAGTCTATGGGAGCTAATGACCCCCAGGGCACGACCACTTTGGCCCCCAGGAGCATGGTTGGCAGATTTATATAGGAGACCCAGACATTGCTACCTACATCTATTAGCTCTGGGCCTCATGGTTTCAAAGAAGAAGATTTTTGAATGTTCTTTAGCTATATAGCGCCATATAAACATATGCCCCCCCCCCCCCACCCCTGGGGTGTGGCCAGTTTGGAGCCCAATGGCTTGATTAGCAGGATTTATGTAGAAGACTACTAAACATTGTTATACACTAAATATATAAGCTGTGGGGCTCAAGATTTCAGAGAAGAAGATTTTAAAAAAATTTTCCGTTATAAGTCTATGGGAGCTAATGACCCCTTGGGTGTGGCCAGTATAGACCCCAGGGTCTTGATTGGCTGGATATATGTAGGGGACCACTAAACATTGCTACACACTAAATATAATAAGCTGTGGGCCTCATGGTGTCAGAGAAGAAGATTTTTTAGGATTTTCCCATTATAAGTCTATGGGAGCTAATGACATCCGAGGCGTGGCCGATTTGGACCCAAGGAATTTGATTGGCAGGATTTATGTATGAGACCATTAAACACTGCTACATACTTAATCTGTTACCTCTCTGCCTCACGGTTTCAGAGAACAAAATTTTTGGAGGTTATTAGCTATATAGCTCTATATATACATATGACCCCTTGGGGTGTAGCCAGTTTGAAGCCCATGGGCTATATTGACAGGATTTATGTAGGGGACCACTACACATTGCTACAGTGTAGCTCCAATATATCGTGGTATTGCGGGTCCATAACCCCGAAACCGCGATGTGGTCGGAGCGCGATATAAGTCCCGACATGTACCATGCATGTATAACGGCGTGCATAACACTCGCTCGGTTTGTCGCTGTGGTAGTTTGCTGAGACATCACGGATAAATGGATTCAGTTATGTTGTCACCATATTTCCTAATTAAAATTGGATTAGAATTGCTCAATGGAATAATTTACAATGGTGTGCTATGTCTAACAAGTAATTCCAATCGAAACCAGCTGATAAACTACGTTTGAAAACAAGAAATCACCGGATTGACAATTTAGGATGCCATTTTGGATACTCTGGCGAAGGGAAGTTACTCCATTGTGCTAAGATAACTTGAGTTGCTTCCCTTCGCTTATATTGCGGGCGCAAAAAAAAAAAAAGAAAAAAAAGTTAATTATTGTTTTTTTTTTTGTTTTTTTTTGTTTTTTTTTTTGTTTTTTTTTTGACGCAGTTGTTTTCTTCTGAAATATTTATATCTACAGAAGTGTAAAATAAGCGGACTATGTTGGACAGAAACATCGTAAGGCTACTGTCTTGTAAAATTTGCTGGTGTTGAAAAGGAGGTGGACCGTTTTCCCCTGCTGAGCAAAATTAGTTTGTGGGCATCATTGACTCATTGAGCATTGAGTAGATCTATGTACTAAATGATGATAATGATTACGACAATTACGGCGATATAATTTATTGTTTGCCAATTATAATCAACGTGTGCGCTGATTGACACTAAGTGGATTGTTTATCATATAATACCTGACGCGCGACTTAGCGTCGGGATAGGCGCGAAAAATCAATTACCGGAAGCGGAACGCTTTTTTTTTTCTTTCTGAAGTTAAATAAAACAACAAACATTTTATGTTTTTAAATTTTTTTTATTTTTTTATTTTTTTTTTTTTTTTTTTTTGCTTTTGGAAAATTTGGGAGCCATGGCCTATTCGCGATATACTGGATTTCGCGAAATAACGGACCGCGATGTATTGGAGCTACACTGTACATACTCAATATAAAAGCTTTGGCCTCATGGTTTCAGAGAAGAAGATTTTTTTTTCACATTATAAGTCTAATGACTCCCAGGGAGTGGCCAGTTTGGACCCCAGGAGCTTGACTGGCAGAATTTATGTAGGGGACAACTACACACTGCTACATATTTAATATATAAGCTCTGGGCCTCATAAATTCAGAGAAAAAAATTTTTTTTAAGTTTTTCCCATTATAAGTCTATGGGAGCTAATGACCTCTAGGGTGTGGCCAATTTGGACCCCGGGGGAATGGTTGGCAAGATTTATATAGACCACTTAACATTGCTTCATACTTCATCTTGTTTGTTTGTTTGATTTGGGGTTAACGTCGCTTTCAACAATCTTTCAGTCATATCGCGACGGTGTCTGGCTGTGACAGGGAGCTCAATGCTCACTTTTAGAGTGCTGCCTCACTGAAATATCATTTCCCAGACACTTCGACATATTATTCCACCCAGTCACATTATACTGACACTGAGCTGACCAGTTCCGATTCCTAGCTTGACTTTCTTAATGCTGAGCGCCAAGCGAAAGAGCAGCTAGTACCATTTTTAAAGTCTTTGGTATGACCCGGCCGGGGATCGAACCCGCAACCTCCCGGTCACAAAGCTGATGCTCTACCACTGAGCCCCTGTGCTGTTCATACTTCATCTATTAGCTCTCGGCCTCATGGTTTCAGAGAAGAAGATTTTTGGAGGTTCTTTAGTTATTTAACTCTATATAAGCATATGACCCCTGTGGAGTGGCAAATTTGGACCCCAGGGGCTTGATTGGCAGGATTTATGTAGGGGACCACTAAACACTGCTGCATACTAAATATATAACATCTGGGCCTCATGGTTACAGAGAAGAAGATTTTTAAGTTTTATTCATTATAAGTCTATGGGAGATAATGACCCCCCCGGGGCATGGCCAGTTTGGGCCCCAGGGTCTTGATTGGCAGGATTTGTGTAGGGGACCACTAAATTTATATTACTACATACTAAATAAGCTCTAGATTTTGTTTGTGTTGAGGTTTTACGGCCCAGTCAACCCAATGGGGTCATGTCGAGCACGGTCAGTTTACCTAACCACACTTTACTGGGCAGGCTTAGTCCTCTAAGCGGTTAACCAGTATTGTGCACATTCTTTCGCCAGAACCTGACAACTGCCCTTCTTGAATCAGCGGAAGGGAAAGAATGACCGTAGGAAATATTTCATGATCAATCTCCACAAAAGAATGTTGCCGACCTTGGCAGGGGTTGAACCCGCGACCTCCTGCATCCAACTGAGCCACCGAGGCTGACAAATAAGCTCTAGACCTCATGGTTTCAGAGATGAAGATTTTTTTTAAGTTTTTCCAATTGTAAACCTATGGCAGTTCACAACCCCCTGGGGCATTCCAGTTTGGACACCAGGGCTTGATTGGCAGGATTTATGCAGGGGACCACTAAACATTGAGGCATACAACATATATAAGCCGTGGGCCTCATGGTTTCAGAGAAGAAGATTTTTTAAGGTTTTCCCATTAAAAGTCTATGGGAGCTATATCGTGGCATGGCGGCCATCTTGATTTACGGACCGTGACCATTTTTACAATTTTCAATCCCCCTTCAACATAAGGCTCTACATAAGTTTGAAAAAAATTTGGCCCAGGGATTTCAGAGGAGAAGTTGTTCAAAGGTGGTAATGGATGGACAGACAAACAGACTGACGATGGAAGGAGAGTGATTACAATAGCTCATTCTAAGCCTTTGGCTCAGGTGAGCTAAAAAAACAATATGTGGTCTGCTGAAAATTTTACCCTGCATGCTAAGCATTAATGGAAATGAAAATTAGCAGACAACTAGAGCAAGTGCCAAGAGGGTTACAAATACCACAGGCCGGCGCCATTTCTAAGTCCTTGACCTTGGGTCAGGAGCAGGGCTCGGGAAATATTGAAAAATGAATCAGTCCAGCCGATGACTTCATCACCTAACTAATTTCCATAGGAAAAAAAATTTGATACTTGTCACGAAAACTAATGACAATAAGTGAAGTCCTATGAATTAATCCCGATTTCTGTACAATGGTCGTACATTGTTGTGTTTGGTGGAGTTCTTGGTTTCAAACATTTAAAGACGTTTAGCTATGCATGTAAAAGCAAATACAAGACTAGAACGTGTTCGTAGGCAAAGCGGACATGATAGAAGACATCATACTTGATTGACATGTGGACAGCAGAGACAACCTGATATGGCTGAGAGTATAATTACCGGGACCATATACAAGACAAGACAAGACTCCGGGAAGAACTGTTGTTTGCACTACCCATCATGTAAAATGGGAAAGAAAAAAAAATAATAAGAATACGAAATGTACCATGTTATTGTACTTCTTTGGAAATGAAAAGTTTACAGAAATTTTCTAAGGGGCATAACTCTGCAAACATTTGGTGGACTGTAACCTTGAAATAATATGCGCTGCGCCACATCATGGTCTAACTATATACCAAGTTTCAGCTTGATCGGAACCGAAAACTTAAGTAGTAATCAGTTGAAAGCTACCACAAAACTTAAATGCAAACAGCAGAGTCAATGAGAATTTTATGTATGGCATAGGAACTGGATTTTAATTTTATACAAACCCAGCAGATACTGACTGAAAATTCACGAGAGAAAAAAACAAAAATGAAAACAGAGACTTTCATCAAAATCTTAGCCATTTCCATGTGACAGCCACGTGGATGTCCATATGATAAGGGTTAGATTGTGCACGCACGATCCAGAACTGAATTCGAGGGTTGAGCGCAAAACTAGTGTAAGTCAGACGGTTGTTTTTCCCCAAACCTAATCTCCTCACCATGAAGGCATTATGAAGATTACAACATTTCTTTCTGTAAACAATGAAAATTTAGGTGCCATTGCTCGTATGAGCAATGGCACCTAAATTTGCATTGTTTACAAAGGGGTCCAAGTTGCCCCTAAACAAGGGTTTCAAAAATATGTTTGAGTTACAATAGTCTTGCGCTCAACCCTCGTGATGTCAGTTTGTGGCAGACATGATAAATATTCCAGCTGAAAAATGAAGGCCAGGATAAAATCTATGGTTCCACGCTGTACAATCTGACTATTTGGTGTATTTGTCCTTGTATATCACAACTTCGTATGTCCTATTGCTATACCACTGTTCCAAAGTTGATTTGATCATTTCTGCAAAGCGTGACGCACATCATAATAGGAAAGCTCTATATGCGAAATTATAAATTAGCATGTGCATCCACACAATCTGATCTGGGTCATTCCTGCTCATCAGTACACTGTTTCCTTTCGATAAGATCTGCCACTAATATTTAAATTTGCTTGCCAAAGGTTTCAATAACTACACTGAAAACGTTTTTGTTGTGGGGATTAACGCCTCCAGCAAATTATTTCCTGTCTGTACACCTGATTGTCATGATATGCTCAGTGCATCCTATTTGAATAGGTAATGGTCCCTTAAGAATGGTCCCAACAGAGATGACAGACCCCAACAAGCCAAAATGACCCTAATCATTTGTTCCAAATGTAATCAGTCTGTGCATTAGATGGAGACTGGGACTCATGTATTACAGTGTTTTATACCAATGACCTAATCAGTGAATTTAGGAGACACCATTCTGCACCAGACTGCCTTTTGCGCTCCGATCTCGAATTTGAATTGTACGTATGCCGTGCAAAGGGATATAGTTGCCTGAATAGGGACCTAACGAAAGGATTAGATATGAATGAGAAAAAGATGTATGGATGAGCTGGAGATACTGCCTTTCTGGGGAAAACCCGGATCCAGAAAGGCTTTTATGTAACCGGGATTTATCAAAAATAAAATTTACAGATTTCAAAAAAAAAAAAAAAAAAAAGGATTAGTACTGATGACAGGTAATTCTTGCAATAAGTTTCATTTTGGTTTAAAAAATAATCTGTTCTGTCATCAAATTCTAAATGAGAGTACATCTTTTTAAAGAAAGAAACATTGCTAACAATGATAACAGGATTTCACAGGTTTGGCATATATAGTTCAGTTGGTGCAGAGCTAAAATCTTTGATCTTGATCAGGCTGCATATAGCACAAGCTGTTGTCTGCACTGTTCATTTATGTATGAGTCTTTTCCAATAGAACCAATGTTACATCATTTCAGACCAGCAAAGACAAGATCAACATGCCCATCCATGCAGTCTTTGTATCGGGACAGTCTGATCTGGGTCGACACATATCGCCAACAGAATGCATTATGACAGCAAGCAGTGTGAATATTGGGCTTCAAAATGGCGGAAATTCTAATCAGTCTGCCCCTTTAAAATTTAAAGCTCTGTACACTTCACCCGTGAGGAAAGGGACGTTTGTGTTTCTCTAGTGGCTCAAACAAAAACAAATGTGCGGTACCTTCTTTTGAAGTATTTTTGGTCAGCTTGTGTATCTCAGTGCGGTATAGTGAAGAGGATTGTTACGTAAGAAGACAGTGGACTAAGCTTCTTTTAAGAAAGTGGCACATTCCTGGAGTGCCAAATAAACCTATCTGGCAATTAATTAGGGTACGGGATAATTAAATTGTTTTGTTATGAGGTAACATTTATTTGACATAGAATTAATTGGATGGAATTGAAAACAAACATCAGTGTGGTATTTATTTATTAGTTCTTACAGTTTTGCAATCAGTAGCAAATAAGAAAACCCTTTCATCGTATATGTCCTTTTTTGTGGTTTCGGTTTAAAAGCATCCGACAGCTAGGTCAATTTTGGCTGTCAGTGAACCTGTCCTAAAATTTCAAACAGTAAAATTTTTAGAAAATCATAATTCCTAAAATTTCGAACAGCAAGAACTAAAATTATTTAAAATTTTGTTCAAAATTTTAGGAATTTACCATATACGAAACAAGTATCCAAAATTTTGTTTGCTCTTCCACTTATATGAAAGGAATATTAAACCTTACTTGACATCTCTCTCATTATATGAAGCAAGGATCAAACCTCACCAGACAGTTCTTCCTCTATATGAAACAGATGTCAAATCTTAATGCATATATCTTCCATTATATCAAACACAGATCCAAACCCTACCTGACATATCTTAAATTTCTCTGAAACAAGTAGCCAACTAAACTTAACTGTTGTTTTGCTGGACCTGGATATATCCTGCCTTTGCAAACAGTGAAGATCCAGATCAGTTGGCTTCTTCAAGAAGCCAACTGATCTGGATCTGCACTGTTTACCATTAAGTATGTTAATTTATAGCAACAATCCAGATCAAGCAATCTGATTGGCTGAAAATTAGAAGTAGGTGTGGCATCTTAAATTATTCAGCATGACAAGGGTTGACATTTCTTCTATTGATATGAATCAATATCTGTTAACCCTTGTCTTGCTGAATAAAATAAGATGCCACACCCATTTCTAGTTTTCAGCCAATCAAGTTACTTGATCCAGATTGTTGATATAAATTCACATTCTTCAATGGCAAACAGTGTAGATCTAGATCAGTTGGCTTCTTCTGAAGCCAACTGATCTGGATCTACACTGTTTGCAAAGAGAGGATATATCCGGGTTCAGCAGGACTAGGGTTAATTATTTGACATATTTTCCATTTATGAAACAAGTATCAAACCTTACTTTATGTTATCTCTTCCATTTATGTATCCATCGCAGAACTGTTTGTAGCCAACTGATATCATACAGGCCACAATCAGTGTGATAAAACTCAGGACCACATTCACCAGCAGAAATGGCATCACCCACATCTGAGTCCTGGAAATGAATTAATAGCAAATGATAAGAGTGTCCCAATATCTATCCTTAGCCAAGCAAATTTGCAGCAGATCACTCTCAAGTTTCTTTTTTATGTTTCAGAGAAAACAAGAAAAGTCAAGAATCAGTGCTTGATTAGAGACCAACCCTGCAAAGTAATGACTGACTTCTGGGTATTGAAAAGCAATGTATAAAAATGTATATTTGCTTCAGGTCGCAGGTGATTGGGTATAACTGAGTTCTGCACAATGTGAAAATGCTCCCATGGTGGTTATCAGAAGCGATACATGGACACCCTCAAAGTCTCCTTTTATTTAAGACCTCAACATACTAACAGAGTAGTGGGAACAGATTGCACAGGAATGACCAAAGCAGCAAGGCCTCATAAGAAGGGCTGTTTGTGAATACGAAGCAAAAGAATCAGGGAAGCTGAGCAAAATGTGTGCAGCAGAAAGCCAGAGCTAAGGCATCACCAACAGAGCTTTCTTCCTCAGATGTCTCTTGTTCTATCTGCAACAGGCAGTTTAGAGCTAAGATTGGTCTCATCAGCCATCTTAGAACACACAAACAATAACACTTCATGCATTTGATTAGGATTGGTCATGACAGTAATGACAAACTATATATATATCATAACAACAATCCAATATATATTTTCAATGTGTATACAGTTGTCAAGAATTACCAACAAAAAGGGCTAAGTCAAAGAAGCTGTCATTTTGTCAAAAACATTTTTTAAGCGTTAGATTCCTTTGTGCACATGTCAATATGTTTGTAATAATACTACAAAGTATAAGAATGTGTCAATGAATACTTTGAGATAAAATGATTTCACCATGCATGCACTAATTCAGACCCTACAAAACCCCATTGTCAAGAATTACCAATAAAAGCGCTACAAGCACTGCACCATGCCTTGCCACTGCACTTACATCAAACAAGTGCCATATCTCTGTCAAAAATGAAATCAAAGGGAAAGTGCATTAGTCTTTCCCTAAATAAAGTTGACATGAATATATGACTGAGATGACTATTTTCAATGTTTGTTTGTTTGTGTTGAGGTTTTACGGCCCAGTCAAACCAATGGGGTCATGTTGAGCACGGTCAGTTTACCTAACTACGTGTTTACTGGGCAGGCTTAGTCCTCTAAGAGGTTAACCAGTATTGTGCACATTCTTTCGCCAGAAACTGACAACTGCCCTTCTTGAATCAGCAGAAGGGAGAGAAAGACCATAGAAAACATTTCGTGATCAATCTCCACAAAAGAATGTTGCCAACCTCGGCGGGGGTCAAACCTGTGACCTCCTGGTCTCCAGTCGGACGTGTATCCAACTGAGCCAAGGAGGTCGGTATTTTCAATGTTCAAAAGGCCATAACTTAAAAAGTAAGTAAACCAGAATTACAGTTCTCATTTTCTGCAGATCCTCCCATGGTACTTCACATTTGTGTTAAGTTTACAAGTATACCACTTTCAACAAGTAATTAAGCCAGACTTATGGTTCTCATGTTCTACATATTATCTTATGTTGCTTTACATTTTTGCAAGGCTTCAAGGAAATCTCTGTCACCATTTTTAAGTTACAGAAAGGACAAAAGTATATGACTGGGATCACTATTTACAATGTCCAAAGGGCAGTAACTCCAAAAGCAGGTAAATCAGAGGTATGGTTCTAGTGTTCTGCACATCGTATTTCATATCATGGTGATATACATTTGTGTAAAGTTTCAAGAAAATATCTCTTAACAGTTTTCAAGTTACAGAGCAAACACTTATATTACAGGTTTCACTATGTCAAATTGTCAAAGGGCCATAACTGCAAAAGAAGGTTAAGCAGAAGTACAATTTGTTTGTTCTGCATCTGGTCTAATGATGCTTTGCATTTGTGTGAAGTTTATCAAAATATCTGAAATGGTTTCCAACTTACAGAGATGACACAAGTACATGTACATAGTAGAGATGGCTATTTACAATATTTACTATGTTCAAAGGGTGGTAACTCCAAAAGTAGGTTTACCTTGTGTTTGCACATCCTCTCATGGTTTACATTTGTGAGAAATTTCATGAAAACATCTCAAACAGTTTTCAACTTACAGACTTACAGAGTGGACATGAGTACATGTTAGAAATGACTCTGTTCAATGTTCAAAGGGCAATAACTCCAGAAGTAGGCAAACTAGAGTTATGGTTCATGTGTTCTGCACATCGTCTCATGGTGTTTTACATTTGTGTGAAGTTTCATGAAATTATCAAAAACTGTATCAGAGTTATGGAGCGGACACGAGTACATGGTAGAAATTGCTATGTTCAATGTTCAAAGGGCAATAACTCCAAAAGTAGGCAAATTAGAGTTACAGTTCATGTGTTCTGCACATTGTCTCATGGTGCTTGACATTGCTGTGAAGTTTCAAGAAACTATCTCAAAGGGTATCAGAGTTAGGAGCAGACACAAAATTATAAATCACTGACAGACTGAGGGATGGACAAACACTTAAAATTTCGGACTGTATAACATAATACCTCGCCACTTGTTTTGGCAGGGCATAAAAATGGCTAAGCTAAAAAGTTTCCGAATGAAAATGGTTTTTTTTCAATATCATACTTCTTTATGCACATGTTCAATATGTCTGTAATGAGGTTGCAAAATATCAGACTGTTTCAACAAACACTTTGAGATGTGCTGATTTTACTGTGCTTTAACTATCTAGATTCATACAAAAGCAACTTTTCAAGAAAAAGACAACGAATTTGCACAAAAAATATCTCTAGGCCCTTATTTTTCTCCAACAATATCTCATCAACATCAAAATTTAAGCAAAATAGGAAAAGATTCCTAAAATTTTTATGCAAGACATGTAGCAGAAACCAATATAGCAATTGGACTGTGTAACATAATACCTCGTTATACGAGGTATTATGTTATACAGTTATACAGACCAAAAAGCAATGTGCCCCTCCAACTTCTTCATAGTTGGCAGCACGATAATTACCATGATACGCTTCTTTACTACAGATATGATTACTTACCCTATTGATGGCTCCTTTCTTGACCGACACATAGCATATATGTTGTAGAGACCATTCATCAAGCCGTAAAATATTATTCCAAATACACAGAAGTAGATGGGGAAATTACAGTTGGATGCACTGCTTCCATGCAGTAGAAATTTAACTGACTCTTCCCAGTCTATCTTACCATACAGAATGCATATACCTTGAAAATTGCTCTGAAAATAAAACAACATAATAGTCATTCTAATGCACTTGCATATGTAACGCGACATCTGATTGGATAACGTCAAAAATTTGCCACGGTATATTCTGCTATATACTGTCGCAAATCCGACGTCATCACGTAACATCGCTTCTCATTGGCTGGCATTTGGTTTTACGCAGCTCACAGCACTTGTCGTTTTGTGCAAATAGGATATTTTTCAATAGAAAAAAAAATGAATAAATGCATTAGAATGAGGATAACTGCATCAAATTTGTCATTTAGGGAGGTAAATCGGCGGTTTTACGGTCGCAAATTATGTTTTACGGCTCTGCTGACGCGTCGCGGTAAAACGAAATTTCCGACCGTAAAACCGCCGATTTACCTCCCCAAATGCCAAATTTGAAAGCAGTTATCCTCTAATCCACAGTTCTAGACTCAGATTTGTGCTTAGTGATGTTTGTGTTTTTGGGTTGATTGTTTACAAACAAGCCATAGTATACAAGCACCAAAATTTCCTTAACCCTTAAAACACCAAGAAAACCTGCAGCAGATAATGTTGTCTGTTTATGTCATCTGCTGAATATTCTTGCAAACTTTTCAAACCTATTTTTGCATACTGCACCGCCAAAAAGTGTGGACCCAGATCAGACTGCTCCTAGACGAGCAGTCTGATCTGAGTCCATACTGTTTGCAAAAATGACTTTTAAAATCTCAAGCAGATGACAAAGCAGACGACAATTGTTGTGATTGGCAGTTTAAAGACAGTGCTGGACTATAAAACGGGGATTAATTTCCACAGTGTCATTCTGTCTCTTGATCTCAGGGGGGTAACATCTCCAGTCAGCCAATGGAATTACATGTATCAGCTTTGTAATGACAAATCAGAATGTTCAAATGAAGGGAAAGAACTCTAGAAAAGAGAATGTAAACGGGCAACAGATATATAACTAGGGCAGATTCCTGCTATGAATAAATTGTTAAGCGTAACTAATTATTCAGGCAAGGAATAACTCTACCTTTACTAGTTTAAAAGTATTTCCTGAGACCCGCGATTTCGTGCTCGTATCGAAATTTAGGAAGAAACATATATATACTCTCGAGATATATGCGAAAATCATAGAGAGTGATAATTCACATTTGTGATACCAATGATCCCTGATGCAACGGTAAACGTGAATTAATTTGAAATAATATAGGAAATATTAATAGTTGAAGGCATATAGGTTGATGATATAATCCGTTCCATCTTTAACCAAATATGCAAGAACAACCACTCATTATTTCTGTATTCGAACATAGAAAATTGAGTTTTAGTTATATAATTTGTATGGTGGAAATAAACAGAAATGAAAGCTGAATGGATGTGTCTCCTTGAACCAAATCGTAGGATAGTATCCATTCTAAAAACTAAAGCTTGTCTTTAGCTTAGCTTAACAAGCAAAGTGTTGAAATTACTACCGAGTATTCATATAGTTGTTTAAATTGTTTAGGGAAGATTTCTGACCTGCAACATAACGTGAAAGGTCAATAGCGTTAGTAAGATTTAGACCTGGGACGTAGCGAGAAAGGTAAATCTAAAATAAAAAGCAGTTTAGCACATAAATAAAGAAGATAGGTATATAAATGTCGAATGTTATATATTATCTCCAAATATTGATAAATAATCTTAATGGCTTAAAGCGTAAATGCTAAGCGAAATTTCATTTACCAAATGAATAATCGGACAACTTTCAGTATGTATGAAATCGTATCAAGAAATAGTAAGATCTGACGGGAAACGTAGGTGTGGAACTTACTACGTTGTAAATATTGTATAAACGAACTCTATATTATGAATTGAGACACTGCATTTCATGACCTATCGAAACATCTTGAAATGACTATCTTATCTAGAATATAAATATCCAACTTCGGAATGTAGATTTATATATATATATATAGAACCTTTATCTTGAAGCGAACGAGATATCAAGATAGCATTCTTTCCATACTTGCCCACTGAACCTAAATTCTTATAGTGGAAAGAACTGTTGTTCCCTTAATGAATCTAACCATAAAGAGGGGCAAGTATATATTGTATAGTCCTGATATGTATAGATAAAGAAATGTTAGTTATTTCATCACAGGTTCGTAAATAAATGTTTTCCCATTGTCTTAACCTTCAATGTACAGAGTAGGACAAAGGGATGATTACTTTGAATATAATTGTATCTGCTATTTGAGGTAAAGTAATCGTTATGTTAATTACCCTTTAAGCATTTTATATATGAGATCTATGCCTTCGAAATATTTAGATCTAATCAATAATTGACTATGACGGTTTCTGAGCGGATCCATAGCCAATTAAATAATTAAGTAGGCAAACTGTATATAATATGCAATTAAGGCAATAATAATCAGTACTGGATAAATTAATGCCTTTACTTAATATCTACCCATTTGCCTATTCTTAGGGTCTGAGCGAACTTTGATTGCTATGGACCCTTGCAAAATAATAGAGGTATTAGAGCTATTCGGAGCAAACTATTCTTCAATGTAATAGATAATGCAGACCTATACTATACGTAGATTAGGTCTAGCTGTAACAACCTATAATTTCCGATCGTAACCATAGCAAAATTATAATTAATCTCAGAGGAAGAATCTTTAGCAAAATAAATTCTATCACTGAGACATAATTTAACTGGAACATTACTATGGTAGACTTGGATGATCCAGGAATAAAGGGTAAGGCAAGGAGTGAGCGTAACGAACTATATATGCCTTAATATATAATTTTTCTTATATCAATTTACTTATTCCTGAGTTCAGACAGGGCACGACTGACCTAGACTCTTTTCATAATAGGAAGTATAATATGGAATAACCGCATAACTGACCAGAAATTATCCAAAGGTGTACCTCAAGTAGACTACTACACCAATCAATGTAATCTAGAGAGGTTGTAGAATAATAAACCCTTAATTATTTCAACTATGTACAAAGGAAATTTATTGGAGTATCAACGTAATCTAATAAATTATCCTAATTATTAAGGATCAGTTATCTACTTTGTCTAGATTTCTGCTACTTTATGAGAGTAATATTAAGAGAAAGCAGCGAGGATCGACTACTGCTTTCTATGACTAACTTATTCCCTAGACTGCATGCTGATATGTATCGTGCACATGTAGAAACTAAGGAGGAAAAGAAGAAATAACTAAATTCCGTGATATTTTCTTCTTCGAAACAGCGATAAATTTATGGAATTCACCTTTGCCTAGGAGTCGAAAAAAAAGGTGAAGACCTTAAAGAAGTTAATCTCTTTCCAGGGAATAAAGAGAGAAACATAAATTATTTTAGATATTGATAGAACTAAGTTTGTCAATGAATTCTGAATTTGGTCAAAACCGATAATTCTAATTCATTTACCAAACATATATATAAATATAATTCTAGAATTCTAAGTGTAATTCGGAAATGACTGGACAGAATTCTACGATATAAGTGGCTACCAGGTATTCGAACCCATTGCTGTCATTCTATAACCTGTATTTGAACTGTCTGTGATGCTTTATAAGCAGTAAAAGGTTGTTCGGGGACTAGTGACTATTCGTCAGTCACTAGTAATTCGACATAATGACCGGTCACTAGTCTACGTTGCTACTGCCCAGTGAGAAAAACGTTAGAAATCTGACATGAGTGCTTACAAGGTATTCGAACGCATTGCTCTTATTCTATAACCTTTACCCAAAGATTTAACTTGTCTTTGAAGCTCTATTAGCAAAATAAGTTGTCACTAGTTACCCACCATAATGAGCGGACACTAGTATTCGTGACTCTTGCCTGCTGAAAGTCACTAGTAATGCGATAATGATGACTGCGCACTAGTACTCGTAACTTTTTGCCCAGTGAAAAATATTAATAATTGGACAAATGACCGGACACTAGTATTCGCAAGTTTTGCCCGGTGAAAAGTATTAGTAATTGGACAAAATGACAAAATGACCGGACACCAGTATTCGCAACTTTTGCCCGGTGAAAAGTATTAGTAATTGGACAAAATGACCAGACACTAGTATTCGTAACTCTGCCCAGTGAGAGTCACTAGTAATGAATAAAATGACCAAGCACAAGCACTCGAAACTTTTTTCCCGGTGAAAAATATCATTAACTGGACAAAATGACCGGACACTAGTATTCGTAACTTTTGCGTGAAAAAACACTAATAATGTGATAGAATGGCCGGACATTAGCATTTGCAGCTATTTGCCCGCTGAAATTTACTAGTAATTGGACATAATGACCGGAAACTAGTACTCGTGACTGTCTGCCCGGTGAAATATGTCAGAAAGCTAAGTTTTTCCGGAATTATTGAATAATGAATAATTGACTGGATACTGGTTGACTGGTGCCTGGTTGACCCGTGACTGGTGACCGGTTGACTGGTGCCTGGTTGACCAGTGCCTGGTTGACTGGTGCCTGGTTGACTGGTGACTGGTGAAGCTGATTCATTGGTGCCTGGTTGACTGGTGACTGGTTGACCAGTGACTGGATGAGCGGTGACTGGATGACTGGTGGCTGGTTGACAGGTGACTGGTGACTGGTGGACTTAGACTTTATCTGATACTAAGTACTCAAAGATGCCACCTTGATGGGTCTTACCCCAGCAGTATAGCCATATGGGGTGGGGCTCCCATCAGTAAATAATTGTCGTATAACCCATCAAGGGTTGACAAGCTTCTCCACCATGGAAATCTTCGGCCAACTCTGCAAGATATCCAATAAAAGTCCGGGTATAGTATACCATATCCCTGAAGAACCTGGAACGAAAAGAACGTTAATATTCTGGATATACAAACATGACTTCCAAACTGACCGTACACGAGCGTTGTGCCGAATAGCAAGAGTCGAGAAAACCCATGTCAAGAAAAGCCAGTCAATAATTACATGAAATCGAAAATTTCAAATAATAATATAGATAGTGAAAGGAGTGATAAGGAAACAAAAGAAACAGAGGGATACAGAAATTTAACCGTGAGGAAAAGAAATAATCTGAATTTCTTTCACAGGTAAAAAGTCCTTGTTGATTTTCTTTGTCCACAGAAAAGAAACTGACACGTGACCAACTAAGCAGGAGGAGTTACGTCACACAGGTAACTGCCTAAGGGACCTTCTGGTTTAAGACTTTAATTCACGACTGAAAGGTCGTTTTTTCTCTGGAAGGTGTGAAAATAGAAGAGAATAGCACATTATCTATAGGTTAATGTATTGTGCAGTTAAATGTGAAGATACAAGTATTGACAAATTTGGTCTTTCATTTAATGACAATAACACAAGAGGGTACATATTCAGGATTCTAAAGCCTTGCGGTATTAAGACTTCGAGACAGCAGACATTCCCAATTTGTTGTATCAATGACTGGAACACGCTTCCAGATGAAATAGTAGAGTGTGAAATGGTCTAAAGCTTCAAGGCAAAACTGGACAAACACTGGAATGGGAAGAGGTTTAAGTTTGATCAGGTATATTAGGGGACCCGAAACCTTAAACAATTAAAGAACCTTTAAGAAGAAGTCAACAAGCCCAAGTGAGCTTACCCACTTCTATCTGAAGGTATGCAACTTGTGAAGGACCACTTTACTCATTCACAGTGCCTGTTGCTGAGACAATAAAAGACCAACACGTGTAAAATGCAAGGATAATCAGAAAATGAGAAAAAGGCTGAATTCAGGATCATTTCTCTTTTTACTGACGTCAACAGACATGGCTCTGCCAATACATGTATAACAGATCTCAAAATGAGAAACTCTGTTTTCTCTTGTCGCATGCATTTGGGGGTTGTAGAAATACCAGAACACACCAAAACACACTGGTAATTACCGGAACACACTTTAATTTTTTTTATTTTATATTATTAAAGATCGTTTTTTATAACTTAAGTGCTGTCTGTTTGTGTGTCGGATGTTGTTAATAATAAACTTGATCTTAGCATACAATAAATTAACCTCATTCCAGTAATTTATAAAAATGTGTTCCGGTCCCTTTATGATAATGTACTTATAATGTCTTATGTCAAAACATTCCCTTATGAGGTTTAATGCAAGTTAACACCCATTATCATAAAATTAATCCCATCATAGTATTTATTACGATTAATAACTTTTTAATACCAAATTAATAACTTTTTTAATACCAAACTCATCATGACAAAAAATTATCAGATCACACTGTCATACAATAACATTAATTATATTATGCTTAACTGAGCTAAGGTTTATAAAGTATGTTCACATGTTACAAATGATCAAAATAAGACACAGACCACATATTCCCCCGAAAAACTATTTATTACGCAAAAGCAAAAAACGTTTTTGAGTGTGTTCCTGTAATTACCAGTGTGTTCCAGTGTTTTGGTGTAATCCGGTGTTTCTATGAACCATGCATTTGGTACTCCTTCCACTTTCATGGTACCCTAATTTCAATCCACTCAATGTGTATGATAAAACTTGGGAAAATGTTATTCGCAGTGGTCAGGTATGAAAGCCACGGCTGAGCTGCCGAGCCGAGCCTGCTATAGTGTTTTCTTGTATTTGTTCAAACTAGTTCAAGATACTGATTTCTTTGAATCTTATATTACCATATATGTAAAATTCTGTATTCTCAATTAAAATTTGTACAATCGTTTGCTTATTTATGATTTAAAATCCAATTTTTCATTCAACAGGGCTATGAAAGCCACTGCTGCGAATGGGATATATTTTGGCCATTTTGTGAATAATGACGATATTTTAAGATCAGAGCATTTGACAGCGGTTGCAAAAAGGTATTTAAAATTAGGCGAGGTCTGGTGACAACCGGTTGTCAGCAGACGTTTTAGTCTGGTGACAACCAGTTGTTAGCAGACCTAAAAGTCTGGTGACAACCGGCTATATTTTTTCCAATAAATAGTAGGAGTAATTTATCTGTTTTAAATATCTTACTCTTTGAATGTGTTTGAATTATTAAAAAGTAAGTCTTTCTACAGTTATTTAAATAAATACCCCTGGTTGTTGCTATTCAAGAATCCTAAAATGTTATATTCCTGAGATGAAATTGTGTCAAAGATATTTTATTGGACTTACATGTAAGTCAATTTTGGATGCATTTTGACCATTAGAGTTGGAGTGTTTCTTAAAATAAATATGATAGTTCTTAAAATGGTCCAAAAATGATAGAATTGTTTAAATAATATTTAGCATAGCAAATGAATATACATGTAAAAAGGAGAGAAAAAAACAACAACTTTGTGCCCTGTATTTTTCTTGTAGAATCTGCACTGTTTACTACAATTACCATAATAAATCTAGATGAATGAGTTTTAGTATAATCCTTTGAAAATACATGTACTTGCCAATTTTTCCACTGAAATTGAGTGTAAAAAAACAGATGGTTGTGTGCTTGAGTTTGCAGTGTTTGTCAGCCCAGTGTATATGAATAACGAAAATATGGTACTAGAACTGTCCTATGAGTACAATATTTTTACTGAAGTCTTTCATCATTATAGTCATCCAAACAAACAGGCTTATCAGTTTATAATTATTTGTTTGAAGTTAGGTAGAGCTATTGGTCATTTTTCTCATATCTACAGTAGTTTAAAATTTATCTTTTAAGGGCTTTCATGTGGCCCATATGGATAAATGTCTTTGTCTTAACACTTAGCACTCTGGGTAAAATTTTCAGCAGACGACATTTTGAAATATTTTTCTTATTTTTCCCAGAAAACAGGATTTGACATTGCATGCAAATTGTCTCCTCAGGAGACAATTTGCATGAAATGTCAGATCCTGTTTTCTGGGAAAAATAAGAAAAATATCATCAATTTGCCGTCTGCTGAAAATGCCCAGAGAGTGGTAAAGGTTAAGAATATCCTGATTTTTGCGCTTTGCTCCTATCCAATATTTTAGGCAAAACCTGCCCTTTATCTAAACGTAATATCTGGTAATAAATGGTGAACAAGAGGCTCACGGGTCGCTCACTTGAGTGACATTGCCACTGCACATATGCAGATGTTATGCAACATTTTTCCAATCCTGTCATCGCAACTAATGAAAAGATAATCATTTAAGCAGTTCTTAATTTTGAAGAAGAATATATATAAGGCATGCCAGTCAATGGAGCGTGATCATTTGAACAAATTCTAAATGGCGGCCAGCTTGGATTTACGATCGGCACGATTTTAGCTATTTTTGACCTACGAGTCACCCCAATGCTTCCTACCAAGTTTCGAGTCAAATGGCCTTTCGGTTCAGGAGAAGAAGCCAAAAATAGATTTTCAAGATGGCTGCCATGGGGGCCATCTTGGATATCCGACTGGCACAATTTTAGCTATTTTTGATCTACAAGTCACCCCAATGTCTCCTACCAAGTTTGGAGTCAATTGGCCTTTCAGTACAGGAGAAGAAGCTAAATATAGATTTTCAAGATGGCGGCCATGGTGGCCATCTGGGATTTCGGATCAGAACAATTTTAGCTATATTTGATCTACAAATCACCCTGATGCTTCCTATTAAGTTTCGAGTCAAGTGACTTTTGGGTTTAGGAGAAGAAGCGAAAAATACATTTTCAAGATAGCCGCCATGGCGGCCATCTTGGATTTACGATCGGCATGATTTTAGCTATTTTTGATCTACAAGTCACCCAGATGCTTCCTAGCAAGTTTGGAGTCAACTGGCCTTTCGGTTCAGGAGAAGAAGCGAAAAATAGATTTTCAAGATGGCTGCCATGGTGCACATCCTGGTTTTACGATTGGCACGATTTTAGTTATTTTTGATCTACAAGTCACCCAGATGCTTCCTAGCAAGTTTGGAGTCAACTGGCCTTTCGGTTCAGGAGAAGAAGCGAAAAATAGATTTTCAAGATGGCTGCCATGGAGGCCATCTTGGATTTCCCATAGGCACTATTTTAGCTATTTTTCATCTATAAGTCACCCCAATACTTCCTACCAAGTTTGGAGTCAACTGGCTTTTGGGTTTAGGAGTAGAAGCGAAAAACAGATTTTCAAGATAGCCGCCATGGCAGCCATCTTGGATTTCCGATCGGTACGATTTTAGCTATTTTTGATCTACAAGTCACCCTGGTGCTTCCTAGCAAGTTTGGAGTCAATTGGCCTTTCCGTTCAGGAGAAGAAGCGAAAAATATATTTTCAAGATGGCGGCCATGGTGGCCATCTTGGATTTCCGATCGGCACGATTTTAGCTACTTTTGATCTACAAGACACCCCGATGCTTCCTAGCAAGTTTGGAGTCAATTGGCCTTTCGGTTCAGGAGAAGAAGAGAAAAATAGATTTTCAAGATGGCCGTCATGGCGGCCATTTTGGATTTCCAATCAGCACGATTTTAGCTACTTTTGATCTACAAGACACCCCGATGCTTCCTAGCAAGTTTGGAGTCAATTGGCCTTTCGGTTCAGGAGAAGAAGAGAAAAATAGATTTTCAAGATGGCAGCCATGGCGGCCATCTTGGATTTCTGATTGGCACGACTTTAGCTATTATTGATCTACAAATCACCCCGATGCTTCCTAGCAAGTTTAGAGTCAAATGGCCTTTTAGTTCAGGAGAAGAAGCGAAAAATAGATTTTCAAGATGGCGGCCATGGCGGCCATCTTGGATTTCCGATAGGCACGATTTTAGCTACTTTTGATCTACAAGTCACCCTGATGCTTTCTACCAAGTATCGAGTCAATTGGCCCAGGGGTGTAGGAGGAGTAGGCTTTTAAAGCAATTGTTGACGCCGCACGACAGACGACGCACGACGGACGACAGACACTGACTGACCACAATAGCTCAGGTGAGCTAATAAAAGTACCGCAAGCATAATACCCTGCCACAGCAATTATTTATGTATTAAAGTTGTTGTTGCGAAAATGTCTGGAAAGAAAATGACGGAGGGACAGATAACAATCCTAAACCAGATCTTGATAATATCAATGGACAGATAACAATCCTAAACCAGATCTTGGTAATATCAATGCATATAACAAGTCTGGTTAAAAGGCCTTGTTATTTACTCAAGTTATCATCTGGAAACGAAAATATGGGCGTGTCTCAGGCAGATAACTCCGAACAAATCTGACGAAATTTGCCTATTATCAATTCCAAAACAGACCTCCTTAATGTCAATGCATATAGCAAGTTTGGTTAAAATCCCTTGTTATTTATTCACTGGACATTGCCAGAAAAAGGGCTGCAGACCATGACCTTGGGCTGCAGACCATGACCTTGGTTATGAGACGGGGTCATTATTTGGGGCTCATTTTGGAGGGAAAAATCCTCGACATAGCCGAATCATTACTGTATCACTATAGTCCTGAGGATTCCCTTTTCACATGTAAATTCTATTAATATCGAAGGTCTAACATCAGGATGCATCATGATACTATCACCTCCTCTAAATCTTACAAATCATCTCATTCATCCTTTTCTAGTTTCAATTTGTTTCCTGCACATGATCCTATTATTTTTACATAAAAGCCTTTAAGAGCAGATCATTTTAGACATCTTTAATCATTTTAGTTTATATTTTGCACGATGATAAGCAGTGATATGCACTTTTATTCATTCCAGTTCCATGACCTACATGTAGCTGTGAGTGTCACTGATTAAAAAAAAATTCTGCGAAGGTCAAGTGCAAGCTTGAGTCAGTAAAATACTTGGATTGTCCATGACCCATGGTCTTCCCTCTGAATTTAAATTTAGGGATCACACATCCACATTGAGTCTTATTCTATGGGACATTTAAAGCGATATGGGTCCAAATGTCATATTCTAAGGGAAAGAAAACCCTTCTAAGGACTTCACTGCATGAAAGAAATTACTGCAATATAGTGATACACGAACATCTGATGAGGCAAAAAAATAAAGCATTTATTTCTAAAAATGCACCAAGTCTTTTTGGAGCCTACTAAAACTTTTTTGGGGGCACTGGGGATTTTTATGTCTGTTTTTAGTTATTTTATTTTCATACTGTTTTATGCATTTTCTATACAAAAACAAATTTCTGAAGGAAAATGCCAACCCACCTACACTAACAATTTTGAAGACACTCTGGAAACAAGACATTTGTTTGTTTAAGCTTTTTGTATTATACACATATGCCTTATGGGTTAGGATTTGATTAAAGGTACTTTAGGCTATAAAATTCAAAATCAAGTTATTTGAAGGAGAGAACTGGCTTTCATGAACATTTCCTGAAAATTTAATGGGGTTATCTTTATTGATAAAGAAGACATGAGCATTTGAACTTTTGTTCAAAATCCATTTTTAAACATGACATCATGAACGTTGGTAATTATGTTCTCACATCAACAATGTCCTCTTGATACTTTCATATGATGGCAGGGTACCTCGTTTTGTGTCAAGAATGTGCCACTTTCATGGTACATTTGTATTGTATGTAAGGAATAGTTTGAATTCATTTCAAAAGCTGTAAAATTTCAAAGTTTTTCAAATGTCAATTACAAATGTAATTACTTCAATATCTGAAGGATCCATATATCAGATATATGCATCCTTGAGAAATGGTAATCCAATGACCTCATTTGTTGCTATAAAATATCCTTATCAAAGTTTGATATTGCCATTTTTTTCGCACCTTTTAAATATTGATTGACACTGAATGATTTCTACAGTCTGTTGGATGATGTATATAGCCAGGTATAGAGAAACCTAAAAAATATTCATAAATATTTACAAATCTAAGAATGGCAGAACAGAAATTTTTAATGTAGGTACATGTAAATGCAAAAATTTAAGGAAAAACCATAATGATTGCTGTCATGAAGTAAGATCACATTTTATCTTCTGTACATTTACATGTATATATGAATAAAATAAACACCAGTAGTAGCCATAAGACATATTAAAACTACCTTTAAAATGCTGGTTTAACAGTACCAGTATTTCTAAATGACCATAATTAACATTTTACATAGAAAACCAGTTCCTGAGCAATTTACTGGAAAAATATTTAGCTGGTTGTCACCAGACTTTTTGGTCTGCTGACAACCGGTTGTCAGCAGACACTTCCTTAAAATTATTTTATATCATTATAATATGCAAAAACTGTTTATATTGCCCATTATTCTTGTTTTTCATCCAAATAACGAGGATCGGCAGGATCTAATTACAGAACAGAGAAAACTAAATGAAAATAACCGAAACGGAAAGCAAAAGCATTGAAAGGGCCTAAACTTAACAATTACATCTAATACTAGTATGATGACCAGCATTAATGGGAAAAGCTATCAGATTATTTATTGATAGGGAATCTTAAATGACTGTATTTTTAGCTCACCTTTACCTGACAATGGTGTAAATAGTTCGTTAGTAAGCATTACTGGTAATGGGTGCTCGCTAGAACAAATCTTATGCTCGATAAAAATAATGATTTACTGTTTGATTCCGAGTTGTTTAAATTAAAATTATTATTTTCTTTTCTCTAAATTATCACTTACAGTATCATTGATTGTATAAGTATTGATACATTGCCTACTTTTCTAGCGCCGGACAAGGCAATTGCCAGGAAATCTTCCGTCATTTTAATGTTCGGTAACGACATAAAGGTATTAAAATAATCGGAACATAAATATTCCTTGAAGGTAAATGTATATAGAAATATAACAATTTTGTGTTATTATAAGTACCAAATGTGTTATTGATTTTACACCTGTCAACCTTGCAGACCATATATGTTTACATTGGCTCCAGGCATTGATTACTCTACTCAGGTTATTGTCAGAGTCTGAATGGTGAAATGCAAGATGACAACTGCTCACCAGGGCCTTGGATTGGTCCTTAGCCAACAAAAAAAAACAAAAAAAAAAAACTAAATGAGTATTCATCCCTCAGTGTTATAATCTACTATTTTACTAGGATTTTTTTTGGGACACCAAAATATGTAGATAGCTTAGAATTTTAATAGAAATACCTCTACTTTACCAGTCCTAGTTCAATGTCGGTGTTGAAAGAAAAAGGTTAAGCCAATCATAATTCCTCCCAAGAAATCATGCTAAACACACTGGCTGGTGTTGAACTTAACAACTTTAGCTGATCAACATTCCTTCAAATATACGAAATTCTGCCGAAACACCTACCAACCCAGTGAGCATTCTAAATAAATCTATAGCGGACCGGTATTGGCCTGTTACAGATTTATAAAGAATGCTAGCTGGGAAAACCCATCGACTGATGTTGAACTTAAGTTGATCACTATTCCGCACAATAACCAAATTCTGGTGACACATGTACCAAATAAAAAATAAATACAGCAGCCGGTGTTGAATTTAACAACTTTAGCCTATCAACATTTCTCCCAATATACCAAATGCAAATGACACACCTACCAACCACACCGGCTAGTGTTGCCACGCCCCCTGCTCCCCACACACACGATACCAAATTCAGGTGACACACCTACCAAATAAAAAAATAAATACAGCAGCCGGTGTTGAATTTAACAACTTTAGCTGATCAACATTTCTCCTAATATACCAAACACAGATGACACACGTACCAAACACACCAGCTAGTGTTGAACTTTACAGCTCTAGTCGAATGACATCCCCACAACATACTTAAATCAGATAGCAACAAAACACACTGACCAATATTGACTTTAACAAATTTAGCTGATCAACATTTCTCCCAAGATACAAGCTCATCCAACATAACTATAACGCTGACCAGTATTGATCTTAAAGACTTTAAGTCGTAAGTTACCAAACTCAACTGACGAACATACAAAACTTAACACACCAACCAGTTGTCAACTTAACAACTTTAGTTGATCAACATTTCTCCCAAGATACCAAACTTCGCTGACCGACACTTACCAAAATAAACAAATCTTCTGATGTTGAGCTTAATAATTATAGCCAGTGGGGAGTTTGTTTGTGTTTGTGTTGAGGTTTTACGGCCCAGTCAACCCAATGGGGTCATGTCGAGCACGGTCAGTTTACCTAACCACACGTTTACTGGGCAGGCTTAGGCCTCTATGCGGTTAACCAGTATTGTGCACATTCTTTCGCCAGAAACTGACAACTGCCCTTCTTGAATCAGCGGAAGGGAGAGAATGACCGTAGAAAATATTTCATGATCAATCTCCACGAAAGAATGTTGCCGACCTCGGCGGGGGTTGAACCCGCGACCTCCTGGTCTCCAGTCGGACGGCGCATCCAACTGAGCCACAGAGGCCGGCTATAGCCAGTGGGGAGACCCTTGTCTCCTTCCTCCCACCTTTTTTGTCTTTATTCCATATTTCTTCCTCCTTTCTCCAAATTCTCTTCTCCTTTCCCCTATCCAACCGCCTATCTCCCATTCCCTCTCCTTTCTCTTATTTTTTTCTTACTTCCACCCACTTTCTACCTGCTCCCTCAACCCAGTGCAGTCCAACTTCTTTAGTCTAAGTCAGTAAATATTGACTACCAATTTAAAGATCAAATCTATGGTAATATAATTATGAACTGGATATATTTAATAAAAAAAATAATGATATGTCAGAAAAAATAGATCCGTGCAAACAAAATTAAAAAAAAAAAAAAACAACAAGAAAAAAAACTAAAAATCAAGTCCACATATTAATGCTATTAAATAGGAAGCTGACTGAATCTGAATATGCATGAATAAAACATTACTTTGCCTCCAAAATGGTGAAAATTTAGTAAAAACAATTATTAAACTATGACATTTTCATTAATAAAATATTTTAAAGGGCAAATATAAAGGTTTTAAGTCTACTAAATATTTAAGGGCACTTCAGTAAGGAGGTGACTGCCGAAAACCGCATCAAATTATCTTAAACGGTTTCTGAAATATTGCGATTTGAAATTTGATATTTAACATCCAAGAGGATTGAATTCAGGCTGCCTCATTAATATTCATGAGCCTTTTTATGACATCATAAGGGAACAGTAAAATTTTAAACTTTTTTAAATTGCCAATATTTTTTGCTCTTTAATCTGCATCAATTCAGTTTTCATATTGTTTAATTTATTCAGCTCCTTTAAACTTATACACATAGGAATTTAGCTCTTATTTTCCGTTTAAAGTGTTACATTTCAAATTTAAAAATTTCATTTAAATAATTTAAAATCCAGTTACAATGCTTAATAATTAGCCGAAATTGACTTTTTTGGTATTCATTTATATGATATACACCCAAAATTCACTATTATTAAAAAAAACTTACGAAAAATTTAATATTAGTCAAGTTTTAAACATTTTAAAATTTAGCTTTAAATTTAAATAACAGATTAAATTTTGAGTTCAATTCTCTATTCATGGGCTTATTTGTGGACAGAGACCAATTTCAATAATGGTTAAGGAGAAAAACTGTGTAGCATATAAGGAAATGTAGAATATTCTTGTTTAAAATTCAATTTAAAATTTAAGTTCCACTATGACATCACAGAATATTGCATTGTGGGCCTTAATCAATACACAATCCAAGGGAGGTTACTCTAACAGGAAAAAAGGTAGGTATCGTAAATTAATCACCATAACTTTTGATTGGATTGGAATTTTTTGATGGGGTTTTCAACAAAATAATTCTCTTAAAGCATTCTATCAACACCCTGAAAACCAGGAATATTTTAAATTTCTTTATATTTGCCCTTTAATTAATCGGTTGAATGAATTTAGCAAGTGAATGAATTGTTTACACAAAATGATTCATTACAGGCAATGCACAGCGGTCATTTGTTTTCATCATAACTAGGGTATCTAGGGACAAAACGAGGCAACCGTAAGTGCGGAACCGAGAATTCGTTCACAAAATGGCCAAAACATATCCGTTTCGCGGCCATGGCTTTCATACCCCTGTTGAATGGGAAATTGGATATAAAGTCATAAATAAGCAAATAATTGTACAAATTTTAATTGTGAATACAGCATTTTATAGGGTAATATAAAATTATAAGATTAAAAGAAATAAGTATCTTGAACTTGTTTGAACAAATACAAGAAAATATTATAGCAGGCTCTGCTTTTTCGGCTCAGCTCGGCCGTGCCTTTCATACCCGCCATCCAGATAAGGCCCTTTTTCCAACCAAAATTAATGTTTTCTTAGTTCTCCACTGGGGCGTGTTGTGGGGCTCATTGAAGATGTCTCACTGAAGCACTTCTAGTTGGTGCCTGCTGCAGATGTTTGGGTGAAGAAATAAGAAAAAAATTGGAACTCTATAAAAAAATTCGCGATAATGTTCGAGTGGGAGGGAAGATGCGGGGTCATTTTTTTTTTTTTTTTTTTTTTTAACGACAGCCAATATTACCCGATTCACTCCAATTGTGATGGCTACAACCAAACCACACACACAGGTGATGAAGTAGACCAATCCTTGTGTTAGGAGATGAAAGTCAATCATTATTATAAATTCTGTCAGATCACTGTTTACTGTTGCTGACGATTTTCACCCAAGTTCTAACACTTTTTCATTTCCTTTTTTTTCTTTTGCTGGTTTCTGGCTTGTCAAACCATGTAATCCTACTATCTATAAATGAACCGAAACGACGGGAAACTAACAGTGTCGGAAATGTGTACTCTTTCAATTATAATCTAAATAAATGAATCAAAGAAATAAATGATTCTGGACGCTGTTCATGAAGCGTCGCTGGGCATAAACTTCTCTTAGAACTCAAGACCCACAAGACAGCAGGCCCTTATAGTATCACGGTTTTAATTTTGGAGACAGCTGCTGACAAACTAACACCGATACTGACCAGATTGCACCAATTTTCTCTTGACATTGGTGAAATACGCTGGACTAGAAGAACGTTCCCATCTTCAAGAAAGGTGAAAAACATATTCCATCAAACTACCGCCCAGACCGCCCAGTCTCACAAACTTCAATAGTCTGCAAAGTTCTCGAACACATCGTTCGCAGATTCTTTCACAACACATTTCAATAAGCCGGGGATCTTTATTGATAAACAGCATGGATTCAGAGTCAGACCACCCTGCGATACGCAGCTCGTCTCAACTATACAGGACATTGCAAGAAACATAACACTAGAGCACGAGGTTGACGTCACCCGTCTTGGTTTTGCAAAGGGTCGGGTATGAAACCCACAGACCGGAACCCCGTGACCCGGCAACGTGGCCAAAATTTCTATCCCGGATTGCAAGACTAATATGTTTTTAACTTTGTTCATTTTGGGTTTATATTATGAGGTATTAAATATACATTATCCAACAAAAAGGAAATTTAGATCGGACCTGTAGTTATTTTTGGGTCATTCCTTGGACTAAATCACTTGGACCATTGGACTTGGACTGGTCCAAGTGATTATCAGTTGGACCAAATGGGGTGTATTTCTTGGACCAATTCCAGTTGGACCAAATCATAAATACCTGTTGGACCATATTAAACTATGTTTTTACGACTTAAGTAATGTGTATCTACGTAAATTGTATTCATTATTTTTTATTTATTTTATTTTTGTTTATTATTATTATTTTTTTTTTTTTACTTTTGATAACATTTTAATTGAACATAATTTAGTATTTTCAAAAGCATTATTATATTTTGTGAAGGCTAATATATTCACACAATAATCAACTTGTTTTGACAATCAAATGTTTTAAGGCTAAGTTAACTCTGTGTAAAATTTTCAGCAGATAACATTTTGAAGTTTTTTTGTTTTTTTGTTTTTTTTTTGTTTTTTTTGTTTTGTTTTTTCATTTTTCTCTGATAACAGATTTTTGCATTTCATACATATTGTCAACAGGATTTGACATTCCATGCAAGTGTTCTTCAGTAGAGACAATTTGCATGAAATGTCAAAACCTGTTTTATGGGGAAAATGAAAAATGTCATCAATTTGTCATCTGCTGAATTAGCCCAGAGAGTAGTAAAGGTTCAGTTGGACCCCCGAATTGAACCATGTATTGAGTTTACACTAATCTGAAGTTTGTTGGACTTTCAATAACAAATTGCCTTTACCAAGAAAGTATTATTTATTTATTTATTTATTTATTTATTTATTTATTAGATGTATATAAATAGTTGGGATTTACCATTTCAATTGATACTTATTTTAACTTCCCTTTTAAAAATGCACTTTGCAGTGACGAGCTAATGCCCTGTATTCCTTGGACCAAATCATTTGGACTTTGGACTGCAGGTCCAGGTGATAATCAGTTGGACCTGATGAGGTGTATTCCTTGGACCAGTTCCAGCTGGACCAGGTATATACCTGTTGGACTATATTAAACAATGTTTTTATAACTGGATAATATGTACGTGTATCTATGTACATTTTATTTATTTTTTTCTTTTATTTCTTTTGATAAAACAATTTTAATTGAGATAACTGGAACATGGGGAAAACTCAGTTATTCTTACTGTCTTTGTTCTTTCTTCAGAGACATACCTATTACTTCTTAATCTTTACCACTCTCTGGGCTAATTCAGCAGACAACAAATTGGTGAGAGTTTTCTTATTTTTCTTAGAAACAGGTTTGACATTTCATGCAAACTGTCTCCATTGGAGACAATTTGCATGAAATGTCAAATCCTGTTTTCTGGGAAAATAAGAAAAAATATTTCAAAATGTCGTCTGCAGAAAAATTAATTCAGAATGCTAAGCATTAAAGAATCCAATTCTTTGAGTGAAAAGGATGATTTTGCATTCCATTCTGACATTCCATATGTGTTAGAAAAAGGTTTTATAATCACTTCTTAATATTTCTTAATATTGCAGTTTTTTTTTCCATCCTGTAAATAACAGTAACAGTATCTGATATGACATGTCAATTACCGGAGAAGACATGTCAATCATCTGATAAGACCTGTCAATCATCTGATAATACCTGTCATTAAATCTCAGGTCAGAATACCCTAAGTCTACTGGCCAGTGAAATCCATAGCTGAAAAGCATAGCATTCCACAAAAAAATCAAAGTAAACTAATCAAGTATTCCTATTATGATTTAAAAATATTTTGTCTAATTTTAAACTTTCACATTTAAACGTTCATGTTCTTTGTAAAAATAAAAACATAACTTTGACGCTATGTGAGTCACTGGAAGAAACAAAGACTGAAAGAAATGAACAAAATCTTAAAACAGTTGGGACATAGACAACACAAAACATATTTTTATGAACATACAAGTGAATAGCAATTATACCAAAATAATACAAATACAAGGCATTAATTAAGGGTACAAAACAAAATTTGCATTATTAAGACAAAAAAACTGCCTTCCAGTTAAATACAACTAATAAACAAACAAACAAATAAGTAATTGATAAAGTCACAGGAAGAAACAAAACTGGAAAGAAATAAGAATCAGATAAGATTTGTGACATGTAAACAGTTACGCAAAATTATGCTTTTATGAACAATTTCAAAGTACAAGAGAACTGAATGACCATAATACACAAAATAAATAAATTAATAAATGAGTTTATGTACTTTCTCTCTGTCCTTCTCTGTCTCTCTGTATCTTTCTTAAAAACATATAGTTTTAGTTGAATAGTTTAAGAATTAATTGTTCAGGATGTGCATGTAAAAGTAAATGAAAATCAGAATAAATAAATAAATAAATTGGTAGAAACAAAGACTAAAAAATGAATAAATAAATAAATAAAAAAATAAATAAATAAAAAATAAATGAAACTTTTATGACATATAAACAACAATACAATTATTTATGAACATACATCAGGCCTGGATGGATGAATTAGAACTTTCAACTTCATTATAGCATTATGTTTAGTGTGAAAATATAGGGTTTAACAAAATATAACAATTCTTTCAAGAAATTTCAAATTATCTCAGTTAAAACTGTTTTATCAAATATAAAAATATATAAAATAAATAAAAACACTAATTGTGGATATACGTTATTTAGTTGTTAAAAGTGATTTATTATGGTCTTTGCCCTCCATCAGTTAGACAAGAAAAAAAATCAACAACAACAAAAAAAAAAACAACCTTAATTTCAAAAAAAAAAAAAAAAAGAAAAAAAAAATGTTCAGGTTTTGCAACTTTTACTGTAACTTCAATTGTTAAAAAAACAAAACAAAACTTGACATTAAGTGAGATACTGGAAGGAAAAAAAAATGAAAGAAATAGAAAAAGGTTTAAAGATCTTTGATATATTATAAATAACACAAGTGATATTTTGTATTATGATACAGAAATCAATATCACTAAGTGCTATTTATGATTTATGAAAAATAGAAATACATATCAAATGAAATTAACTTAAAAACCGCGAAGCCAATTTGAAAATTAAAAAAAAAAAATTTCAATTTTATCCTTCATCCTTCATCTTGATACAAAGTAATGGTCATCTTAAACTATCGAATAGGTACAAAGTAATTTTACCAATTAAAAGGGATAAATGAATGAAAAATAATATATGACAAATTAGATCACCTCTAAAACATATCTTTTGCATTTAAGGACAGTGTTACTAACACAATTTTGGATTGGGTAAATGTCCAGGTGGGTAAATGTCCGGTGGGTAGCTGTCCGTGTTGGTTACATTATCATAGACTATACCCCATTTGAAACAATTGGGTAGCAAAAATTATTATTTATTAATTTATTTATTTTTTTTTTTTTTTTTTTGCCAAAGATTATTGAAAGCCTGAGAAAATTTGGTTATCCAACCAGATGAAAAATCCTGTCATTAAAATCTTATGTCCAATATGTGAAGTTCTAGATTAACATGTGAATCAGGAATCAGCGCATTATGATCTTGTTTATTGCTGCTCATCCATACATTGTTTCATTTGTTATGATCAGCCATAAGTCTGGCACATCATCATCTAATATTTAAATATAGCTTGCTATATGCAAAATTCTAGATTACCATCAGTGAGAATA
The DNA here is from genome assembly GCA_964016985.1 of Anodontia alba. Classification (NCBI taxonomy): domain Eukaryota; kingdom Metazoa; phylum Mollusca; class Bivalvia; order Lucinida; family Lucinidae; genus Anodontia; species Anodontia alba. Next base: position 117,529,052 of record OZ024823.1, read on the forward strand.
AACTATCAATTGAAATGGTAAATCCCAGCCATTTATATACATGTACATGTAAAATTATGTAAATAAATAAATATATAAATAACAATATAGAAATATTTTCTTGGTAAAGGGAATTTGATAAAGTTCAGATTAATGTAAACATAATACTTGGTCCCAACTGAACCTTTACCACTCTCTGGGCTAATTCAGCAGATGACAATTTGATGACATTTTTCTTATTTTTTCCCCATAAAACAGGTTTGACATTTCATACAAATGGTCTCCAGGGAAGAAAATTTGCATGGAACGTCAAATCCTGTCAAGCAAAAAATGGTGTTTTTAAGCATGTACAAAATGCACATATTCAGTCTTATTTGGGTGTTTGCTCTCCATTGATACATTCTATATTGTCAATGAATCTGGCAGCAGACAGTGAATGCCCAGGCCCCGAGGTATTAAAACTTTTTTCATGCTCAACTCAGCTGAGCATGAAATTTTCTCTGCTAATAAATATGAAAATGCCAATAGTTGGCATTTTCATATTTATTAGCAGAGAAAATTTCATGCTCAGCTATGTTTAGCAAGAAGGAATTGCAACTGTTAGTAATTTGAGATTTATTAGAAAAACAAATTCATGCTCAGCTGAGTTGAGCACGAAAAAAGTTTTATAACCTCGGGGCCAGATTAGACTGCATTCTGATCTCTGCACATGCCCAGAAGGCACATTTTCACTTGGCATGACTCAATTCTTCGTGTATGCATGAAATTTTGCTGATTGATTGATGTGAAAGTGACTGTATATGAAAATGTGTGTTCTTGTGTGCTGTTTGCGGTTTCAACTCTGTACAGCGTGTCAGTCCGCGACGCTTTCTGTACGTTTGCGATTAATGTCGGCGATTCGTTTGCGATTAATGTCGACGATTCACACTGGCGATTGTGTTCATGCTTGCAATTCATGTTGGTGATTCACATTTGTGATTCAGTTTTATTATCATTGTTTTGTATTATCATTATTATCACTCTTTGGGAGTGATAATAGATAATCTTTCAGTAGATGACAAATTGATATTTTTCCTAATTTTCCCAGAAAATAAGCATCACCATTTCAATCAAATTGTCTTCTGGGGGGACACTTTGCCTGAAATGTCAAACCTATTTACTGGAAAAATAAGAAAAACATTTCAAAATATCGTCTGCTGAATTTATTTCCCAGAATGCTAAGCATTAATTTTTTTGTTGTTGCTGTTTAATTCATTGCTTAAAAGGCTCCATATGCCTCAAAAATAGACACTTTTTATCAAAAAAAGATTTCATAAATTGATATATGGTATTTAAATACAATCATAGAATATAGCATCTGACAGCCTTTAAAAATTCAGTTAGTCTCCCGTTTTTGAACCGGATCAAAAATGAAATGATTTTTTATGGTGTCTCAGAATAAATATTGGCAACATTAATTCAAAGATAAAAAAAAAAAATCATTTCATTTTTTATCCAGTTTAAGAACAAGAGACTAAATGAAATTTTACAGGCTGTCAGGTGCCACATTTTATGATTGTATTAATATTTTTTAAACAATTCTTGGAAAATAAAATGTCTGTTTTTGAGGAATCAGGCTTTATCATTGTTTGTAATTGTTTGAATTCACATATGTTCTTGTAATTTATTTGCCTTGATTGTGCTTCTTTGTTATTTATATGACTTAATTGCACTTCTCTTCCAGCATTTATTATTTATATGCCTAATTGTGCTTCTTTACCAACAGCTTACCTTACAGCTAGCATTGGTTTTCTCAACTCTACCATTCATGACGAGGGTCCGGAGATTTAATGCCCGCAAGAATTGTTTGGTGTGTATCGTAGGGGTTATAGCCGGTGGCCACTATGATCAGGCAAGAGATTTGAATGCAAAGCTACATGATTACTACTTCATATTTAACAGTTTTGTCAGCAAAGACTGTCTTTTATCTGCCTGACTGCACATCAAACGGATGTTGATGATGATGATAATCATTGATGATGATGATGATTGCATAGAATGTTTTTGTTGATGATGATGACTCTTTTGATGATGATGATGATGATGATGTGTAGAATTTCAATAGATGAGATTGTAATGTTTTATGATTTGACAAAAGTGTTCAAGATACATTTAATTGTTGATTATATGTATTGAATGTATTAGAAAGTGATTTTGTATCAGTCCTTTATAAGGATTGTGATCCTTGACAAAGGTCAATGGAATTGGTTCTGTTAATGGTTTGACAGTATTGTTGAGGAATCAAATACTTCTTGATTATAATTATATACTAAATGTAGAAGTGGTTATAATTATTTATGGTTACTGATGATGATGATGATGATGTGGTGGTGGTGGTGAATTATAGAATTATGACACTGGAATACAATCATAGTGTTGGTGCAGATTATGATATTGAAGATGATGATGATGATGATGATGATGATGTGGTGGTGGTGAATTATAGAATTATGACACTGGATTACAATCATAGTGTTGGTGCAGATTATGATATTGAAGAAGATGATGATGATGATGATGATGATGTTGATGATGATGATATTTGCTTTAATTATGCTTCTTTACCATCTTTTTTAACATATATGTGCATTAGTTATTTATCGTTTTTTGCAGCATTTCTTTCAGCTATCATTGGCTTCCTCAACTCTATAGTTGTGATGAGGCTCTGCCAACCTAATGGTGAGATTTCTTATATTTATGACTTGACAGTATAGGTATAAATATAACCTTGTTCAGTGACCTGTGACTTCTGGTTTCCTATTTGACATAATGCAGCTGGGCACCAGAAACTTCAGGTCACAGACAAGGTTAATTTTTTCCTAAAGTGTACTTGATAATAATAGCACTGTAAGTGATGATGATGATCTAGAAGAGATGATGATGGTGTTGACGTTTTAAGTCATCAGTGTTTTTGATTTATTGTAATGTTATTGAGACTGATGATGATGATAGATATGTTAATGATGATGATGATGGTATATTTCTTATGCTTCTTTTCTTTTTGCATTTTTATGCCTTGATTTTGCTTCTTTTTTACAGCTTACCTTTCTGCTTAGCATTTCCTTTCTCAACTCTAACATTCATGACGAGGTGTGTATCATAGGGGTTATAGCCGGTGGCCACTATGGTCAGAGAAGAGATTCTGAATGCAAAGCTTATTATTACTTTTATATTCATCAGTTTTGCCTGCATCTTTGACCTGCCTGACTACACATTAATACTGATGTGGATGACAATGACTGCCATTATGACTGAGATTTGTTGATGATGGTGAGGCTGCTGCTGCTGAGCTTGTTGAAAGGGTTCAGTCCTTTGCAAGGATGATGTTGATGATAGCAGTGGTAACCTAATGTAGATGACAATCAGTGAGATGGGTAATATTTATGGTTTGACAATACTATTTATGAATCATATACTTTTTGATTATGTATACTGAATGTATAAGTGGTTATAATTACTGATGATGATGATGATGATGATGATGATGATGATGATGATATGGTGAATAATGGAATTACTATACCGTATTAGATTGGTAATGTTTATGCAGATGATGATGTAGGATAGTTATGATGAGGATAGGTATGATGATGATAATAATGATGATTTATGTCTTAATTATGCTTCTTTGCAATCTGTTTATACTTTATCTGCCTTAATTATTTATCTTCTTTTATAGTGTTTGAGTCAGCTAGCTATCATTGGTTTCATCAACTCTACAGTCCTGATGAGGCTCTGCCAACTTAATGGTGAGATTGTTTATAGTTATGATTTAACAGTATAGGTATAAATATAACCTTCCTCAGTGACCTGTGAATTCTGCTTTCACTTTCTTATTAGACATAATATGGCTGGGAACCAGAAGCCTTGGACGAGAAACTGAAAATTGCCGATCAGTCCAGTCATTTTTTGTCGCATTTACAGTAGACATAAGCAGCAAGTACAGTGCTTCAAATGCCACTATTATGGACATAAAGACTCATCAGAATTATGCCCTAGAAAATAGGACAATGGCAAATATGCCAAAAACAATTATTCTGAAAATTTATTTGCTATTTCTACATCCAACAATTTTGACTTATTAACCCATATGTGTGAAAATTGTAATTTGAATGTATGCAAATGCCAAGAAAGGAACTCTTATTATTCTTCCCACATCCAGGACATATTTCAAATTGATAGTCAGTTTGATGAAAATAATTATTATGATGGATATTATCATCCTTCTAATAATAACACTACAGAAAATGAAACAAGTAACATTCATTCAAGTTATAGTGAAAATGACAATTGTTTCACAAATCCAATTGATGATAAAATTAAACAGAGCCAGAAATTACTTAAATTTGCATCTTTGAATGTTTGTGGCTTAAAACGCAAAGTACAGTACCCAGAATTTGGTGAATTAGTAAATAAATATGATTTGTTTTGTGTTTGTGAAACAAAACTTGACAGATATGACTGCATAGATCTGCCTGGATATTTCCTTTTTTCCAAGTGCAGAAAGCAGAAATACATCCGTAAAAGTGGTGGAATTGGAGTTTGTGTAAAACAGTCATTGTCAGGTCATTGCTCTGTTGTCCAAACTGATTCAGATTACATCTTATGGGTGAGCATTAGCAAACATGTCTTTAAAACTGATGAGGATATTTATATTGGGGCTGTATATATCCCACCACATGACTCTAGGTTTCACAGTCAGGAGGAACTAGATCAGTTTAATACTGAAATTACTAACATGTGTATTTCAAATAAATATGTTTTGTTAATGGGAGATTTTAATGCCAGGACCTTCAATAAATCCGATTTTCTTGAACAAGATGAATTTTTTAACAATCATTTTAATTATGAAGAAAATATGACTGAATTTTTTAATGTGTCTTCATTACTTAATAATTGCAAATTATCAGAGACACGTACATCTAAAGATAAAATGGTAAATAATGAAGGCAATTTGCTTCTTGACATCTGTAAATCAAACAATTTACTTATTCTTAATGGTAGATGTGGCTCAGACAAAAATATTGGCACAATGACCTTTCGCAACCAGTCAGTTATTGATTATTCTATTGTCTCTCACCAGGCATTGCACTTTGTCAAAATGTTCACTGTATCAGAACTTGATGCTTTATTTTCTGATGGACATGCACTAATTAGCACAACTTTACAATTACAGCAAACTTCAGTAATAGAAAATAAAACACTAAAACAGGTCATAAAAAAAAGACCAAAACTACCAGAAAATAGGAAATTTGCTTTTGTTGAAAATCTAAATAGATCCAAATTTCAGGAACTAAGCTCATTAATAAATGAAACAAGTGTAAACCAAGCCTTAGTATGCAAGGCTAAAATTAATAGTATATGTCTTCAGTTTTCAGAAATATTCAGTGAGTCTGCAAAACTGAGTATTAATGATAACCCTAAAGGAGATTGCACGATGGGCAAAAACGTTTGGTTTGGCACCCAGTGTGAAAATGCACGCAAACAGTATCATTCCGCAAAGTCTAAACATTCAAGAAATCCAACACACTGTTCAAAGTCTAATCTTGTACAAGCAAGCAAGTATTATAAGAAGAAAATGAATTACTACATAAATAAACACAACAAAGCTACCAAAACTAAATTAAGAAATTTAAAAAGTAAAAATCCAAAAGAATACTGGAAAATCATAGATAGTATTGACAATAAGAAAGTGGACAGCAACATGGAACTTGATTCTCTTTATTCTTTTTTCAAGGACCTTAATGCAGAACCTGATTTCGAAAGCCACCAGACAATTGATAATATGAGTATTGAGGATGATGATGAAGTCCTGAACTCACCAATTACTGACTGTGAAATCTTGAAATGCATTAAATCTCTTAAAAATAATAAAGCTTGTTCTAATGACCAAATAATTAATGAATATATAAAGAGTACATCTGAGATCATGCTCCCATTATATAATTCATTTTTTAATTCAATTCTCGAAACAGGTATATTGCCTGATTCTTGGCTTGAAGGAATCATAAAACCCATATACAAGAATAAAGGTGACCCTCTCCAGCCTCAGAATTACCGGCCTATAACAATATTAAGCTGTTTTGGTAAACTCTTTACAGCTGTGCTTAATTCAAGATTAAATAAATTTCTGAATTGCCATGATATTTTAGAAGAAAACCAAGCAGGCTTCAGAGCTGGCTACTCAACCACTGACCATATTTTTGTTCTTCATGCTCTCACTGAAATTCTGAAATCTAAAAAATTAAAATTGTTCTGTTCCTTCGTTGACTTCAGTAAAGCATTTGATTCTGTTTGGCGAGTGGTACTGTGGTCAAAATTACTTAAAAATGACATTAATGGAAAGTTTTTTCGTATTATTTATAACTTGTACCAAGGGATAAAGTCTTGTATCTCTTTTAATGGTAATCAGTCTAGCTTTTTCCAAAGTTTTAGAGGGGTTCGGCAAGGGGAAAACTTGTCACCTGTTTTGTTTGCACTGTTCTTGAATGATTTAGAATTTTTTCTTTCAACCAGAAATAGTTCTGGTATTGATCTTGAGTTTACTTCTGATGATGTAAATATGTACATTCAACTTTTTGTCTTGCTATATGCTGATGATACAGTGATATTTGGTACAGATGAAACAGAGTTCCAGAACAATTTAAACGCCTTTTATGAATATTCTAACATGTGGAGGTTAGATATTAATTATGACAAAACAATAATATTGATCTTTGGTACACGTAATGATGATCGTTTCGATTTCAAAATGGGTGAGAATAAAATACAAATTTGTAAAGAGTTTAAATATCTAGGGACAGTTTTTACTAAGAGCAGGAATTTTAACAAAGCCAAAAAACATAATTATGATCAAGCAAAGAAGGCAATGCATCTTTTATACAAAAGAATACGTAATTTGAATTTACCTGTTGATTTACAGCTATTATTGTTTGACCAGACGATACTCCCTATAGCCCTTTATGCTTGTGAAGTATGGGGGTTTGAGAACATCCAACTCATTGAGAAACTTCAAAATGAATTTTTAAGACATATCACAAATTCTAAGAAAAGTACACCAGTATATATGTTGTATGCAGAACTTGGGCGTAAACCTATTAATATCAGTATAAAAAATAGAATGATAGGATACTGGCTTAATATTATCAACAGTAAAGACTGTAAATTATCAAAACTGTTGTATAACGTACTTTTACATTAATATAATGCAGGAATCTTTCAGCATAAATGGATTCACTGTATAAAAGAAATACTCATTTCAGTTGGACGTATAGATCTCTTCAATAAAGTTAATGTTGAAAATACAAAATCATTGAAAGAACAAATTTCCAGAGCCCTGGTTGATTTACATATACAGGAATGGTTTTCTAAAATTGAATTGTCTTCTAAAGGAAAAAATTATTATTTATTTAAGCAGGAACTAAATTTTGAAAATTACTTAATAAATCTAAGCAAGAAACATTATAGTTCACTACTGAAATTTAGACTACGTAATCACAGGCTTCCTGTTGAAACAGGCCGTTGGGAAAACATCCCATTAGATGAAAGGAAATGTAACTTATGCCCAAAAAACGATATTGGGGATGAATTTCATTACCTTTTTGCATGTGATTACTTTCATTCAGATCGGAAACAGTTTTTAAAATCTTACTTCTACAAGAGACCAAATGTCATGAAGTTTAAAGAGCTCTTTTCTACCAAAGATACTCAAACACTTATCAATTTGGCTAAGTTTGTTGACATTATTATGAAGAAGTTTCCAGTGATGAATTAGGTTATATATATGTATATAATTTAGTAAGGGGTGAAGTGAGCCAGTTTGCATGTGGTAATAGTTTGATTCCTCTAACAGTTTCTTATTTGTTCATGGCAGCCAGTTAACCTCCTGATGAATGAGTGTGAAGCTAGTGGAGGTGATTGGATATTGTTTGTGTGTGAATTGTTGTTTTTTTTTTTGTTTTTTTTTTCCTACTTACTTATTGTGTGTACGTGTACGCGTACCTGCACACATGTATATGTGTGTATGTGCATGTGTGTATGTGTAGACAGTATGTGATGTATACAATGTGTATTTGTAAACTTTGTTACTTGCTTTGGTCATTATGTAGTTTGTTTTTTTTTGTTTTTTTTTTTGTTTTTTTTTTTCCTTCTCTTACGCTTCCTGCGTGTGGCCTGAGAAGTAGTTAGATTAATAAAGTTCTGTTCTGTTCTGTTCTGTACAAAGTATAACAAGTGGTGATGTCATTATTTTCCATAACCATTGTTAAAGAATTTCGGTATTGCCATTACTAAATGCAGATGTTGCTTTATTATTAACATAACAAATGACATACACAACCACAACCTCTTTTTAACACTATTGTTGGGGTCCATAGCATAATCTGTGTTAGTTAAACAACTGTGTCATATCCAAACAAAAATGTATAGATTATATTGAAAAATGACCATTTATGGTCATTTTTCAATATAATCTATACATTTTTGGGATCCATCTTTGAAACGTGTTATATATCCAAAACCGTGTTATAACGAACCATGTTATAAAGAGATTAATGTGTACCAACATTGCTTACACTTGCTCAACTTACATGTACATAAGTATCACGATTGATTACATACAGCAATGTAGCTCAGTATTATCAGACATGCTCGATTATTGTACTTTCACTTTCACAACAACGGAGCACTCAGTCGGTGAAAAACACAAAAAGGAAACAACCGTAATCTCTTCATGTAGTGGCAAGTCAGTTGTGCAGGAGCTGGCCACTTCATTTTTAGCTCACCTGAGCATGAAGTGCTCAAGGTGAGCTATTGTGATAGGCTGCTGTCAACTTTTGTTTTAAACAACTTCTTCTCCAAAACTGCTGGACAGATTTTAGAATAATTTCACAGAAATGTTCCTTGGGTGACCCTTTACCAAAATATCTAGGTTACTGGAGTTAAAAATAGATTTTTTAACTGAAAACTTAAAAAATCTTCTGGTCTGAAACCAGAAGGCCCAGGTCTTTGATATTTAGTATGTAGCTTCATCTAGTGAACCTCTACCAAAGTTATTCAAATTATAGCCCTGGGGTCAAAAAATGCCCCTGCACCATGGGTCACTTGTTTTACATAGACCCATATAGGGAAAAGCTTTAAAAATCTTCTTGTCTGAAAGCAGAAGGCCCAGGCCTTTGATATTTGATACGTAGCTTTACCTAGTGGACCTCTACCAAGATTGTTCAAGTTATTGCCCTAGGGCCAAAAATGGCCCCATCATGGAGCTGTCATGTTTTACATAGACTTATATAGAGAAAACCTTTAAAAATCTTCTTATCTGAAACCAGAAGGCCCAGGTCTTTGATATTTGGTACATGGCTTCACCTAGTGGACCTCTGCCAAGATTGTTCAGATTATAGCCTTGGGGCCAAAAATGCTCCCCCCCCCCCTCCCCCTCCCCCGGGCCAACATGTTTTACATACACTTATATATGAAAAAACTTTAAAAAATCTTCTTGTCTGAAAGTGCAAGGCCTAGGCCTTTGATATTTAGTATGTAACATTGCTTAGAGGTCCTTTGACATGAATGTTCAAATTATGCCCCAGAACCTCAAACTTAGTAGTAGATGATCCTGAGGGCAAATGTCAAGATCACCAGGACCTTTACTACTAAAAAGCTTGATAACTTGGCAATGCTTGGGGATAGGTTCCTCAAACTTAGAAGGGATGTGGTCCCCACCAGTAGATGAACTGAAGGCAAAGGTCATGGTCAAGGTCACCATGACCTTTAGTACTAAAAAGCTTATAATTCGGCAGTGCTTGAGGCTAGAACACTTGAACTTAGATGGGATGTTGGTCTTGACCAGTACATGACCCTAATGGCAAAAGTCAAGGTCACAGTGACCTCTAGTACAAAACAAGCTTATAACTCAGCAATGCTTGGGGCCTAGGACCCTCAAACATCGTAGGGATGTTTCTTCTGACCAGTAGATGACCCTGAGGGTCACCATGACCTTTAGGTCATCATGACCTTTAGAACTGCATCTCTGTTAGCAGTGCTATGTATAACATGATTCAGGTGAGCGATATAGGGCCATCTTGGCCCTCTTTTTCTTCTTTCTATAGACCAGTAGAAAAAAAAATTAAGGAGCACTTTAAAAATTACAAAGAAGCATATTAAACAGATCTTTTAAAATTAAATAAACAAATTATCAACAGCAAGAAAAATATCTTCTTTTGTTGTAATGTGTGACCAAGCATGCAGGTATGAAGCACTGACCCTTATATACTAACTGTAATAACCCCAAGTGTTGGGACAGACAAGCCTGAGCAAACAGTGTAGACCCAGATCAGATGCTGCAAAATGTGTGGCTTCTGATCCAGCTCTGTATTGTCTACCACTCATTCAGCAATATTAAAGATGCATCAAGATGAAGTAAAATAGACATTTTCCAATTTTAGGACCAGTATGGTAAGGCTTTAAGGTGTCCCAATACTTAGGGTAAGTATGGTAACAGCTGGTATTGAGTTTTTACATGTCGGTCAAATGGGTAGTTTCATTATTTCTGACATGCAGATCAAGCAGCAATGGGATCATAAGCAGATTGCTCAAAGTTATTTCCGGTACACAGTTAGTGTTATGTGTTGATAAAATATTTGTTTGGTTTTCTAGCCCAAAAGAAGTAAAGGGGGTGGTCAGGTGTGGCGAAGGTATCATGTATCTTACTACACCGGGGCATCCAATTGATATTGGCTTACAGTTGGGCAAGGCTTGCTGTCCTTGTAACAGGTAAGGGTACAGGGGAATGTTTTTATTTCTTCTGTTTCTTCCCTTTCATTCCTGTTCCTCTTTCTTCCCTTTCACTCTTTTTCATATCTTCTACTATCTCTTCTATCTCTTTTCTCCCTTTCTCTGGGAGACAACACAAAATGACCCACAAGGGTTGACATGTCGTTAAACCCAAACACAATCAAAGGCCAAGATAAGGTGTAAATTTAAAGTCAAATATTAGAAAACATGACTTCTTACGGACCTATTTTTTTATGTCCTTCTGAAGTAAAAATCGGTCCAGCTCTTCAAAAACCGGTCCCCGACCAAAGAACTGGCATTTTTTCAGGCCCTGGACTTAAGTCACTGGGCGAGGTTATATTTTTTGTTAAAGTATTATTTGTATTTGTTACTAATGCTCATATGATATCATAAAAGTCTTCACCCGACATTCTGGTGAAAGAATGTACACAAATACTTGTTAATTGCTTAGAGGACTAAACTTGTCCAGGAAAAGTGTGGCTGGGTAAACTGACCAGCTTGACAAGGCCCTAATGGATTCACTGGGCTGTAAAACCTCAACTCAATCAAAAACCTTCACCGTACAAGGATATATTTATTTCTAAAATATTATATGAACTTGTCATGCTCAGTGTATATGATATCATGTTCTAACATGATGTTAATGTTAACCCATTGAGTCAAATAGAAAACCTCACCATGATCAGACTACAATAATTATTCTCGTCAACATAGTGAATGCAAAAGGGTGCTTTTGATGACATCACACCAGCCTTGGTGGCTTAGTTGGATGACCATCCGGGGGTGGTCGGGAGTGGCAATGGTGTCGTGTATCTTACGTCACCGGGGCGTCCAACTGAAATTGGCTTACAGTTGGGCAAGGCCTGCTATCCTTGTAGCAGGTAAGGGTAGAGGGGGAATGTTTTTATTTCTTCTGTTTCTTCACTTTCATTCCTCTTCCTATTTCTTCCCTAATCGTCTCTTTCATCTCCTCTACTATCTCTTCTATCTCTTTTCTCCCTTTCTCTGGGAGACGACACAAAATGACCCACAAGGGTTGACGTGTCGTTAAACCCCAACACAATCAATGGATGACCATCCGACTGGTGATCAGGAGGTTGCTGGTTCAACCTCCGCCGGGTTGGCAACATACTTTTGTGGAGATTGATCATGAAATATTTTCTTCGGTCCTTCTCTTCCGCTGATATAAGATTAAGCATTAAGTAGATGTACTCGAAAATAACACTGATTATGACAATTATGGTGATTATGATTAATTGTCTGTCAATCATAATCAGCTCATGTACTGATTGACAATTGGATTGTTTATCATAAGGCATGATCCCAGTAAGCATTCTACATAAATCTACAGCGGGCCGTTATCGGCCCGTCAGCTACCCTGACGGGCCGATAACGGCCCGCTATAGATTTATGTAGAATGCTTACTGGGATGTGACTTCAGGTCTGGATAGGCACAAAAAATCAATACCGAAACAAATTACAATCAGTTCTGTTTCTCAAATTAAATAAAACAAGAAACATATTTTAAGCTTTAATATTTTTGCATATGGAAAGTTTGGGATCCATGGTCAGTTCACGATGCACTGGAAAATTGCAAAATAATGGACCACAATATACTTGATCCATAATGTATTATATATGTGGAAAATTACTAAGAAGAAATCAAAATAAAAATGTGAAAAGAGTTACTGGGACTTCTGCTATTACTGATTTATAAATGGTAATTAAGCATTATTGATGCCTACCATATTTGAGCTATTTCCTATGAAAACAAAAGTCAGTCAGAAAGGGAAATAAAGACTATATCAAAAACATTATTACATTTCATGCAAATTGTCTCCCATTGAAGAAAAAAAAACCCTAAAACATCAGTTTGTCATCTGCTGAATTTGCCCAGAGAGTACTAAATGGTAAGAATCATTCTGATAATTGCTTTTTTTTGTTGTTGTTTTACAGATGGTGTTGCTGCATACAGTTACAGATGGTGCTATAACCTGTGATGTGGAGGAGGATGATGCTTTGTCCAGCAAAGAAGGTTGGTCCTGATTGAATTGAATGATGCTGGTAATTGCAATACTTTTATTAATGCTTAGCATGCTAGGTAACAATGTCAGCAGATGACATTTTGAAATATTTTTCTTGTTCATATTTACCCATAGTATTAGGGCACACAGAATATAGAGTCTGATAAAGGTCTATACTGTTTGCCATTCAACAAACATGCTTTTAACCTTTACCATTCTCTGGTTTCTGGCAAAAGAATGTGCACAATAAACAGTTAACGGTTTAGAGGACTAAGCCTGCCCAGGAAAAAAGTATGGTTAGGAAAACTGACTGTGCTCAACATGACCCCAGTGGGTTGACTGGGTCGTAAAACCTCAACACAAACACAAAACTGCTCTCTGGGCTAGTTCAGCAGATGACAAATTGATGATATGTTTCTTACTCTAAGCAATAAACAGGATATGACATTTTATATTAATTGTCTCAGTTGGAAACTAATTTCATGAAATGTCAAAGCCTATTTTCTGAATTTTCTGGGACAGTAAGAAAAATATTAAAAAAAAATGTTCCAGCTGAAATTTTCATTCAATGTGTTTAGTGTTAAATACATCACAAAATACACAAGTGGAGAAGTGTGGTAAAGAGTCCTATTGATATGTCTACAAGCTGCTGAGTGACAAACAGGGTAGAGCCTGATCAGATGCCACAATTCTGCAGCATAGGAACTGGGTCTACAGGCCTGTTTGTCTAAATACTTATAATAACTACTGTAATGCATTTTAATCCACTTATTCTATGGATACATTTTTATAGCCCAGCTTTGAAAAGGTGGGGCTATACTGGATTTGCCATGTCCTTAGGTCATTCCGTGATTCGGTGACTTCGTGATTTGGTGATTCCGTGACTGTGCCTGCAAAATTAAAATGCATTTTGCTTAATAACTTTTATGTTTGTGGTCATACTTCAATGAAACTTATACTACACTTGGTCTCTAAGGTAAGGAAGGTGTATTGGCAGAATAGTGGCCAAGGGCCCATTACTCTTGGAGTTATGTCCCTTGATAGGTTTTCAAATTTTGCCCTACTTGAACATTTTTGTAACAGATTTCTCGACAACACTACACAAAGCTAGAAAGCTGAAAGTTTGTATAAACATGGACAATGACTGGATGTATTGTGTATACTGGAGTAGGGGCCAAGGGTTCATAACTCATGGAGTTATGTCCCTTGGTAAGTTTTCAAAAAATTAAAATGCATTTTGTTCAATAACTTTTATGTTTGTGGTCCTACTTCAATGACACTTAAAGGACACTTGGTCTCTAAGATAAGGAAGGTGTAATGGCAGAACAGTGGCCATGGGCCCATAAATCATGGAATTATGTCCCTTGGAAGGTTTTCAAATTTTGCCATTCTTGAAAATTTTTATACAGATTTCTCAGAACCTAAGAAAGCTAGAAAGCTAAAAGTTTGTATAAACATGGACAATGACTAGATGTATTGTGTACACCGGAATAGGAGCAAAGGGTTGATAACTCTTGGAGTTATGTCCCATGGTAGGTTTCCAAAAAATTAAAATCCACTTTGCTTAATAACTTTTATGTTTGTGGTCCTACTTCAATGAAACTAATCCCACACTTTGTTTCTAATGTAAGAAAGATGTGGTGTCAGAATAGTTGCCAAAGGCCCATAACTCTTGGTGTTATGTCCCTTGGTAGGTTTTCAAATTTTGCCATCCTTGAAAATTTTCGTAACAGATTTCTCAGGATCTAAGAAAGCTAGAAAGCTGAAAGTTTGTATAAACATGGACAATGACTGGATGTATAGTGTATACTAGAATAAGGGTCAAGGATCCATAACTCATGGAGTTATGTCCCTTGGTAGGTTTTCAAAAAAAATAAAATGCATTTTGCTTAATAACTTAGGTTTGTGGTCCTGCTTCGATGAAACTTATTCCACAATTGGTCTCTAAGGTAAGGAAGGTGTAGTGGCAAAATTGGTGGCCAAGGGGCCAATAACTCTTGGAGTTATGTCCTCTGATAGGTTTTAAATTTTGACATTCTTGAAAATTGTTGTAACAGATTTCTCAGGAACTATGAAAGCAAGAAAGCAATGATAGCGCTGCAGTGGGGCTATAGTCAGATCCTCTGACAGCTCTTGTTTAGATCAAGTTTCCTCAGTGTGTCTCAAAGCATCCAGGTGGCCAAATGGTTAGCACTCCCGACCAGACCATGAGGTTCTGGATTCAAGTCCATCTGGAGGCGGAATTCAGCTCATGACTGTATGGTGCTTCAATGCAAAGAGCCTTTCATTATCACCCATCCATTATCCTTGATGTGACTTTTGTTTATTTTGTTCTTGTGTTTTTCAGTCCTTTGAGGTGGTGTGGTTGGGTGTGGCGAAGGTATAGTGTATCTTTCGTCACTGGGGCATCCAATTGATATTGGCTTACAGTTGGGCAAGGCTTGCTATCCTTGCAGCAGGTAAGGATAGAGGGGAATGATTTTATTTCTTCTGTTTCTTTACTTTCATTCCTGTTCTTTCTTCCCTGTACCTCTCTTTCATCTCTGCTATCTCTTCTATCTCTTTTCTCCCTTTCTCTGGGAGACGACACAAAATGACCCACAACAGTTGTTGTGTCGTTAAACCCCAATACAATCAATCAATCAGTCCTTTGAGCATTGCTATTACCTTGCTTGGGGAAGAGAGAGCTAATCTTAGTGCATTTTGTACGTTTGTTTGATTTGTGCTTGTTTGGTTTTGCCCGTTTCCTCTTCCTCTTGGTGTCTGGGAAGGGCTGCGGTTTGTGATTGTGGCACTCTCTGGACTTTTCTCTTACCTTTTTAAGCTCACCTGAGCATGAAGTGCTCATGGTGAGCTATTATGGTCAGTCAATGTCCGTCGTGCGTCATCTGTTGTGTGTTTTGAGGCGTAAACAATTGCTTTAAAAGCCTACTCCACTTACACCCCTGAGCCATTAGACTCAATACTTGGTAGGCTGTCTTGTAGATCAAAAATAGCTAAAATCGTGCAGATCGGAAATCCAAGATGGCCGCCATCTTGAAAATCTATTTTTTGCTTCTTCTCCTAAACCCAAAAGCCAATTGACTCCAAGCTTGGTAGGAAGCATTGGGGTGACTTATAGATCAAAAATAGCTAAAATCATTCCGATTGGCCTTGGCAGCCATCTTGAAAATCTATTTTTTGCTTCTTCTCCTGAACCACAAAACCAGTTGACTCCAAACTTGCTAGGAAGCATTGGGGTGACTTGTAGATCAAAAATAGTTAAAATCATGCCGATCAGAAATCCAATCTTGAAAATCTATTTTTCGCTTCTCCTAAACCCAAAAGCCAATTGACTTCAAACTTGCTAGGAAGCATTGGGGTGACTTATAGATAAAAAAAAAAGCTAAAATGGTTCTGGTCGGAAATCCAAGATGGCCGCCATGGCAGCCATCTTGAAAATTTATTTTTCGCTTCTTCTCCTGAACCGAAAGGCTTATGACTTGTAAATAGCTAAAATCCTGTCGATCGGAAATCCAAGAAGGCCGCCATGGTGGCCATCTTGAAAATCTATTTTTTGCTTCTTCTCCAAAACCCAAAATCCCCATTTACTCCGAACTTGGTAGGAAGCATTGGGGTGACAAATAGATCTAAAATAGCTAAAATCATCCCTATCAGATATCCAAGATGGCCACCATGGGGGCCATCTTGAAAATCTATTTTTCGTTTCTTCTTCTGAACTGAAAGGCCAATTGACTCAAAACTTGGTAGGAAGCATTGTGATGATTTGTAGATCAACGATAGCTACAATCGTCCAGATCCGAAATCTAAAATGGCTTGAAAATCTATTTTTCGCTTCTTCTCCTGAACTGAAAAAGCCAATTGACCTGAAACTTGGTAGGAAGCATCAGGTTGACTTATAGGTCAAAAATAGCTAAAATCTTTCTGATCGGAAATCCAAGATGTCTGCTATGGTGGCCATCTTGAAAATCTATTTTTGGCTTCTTCTCCGGAATCGAAAGGCTTATTGACTTAAAACTTGGTAGGAAGCATCGGAGTGATTTGTAGATCAAAAGAAGCTAAAATTGATCCTGTTGGAAATCCAAGATGGCCGTCATGGCCACCATCTTGTTTTATATATATTTATGTAGGGAAAACCTTTAAAAATCTTTTTGTCTGAAACAAGAAGGCCCTGGCCTTTGATATTTGGTTACATAGCTTCATCTAGTTCAGATGCCTATTCAACAATAAAGCACCATGTGATCATGCTTCTGTCCAGCACCCCTGAGCCTGTCATCCGAAAACATTCTTTTCAACAAACTTTAAACATACATAGTCCTATGAGGAGAATTCATAGTCTTTCAGAATATACATGTACTAGAGACAATGACACAGGTGAGCGAATTAGGGCCCTCTGGACCCTCTTGTTTAAATAATGTTGTAAGGGACATAAAACACATCTATGAATTGGGACAGTATCCCCTGAGCAAACAGTATAAGCTTAGATTAGTCTAATCACTTACCACACTTGCATCATCGCTTTCCTAAGAAGTAATGCACCGTATCACCTGTCACAAGCGTACCTGTTTGGAAGCAGAATGTCACATACTCCATATTGACACCACTACATAGCAATAGATAAAGCGCTTTTTTTTTCATCCGAAAAATGCTGATATTTTTCTTATTTCTTGACTAAAACATATGTTGTGGGTACTCATTAGAAGCACCTCGGCGAGGTGCTTCTAATGAGTACCACAACATATGTTTTTGTTGAGAAATAAGAAAAATATGTGGATACCCCCTCTTATCTGTATCTATGCCACTATAGTAAGTGTTTTGGCAAGCAAACAAAGTACTTTATCGTAAATGTGAACATCACAGACCCAGATCAGTCAGAGCATCAGACAGTCAAATCTAAGTCTATTTCATGTAACAGGAAAGCAAACAGGAAGTCACAATTGTCTGTCTTGTAAAAAAAAAAAAAGCTGAAATCTTTCAAGTGTATCTAGTCTGCTTAACCTTTACAACTCTGTGGGCAAATGAAGCAGACAACAAATTGATAACATTTTTTATTTTCTTCTGAAAACAGGATTTGACATTTCTTGCAAATTGTCCAGGAGACAATTTGCATGAAATGTCAAATACTGTTTTCTGGTAAAAGTAAGAATAAAATTTCAAATTTAGTCTGCTGATTTTTTTCCCCAGCTTGCTTAAATTATATAAAAAATATATGACAGTTTTGTATTTGTATTGTATGTGTTTTGTTTTTTTATACCCAGCCACACAATAGTAGTTGCGTATTATGGTTTCATGTTGGTCATCCTTATGTCTGTCCATACGACTGTCGTACGTCTATCCAACTGCCCATATTTTTGTTTCCAGACAATAACTTGAGTAAATATCAATGGATTTTTACATAACTTGGTATATGCATTGATATTGTGAAGATCTGGCTTTGGATTGCTAGTGGGCAAATTTTGTCAAGTTTTGACAGTTACCTGCCCCCTCACAATAATTGCAGGGTATTCTAATGTCATGTTTTTGTTCTATTAGATCTTCCAAGTACATCTGCTGAAAGAAGACAACGACAGTTGGCTATCCTACCTGTGAAAGTGTTCAAAGGACCTGACCTGTTCCACTGTGATTTCTTCATTATCTTCCTGTCTCCACTTGGTTTGATGGCCAGCACTTCAGAATAAAAGTGAAGGACTGCTGTCTTCCAAAACTAAGTCCTTGTAAGTTAAATTGATTGTTAATGGACCTAACCATTAGAAGAAGAAATGACGGGCCCCCGTAGCCTAGTGGATAAGAGAGTTATGAGTTATGTGGTTCGAGCCTGGCTCGGGTCATATGTGGGAAAGCCAAGTTCTGCTTACGGATGGTCAGGTGGTTTTTCTCCGGGTTCTCCGTTTTTCGCCCACCTTCGAGGAACGATCGGCTCGATATAAGTGAAATATTCTTGAAAGGGCCGTAAAAACCCAAATCAAAAAAAAAAAAAAAAAAAAAAAAGAAGAAGAAATGTGTGATAATTTTCTTATCCTTCTTTTGCATGGCAAAGTTTCCTTGTCACATAAGCATAGAAAGTCTAATGGATACATTGCATTTATAAAACTGTATCCCAAAATTTGTCATTGATGCATTGAAACCTCCAGATAAAAAGAGGTATCCGCATACATCACGAAAACATGCCTATATAATTATTACCCCATTAAACCCCACTTTTATATAGTACAACTGGGGTTTAAAGGGGTATGCATTATTTTTCTTATTTCTGCCCTAAAACATAGATTGTGGGTACTCGTTAGAACCGCCTCGCCGAGGTGGTTCTAACGAGTACCTACAATCTATGTTTTGAGCAAAAATATGAAAAATATCAGAGCTTTTTATCTGAAAATTTTCAATTTTTGGAGGTGAAATTTTCTATATATTTGAATAGGCGTGTTTTCGTAATGATATTTTTCTTATTTCTGCACAAATACCTCGTGGGTACTCAGAAGTGCCTGCTTCTAATGAGTATTTCCCTCAATGGATGTTTTCATGGAGAAATAAGAAAAATATCAGTACATTACCCATAACTATGAGCATTGTCATATTATTTTCCACAAATATCACATTTCATTGATACGTAAGTGTCTCAGTTGTATATATGACTGAGTGGTTCAGTTGTAGAGTTTCTGCCTTTGGGTCTGGAGATTGTTGATTCAGTCATCAAGCAGGACATAACTAAGACAAGTTCTAAAAGTGGTATTAGCTGCACTTTTCTTGGCACTCAGCATTTGGAAGAACAGCTAGGACCAATTTTACTGGTGTCAGTATAATGTGAGTGGGGAATGTATAATTTAAGGACTTTTACTGGTGGACCAAAGGACTTGGGACCAGGTCCTATAGAGGACCAGGGGTATACTTTATGGACCTACTACAGGATGACTACTGCTTAAATATGCCATATAATGGCTTGTTGTTGTAGTGCAGATTTTTAAAGCTACCCGGCACCCGAGGCACATGGAGGCAGCGGTGATTGTTATGTACATGTATTTGTACAACCTTGCTTTCATGGATCACACATGCACACTTGGTGCCACTGTCTGTCATTAAGTGCCGCCCTGTCCACTTTATACTCAACCCAGGGCACGTCAAGTATGAGCTAGGCATACTAATGGTCTGAAAATTGTCTCGACCCGAGGGGGATTCAAACACATGATATCCCGCCTGAAAGTGGAGTGCACTAACCACTAGGCCACCCAGCCCACTGGTGTTATGGCTATGAAAATTGAAGATAATTATTGATTATGTAAAAAAAATGACACCTAGTGGTACAGTATATCTCCTCATGTGTGTAAAATCTGGCTACTGTCATATATCTGCTCGGACTTAATAATACCCGGACTTGTCACTAACAGAACTGCCAAAATATGTTGTCGTGGCTTGATTTTAGCGCTATTTTACAGCACTGTGGTCATTAAAAATGATTTTGGATAAAAACTGAAGTTGTTATAAATTGTTTTAATAGGTTTGGTTGAAAAATGTTAAGTCGCAATTAATTACATTGAAGTTATAACATCATTTTGGGCGAATTTCTGATGATTTTCTGCTAAAAGTGCCGAAAATAGATAAAATGGGTACCTAGTTTTCTCGTTGATATTTACAAAAACTGTTGGTTTTTCCTTAAATATAATGCTGCAGATTTAAAGGTAATATATTGACCTATTGCTTAAACAAATCTCAGATATTTTGAAAAATAATTGAAATGTGAGCATTTAAACTTCATCATACAGAATTAAAAAAACTCAGCCACGACAACATATTCCCAATAAATACAATACCTGTACCGTAGTTACTAGTCCAGTGTATATTGGGTCCAAGATCTCTCTGTAAAGGTGTGAATTTTTATTCATATATTTTAGTGCAATATATTTCTTGTATCTTATTACTCTTTTAAAATGACAAGGGAACCTCCTTAAACAAAGCAAACCAAAAGTATTAGTAATTATAATAATAATTTAATATTTTGATATAGGGTAGACACAAAAAAAAGAACCTTAATTTATGTACTTGAAAAAAATATCTTGGATACACAGCCAGCCTCGGTGGCTCAATTGGATGCGCCGTCTGACTGGAGACCAGGAGGTCGCAGGTTCAACCCCCGCCGAGGTCAGCAACATTCTTTCGTGAAGATTGATGATGAAATATTTTCTACGGTCATTCTCTCCCTCCCGCTGATTCAAGAAGGGCAGTTGTCAGTTTCTGGCGAAAGAATGTGCACAATACTGGTTAACCACTTAGAGGACTAAGCCTGCTCAGTAAACGTATGGTTAGGTAAACTGACCGCACTCGACATGACCCCATTGGGTTGACTGGGCGGTAAAACCTCAACACAAACAAAATCTTGGACACACTGCTATTCTGTGGCTATAAAAGCCTTAATTGCAAGCCTCTGTAAATACTGCCATGAGCAAACAAACATCTTAATTGATTTGTTAAATATGTAATTATCACGCATCATTTGAAATTGTATCTCTTGAAACTTCAAAAGATAACAACTGATCACAAAATACAAAATATCAGTAGAATTAAAATTCCATTAGTACTATTTAGTAGCTTCGTAAAAAGGCAAACGCTGAAATCTAATGTATGCTCAGTGAAGACCTCAGATTAGCCAGCGCATACCCATAGCCTGTCAGTCTTTGCTATTTGGATGAAGAAGCAGTATGTTCTTATAGAGTGTGTGGTGAAGACTGATCAGACTGTGCAGATGCACAGGCTGATCTGAATCTTAACTGCACTTACAGACTATTTTGTAGAAATAACTGTGTTTCGGAAAATTCAGTTTGTGTGATTACACAAAATATTGTGTGTAAATAAATATTCAGAATTTAGATATGATTATTTTTTTTATTTATTTATTTCCTACCAGATATATTATCTAGTGCTCTATCGATAGGATTAGTTTCTTTGTGTCAAAATGTGTGTCTTGTAAAATTCATAAATGGAATATTTATTGTCGCACCTGCTTGTAGCAGGGTGTGATATAGGCATCCGCTTTTCCATCCGTCTGTCCGTCTGTCAATATTTATGACGAAGTTCGACATTTATGTCAAAGTTAGTATTCTAATCAACTACAAGACTAAACAACCATCAAACCTTGCATGAAACATCTCCCTGAACTCCTGACTTTGCGACATAGGTGTCCGCTTTTCCGTTTGTCTGTCGTTCGTCTGTCCTTTGCCCCGTGCTGGTTCCGGGCTTAGAATAGGCCAGACGTACCCTCTGCGTGACGTACGAGTCGTCTAAAAGAGGCTGCCCGTGACCACCCGGGCCCTCGAAATAGGTGGCTGCCTTCCGCTTCTGTGGCAGTTGGGTAAAACCCCTAACATAACAGAGCAACCGTCCGTTCAACCGGTATAATTCCAGACTATAAAATTAAATTTATTGAAATGCATCTTAAATTGGAAAAAACAAATTTCGCGAGATCTATCCTTTTAAACCTTTCCTATCTCATGTTACTAACATGCTTCATTTGTTTGTGTATCATTCTGTGCCCGTGGGTCGCACATGGGACGAAGATTATAACCTCATCTGTATTTAACATATGTGTTTGTCTTGTGTTTTTGTCATTTTTCCGAACTCTAGCATTCTCCACATTAAAAAATAAGATGCATTTAATATTGTTAGATAAAAAAACTAAACGTTTTTCAAGGTATGAAAGCTACATATCATTTGAAAGCTACATATCATCTAACACAGCTTGTTTGTTTGACTATCTTAAAAATGAATCCAAAATGAATCCATCTTTCTTTAATAAACTGTTTATTTTAAATATGGATCTCCTAATTTATGTTAAAAATAACCTTTCAATTTCCCAGACGTTTTCGGCCTCCCTTGTCTGTAGGGAATAAAATCTACAGATCACTTTCCTTCTGTAGTGGATAGGGTGTAATCCCCTATTAAAACAGGAACCACCTGTTTGCCGTGGGTGGCGTCTCGTATGCTGGGAGAGGGGAACCTGATGATTGAGGAAAGCCCAGGGATCTCCAGCTTTTCAACACATCATTTTGGCCCTTATTTCAGATAGAAGAGCGGTCTGGGTTAGATCCGGCCTGGATCAATCGGCTCAGTCGTGCCAAGCTCTAGAAGCGCACAACTTGTTCTTAGCTTCTTTCTCTCTTTTATACGTATCTTGATGGTACAAACCGGGCTTATTTTTCTCACGTTCCTCTAACTTTAAGTGAGTTTCAATGGACGGCGGCTGAAGGATCAATTGGTGGGCTTGTATTGGGGCTTTGGCGGAAACCTCTGTGAGTGGAGGCTGTGGATAGGGGGATAACTGTTCATAAATTTTTCTATGGAAATTTAGATGAATAGGTGGGAAATCATCTAAGCATGAGGCCGAGCTGAAGACTCTGATCTTGACACCGAGTATAATAGCAATGTAGCCTTGACGTTAGAAATAGGAGATCCATTTCTGTTAAACGTCCCCTTGTAGGGCTCCATGGAGGGTGGGGCGCATAGCTATCGAATCAAAAATTTCATCACCATGGCATCTCGAAAACGATTCTTCGGAGGACGACACGCAACCGACTACTTTTACTTTCAAAGCAAATGAGAACTTCGCTAAATTTTTAGTGATTTCAAGTAAAGAGGACAAACCTATTACTTCACTGTCACCTTTCATTATAGAAAAGCAAATAGAATCAATTATAGGCACTCCAAAAAATGTAAAAAAATTAAAAAATGGAACTCTTTTGGTCGAAACAAACAGAAAATCTCAAACTGATAATCTTTTGAAACTTACAAAATTTTTTAATATTAATGTCACTGTCACGGAACATAAAACTCTCAACAGTTGCAAAGGAATTATCCGTGACAGAATGCTAAAACATGAAACTGAAGAAAATATCACAGAATATCTTAACACACAAGGAGTAACAGCTTGCAAACGTTTTAAAATTAAAAAAGATGGAAACTTTATAGAAACAAATACACTTTTACTAACTTTCAACACCACAACTTTACCGAAATCACTAAAAATATTTTACCGAATTATACCGGTTGAAGTCTACATACCAAATCCTCTGCGGTGTTTCAACTGTCAGAGGTTTGGACATCATGAAAACGGCTGTCCGGAAGCACCTGGATCAGTATGTGAAAAATGTGGTATGGGTGAATTTGATCACCCTACAAATGCTTGTAAAAATGAAGACAAGTGTGTGAACTGTCACAAAAACCATCAATCAAAATCAAATCAGTGTGAAATTTGGAAAAAAGAGAAAGAAATCATGAAAATTAAAGTTACACAAAAAATCACTTATTTGGAAGCCAAAAAGATTCAAGAAAATCAACCTGAAATCACCTTTGCAAAAGTTGTTCAATCCCTAAACACTAAACCTGAAACCAAAGAAACTTCTACCCAGTTTAACGAAAAGGATTCTGTCATCAAAGCAAATTCAA
Organism: Anodontia alba; assembly: GCA_964016985.1. Lineage (NCBI taxonomy): Eukaryota > Metazoa > Mollusca > Bivalvia > Lucinida > Lucinidae > Anodontia > Anodontia alba. The sequence continues at coordinate 117,553,309 of OZ024823.1, forward strand.
AAATTATTACTCCTACTCTAAAACCTAAACCTAAACCCACATCTACTCATCAGTCTAGACCATCAACAAAATCTCAAAACAGTTCACAAACACAGCCGACTAAAACAAGTGGATCACAACAGATTTGAATAGTGAAAATATAGAAAAACTTGAAAGCATGAAAACAGATCTATATGAATTAAGAAAAGAAAAGATAAAAGGGGCAGTAATCAGATCAAGGGCAATTAATATAGTAGAGGGGGAAAAACCAACAAAATATTTTTGTGCACTAGAATGATAACTTCATGAGTAAAATTGTTCCAAAACTTCAAACTGCTAAGGGAGAGATAATAAATGACCAAAAGAAAATCATGAATGAAATAGAATTATTTTACAAAAATTTGTATTCTTCTAAAGAAAAGAACCATATTCATATTGACTTAAACACAGATTTAAATAAATATAACACCCCCAAGCTAAATGATGATGAGTCAGAAAAACTTGAAGGACTTTTAACTTTGTCTGAACTTACAACTGCTTTAAAAAATATGAAAAATAATCGTAGTCCAGGAGTAGATGGTTTCTCTTGTGAATTCTTTAAAGTTTTTTGGAAGCAGCTAAGTAGTTTTGTACTGAGAGGGATAAACCACAGTTATAACATCGGGGAACTGTCTGTTTCTCAACAAGAAGGTATAATTACTCTGATACCAAAAGAAAATAAATCTAGATTGCTGCTCACCAATTATAGGCCAATATGTCTTTTAAATACAATATATAAGTTAGCCTCAGCAGGTATTGCAAACAGATTAAAAACTGTTATAACAAAACTTATAAATACTGATCAGTCCGGATTTATATCAGGGCGGTATATTGGTGAAAACACAAGACTTGTTTATGACTTAATGCAGTTTGTGGAGGAAAAAAATATACCTGGGCTCTTACTTTTGGTTGATTTTGAGAAGGCATTTGATTCTCTGTCATGGGCATTTATTCATAAAGTACTCAAGTTTTTTAATTTTGGGCCTTCAATTCAAAAGTGGGTTTCAGTTTTCCTAAAAAATACCTCTATTAGGGTAAATCAGGGAGGTAACTTCTCTTCGCCATTTAGACTGGAGCGTGGCTGCAAACAAGGAGATCCAATATCAACTTACATTTTTATTCTTTGTGCAGAAATATTAGCTATAAAAATAAGAAATAATGAAAAAATCAAAGGGATTAAAATCAATAACATTGATTTTAAGTTAGTACAGTTTGCTGATGACACTACAATAATATTAGATGGATCAGAAAATTCATTAATAGAAACATTAAATGAACTTGAAAAATTTGCAAAAATATCAGGGCTTAAAGTAAACTTTCAAAAAACACAACTCATATGGATAGGGAAAAAAAAGTATAGCACAGAAACAATAAAGACAAGATGGAAATTACAGTGGGGTTCTAATAGATTCAAGTTGTTGGGAATTATCTTTGACACAGATTTAAATAAGGTAAATGAAATAAATTATAAAAATAAAATTGAATTATTAAAAAGTAAAATACACAATTGGCAACGCAGACACTTAACACCATTAGGTAAAATAACGGTAATAAAATCTCTCTTAATTCCATGCTTAAACCACCTATTTCTAGCCCTACCGAATCCAAGTGAAAAAATAATGAAAGAAATAAATGACATTCTTTTTACATTTCTTTGGGAAGGTACTGCTAGAATAAAACGTTCTGTTATTTGCAAAGACTATCTGGATGGAGGATTAAAGATGATAAACACCAAGGCATTTATAAATGCCTTAAAAACAACATGGGTTAGACGGTTTTGTTTTGACAAGCATAAATGGACAAAAATTATAGGGAACCATATAAATATGCATAACTTTTTAGACTGTGGTACAGAGTACTTAACAAAAATATTAAAAAACATTAAAAATCAATTCTGGTTAGATGTGTTTAATGCACATATTGAACTACAGTCAAATAATCAACCTAAAGAAATACATGAATTTCAAGCTAGTGCACTATTTTACAATAAGAACATAAAGGTGGCAAATACCAGTATTTATTATCAAGCATGTTATGAAAGAGGAATAAAACTTATAAATGATATTACAGGGAAAAATGGTAATCTGCTATCCTATCAAGAGGTAAAAGAACTATTTAATATAAAAATAAATTTCTTGCAGTATCACGGCCTATGTAATGCAATTAAAGAATGGAAGAAAAGGCTCAAAATAAATACTATTAATGAAAAGCTACAAAATCCTATAGTGCCATTTGGACTGCATATATACATGAGAAATAAAAAAGGCACTAAAGATATGTATAAAATATTAAATTCTAATAATGAAACACCTGCTGGTAAGATAGCATGGAATAAAATTTTTAACTTCAGTGAAGAAGAATGGAAAAAAATTTACAAATGGCCATTTGAAATAACAAATAACACAACGTTACAGTGGTTTCAGTCACGTATCAATCATAATATACTAGCTACTAATAAATATCTACACAAAATAAAGTTAATAAACAACCCTACATGTTCATTCTGTACTAAAGAACCTGAAACTGTTGAACATTTGCTATGGGACTGTGAGCACACACAAAAAATTTTGTATGATTTTAAACACTGGTGTGAAAGTAATAACACAACTATAAATTTACAGAAACAATCATTTTTATTTTGAGTATTAGATAACAAGACAAGCATAGTAGAACAACAAATGTTACTGGAAATCAAATATTATATCTATTTTTGTAGATGTACGAAAGCTAAACTAAATGTCACAGCCCTGAAATGTAAACATAAGCTTCTGTACTGTACAAATGAGAGAATTGCAATATTAGAAAATAAATATGAACAGTTTGTGAAAAGCTGGGAAAACTTTTCGCATGCAATTGCCTAATTAATACATTTATAGAAATTCCTAATCAGCAAGAAAAGAAAAAAAAACAACCTCATGCCAGGGTGACAGAACCTTTTTTTTTTTATATAACTTATCTCTCCAAACTCCAAACTCAGATGTACAGATAATAACCAGTAATGCTGATTATAAAAACAGTATTATATAGTATGTGTGCATGTAACATGAGCAAGAGAGTGAGGAATGGAATATTATACACTTTTGTTTACATGTAATATGGTAAAATGGTACCATATTTGTCTGAACAAAGGGCACCTAATTAATATATGAAATCTTAAAAAGTCTAGCATATCTTTACATATGTCTGTTAGCCTTTTCCTCAAAGTTGGCGGGCATGAGATTTTTCAAATTTTTGACAGACCAGATTTTTTAGTTTCAAAATATGTTCTGCAGAATTACTTGTTTTTGTTTTTGTCTGAAAATTGTAAAAATGACATTTTTGGAAAGGGTGACAGGGGTTTTTAGATTTTTACCTAGAATTCAGTTTCATTAGTCTACCAGTCTCATGCCTGAAAGTATTGATATGTCTGTTCAGATGAATATGGTATAAAACTGTAAGTAATCTGTGGTGTTTGCCTCACTGCTGAAAATGGTTGCTGGAAGGTCTTTATCATGTACCCAGGAAACAGCAGTGAGACTTAGCAAGTAAGTGATGAATGATATTTAATTGCTGGAAGATTATACTGTACTGTACAAATAAATTGTAAGGTGTGTTAGTGGGATGGCCCTCCCCGACCCACTACACATCAAATGGACGGGGAGAATAAAGTATTTTCCAGAAAAAAAAAAAAAAAAAAGAGATCCAGGTCCAGGACAGCTGACCAGAAAGGAAAAAATGGAAAAGAAAAAGATAAAGAACCAAATCCATATAGTAAAGGGGCGTCGGCCGATCCGATCAAGTTGGTCAATCGGTTCGATTCCCTTGAGAACATGGAGTTAGAGACTGACTCCTCCATGTTCTCGCAGTCTCAGAGAAAACAAAAGGATTAAGTTCCTTATTTTCAAATCATCTCTCCATTTATCATGGATAAAAAATCAATTATTCAGTGGAACTGTCAAGGACTAAAAGCAAATTATAACGAAATTTTAATTTTAACAACACTACTTTCTCCGACTGTCTTTTGTCTCCAGGAAACCTTTTTAAAAAATACAGATAATATTAATTTTAAAAATTATAGTTTATATAATCATATCGCAACTGAAAATCAGAAAGCCTCAGGAGGTTCATCTATCCTTGTAAAATCAAATGTTCCTCATAGACAGATAGATATAAATAGTAATTTACAAGCTGTTGCTGTAAATGTCACTCTGTCTAAATCCATAACAATTTGTTCTCTATATCTTCCTCCACACTGTAAATTTTCTAAACACGATTTAGAAAATCTTATAAACCAGTTACCTCGTCCTTATTTATTATTAGGTGACTTTAATAGTCACAGCAAACTATGGGGTTGTCTGAATACAAATGACAAAGGAGAAATAATAGAAAATTTTATTGCAGAAAATGATTTATGTTTATTTAACGATAAACAACCAACTTATCTTCATTCTCCTACAAGAAATTATTTTGCTTTAGATTTGTCGATATGATCTCCAAATATTTACTTAGATTTTGATTGGTCACTTTTAGATGACCTTCATGGGAGCGATCATTTTCCAATTAAAATTGAAGAAATTACATCGACAAATGAAGACCATCATTCCCGATGGAATTTGAATAAAGCAAACTGGGAGAATTTTATGGAGCTATGTAATGAAAAATTAAATCCTGAAATGTTTAAAACAGCAGATGATATACAAGCTTTTACTGATACATTAATTCATGTAGCCGAAAAATGTATTCCAAAGTCCTCGACACGTTCAAAAAGAAATAGACCTTGGTTTAATAAAGATGTTAAAAATTCAATAAATAAAAGAAAATCTGCCTTACGAAAGTTCAATAGGCAGCCAACAAAAGAAAATCTAATCCATGCCAAACAAATGCGAGCAAAAGCTCGCAAGACAATAAAAACGGCTAAAAGAACATCTTGGCAGCAATACGTCTCCAAACTTAATTCTAGAACTCCAGCAAAGAAGATATGGGACATGATTCGAAAAATTACTGGCAAAAATAAAAATAACAAGCATGTCCATATTAAATCAAATGGAAATATATGCTCAACGACTAAAGATATTTCCAATGCACTAGGAGAGAATTTTCAGAAAAACTCTTCTAGTGCAAATTATTCTGAAACCTTTCAAAACATAAAACAGGAACGAGAGAAAGAGCATCTAAATTTTACATCACTAAATCATGAAAAATATAATGTACCATTCACAGCTTCAGAATTATTAGATGCTCTTCATAAATCTCGTGATACAGCTGCTGGTCCTGATGACATTCATTATCAAATTCTTAAACATTTACCCGATAACGCTTTAAAAACTTTATTAAATATTTTAAATGATATTTGGATCACTGGAAAATTTCCAAAAGACTGGAGTAAAGCAACGATTATACCTATACCAAAACCAAATAAAGATCATACTGAAGCTACTAACTACAGACCTATTGCTTTGACAAGTTGTTTATGTAAAACAATGGAGAGAATGATTAATGATAGACTGGTTTGGTTCTTGGAATCAAACCAGCTTATAACAAAATATCAAGCTGTATTCAGAAAAAATAACTGTACAAACGATCATCTGATTCGTTTGGAATCTTTTATTCGTGATGCCTTTATTAAAAAAGAACATGTCGTAGCTGTATTTTTTGATCTTGAAAAAGCGTACGATACTACATGGAAACATGGCATCATGAAAGATTTACATAAATTAGGCCTTAAAGGCCGATTACCACTTTTTATTCAAAATTTTTTATCAGATCGAACATTTAATGTTCGAATAGGTAATACGTTATCGGACATATTTAAACAAGAACAAGGTGTACCACAGGGAAGCATTTTATCACCTACCTTGTTTGGCATTAAAATTAACGATATTGTTAAATGTGTGAAAGACCTTGATTGTTCACTTTTTGTTGACGATTTTGGAATATTTATTAGATCGAAAAATATGGAAACCATTGAATTCAAACTACAACGATGTTTAAACAATATAGAAGATTGGGCAACAGAAAATGGTTTCAAATTTTCAAAAACAAAAACTCAATGCGTTCATTTTTGTCAGATACATCAGCTACATTTAGATCCTCATCTCACCATTTACGGTAGTCCAATTCCAGTCGTCAGTGAAGCAAAATTCCTGGGTCTTTTGTTCGATAACAAATTATCTTTTATACCACACATCAAAGCTTTAAAAGCTAAATGTCTTAAAGCACTTGATATTCTTAAAGTTCTCTCCAGTTCCGACTGGGGAGGAGATCGTACTGTTCTTTTAAATCTTTATAGATCTTTAATTCGATCTAAACTGGATTATGGATCCATAGTTTATGGATCCGCTAGAAAATCTTATTTGAAATCTTTGGATACTATTCATCACCAAGGTTTACGTCTGGCTCTAGGGGCTTTTCGTACTTCCCCCGTCGAAAGTTTATACGCTGAATCAAATGAACCATCATTGTATATAAGAAGACAGAAATTGTCTCTTCAATATGTTACTAAATTAGCCACCAATTCACGTAATTCAGCCTATGATTGTGTTTTTAATCCTAAATATGAAAGATTTTACAACAACAAACCAACGGCTATTAAACCCCTTGGCCTGAGAATACAACCGTTACTTGAAGAGGCCAATATCAATATTAAAAATGTTCAGCATTTTTCTTTTCCATCAAAAGAGCCATGGACGTTAAACCCTCCAAAGATTATTTTAGACCTTCATAAAAATAAAAAAACAGAAGTCGAGTCGCATATTTTTAAGAATGAATTTTTAGAAATCAAATCAAATTATAAACATTACCTGTCAATTTATACAGATGGTTTGAAACAAGATGAGAAAGTTGCTTGTTCTGTTATTAGTCCAAATTTTACTGACAGTATCAGATTACCTGATAATAGCTCCATTTTTACTGCCGAAGCCAAGGCAATTGATATTGCACTTTACCATATCAGAGATCAGTCTGAAAAACAGTTCATCATTTATTCAGATTCTCTTTCTGTATTAAAATCCCTTAAAGATTTACACCATAGAAACCCATTAATTCAGCAAATTCTTAAAAAATATTATTATCTTTCCGCTTCAAAAGAAATTGTATTTTGTTGGCTTCCCAGCCACGTTAATATTCGTGGAAATGAATTAGCAGATTCAGAAGCCAAATCTGCATTATCCTTAGTAATAACCAATTTCAAAATTCCTCACTCCGACTTTAAATCAAACGTCTGTCAATACATCAACAACAAATGTCAGTCTGTTTGGGAAACACAAATTTATAATAAATTAAATGAAATCAAACCAAATTTTAACAGCAAATGCACATTCTCTAATCTCAGCAGAAAAGAACAAACAAAAATCACGAGATGAGACTTGGACACACTAGAATTACTCATTCTTATATTTTAAACAATGAACAAGCTCCATTCTGCATTCCTTGTAATGAACCTTTCACAGTCAAACATTTTCTTATCACTTGTGCTGAATTTAATCAAATTCGCACAAAGTATTTTAATATAAAAACTATAAAGGAACTTTTTGATATGCCAACTCAGAAAATACTCGACTTTCTTAAAGAGATCGGACTTTTTAATAAAATATGATCAGTATTTTTAATCACTTAAAATCATTGATACTTTATCTCTTTAAAATAAACACATCAATCCTAGATATTTTTAAATTTCTCATTAAATAAAATCATCATATAACATAAAACCTATTAGACGCTATATGCCCTTTTAGGGTTGAGCGTCTATAAACAAAATATCCATCCATCCATCCATCGTCTGTCCTTCTGTCAACATTTATGTTGAAGCTTGACATTTATGTCAAAGCTAGTATTCTAATCAACTACAAGACTAAACAACCATCAAACCTTGCATGAAACATCTCTCAGACCTCCTGACTTTAGGAGATAGGCGTCCGCTTTTCCATTTGTCTGTCCGTTCGTCCGTCCGTCTTTCAACAGTTCTGTTATGTCGAAGTAACTTCGACATTTATGTCAAAATTAGTATTCTTATCAACTACAAGACTAAACAACCATCAAACCTTGCATGAAACATCTTCCTGACCTCCTGACTTTGCGAGATAGGCGTCCGCTTTTCCGTTCATCTGTCCGTCCGTCCGTCTGTCAGGAGTTCTGTTATGTCGAAGTTCCACATTTATGTCAAAGTTAGTATTCTTATCAACTACAAGACTGAACAACCATCAAATCTTGCATGAAACATCTCCTTGACATCCTGACTTTGCGACATAGGCATCCGCTTTTCCATTTGTCCGTCTGTTTGTCTGTCCGTCCATCCGTCTATCAACATTTATGTCAAAGTTCAACATTTAGGTCAAAGTTAGTATTCTAATCAACTACAAGACTAAACATCCATCAAACCTTGCATGAAACATCTCCCTGACCTCCTGACTTTGCGACATAGGCATCCCCTTTACTGTTTATTCGTCCGTCCGTTTGTCTCAACATTTATGTTGAAGTTCGACATTTACGTCAAAGTTAATATTCTAATCAACTACAATTTTACAACAACCATCATACCTTGCATGACACGTCTCCCTGACCTCCTGACTTGGCAGGTACATTGACCCAGTGACTTTGACCTATATTTCGTGCTTCAGTGACTTTGACACAATTTACGTTGATGTTCCAGATCTTCTCAGCTATAAGGCCTACAACAACCAGACCTTGCATAGTGCTTCTCCCAGATGTACTGACTCGGCAGGTACCTTGACCTGGTGACCTTGACCTATATGTTACGCTCCAGTGACTTTGACATATTTTGCGTCGACGTTCGATATCTCCTCAACTATAAGGCCTACAACCATCAAACCTTGCAAAGTGCTTCTTCTCAATGTACTGACTCGGCAGATACCTTGACCTGGTGACCTTGACCTATATTTTGGCTGCAGTGACTTTGACATAATTTATGTCAACGTTCCAGATCTCCTCAAGTGTAAGACCTCTAACCTCCAAACCTTGCATAGTGTTCTCCAAGACTTGGCAGGTATCTTGACCCGGTGACCTTGACCTATATTTTGCACTCCAGTGCCTTTTACACATTTTATGTTGACATTCAATATCTCCTCAACTATAAGGCCTACAACCACCAAACCTTGCATAGAGCTTCTCCTCAATGTACAGACTCTGCAAGTACCTTGACTCGGTGACCTTGACCTATATTTTGCGCTCCATTGACTTTTACACCTTTTACGTCGCCCTTCCATATGTCCTCAACTATAAGGCCTTCAGCCACCAAACCTTGTATAGTTCTCCTTCTCCATGTACTGACTTGGTATGTACCTTGACCAGTTGACCTTGATCTATATTTTGCACTCCAGTGCCTTTGACACATTTTAAGTTGATGTTTGTTATCTCCTCAAATATAAGACCTACAACCACTAAATCTTGCAAAGTGCTTCACCTCATTTTACTGGCTTGGCAGGTACCTTGACCTGGTGACCTTGACCTATATTTGACACATTTTATGTTCATGTTTGATAACTCCTCAGTTATAAGGCCTACAAGCACTATACCTTGCATAGTGCTTCTCCTTGATGTACTGATTTGGCAGGTACCTTGACCCAGTGATCTTGATCTATATTTCACACTCCAGTGACTTTTACACATTTTACATAACCTTCCATTATCATTTGGCTGTATAATACGAAAAGTCAGTGCTGAAGATAGAGCTATTAGAATGGCACTGGCCTGGAATATATGTGTCCCACTAGGCACTTTGTCTACATTTTTTTCAACCTAGTTTTCCAATTAAGCACTGCTAAGAATGAAATAAACATTTAATAACCATGCTCTGATTGTGGCTCCTGTGACTTTTGCCCCAGCAGGTGCGACGACGCCTTCCGCAGAAATCTTGTATTTCAAATGATGATTTGAATGCTGAAATACTGAAACATATTTTATTTTGCAATGCTATTCTTGAAGAAAACTTTCGTATAAATACATTATGTTTTACTTTCATCAATAAATGGGGGTGGTCGGGTGGTGCAAAGGTGTCATGTATCTTATGTCACCAGGGCATCCAGCTGATATTGGCTTACAGTTGGGCAAGGCCTGCTACCCTTGTAGCAGGTAAGGGTAGGGAGGTGATGTTTTTATTTCTTCTGTTTCTTCACTTTCATTCCTGTTCTTCTTTCTTCCCAGTCCCTCTCTTTCATCTCTTCTGCTGTCTCTTCTGTCTCTTTTCTCCCTTTCTCCGGGAGACAACACAAAATGACCCATAAGGGTTAACGTGTCGTTAAACCCAACACAATCATTCAATCATCAGTAAATATTATTTAGTATTCCTTTCATCAATAAATATTATTTAGTATTCCTTTGTTGTTCTTTCCTAGTGAATTTTTAGTCTCAGGACAAAATATCTGTAGATTCAATTTGATTGAAGCTAAACTATTTAGTTTTGAGACAGCTATGGAATTTTACAGTGATACTTTCAATTTTATATTTCTGTTTCCATCTATTTCTATTTTTTTGCACTATGCAAGGAAAAACAACATTTTATTTTTATTTTGGAAAAACTACTAAAAAAAACAAAATAAATAAATAAATAGGTGCAACACAAATTAAGAATTTATGTGCAAAAAATACAGAAAATGAATTTATTTGATTCTAAAGTAACATTGCACACTTCTCAATTATATCAGTTTACCCCTTATAGGATCCCACCTAGTGAGACTTAACCCTTGTCATGCAGATTAAATTAAGATGCCACACCCACTTCTAAATGTCAGCCAGTCAGATTACTAGATTCAGGTTGTTAATACATATTCAATAACTAAATGATAGACAGGGCAGATCCAGATCAGTTAGCTTCTGAATAAGCCAACTGTCTGGACCTACACTGTTTGCAAAGGCAGGACTATGGTTAATGTCCTTATAATCACCTCATAATCACTTAAGACAAGTTAAGCCTTAGATGTGTGCTATGGTATCAGAATGGTATATTGGGGCAGATCATGACAGGGTAGTCCAGCCAAATAAGGAAAAATTTGTGGCCTTAAGGAGGCATAATGAGGATAATTTCTGGATGAATTTTCTTATTTCTCAGGGGGTGGTTGGGTGTGGCAAAGGTGACAGGTATCTTACAGCACTGGGTCGTCCAACTGATATTGGCTTCCGGGCAGTTGGGCAAGGCCTGCTATCCTTTTAGCAGGCAAGGGTAGAGGGGGGATGTTTTTATTTATTCTGTTTCTTCACTTTCATTCCTGTTCCTCTTTCTTCCCTGACCCTCTCTTTCATCTCCTCTACTATCTCTTCTATATCTTTTCTCCCTTTCTCTGGGAGACGACACAAAATGACCCACAAGGGTTGACGTGTCGTTAAACCCTAACACAATCAATTTCTTATTTCTCAAAATTGTAAATTTGGGCACTGAAAACCGGTGTGTGCCTGATGATAATTATTTCGACCCTAAGAACTGGTCTGAGCATGTCTAAAGTGGCTGAACAGGCTGTAAACTTTTATCACACATTTTGTTGTCTTGAAACGGACATTTTAATGATTTTCAAACTCAGTAGTGAATTTTCAAAAAAAAAAAAAAAAAAAGTCAAATTTGCATAAAATGATGTCTAGCGGTCAGAATCAAACAAATAATTGAATCTGGGTGACAAACCTTAATAAAGTACTTTTTAAACTGAAATTCGGACAAAAGTCCTGTTTTCATATTGAGTTCACTGCATAACTAGAACAAGTGCCCAGAGAGTCAAGAATACCCCTGGCCAGCACCATTTCTTAATTATAAAAAATATTTTTAAGTCAACGAAAGTGATATAAGATAGAAATCAATGGACCATGAAATATAGGTCACTGACCCACATATAGTGTACAAGGTCAGTCTCTGAGTGACACTGATCTATCATCCCAAGTACAACTTTTCTGGAGTAAAAATAGTCTAAAGACATGAAACAAAATCGCTGGACCATAAAATATAGGTCACTGACCTGCATATACTTGAGAGGTCAATCTGATGCGTCACATTGATCCATTATACCAACTATGATGTTAATCTATTGAATGATCTAGAAGATATTAAGCAAAATTACTAGACCATGAAATATAGGTCATGCTGATTTATATTTACTTTGAGGTCAAAGTTTGGGTCACACTTTATCATTATATGTAAATATGATACTGAGGCATCAAATAGTGGAAGATATAAGACAAAATCACAGGGCTATGAAATATAGGTCACATAATCCCAAACTATGAGTCATATATGAAGTTGTCTTCAAGATGTAACATAAAATCACTGGACCATGAAATATAGGTCACAGTGACCTACATCTACTTTCAGGTCAACTGTCGGATCATACTGATTCATAATCTCAAATAATGATGTTCATACATCAAATAACATTCAAGATATAAGGCCAAAATCACTGAACCATGAAATATAGGTAAGGTGACCTACATTTATTATGATGTCAGTCATGGTGTCACACAGAACCAATATCCCAAGTATCAGATTAATCCATGAAATAGTCTTCAAAATATAAGAAAATTGCTGGAGCATGAAAATAAGGTCACAATGACCTTGACCTTTTTACACTGAGCCGGCCTCGGTGGCTTAGTTGGATGCGCCGTCCAACTGGAGACCAGGAGGTCGTGGGTTCAACCCCCGCAGAGGTCGGCAACATTCTTTCGTGGAGATTGATCATGAAATATTTTCTACGGTCATTTTCTCCCTTCCGCTGATTCAAGAAGGGCAGTTGTCAGTTTCTGGCGAAAGAATGTGCACAATACTGGTTAACGGCTTAGAGGACTAAGCCTGCCCAGTAAATGTGTGGTTAGGTAAACTGACCGCGCTCGACATGACCCCATTGGGTTGACTGGGCCGTAAAACCTCAACACAAATAAATTTTACACTGAATGTTGATGTGATAAACATGTCTAATGCCCATCCTTCTTTATTCAGAAGTTGTTTGTATAAACAAACTGCAATATATTACTTTATTGAGGCATCCTAGATTTTGAGTGCTAGCCCCGCCCTAGGGAATGACCCAGGGGTCCATAGATGTAGAATGGAAGAGAACCCTCCAAGGTACCCCTATACCAAATATGAATAGTTTCTGATAAGTAGCTGCAGAGATATATACATGTATAATCAAAAAAAACTTCGAAATAAAACTTGGTTATAGCAATATACTCTTTATTGAGGTATCATAGATTTTGACCTCTAGCCCCATCCCTGGGCATGACCCGGGGGTCCATAGATGTAGAATGCAAGAGAACCCTCCCAGGTACCCCCATACCAAATAAGAATAGTTTCTGATAAGTGGCTGCAGAGCTATACATAATCAAAAAACTTCGAAGTTAAACCTGGTTATAGCAGGTGTTAACGGATGGTATCACGGATGGAAGGATGGACGGAAGGTAGGACAAACGGAATGAGGGAAGGACAGACAGATGAATGGACAGATGGAGCCGACAAAAACTATATACTCTTTCGGCATACTTTGTATGCCCGGGGTTTAATTATGGTTTTGATGCTTTTATCCCCAAAATGCACACCAACTGACATTACACTTAAATTTTCCTCAAAAGCATTCTCTATGATCAGACAAAATAATTTAATGGTTTTGACCTCAATATTTTCATATAATCTTGAAGAAAAAAAAATTAAAATCTATGCGTTTTTAGTCATTTCAGTATACAAGTTATTGGTGTATTGTAGTTGGACTTGTGTATGGGATTGTGCATTGATTACTCTGATTATTTTAAATACAGCTACTACATGTATTATGTAATGCTATCAATTCATTTTTTTTATCGCACCTGCTTGTAGCAGGGTGCGATATAGGCATCTGCTTTTCCATCCGTCTGTCTGTCAACATTTATGTCGATGTTCAACATTTATGTCAAAGTTAGTATTCTAATCAACTACAAGACTAAACAACCATCAAACCTTGCATGAAACATCTCTATGACCTGCTGACTTTGCGACATAGGTGTCCGCTTTTCCATTTGTCTGTCTGTTCCTCCGTCCGTCTGTCAACATTTATGTTGAAGTTTGACATTTATGTCAAAGTTAGTATTCTAATCAACTACAAGATTAAACAACCATCAAACCTTGCATGAAACATCTACCTGACCCCCAGACTTTACTACATAGGTGCCCGCTTTTCCATTTGCCTGTCCGTTTGTCCGTCCGTTTGTTAACAGTTCTGTTATGTCGAAGTTTGACATTTATGTCAAAGTTAGTATTCTAAATAACTACAAGACTAAACAACCATCAAACCTTGTATGAAACATCTCCCTGACCTCCTGACTTTGCGACATAGGTGCCCGCTTTTCCATTCGTCTGTCCGTTTGTCCATCTGTCTGTCTGTTAACAGTTCTGTTATGTCGAAGTTCGACATTTACATCAAAGTTAGTATTCTAATCAACTACAATTCTACAACAACCATCATACTTTGCATTACACATTTCCCTGACCTCTAGACTTGGCAGGTACATTAACCCAGTGACCTTGACCTATATTTTGCGCTCCATTGACTTTGACACAATTTACGTTGACGTTCCAGATCTTCTCAGCTATAACTACCAAATCTTGCATAGCGCTTCTCCTAGATGTACTGACTCGGCAGGTACCTTGACCCAGTGACCTTGACCTATATTTTGCGCTCCAGTGACTTTGACACATTTTGCGTCGACGTTCGATATCTCCTCAACTATAAGGCCTACAACCATCAAACCTTGCAAAGTGCTTCTTCTCAGTGTACTGACTCGGCAGATACCTTGACCTGGTGACCTTGACCTACAACCACCATACCTTGCATAGTGCTTCTCCTTGATGTACTGAATTAGCAGGTACCTTGACCCATGACTTTGACCTATATTTCTTGCTCCAGTGACTTTTACACATTTTACGTCGACGTTCCATTATCATTGGGCTGTATAATACGAAAAGTTAGTGCTTAAGATATAGCCATTAGAGGGAATGGCACTGGCCTGAAATATATGTGCCCCACTAGGCACTTTGTCTACATTTTTTTCAACCCAGTTTTCCAACTAAGCACTGCTAAGAATGAAATAAACTTATTTAATAACCACATTCTGATTGTGGCTCCTGTGGCTTTTGCCCTAGCAAGTGTGATGATGCCTTCCGCGGAATTCTTGTTTCAATTCAATCTTTATTCTGCATAAGACACAGTGTGCCCTTTACTTAACACAACATACATATTTGAGAAGAGCAAATAATATTTACAAATATACAAACAAAAACAACAAAACAATATACCATGACCTTTAGAGCCGCATCTCTGTTAGCAATGCTATGTATAACATGATTCAGGTGAGCGATATAGGGCCATCATGGCCCTCTTGTTTAAAAGAAATAAACATTTTTAATAAATTGCAAATAAACTCAAATTGTATCAAATTATACTTCACACTTTTAAACCATAATAAACAAGTTTGTTAAAATATATTAACCAATTTTTAACATTTACAGACACCATATGACCAAATGGTTGAGGTGTCTTTAAACAAATCACTCACTCACTCACACACTCTCTTTTATTTTCTCCCTTCTGCTAAATCAAGAAGGCAGTTGTAAGTTTCTGATAAAGAATGTGCCTATTTACTAGGAAAGGTATTTGTAAGACAAATATATCAAAATGTAGTACCTTATTCGACCTAATTATCACACATACCCCTATAAGCGCACAGTCAAGCAATTCAGATTACAACTAGTGTACTTTCTGTCTACTTGTCTATAAAGGAAGAATGTGCACAAGTACTGGTTAACCACCTAGAAGACTAACTTGCCTGGGAAGTGTGGTTAGGTAAACTGATCAGCTTGACATGACCATAAAAGTGTTGACTGGTCTGTTAAAAACAAAGAACCCAATCCTTAGGGTAAATATTGTACATAAAGCCTGACAGAAAATAGGGTTTAATTGAAATTGTGCCAGACACTTTGGGTTTTCACTTCTATAGATTCTTTCAGACCTGATTGACTCAGTCTAATGCACATAAGACTTCTGGGCCCGGTTGTTCAAAGCATCGTTAGCTTAACGAGCTCATTAAGGGTCATTTCGTTAACTGTTTTAGCGGATTCAATACACAATATTCTGATATTTTGTGCTGAAAAAATGTGAGTAGCTTTTGCATTGCAAAAGCTACTCACATTTTTTCAGCAAAAAATTTCAGCATATTTGCGTATCACTCGATGTAAATTTTAACGAATCGTTAACTAACGATATCATTAGCTTTGAACAACTGGGTCCTGATCAGGAGGTCACAGGTTTGATCCCTACCAGGTCTGGTAATATTCTTTTGTGAAGATTGATCATGAAATATTTTCTTCAGCCATTCTGTCCCTTTTGCTAATTCAAGAAGGGCAGTTGTCAGTTGCCTAGGAAAGAATGTGCTCAGGTACATATATAAGCCTGCCTAGGAAAAGTGTGGTTAGGTAAACTGACTGGCTTGACATGACCTTAATAGTTTTAACTTGACTATTAAACTCCAAACCAACCGTCATTTAACCAGCATAGCAGCTCAACTGGTGGAGCATCTGTTTTGTGACCCGGTGGGTTCCATCCAGGGTTTTGTCATACCAAAGACTTTAAAATGGTACTAGGTGCTCTTTTGCTTGGTGCTCAGCATCAAGATGGTAGAGCTAGAACAGGCCAGCCTGGTGTTGGTATAATGTGACAAGTGAAATATCATGTGTAACAGTGTTGTGTCAAGGAATTGATATTTCAATAAGGCAGCACTCTAAAAGTGAGCATCAAGCTCCCTGCCACATCCAAACACTGAAAGGTTGTTGAAATTGAGGAAAAACCTGAATAAAACAAATTGACATTTTACGCAGATTGCTTCCTAATAATGAGCATGAAATTTCTAGTCCTATTTTCTGTTTAAATAAGAAAAAAAATACATTATTTTAAAATGTCATTCTGCTGATATTTTTATCCAACATGCTTAACTTTACAGCTTTAATACTTAATCTTTCCACTCTGTTGGCAGATTCAGCAGATGACAAACTGGTCAGATAATTTTCTTATTTTTCTCAGAAAGCAGGATTTTACATCTTGGTTTTTACATGAAATGTCAACCCTGTTTAGCTGCAAAAATTTCCATGTCCTCTGTTGAAAATTTTACGCAGCATGTGAAGTGTAACTGTAACTCCAGATAAGGCTCTTTTTTTCAACCCAAAAGTACACTACAACCTCTTTATAACACGGTTCGTTATAACACGGATTTGTATATAACAGGGTTCAAAGATGGATCCCAAAAATGTATAGATTATATTGAAAAATGACCATAAATGGTCATTTTTCAATATAATCTATACATTTTTGTTTGGATATAACACGGTTGTTTAACTAACACGGTTTATGCTATGGACCCCAACAATAGTATTATAAAGAGGTCGTGGTGTACTGATATTTTTCTTATTTCTCCATGAAAACATAAGTTGTAGGTACTCATAGGAGTGCCTCGGCAAGGTGCTTCTACTGAGTGTCCACAACATATGTTTCTGTGGAGAAATAAGAAAAAAATATCATGAGGATATACCCTCTTATCTGGAGCTGTGTATGAAACTAATTGTCAAAGAAATTTAGTTTGTATAAACTTTTCATTGTACAGTACTGTATTATTTCAGGTCCAGTTCTACTCTGCTACATTGTTAAGGATGGCAGATGAAGGATATCAACCTCTTCCCATAAATCCTATTCAGATTTGATACAAGATGGAAGGCATTGTTTAAGGATGTTAATATAATATTGTTTAGTACTCTGGGTAAAAATTCCAGCAGAGAACATTCTTATTTTTCCAGTTAAACCTGATTTGACATTCTCAGATCCTGGTTTCTGGGAAATTACCATCAATTTGTTTTCTGCTCAGTTAGCCCAGAGAGTAGTGAATGTCCCTGCCCAGTAAACGTGTAGTTAGGTAAACTGACCGTGCTTGACATGACCCATTTGGTTGACTGGGCCGTAAAGCCTCAACACAAACAAACAAAGAAGTAAATGTTACTGTGTGAAATGTGACTGTGTCTCTGGATGTAAAGCTCAGGGATATAGATAAAGACTACCAAATTAACCCTAAGTTTTGGGACAGGCAGGCCTGAATAAACAGTGTAGATCCTGATCAGTGAATGCAGCATCTGATCAGGGTCTACACTGTTTACCACTTATCCAGCAGTTTAAGGCACATCAGCAGGTAGTAAATAGATTTGCTCAGTATCTTGGAAAAAATACCAGCAGACAATTTTTTTCTTATTTTTCCCAGAAAATATGGTTTGAGACCCTTTGCATGAAATATCAAGCCCTGTTTTCTTGGAAAAAATAAAACATCATCACTTTGCCATCTGCTGAACCTGCCCAGAGAGTGGTAAAGGTTAACTCTTAAAGCACCAATTACAACAATTGTTGTCTGCTTTGTCTTCTGCTTGTGATTTTAAAAGTCATTTCTGCAAACTGTGTGGACCCAGATCAGACTGCTCCTTTAGGAGCAGTCTGATCAGGGTCCACACTGTTTGCCTGTATGCAAAAATAGGTTTGAAAAGTTTGCAAGAATATACAGCAGATGACATAAACAGACGACATTTTCGGATGCAGGTTTTCTTGGTGTTTTAAGGGTTAAGAACAAGTATGGTAAGGAGTAATAAGGAGTCCCAATATTTAGGATAAATACGGTACCCAGGGAGAAATGAGCAACATGATGAGAAAAGGGGTCTGAGAGGTATATAGACAGTGAAGGCCCAGATCAGCTTCTGTGTGAATGCAGTCTGTTTAGGATCTTCACTAGACACAGGATCATTGAATACTAAGGATATATCAACAAACAGTAGAGGTCATGGTCAGGCTGTGCAGATAATCAGGCTGAGCAGGACTTTTGATCCTTGTTTGCCTGTACCCTGAATATCATGTCAAAGCTGAGGCAAACCTTATTTACACCAAGTATTTGGACAAAGTTTGGGAGGCAACTTTCTGTCTGAAAATTGGTCTCCTTTAAAAATAGAGGCAGCATTTTTCAGGTGTATCCATTCACCTAAACACTTACAGTGCTAGGCAAATTCAGCAAATGACAAAATGATAATATTTTTCTTAATTTCCCCCAAAAGAGGATTTGACATTTCATTCAAATTATCTCCTGAGGAGACAGTTTGCATAAAATGTCAAATCTTTTTTTTCTGTGAAAAATAAGAAAAAATTCTAAATGTCATCTGCTGAAATTTTTACACAGCATACTAAGCTGCCAGAACTGTTACTCCTTTTCTCCCTTTTCCTGCATTTACCTTGAGATAAGAGTGGGTATGCAGATCCAGATACAGTCAACCCTCGTTATCTCAAACTCGTTTATCTCGAATAACAGCTTATGTCAAAATGAAATTCAGGTCCCTGTTTTAACATGGAAATCAAAGAACAGTTAACAAAATATTGTGGAAAAGAGGAGAAGAGCAATTTCTCCTCTTTTCCACATTATTTTATTTATATACTTCTAACTTCAGGAGTCAAATTACATATTCATTTTTTAAATGTGGTTGTTCGATTTATTGTTTTCCTCACTTTCCACAACTCTGATATGTCGAGGTATCTCGAAGTGTTTCAGGGAGTCCCTTGGAATTTGAGATAATGAGAGTCGACTGTATATCCAGATAATTTTTTTCTTATTTTGCCAAGAAAACATTTGTTGTGGGAACTCTTTAGAAGCATCCCAGAAAAGGGCTTCTAATGAGTACCTGGAGTGTATTTTTTTGTGGAGAAATTAGAAAAATACCAGTACTTTTGGTAAAATAGTGTTTTATCTGATATTTTATACTTAAGCATGGGAAAACCACACACATACACACACACACACACACACACACACACACAATAGCTGAATAGTAAGGCAGAAACACTTTCACAGATTACCCAGGAACAGAGTGTTGAAGCTAATTTCAGTTCTTTTATCTCTTGTATAAACCATAATGAGGCATTTCTCATGTGGTTTCTGATAAAATGGACAACTTCAGCCATTGTACTGCCTGAATTAAAAAATACCTCAACCACAAAGGCTCAACACCCAAGGAGGTCAAGGAAGACATGATGTTCACAGCAGGAGAGGATACCCCTTCATATAAAGCATGGTGAAAAGGTGGGCTGCTGAGTTGAAATGTGGCAGGGAGACTCTGGAAGCTGTCTGGGAAGGTCAGTCACCATTACTACTCAGACCATTGCCAAGGTTCTTGCAGCATCATTGTAGAAAGGAGAATACAAAACCTTACATTGTCTCAAGGCGTCAGCTCACTGGGTCCCAAAGCTCCTTGGATCTGATCAGAAATGGATTCAGCAAAACTTATCAGGGGAGAATGACAGCTTAGCATCCTTTGGCAATTTATGACCACAGATGAAACCTTGGTCCGTCAATTTCAACCAGAGATGAAGTCGGAGCTCTGGAAAGGTTCTCTGCCTTACAAGAAAGCTAAGACAGTGATGTCTGCAGCCAAGGTGATGGTATACATTTTAAAGGATGCAAAAGGAAAACTGCTGTTGTACTACTTGGAAAGGGTTACACTATTACCAGGGCTTCCATTAACAAGAAAGGTGCTCTTCAACCAGAACATTGCCTTTGCACACACATCCATAGTGTCTAAGCATGGCTACTTGGTGTATTCCAGCTTGTTAAACACCATTGTTGATGAAGCTATAAATGATGTGGACCACTTCCTGATGGCCCAAAATAGTGCCTTCTACATTGAAAACATGCATCTGCTTCTTGACCAGTGGTCTAAATGTGTTTATGAAGGGGGGGACTGTGTTGTCATTCAGAAAATTATTGTTTTATTTTCTAAAACTGACACCAATTGCTCTTGGAGCATATTCCAAGAAGAGTAAATCACTGTTTAACATACCATTATAGCAACTTATTTGGGGATACAATATTAAATTGATTGAATTAGAAACTCAAAAATACTGTTATAACACTAATTATTGGGACATATAGGCCTATGCAAACAGTTTGACCCATATCAGATGCTGCAGACTGTAACATCTTGCTGTCTGCCATTCATCCAGCAGTATTTAGACATCTGAAGAGGTAATAAAATGGACTTTTTGAAATTTTAGGACAATTATAGTAAGTGTTAAGCTGTCCAGATATTAATGCATTTTAGTCGAGAAACCCTCAAAAGGGTAATTGTCAAACAGTGCAGACCTAGATCAGATGCCACAGAATGTGGCTACATTCTTTGCATTAATATGTGGGAATTTCTATAATACAAAGTAGTAATCTAACTAGACACCCTGCTTTTGGCAATAGACCAGTCCAAAGAGTTGTGGTAGAAGAGTCCATTTGATGTTTATGGGTTAATGGACAATGTGGTGTTTGAACTCTTCAGGAGAAACTCTTTCTTCTTATTAGAGAACAATTAAAAGGTTTTCTGTTACCTGATTTTGAGTGAGCGACTATTTAAATGTAGGTGATTTTAGGGTTTTTGAAAACATTTTGCTTAATTTGCATTCTCATTTTTTTTTTCTTTTTTAAATTTTTTTTATCATTCAGAATTTTAGACAACATATTATATACACCACCTACTCTTTATAACACTATTGTTGGGGTCCATAGCATAAACCGTGTTAGTTAAACAACCGTGTTATATCCAAACAAAAATGTATAGATTATATTAAAAAATTATGGTGATTTTTCAATATAATCTATACATTTTTGGGATCCATCTTTGAACTGTGTTATATCCAAATCCGTGTTATAACGAACAGTGTTATAAAGAGCTTGAAGTGTACCATGCACATGTGTCATGGCATGGGAATAGGCATTGCCTTTTTTTATCCTCTCCTTTTGCGCTGTAAAATGCACACATAACAAATTAACATTTTCATGCAAATATATTGTTTCTAATATAGCATTTTTTTTGCAATTACATTTTCATTCAAATGTATTGTTTCTAATATCTAATACAGAAGTTTTTTATGCAATTACATTTTGATGCAAATATAATGTTTCTAATGTAGTAGATTTTAGGCAATTACATTTTCATGCAAATATATTGTTTCTTATATAGCAAATTTTATGCAATTACATTTTCATGCAAATATATTGATCTTAATCTAGTAGTTTTTATGTAATTACATTTTCATGCAAATATATTAATTGTTCCTAATATAGTAGGTGTTTGTTTTTTTTTTTTTTTGTTTTTTTTTGGGCAATATTTTTTTCATTTATTTTGATAGTATAAGCCTGTGAATAGGATAGGTTTTTTAACATAGTATTTTGAAAAAGATAAGTTTCATTCATAAAATATTTGTACATCTTAGAGAAATTCTCATTGTAATTCATTTTCTGAGATTGCAAGTACGGCATCTGATTGACTTGTTATCCATTTGATAGAAAATTCTATAGTTAAATTAAAATGTATGACTGATTGAATTAAAGCTATCTCCATTTTTTTTTATAAGAGATATCTTTGATTTAATTATTTTTTTTAATTTTCTATCAGTTTAATAAAGATACCTTTAATTGAAATAAAGGTACCTTTATCTTTATTTTTGCATAAATAGATGTCTTTATTGTAAATAAACAAAGATGTCTACAATAAAGATGTCCATAATTGGGTTATCTTAATGATATCATTATAAATTGAATTAGAAATATCTGATTCAATTAAAGATATCTGTTTCCATTATACATATCTCTAACTGTATTAGAGACAGCTCTTTTTGATTTTTAATATTGAAATCTTTAATTTGGTTAGAGATATTGAACTAAAGACATTTCTATTAAATGGGTAAAAACCAAAATGGGATGCCAATGTTGCTCTTAGTCTCCTGAAATAGATAATGATAAGATTTCATCCAGAATCTGCTTTCTGCTTAATAATCACTTGATTAACAGCATGACACTTAATAACATAACTGGTAGTTTATAAACATAATTATGATAATAATTTCTCACTTTAGGCAGTTGCTGGATGAAAAGACAGTCAAATGTTATCTATAAATGCTTCTAGGCCAGTTTGCTTTAAATGCTTTTACAACGACTAAGCTAGATTCACAGAAGGATGGTTTGCAATTTCATTAATCCAAAATTGCCTGTTGTTTATTTTTTATTTTATTTTTTCGTATATTTACTTATTTTTATTTTATTTTATTTTTTATTTTATTAAGGACATCAGTATGGCTTATGTTTAGCTGCATTAAAAATTGCATTCATAAATCATTACTATATAGTAAAGTTTAGTCTAGGATAAATGAAAATTTGCACTTTAAATGAAATGAAACTCAATCTAAATTAAATATTTCTTACTTACTTGCAAATTAAGCAAAATGTTTTTGAAAACCCTGAAATCACCTAAGTAGTCACTCACTCAAAATCAGTTATCAGAAAACAAGTAACCATAGTAAAATTTGAATTTCTTTTCTTTTTTTTCTTTTTTTGTTTTCTAATTAGAAGAAAGAGTTCAAATACCATTATTGTCCATTAACTCTTAAATGTCAAGTGGACTCTTCTACCACACCTCTTTGGACTGGTCTATTTCCAATAGCAGGGTGTCTAGTTAGTTTTTATTATTACTTTGTATTATAGAAATTCCCATATTTTAATGCAAAGAGTGTAGACCCTGATCAGATGCCACATTCTGTGGCATCTTATCTGGGTCTGCACTGTTTGACAATTACCATTTGGGGGTTTCTCGACTAAAATGCATTAATATCTGGACATCTTAACACTTACTATAATTGTCCAAAAATTTCAAAAAGTCCATTTTATTACCTCTTCATGTGTCCAAATACTGCTGGATGAATGGCAGGCAGTGCAGACCATGATGAGATGTCACATTCTGCAGCATCTGATCTGGGTCAAAATTGTTTGCACAAGCCTGTATATCCCAATAATTAGTGTTAAAACAGTATATTTAGGATTTTTGTTTCGAGTTACTAATTCAATCAACTTAACATTGTATCCCCAAATAAGTTGCTATAATGGTGTATTAAAAGTTGATTTACTCTTCTTGGAACATGCTCTAAGAGCACTTGTTTTCAGTTTCAGAAAATAAACAATCATTTCCCAAATGACAACACAGTCTCCGCCTTCATGAACACATTTAGACCACTGGTCAAGAAGCAAATTCATACTTTCAATGTAAGGGGCACTATCTTGGGCCCTCAGGAAGTGGTCCACATCATTTATAGCTTCATCAACATTGGTGTTTAACAAGCTGGAATACATCAAGTAGCCATACTTGGACACTATGGATGTGTGTGCCAGAGCAATGTTCTTGTTGAAGAGCACCTGTCTTGTCAGTGGAAGCCCTGGTGATAGTGTGACCCTTTTTTAAGTAGTCCAACAGCAGTACTCCTTTTGCATCTTATAAAACATAGACCGTCACCTTGTCTGCAGACATCACTGTCTTAGCTTTCTTGTAAGGCAGGGAACCTTTCCAGAGCTCTGACTTCATCTCTGGTTGGAAGTGATGGACCAAGGTTTCATCTGTGGTCCCAAATTGCCAGAGGAAGCTTAAGCTGTCATTTTCCCCTGATAAATTTTGCTGAATCCATTTCTGGTCAGATCCAAGGAGCTTTGGGATCAAATGAGCTGACACCTCGTGACAATATAAAGCTTTGTACTTTTCTTTCAACAATGAGAACCTTGGCAATGGTCTCCTGAGTATTAATGGTGACTGGCCTTCCCAGACAAATTCCAGAGTCTCCCTGCCACATTTTAACTCAGCAGCCCACCTTTTCACTGTGCTTTATATGAAGGGGTATCCTCCCCTGCTGTGAACATCATGTCCTATTTGACCTCCTTGAGTGTTGAGCCTATGTGGTTTAGGTAGAGAATGACTGTACAATGGCTGAAGTTGTCCATTTTATCAGAAGTCACTTATGATCAATGCTTGATTACAGTATGTACAAGAGATAAAAAACCAATAGCTTCAAACACTGTTTCTGGGTAATCTGTGAAAGTATTTCTGCCTTACTATTCAGCTCTTGTGTGTGTGTGTGTGTGTGTGTGTGGTTTTCCCATGCTTATAAGCATAAGTACAAAGTTCAAGATAAAGCAGTTTTTAACCAAAAGGTATTGGTAGTTTTCTGATTTCTCCACAAAAAATACACTCTAGGTACTTATTAGAAGCCCTTCACTAAGATGTTTCCAAACAGCGTTTTACGGATTAATTATGTAAGGATAAACAGCTCAAGTTTGTAGTTTCAAACATTTGAACATTAAACTGATCTGATATGAAATCATGCATGGACAGCATCATGGTCTTCAATGATCTTAATCCATATTATTTAGATTTCTCCCCTTATTTCCTTAACATATACAGAAATATTCTCTGATAAAACAGATGTCTCAAATATGTTTTTCGGATAAAATAAGGCTTGCGATTTTGCAAGCAGACAATTCACATGAAATGTCATCTTATTTTCTCTGAACAATAATTGAAAAAAAGAGAATGTCATCTGCTAAAAGTTTGCCTAGCTCTTTAGGGGTGAACTGTTTGCTTATGGCTTTGTGGATTTTTAGCTCACCTGAGCCAAAGGCTCAGGATATGCTGTTCTGATCACTTTCGTCCATCTTCCATCTGTCCATCCATACCTTTGAATGACAATTCCTCTGAAACCCCTGGGCCAATTTTCTTCAAACTTCATGTGTAACCTTCTGTTGAACGGGGATTGAAAATTTATACAAATGGTCCCGGTTTATTAATTAAGATGGCCGCCATGCCCATATGGCATGAAAACACTTCAAAATCTTCTCAAGAACCATGAAAGCTTTGAGGCTAAATCCTGGTATGTAGCATTGGGGACTCAAGGTCTACCAAAATAACTTTAAATGGTGATCCTAGGTTGACCTTTGACCTTTTTACGGCAAGGTCAAATTTTCATCCCTATGCATTTGTATGGGGAAAATATTGAAATTTCAGTTTCTCAAAATGTATTAAAGACTAATGGCTGATACTTACAATGTATGATCAAAGTAGCAAACCCTTTTAATTACAATTAAAATTTTGTCCCCCGGGGTTATCTGCTCTTGCCCTGGGCTACATACATATATAAAATCTTGTAATCTTAAAATGTCTTCTACTCTGAAACAGCTTGACCAGTTTTCACCAGATTTCACATTGAGCCTTCTGTGGAAGGGGTATTATCAATTTGTTCAAACCATTCTGCATCATTAAACAAGATGGCTGCCATGCCCATATATGGTAAAAAAAAATGCTTAAAAATCTTTTTCTCCAGAATAGAGAAAGCTTCAAGGCTGAATCTTGGTACAAAGTATCTAGGACTCATGGTCTACCAAGTTTGTTCAAATAATGACCCTAGGTTGACATTTAACCTTCTTATGGCAAGGTCAAATTTACATCCCTATGCATTTTATGGGGAAAATATTGAAAATTCAGTTTCTCAAAATGTATTAAAGACTAATGGCTGAAACTTCCATTGTATGATCAAAGTAGAAAACGCTTTTAGTTACTAGAAAACTTTTGTCCCCTTGCATTATTTGCCCTTATCCCTGGGCTACATACATGTATAATATCTTGTAATCTTCAAACTTCTTCTACTCTGAAATAGCTTGACCGATTTTCACCAGAATTCACACTGAGCATTCTGTCAAAGGAATATTATCAATTTGTTCAAATGGTTCTGCATCATTAAACAAGATGGCCACCATGCCCATCTATAGTAAAAAACACTTAAAAATCTTCTTCTCTAGAACCGAGAAAGCTTTAAGGCTGAATCTTGGTATAAAGCATCTGGGACTCAAGGTCTACCAAATTTGTTCAAATGATGACTCTAGGTTGACATCTGACCTTCTGTCAAAGGGTTATTATGAATTTGTTCTGCATCATTAAACAAGATGGCAGCCATGCCCATATATGGTAAATAACATTTAAAAATCTTCTTCTTTAGAACAGAGAAAGCTTCAAGGCCATCCATGGTGGCTCAGTTGGATGTGCCGTCTGACTGGAGACCAGGAGGTTGCCGGTTCAACTCCCGCCAAAGTCCGCAGCATTCTTTCATGGAGATTGATCATGAAATATTTTCTACAGTCATTCTCTCCCTTCCACTGATTCAAGAAGGGCAGTTGTCAGTTTCTGGTGAAAGAATGTGCACAATACTGGTTAACTGCTTAGAGGACTAAGCCTGCCCAGTAAACATGTGGTTAGGTAAATTGACCGCGCTTGACATGACCCCATTGGGTTGACTGGGCCGTAAAACCTCAACACAAACAAACAAAAGCTTCAAGGCTGAATCTTGGTATAAAGGATCCGGGACTCAAAGTCTACCAAGTTTGTTCAAATGATGGCTCTGGGTTGACATTTGACCTTCTTACGGCAAGGCCAAATGTGCATCCCTGTGCATTTGTATGGGGAAAATACTGAAAATTCAGTTTCTCAAAATGTTATAAAGACTAATGGCTGAAACTTACGATGTATGATCAAAGTAGCAAATCCTTTTAGTTAAAATCAAAAAGTAGCAAATCCTTTTAGTTACAATCAACATTGTCTCCCAGGCTTATCTGCCCTTGCCCATGGGCAATATACATGTATAAAAATCTCATAATCTTTAAACGTCTTCTTCTCTGAGAAGCTTGACCAATTCTCACCAGATTTCACATTGGGCCTTCTGTGGAAGGGGTATTATCAATTTGTTTAAATGATTCTGCATCATTCAACCAGATGGCTGCCTGTTTCAGTGTTGCATGGCATCTGCAGATATGCAGTGACTGTTTTACTCAGGTGAGCAAATTGTGGCCCATGGGCCTCATTCCATATCCCAGCTCAGTACTTCCTGGCTCTCTTCACCCTTAAAGCATCAATCACAACTACAGCAGATGACAGCTTTTTGTTTGTTTTTTCATGGGAAAAAAAATGTGCCATTTCATGTGACTTGTCTGCTAGGCAGAAAATTTACGTAAAATGTTGTCTTAGTGTCTCTGAAAAATAACAAAAAAATAAATAAATAAGTTCAAAATATTATCTGCTGTAGTTGTGATTGTGCTTTAGGGGCTAAAATGTTTTACAGTTTTGGCAGTAAAGCAATTGTAAGAAAATGAATTATTAAATGTTATTTTTGAATAATAATTGTGTTGAAATTAAATTCACTTCTGTGTTTTGTTTGTTCTTTATTCATTCACCTGAGCTATGCTCAGGCTGAGCTATAGCGATCAATGTGTGTGTGGTCTGTCCGTCAGTCTGTCCACCTGTTCATTTGTTTAAAACTTTAAAATGACAGCTGAAGCGATTTGTCCCCAGTTAGGTAGGAATGTTGCTTGGGTAGGGGATTTAAAAACAGATAAAATTATGGTCATCTGCCTTTTTGTTTGGTTGTTATGATAACTCAAAGGTCCCATAGCCTTATAATGGTAAAATGGTTAAATTGAATTTTCTCCCTAATGCGTGTAGTAATATCCCATCTCACTTACTCACCTTTAAAGAAAAATGTTGCATCTGCAGCATATCTTTTATGAAAATCTTCAGTTTTTGTTAATTTTGCATCTTGGAATTAAATAAAATCTAGCCTTTCCCTGGAACTGAAAGGTGAATTATTTTGAAACTTACCAGAAAACAACATTCTTTCATGGAGATTGATCATGAAATATTTTCTACGGTCATTCTCTCCCTTCCGCTGATTCAAGTAGGGCAGTTGTCAGTTTCTGGTGAAAGAATGTGCACAATACTGGTTAACCACTTAGAGGACTAAGCCTGCCCAGTAAACGTGTGGCTAGGTAAAGTGACCATGCTCGACATGACCCCATTGGGTTGACTGGGCCGTAAAAACCTCAACACAAACAAAACCAGAAAACAACATTGGGATAGGGCGAAGAGATGACCTTATTTTCAAGGTCACATGGGCAGTAGAATTGTCAAAAGAGCAGATGCCTATAAGACTATTTTTTTATGCTACTTAGCAAAAATCTTCATTTTCTCCTAATATATTGCTTATAATATCATTTTAGCTCTCCTGAGCATGAAGTGCTCATTCTGAGCTTAATTGTGATCAGTCAATGTTCGTCATCCGTCGTGCATTGTGCTGCATCAACAATTTGCCATAAATGACAACTTCTCTTGGACCAATTTCGGTCAAACTTCACAGGAATGTTGCCTTTATGACTCTCTATGAAAACAGGTAAAATTGTTGCACACTAATGAACATAAT
The DNA here is from genome assembly GCA_964016985.1 of Anodontia alba. NCBI lineage: Eukaryota > Metazoa > Mollusca > Bivalvia > Lucinida > Lucinidae > Anodontia > Anodontia alba. The sequence continues at coordinate 117,582,435 of OZ024823.1, forward strand.
GGCAGCCAGTGCTAAAAATAGAAAAATTTCTTTAAATGATAACTCCTCCTACACCATTCAGCCAATGTCAATCAAACTTCACAGGAAAGTTGCTTAAGTGACTCATTACTAAAATAGCTAAAATGGTTTTGCTCCACTGAACAAGATGGCTGCCAGAGCTAAAAGCAGAAAAATCTATAAATGACAACTCCTATATCATTGAGCCAATTTCAATCAAACGTCACATGCATCTTGCCAAGGTGTCTCTCTACTAAAATAGTTGAAACCATTTTGCTCCAATGAATAAGACAGCTGCGAAAGTTAAAAATAGACAAACACTTTAAATGACAACTCCTCCCATATCAGCTAAAAACAAAAAAAAAATATTTTCATTGACAAGTCCTCCTAAACATTTTGGCTAATATCAGTTAAACTTTGCAAGAATATTGCTAACTCAAACTGCACATAAATGTTGCTAGGTGACTCTCTACCAAAATAGCTAAAATAGCTCTGCTCTTATGAACAAGATGGCCATCAGAGCTAAAAAAAAAAAAAAAAGAAAAAATAAAAAAAATAAAAAAAATGACAACTCCTTCTAAACCCTTTGGCCAATTTCAGTCGAAAATGTAAAACAGGATACTAACTGAGGAATTAGTTCACCAAATGGAAGTTGGAATAACTGGGTGTGGCAACGTTTTAAAGAGACACACAGTTTATAGGTTTTAGGTTCGTACCTTTTGTATGATACTTTAGGTTCTTACTGAATTACCCCACCCACTTCCATGATTATGTTACTCCAGATCTGTAACTTATGTTGTAAAACCAAAATGCTTCTAGAGGGCTAATATATCCTTAAATCACCTAAGTTTCATGGTTTGACATCACATGACCATTATTAAGCTGTATCAAGATATCAAGTGTTTGATTGAAATTGGCCCAAGGATGAAGCAGTAATTGCCTTAAGATTTTCTGGTTTGCGCTCTTGGCCATCTTGTTCATTGGAGCAGAACCATTTTGTCTATTTTGGTAGAGAGTCACCAAGGCAACATTCTTGTCAAGTTTGATCGAAGCTGGCCAAAGGGTTTAAGAGTTGTCATTTAAATGATGTGTCTGTTATAATTCTGGTGACCATCTTGTTCATCAAAGCAAAATCATTTTAACTATTTTTATAGAGTGACACATAGGCAACATGCCTGTTAAGTTTGATTCAAATTGGTCCATTCATATAGTAGGATCTGTCATTTAAAGATTTTTTTCTATTTTTAGCTTTGGTGGCCATCTTGTTCATTGATGTGGAACAATTTTAGCTATTTTGGTAGTGAGATACATAGGCAACATGCCTGTCAAGTTTGATTCAAACTGGCCCAATGATATAGGAGGAGTTGTCATTTAAAGATTTTCTATTTTTAGCTCTGGTGGCCATCTTGTTCACTGATGTGGAACAATTTTAACTTTTTTGGTAGAGAGTCACTTAGGCAACATTCATGTGAAGTTTGACTGAAACTTTCCCAGGAGTTTAGAAGTGGTCATTTATAGCAAATTGTTCACATATCAAGGGGCACTATGGACAATGGACGACGCATGACTGACATTGACCAATCACAATAGCTCATAATGAGCACTTAGTCCAAAAATATTAAAGGCAATATATAAGGAGAAAATGATGACTTTTGTTAAGTAACATAAAAATAGCTTAATAGGCACCTGCCTTTTTGACAATCCAACAAACCCCATGTGACCTTGAAAATAAGGTCAAGGTCACCAAAACTTAGTCATCTCTTTCCAATGTCCCAATATTGTATTCAGGTAAGTTTCGAAATTATTCACCTTTTAGTTCCGGAGAAAGCTAGATTTTATTGAATTACAAGATGCAAAATTAACAAAAAAATGATTTTCATAAAAGAGATGCTGCATATGTAATTTTTATTTTTAAAGGAAGGTTAATGAGATAGGATATTACCTATGGCATTTGTCTTACAAATAAAAGAAGGTATAACTAGATGTGATATATTTTAAAAGAGAAACGGTGTTTAAAATATGATACCTCAGGTACCCCGCCCACTTTCATGATCATGTTACTCCAAAACTAGGGCTTACGTTGCAAATTTGATACTGTTTTAGTAAACTGGGCCCAGTTGTTCAAAGCGTCGTTAGCTTAACAAGCTCGTTAAGGGTCATTTCGTTAACTGTTTTAGCAGATTCAATACACAATATTCTGATATTTTTTGCTGAAAAAATGTGAGTAGCTTTTGCAGTGCAAAAGCTACTCACATTTTTTCAGCAAAAAATTTCAGCATATTTGCGTATCACTCGATGTAAATTTTAACGAATCGTTAACTAACGACGTCGTTAGCTTTGAACAACTGGGCCCTGGACACTATAAGTAATGTATCAGCAAAAAATGAAGTCTTTTATTATGGGGCAGAAAAAGGACCTTATGGACCCCCCCACCCCCACCCCACCCCCAATCCCCTTTGTAAAGCACTAGCAGGGAAAGAAGACCCTTTTACACACTAGCAGGTTGAGCTTCTCTTGTCTGGCCTTGTAAAGAGATAGGACATGTAGCATATGTGGGAGTGGCAACATGCAATTGAAATACCTCTTCTCCCATCTTTTCTTTACTTATTCAATGAAGTTTAGAGCTTGGCAAGTCCACTATAAATAGATTATAAAAAGAATGACCCTTGACAGCTAGAACACACAAAGGTAAAAATAGCTGAAGTGTCTAAAACTTATAATACATGTTTGGCATAGCAAGAGCTTTAAGTTACAATCAACACTTTATTCTGTGAGGGATATCTTCCCCTGCTTCTGTGCTGTAAACATGATTGTATAAAATCATGATATTGTTGAACAACTCTTGAGAAACCCACCAAATTTCATGTTGATCCTACTGTTGAAATGGGATTGACAGCTTGTTCAAATGTTCATGCTCCATTGACTGTCATGCCCACATATGGCAAAAATAATAAATAAACACCCTTCTTGTTCAGAACCAAGAACTGCTCAGATGATGAGCCTTTCATTAGTTGCAATGACAGGATTGGGAAAATATTGCATATACAACATCTGCATATCTGCAGTAGCTGTTTCACTCAGGTGAGCGAGCCATGACCAGTGGGCTTCTTGTATTAATATGACATAGCCCAAATTCTTAGGTAAGTTAAGGGGAGGTGTGTGTAAAATGAGTTCTGGCCAAACAAGGATTTTGGACCTTTAATGTTCTAGTCTTCTTAGTTCTGCTATAAATTGTATCTTCCTCCAGAATATTCACTTTATAAAAGGGTATGTACCCTTCCTGCTCGCCCAACAGTTGATTTATACATCAATACAGAAATACAGATATACAAAAAATCAAGCCATGTTGATCAGCGGCCAGTTTCACAAAACCGAGTGTGACAAATATTTATTTGTATTTAAACTGTATAAAAGTATTTCACAAACCATGGTAAATGTGATTAATATAGTTATTCCCACGCTTTTTTAGCTCACCTGAGCACGAAGTGCTCAAGGTGAGCTGTTGTGATTGCCCTGTGTCTAGCGTCAACAGTTTACTTAAATCACATCTCTTCATAAACCGGTGAATGGATTTTGAAAGAATTTCACAGGACTGTTCCTTGGGTGACCCTCTACCAAAATTGCTAAAATGGTTCCGCTCAGCTGAAGAAAATGGCTGCCAGAGCTGAATATAGAAAAACCTTTAAACACATCCCCTCCTAGGCCCGTGGTCAGATTTCAAAATAATTTCACAAAAATGTTCCACTTATGACCCTTCACCAAAATTTCATAAAATGATTCTGCTCCGCTGAACAAAATGGCCACCAGAGCTATAAATAGAAAAACTTTTAAACAACATCTCCACCTAGGCAAATAGCCTGATTTTAAAAATAATCCCACAGAAATGTTCCACTTATGACCCTTTACCAAAATTGCTAAAATGGTTACTCCGCTGAACAAAATGGCTGCCAGAGCTAAAAATAGAAAAAAAACTAAATGACATCTCCTAGGCCAATGTCTCAATTTCAAAATAATTTCACAGAAATTTTCCTCTTATGACCTTTTACTTAAATTGCTAAAATCATTCTGTTCCGCTGAACAAAATGGCCACCAGAGCTAAAATTAGAAAAACATTAAATCGACATCTTCTCCTGGGCAAATGACCTGATTTCAAAATAAATGTTACTTTAATGACCCTATACATAATTTGCTAAAATCGTTCTGCTAGGCTCAACAAAATTGCTGCCATAGCTAAAAAAAGAAAAACTTTAGACAACATCTCCTCCAAGGACAATTGCCCAATTTCAAAATAATTCCACAGAAATGTTCCTCTTATGCCCCTTTACCAAAATTGCTCAAATGGTTTCGCTCCGCAGAATAAAATGGCCACCAGAGCTAAAAATAGCAAAACCTTTAAACAACATCTCCTAAACTGGTGGATGGATTTCAAAAAAATTCACAAGAATGTTCCATGGATGACCCTCTATTACAATTGCTAAAATGGTTCTGCTCCATTGAACAAAATGCCCCCCCCCCCCACCCCCCGATCTAAAACTAGAAAAAACTTTAAATGATATCCTCTCCCTGGCAAAGGGCCCAGTTTCAAAATAATTTCACAGAAATATTCCTCATATGACCCTTCTCCAAAATTGATAAAATAGTTCTGCTTCGCTGAACAAAATGGTACCAGAGAAAAATAAGAAATAATAAAAACAGAAAAATTTTTAAACATCTCCACGAAGGCAAATAGACCAATTTCAAAATAATTTCATAGAAATGTTCCATTTGTGACCCTTTGCCAAAATTGCTAGAATGGTTCCACTCTGCTGAACAAAATGCCACCAGCTAGAGCTAAAAATAGGAAAACTAAACATCTCCTCCTTGGCCAATGCCCCAATTTCAAAATAGTTTCAAAGAAATGTTCCTCTTATGACCCTTTACTAAAATTGCTAAAATCATTCTGTTCTGCTGAACAAAATGGCCACCAGAGCTAAAATTAGAAAAACCTCAAATCAACATCTCCTAGGCAAATGATCTGATTTCAAAAAAATTTCACAGAAATGTTCCCCTAATGACCTTTTACCAAATTTGCTAAAATCCTTTTGGTAGCCACCAGGGCTAAAAATAGAAAAACCTTTAAATGACATCTACTCCTAGGCCAATGGCCCAATTTCAGAAATAATTTTACAGAAATGTTCCTCTTATGACCCTTTGCTAAAATTGCTAAAATCATTCTGTTCCACTGTACCAAATGGCCACCACAGCTAAAATTAGAAAAACCTTAAATCGACATGCCTAGGCAAATGACCCAATTTCAAAATAATTTCACAGGTATGTTCCTTGGGTGACCTTCTAACAAAATTGTTAAAATGGTTTCGCTCCGCTAAACAAAATGGCCACCAGATCTAAAAATAGAAAAACCTTTTAATGACATCTCCTAGGCAAATGGCCCGATTTCAAAATATCACAACCGTTCCTCATATGACCCTTCACCATAATTGGTAAAATGGTTCTGCTCCACTGAACAAAATGGCAGCCAGGCTATAAAAAGAAAAATCTTTAAACAACATCTCTGTGGCCAGTGGCTGTTTTTCAAATGGCCCGATTTCAAAATAATTTCGCAGAAATATTCCACTTGTGACCCTTTACCAAAATTGCTAAAATGGTTTCGCTCCACTGAACAAAATGGCCACCAGAGCTAAAAATAGAAAACCTTTAAACGACATCTCCAAGGCCAGTGGCCCAATTTCAAAATAATTTCACAGAAATGTTTCTCTTATGACCCTTTACTAAAATTGCTAAAATGATTCTGTTCCACTGAACAAAATGGCCACCAGAGCTAAAGTTAGAAAACCTTAAATCGACAGCTTCTCCTATGCAAATGACCCGATTTCAAAAAAAAAAAAAAAAAAATCAAAGATGTTCCTCTAATGACCCTTTACCAAAATTGCTAAATCGTTCCACTCGGTTGAACAAAATGGCCACCAGTGCTAAAAATAGAAAAAACTTTAAACAACATTTCCTCCTAGGCTAATGGCTCAATTTCAAAATAATTTCACAGAAATGTTTCTCTTATGACCCTTTACTAAAATTGCTAAAATCATTCTGTTCCACAGAACAAGATGACCACCAGAGCTAAAATAAGAAAAACCTTAAATCTACAGCTTCTAGGCAAATGACCCAATTTCAAAAAAAAAAAATCACAGAAATGTTCCTCTAAATACTCTTTATCAAAATTGCTAAAATCATTCCGCTCAGCTGAACAAAATGGCCACCAGAGCTAAAAATAGACAAACTGTACAAATAACATCTCCTCCTAGGCCAATGGCCCAATTTCAAAATAATTTCACAGGAACGTTTCTCTTATGACCCTTTACTAAAATTGCTAAAATCGTTCTGTTCTACTGAGCAAAATGGTTGCCAGAGCTAAAATTAGATTTCAAAATAATTTCACCGGAATGTTCCTTGGGTGACCCTCTACCAAAATTGCTGAAGTGGTTCTGCTCCGCTAAACAAAATGGCCACCAGATCTAAAAATAGGAAACCTTAAAATGACATCTTCTCCTAGGCAAATGGCCCAATTTCAAAATCATTTCACAGAAATATTCTTCATATGATCCTTCACTAAAATTGATAAAACTGATCGGACTATGCATACGCATAGGGAGATTAGCGCTTCCTCTCTCAGCATGTGCCCACATTTGTCACTGATGGATGCATTTACTGTTAGTTTCGTATGCTGAAACTCTATTTTATATATAATATAGTATACAAAGTCTCTATCTGTGGCTGGTGAGGCCCTGATCAGACTGCATGGGTGATCAGCGCTTTCACTTTCAGCCAGTGCCCACATTTGTCAATGATCGATGCATTTACTGTTAGTTTTGTATGCTAAAAAGCTACATCATATATCATATAGTAGCCAAAGGCTCTGTCAGTGGACGGTGAGGGCCCTGATCAGACTGTGCAGACACGTAGGGTGATCAGTGCTTTCACTGTCAGCATATGTGCCCACTTTTTGTCAATGACGATGCATTTACCGTTAGTTCCATATGCTGAAAAGCTATATCATATATTATGTACCGTATTCGACCCAATTACCGCACTGTGCGCTTAGGTTTTTCAAAATTACTGGGAACACTCAGATGTGATAAAATATGTACCTATACCTATTAAGGATACACTATAAAAAGATCAGAAAAGGACTTACTTGATGATGATTATGCGATTTTTTTTTCTGATTTTCTTTATAAAGGCATATGTTGTGGGTACTCATTTGAATTGCATCGACAAGTTGATGCAATTCAAATGAGAACCCACAACATATGCCTTTTTAAAAAAGTAAATAAAAAGTACACTGCTGTAATAAGACTACGGAATTTCATGAGTGTGCGCTTATGTGCAGTAATTAGAAAGAATACGGTAGTAGCCAAAGTCTCCGTCAGTGGATTGTGAGGGCCCTGAGCAGACTGCACAGATACATAGAGTGATCAGTGCTTTCACTGTCAGCATGTGCTCATATTGGTCACTGATCGACGCATTTACAGTTTCATATTCTGAAAAGCTATTTTATACATAGTGTAGTATCCAAAGGCTCTGTGGCTGGTGAGGGCCCTGATCAGGCTTCGCTGATGCGTAGTGATCAGCGCTTTCACTGACAGCATTCACTGTTAAGTTGCTGTAAACATTCTGTAGAATCTAAATACTCTGTCAGCGGCCAGAGAGGGCACAGATCAGACTGCACAATTGGTGTTTTACTATTTGCTTCGAGTGTTGTCAAGTTGCTGTACCCATTTCATTTCATTTCATAGTATTTAAGACTTCTATTAGCAAGTAGTGGAATCCTGCTACAACTGCGAGGGGGCATGAGCTGATCTGGGCCTTTACTGCCCATATGTGCTTGAAGACATGTTTGTCCCTATCACTTGGTTATTTCCTTGGATTCTCTCAGTATTCTTATGAACACTTTACTATTATTCTCTCACCTTTTCTTGTATCTTCCTTTACTCCCATGACCAACAATTACATTCCCCTCCTTTCAAATGTTTATATTTACCATTTCAAAGTACCTCTTTTGATTATGAAGACTCCAAGCAGGCTGCCAGGACCGCTGATTTGTGCCTAACTTACTATCCTTAACCATGAAACAAAGAGATTTTAAATCAGACCATCTTTGCGGCTTTACAAACACTATAGGGTTGGATGTAGGAAAAGTATACTTTTCAACAAATTTCATATTTCAATAGTTGTATTACTCTTCAACATATTCCATTACAATTGCCATGATGCATGTATGAGTGTTATCATGGCATTACAACAAAGCAATGAAACATACAGAAATATTAAATTTCCTTATACTGTATCAAAACAACTAAGTCATACAAAAATATATTATTCTGCCGCAGTCTTTTCTTTTCTGTCTTTAGCTTAGCAGTAACTTGGATGTTCATTTTAATTCTACTTAGCGGTGACGTTGAACTAAACCCTGGTCCGGACTCTGACGAAGGCAATACAAACTCCAGTCATAATGGCTCTTTCGAAATGCTTACGAATCACCTTAGTATACTCCATCTCAACATTCAAAGTTTATTACCGAAACTTGACCTTGTTGCCGCAGAATCTGAAGCATATGATTTACTCATCTTTTCTGAAAGCTGGTTGAAACTGGAAATTAAGAGTAATAGATAGGATTAACAAATTTTCCTTCTCCTTTTAGAAGAGACCTTGCAATCCAACCAGGTGGGGAAGTGGTCATATACATCCGAGACAATATTTACTGTAAACGTCAAAGTGACCTTGAGCTGCAAGGTCTAGAGACTGTTTGGATCGAACTTAGCATAAAGTCAAAGAAACCTCTTATAGGTGGGTTTAACAGTCCTCCAAACAGCAATTCAGCGTACTTCAATCTTCTCAGCGAAAGCACTGACAGAGCTTACAACACAAACATTATTAATATTTTTTTCTTGGAGACTTCAATTACAACCTTCAGAATAATAATGTTAACAAAATGACTGAACTAATACAGGAATACAGACTTACACAACTAATAACTGCGGATACACATTACACAGAAAATTCGTCATTGATAGATCTAATATTCCTTGCTTGCAACAAAACACGTTTTAACAAGTGGTGTCATTGATACCTTCATTCCAAATCAAACAGGATATCATTGTCTGACTATCATCCTATTGAAATTTTTACGACCCTTGTCGAGGACCTATACCAAGCGAATCTGGAACTATACACTTGCAGATTTTAATAAATTCAGGTCATCTTTAAAGGAATACATACAACCTTACTGTCAAGGTCGAGGAAACCACTGACCTTGATACAAATGCTCACCAAAATACCGATGCTTTAATGTATGCTGCAGAAATGTTTATTCTGAATAAAGTATAGTTATTTGGCTAGTACCCAGTTTTAGCTAGTTCCAAATAAGAGAAAAAATAGTCATCAAATACACGACAGCAGCCAAATCTAAAAAGGAACAAGAGGCCCATGGGCCACAATGCTCATCTGAGTTAACTGCTGTAAGTTAATCAGGTAATTTACTCATCATTCCCTATCAGCCTGTCAAGTTTCAAGGCAATGGCTTAAACAGTTTTTGAGACATCTTGCTTACAAGGTTAATATGCTGAAATTTTCAAAGAGCCATAAGTAAAAAAAAAAAATCAGATTTTTTTCAGAAGCTAATTGGGTCATCTACTTATCCACTTATCCTGCCCTTTAAAGGTTTTTTTTTTTTTTTTTTTTTTATTTTCTATTTTTAGCTCTGGCAACCATTTTGTTCAGCAGAGCAGAAGCAGTTTAGAAATTCTGGTAAAGGGGCGTAGGAGGAACACTGATGTGAAATTATTTTGAAAACCAGCCACTGGCCACGGTGATGTCCTTTAAAGGTTTTTCTATTTTTAGCTCTGGTAACCATTTTGTTCAATAGAGCAGAATCATTTTGGCAATTTTGGTAATAAACAAATGAATGAATAAAGGGGGATAAGAGGAACATTTCTGTGAAATCATTTTAAAATCAGGCCACTGGCCAAGGAGATGTCATTTAAAGGGTTTTTTATTTCTGTTTTTAGCTCTGGCTGCCATTTTGTTCAGCCGAGTGGAACTATTTTAGCAATTTTGATAAAAAGCCAAAAAGAGGAACACTTCTGTGAAATTACTTTGAAATTGGGACACTGGCTGCGGAGGAGAGGTCTTTTAAAGGCTTTCTGTTTTTAGCTCTGCATGGCCGCCATTTTGTTCAGCCAAGCAGAACCATTTTAGCAATTTTGGTAGAGGACCATTGGAGGAACAATTCTGTGCAAGTATTTTGAAATCAGGCCATAGGCCAAGGACGAGAGGTTTGTAGATTTTCTATTTTTAGCTCCGGTGGCTGTCTTGTTCAATGGAGCAGAACCATTGCGGCCATCTTGGATTTCCAATCAATACGACTTTAGCTTGTTTTGATCCAGGTCATCCTATTGCTACACAGCCAGTTTTGGCTCAAAGCAACCAAAGGTTTGGGAAGAGATGTCGAAAATTGATTTTCAAGATGGCGGCTGTGGTGGCCATCTTGGATTTTCTATCAGCTCATTTAGCTATTTTGTGTCTACTAAGTGCCCTAATGCTCATCATCAAGTTTCAGTTCAACTAGATTATAGAAGAGATGTCCAAAATATGAATTCTCTACATTTTTCCCACAAATGTACAGGCGCCATACAAATACATGGGGAAGCAAATTTGACGTTGCTGTAAAAAAGGTTAAACGTCAACGTAGGACCATCATTTTAGCAATTTTGGTAGACCTCCTGTTCCCGATGATTTGTGCAAAGATTAGGCACTAGGGCTTATTTGGTTCTGGAGAAGAAGATTTTTAAAGGTTTTTACCATATATGGGCGTGGCAGCCATATTAGCGATCTTTCGTTCCCCTGTTCCAAAGAGGCTCCACATGAAATTTGAGCAACATTGGCCCAGAGGCTCCATAGGAGAAGTTTTGAAATTATCAACATTTTTTTTCCATACAAAGGAATGGGACCCATACAAATGCATACGGAAGCAAACTTGAGATTTGATCATGAAATATTTTGTACAGTCATTCTCCCCCTTCCGATGATTCAAGAGGGGCAGTTGTCAGTTTCTGGCGAAAGAATGTGCACACTGGTTAACCGCTTAGAGGACTAAGCCTGCCCATTAAACGTGTGGTTAGGTAAAATGACCATGCTTGACATGACCCCATTGGGCTGACTGGGCCGTAAAACCGCAACACAAACATACAAACTTATCTACAGGTGCATCCAGATACTTATCACTCAGAAAATAATACGTGTGTGCACGTGTACGTGTGTGCATGCATGCAGGCCTGTGTTAATGTGTGCATGCACGCAAGCATGCCTGCATGTTTTACATTTGTTTTTGTATAAATAATTGTTATATAAAATATGGTATGTAAATAAAATGAGGTCGGAAAGGGGAGGAGGTGCCGACCAAAAAAAAACAAAAAACATGCATACTTACATGAAGGCAGGCAGGCAGGCACAGACATACAGATGAAGGGAGGCATACATACCTACTTAAATACATCTCTGCCCCCTCCATTGGCAAGATACTTGTTCAATAATAGTGTTTGGGTCATACGTATATACGTACTTCCGTCTCTCCCTCCGTCTGTCTGTCCTTACATGATTCTATTAAACTCAATTTTAACATTTTTGTAACAAGGGGTTCTGCATATTCTTGTTCCCTTCCACTCATTCCTGTAATGCAAAGCAATCCTCAAATTTTGATTGTTTGTGTACCGTCGTCTCACCTTATCTTACTTTTTTCAGTAGCTTGGGACGGCTGTGGTCTTTGATTTTGGCTTTTTCTGAGTAACCCTTTCTTACTATTTCATGTACCTTCTTTAGTATATCTGCATGCTACAAGAGTTCTTTTTTCTAACTTGATGGAAGCTGAAAGCAGTTCTGGATATTCTTGTTACATTCCGTTACGTTAAATATAATTAGCGGTGTGGATAATTATACTTTGCAGAACAGAACAAGGTTAATAAATGCCAAAACGCAAGCATTTTAATTAAAAAAACAACCAAAGGACAGGTTACTGTTCAAGAGGATCATTTTTGATTGACAATACATCTTAATCGGCAAATACATATTCTTAAAAACACTGGATAAGAATAAAGAGTTCTGCATATTCTTGTTCCATTCATTCCTATATTGCAAAGCAATCTTCATGTTGAGTCTTTGGTATATTTGCATGCTGCTAGGGTTCATTATTCAAATTCGCTTGAAGCTGAAAGCAGGACTGGGTATTCTTGCTCCATCCCGTTCTGTTAAATATAATTATTGGTGTGGATAATTATACTTTACAGAATTGAAATGGCAAAACACAAGGATTTAAAAAACAAGAGACCCATGGACTGCGGCTCATTCACCTGAGTGAAAGAGCCACCAGATATGCATTTTTGCAACAACATTTTTTTAATTCTGTAATTGCAACTAATGAAAGGATCATTATTCAAGCAAATCTTGGTTTTGAAGAAGAATGTGTTTTTTACACATTTTTTTTTCTACAAATTATTATTTTTTGGTTTAGGGGCTAGTTAATGCATATTAAATGGAATGAATTTCAAAATACATCATAATTATGTCTAAAATAGACCAAACATAGCCCCTAAACCTTGGATGTTTGCCAAGACAGACGGACAAACACTCCAAATTTCAGACAGTATAATACACTTGCCACTTTTTGTAGCAGGGCATAAAAATGCAATTTAACCATTTTCCCATTATAAGTCAATGGGAGCATTCTGTTGCCATGGCAACCAAACAAGAGGCTGACCACCATAAGCTCAGATATTTTGAATTGCCCTTACACAAGCAACTTTTGTACCAAATTAGAGTCATACTGCTTCCGTGGTTTCCAAGGAGTTATCATCTGAAAAAGTTCTTTTTCAAAAATAAATTTTGCCATGGCAACCAAACAAAATAGCCACCGGTCATAAAACATACACACTGGATAGATAATCATCAGATGATCATAACTGCCAAATATGGCTCACATCACTTCACTGGTTATAGAGAAAGTGCAATTTAACCATTTTCTCATTAAAAGTCTATGGAAACTTTCTGTTGCCATGGCAACCAAACTAAGAGACAGATCGCCAAACTTTTTGCTATTTGGAATTGTCCTTAGCCAAGCAATATTTATGCCAATAGTCCTACTGCTTCAGTGGTTTTGGAGGAGTTGCCATTTAAAAACTCATTTTTTTTTTTTTTTTTTTTTAAATTTAATGTTGACATGGCAACCAAACAAAATAGCTACTGGTCATCAAACATATAAACTGGGTAGACCATTATCAAAAGATCATAATTGCCAAATATGGTTCACACCACTTCATTGGTTATGGAGAAAATGCAATTTAACTATTTTCCCATTATAAGTCTATGGGAGCTTTCTGTTGCCATGGCAACCAAACAAAGAGGCAGATCAGCACAATTTTAGCTATTTTGAATTACCCCAACCCAAGCAACATTTGTACCAAATTAGAACCATACTGCTTCAGTGGTTTGAAGGAGTTGTCATTTGAAAAAAAAATCCTTTTTTAAAATTTAATGTTGCCATGGCAACCAAACAAAATGGTCACTGGTCATAAAACATATAATCTGAGTAGACAATCATCAAATGATCATAAATGCCAAATATGGTTCAAATTACTTCACTGGTTATGGAGAAAATACAATTTAACCCTTTTCCCATTATAAGTTTATGGGGGCTTTCTGTTGCCATTGCAACCAAACCAAGAGGCAGATCACCATAATTTTAGCTATTTTGAATTGCCCTTAGCCAAACAACATTTGAACCAAATAAGTCATACTGCTTCAGTGGTTTTGAAGGAGTTCTCATTTAAAAAAATCCTTTTTTTTTTTTAAATTTTATGTTGCCATGGCAAACAAACAAAATGGCCACTGGTCATCAAACACAAACTGAGTAGACAATCATCAGATAATCATAACTGCCAAATATGGCTTACATCACTTTAGTGATTATGGAGAAAATGCAATTTAACCATTTTCCCATTAGAAGTCTATGGGAGCTTTCTGTTGCCATGGCAACCAAACCAATAGGCAGATCACAATAATTTTAGCTATTTTGGATTGCATTTACCCAAGCAACATTTGTACCAAATTACAGTCATACTGCTTCAGCGGCTTTGAAGGAGTTATTTAAAAAAATTCCTTTTTCAAATCGAATGTTGCCATGGCAACCAAACAAAATGCCCACTGGTCATAAAACACATAAACTGATCAGATGATCATAACTGCCAAATATGGTTCACATCACTTCAGTGGTTATGGAGAAAATGCAATTTAACAATTTTCCCATTATAAGTCTATGGGAGCTTTCTGTTGCCATGGCAACCAAACCAAGGGCCAGATCACCATAATTTTAGCTATTTTTAAATCCCCCTACCAAAGCACTATTCTTACCAAATTAGGGACAAATCGCATCAATGGCTTTGGAGGAGTTGTCCTTTGAAAGTGTTAATGGACGGATGGACGCACGGAAAATGGACAAAAAGTGATCACTATAGCTCATCCTGAGCATAGCTCAGGTGAGCTAAAAACAAATAAAACCAAAGGACAGGTAAATGTTCAAGAAGGTAATTTTCTATTGATAATAAGCCTTATAAGACTAACTATTCAAAATATTGCACAAGAAAAAACGACCTGGCCCTGTATCGCTCACCTGATTACTAGACGTTTGAGTCAATAGGCCTTTCGGTTCACGAGAAAAAGTTCAGTATTGATTTTCAAGATGGCCGCCTTCTTAGATTTCAAATCGGAAGAATTTTAGCTACTTTTGATCTACGTCACCTCGATACTTCCAATGAAGTTTTGAGTCAATTGCCCTTTTGATTCAGGAGAAAAAGTTCAAAATAGATTTTCAACATGGCAGCTAGGGAAACCGTCTTGGATTTCCAATCAGAATGACTTTTGCTATTTTTGATTTACAAGTCACCTCGATACTTCCTATCAAATTTCAAGTCAGTGGGCCTTTCTATTCAGGAGACGAAGTTCAAAATAGATTTTCAAGATGGCAACTGTGGCGGCCATCTTGTATTTCCAATCAGAACAATTTTAGCAATTTTTGATCTACAAGTCACCTCGACGACTCTTACCAAGTTTCAAATCAGTTGGCCTTTCTGTTCAGGAGTAGAAGCGAAAAATAGATTTTCAAGATGGCGGCCATCTTGGATTTCCAATCTGAATGATTTTAGCTGTTTTTGAGCTACCAGTCACCCCTATGTTTCCTAACATGTTTCGAGTCAATTGGCCTTTCGGTTCAGAAGCAGCGAAAAATAGATTTTCAAGATGGCTGCTATGTTGGCCATCTTAAATTTCAGATCTGAACAATTTCAGCTATTTTTGATCTACAAGTCACTCCAAAGCTTCCTACCAAGGTTCAAGTCAATTGGCATTTCAGTTCAGGAGAAGTAAAAAATAGATTTTCAAGATTGCTCCATAGCAGCCGTCTTGGATTTCCGATCAGAACGATTTTACTTTTTTTTTCTTCTACAAGTCACCCAGATGCTTCCCACCAAGTTTCAAGTCAATTGGCCTTTCATTTCAGGAGAAGAAGTAAAAAAAATAGATTTTCAAGATTGCGGCTATCTCAATTTCCAATTGGAACAATTTTAGCTATTTTTGATCTACAAGTCACCCCATTGTTTCTTACCAAGTTTCGAGTCAATTAGTCTTTCAGTTCAGGAGAAGCAGCGAAAAAAAGATTTTAAAGATGGCCCCCATAGTGCCCAGCTTAGATTTCCATTCGGAAAGATTTTAGCTATTTTTTGATTTACAAGTCACCCCGATGCTTCCTACCAAGTTTCAAGTCAATTGGCCTAGGAATGTAAGAGTAGAAGGCTTTAAAAGCAATTGTTGACGCCGCACAAAGCAAGACGGACATTGACTGACCACAATGAGCTAATAATGAAAGGAGTTTAGCATATTCTTGTTCTTGTTCCCTACCATTCATTCCTTTAATGCAAAATCTTCATATAGTCTTCAGAAAATCTGCATGCTGCCTGGGTTCATTTTGTAACTTGCTGGCAGCTGAAAGCAGTTCTGGACATTCTTGTTCCATTCCCTTCCACTGAATACAAGTTTTCACCAGATTTTACATTGGGCCTCCTGTCAAAAGGGGTATTGATAATTTGTTTACACGGTTCTGCATCATTAAACAAGATGCCTGCCATGCCCATATATGGTAAAAAAAAAAAAAAAAAAAAAAAAAAAAAACACTTAAAAATTTTCTCAAGAACCAAGAAAGCTTCAAGGCTGAATCTTGGTGTATAGCATCAGGTACTCAAGGTTACCAAGTTTGTTCAACTGATGATCCTATGGAGACTTTTGACCTTTCTACGGCAAGGTCAAATTTGCAGCCCCATACTCTTGTATGTGATTAAATGTTGAAAAATCATTTTCTCAAAATGTACTACAGACCAATAGCAAATGCAATATATGATTAAAGTAGTAAAACTGGTTAGTTGCAATCGCAATTTTGTCCCATGGGAGTTATACGCCCTTGCCCCCTTGGCTACATACTAAACTGGTATTATTAGCTCACCTGAGCCTTAAGGCTCATAGTTCAGCTACAGTATAGGCAGGCCCAATGTAAAATCTGGTGAAAATTGGAAATTGGTCAAGAAGATTATGAGATTTTTTACAAATATACGTGTATATATATCAGGGACAAGGGCAGATAGCCCCAGGGGACAAAGTTTTGATTGTAACTAAAAGGATTTGCTTCTTTGATCATACATTGTAAGTTTCAGCCATTAATTTTTAATACATTTTGAGAAAATGACTTCAAAATTTTCCCATACAAATGCATAGGGACGCAAATTTGACCTTGCCACAAAAAGGTCAAATGTCAACCTAGGGTCATTATTTGAACAAACTTGGTACACTTTGAGTCTCAGATGTTTGTACCAAGATTTTGCCTCAAAGCTTTCTTGGTTCTGGAGAAGTTTTTTTAGTGTTTTTACCATATATGGGCATGGCAGTCATCTTACTTCACAGACTACAAATTTTCAGTCCTCCGACAGAACACTCCACATGAAGCTTGAAGGAAATTGGCCCAGGGATTTCAGAGACGTTGTTGAGAGGTGTGGACTGATGACAGACGACGGATAGGGAGTGATTCTGGTGAGCTCAGGTGAGCTAAAAAAAAAAAAAAAAAAAGACAAGACAAACCAGTTAAAACATCTGATTTATATATTTACACAGAATAAGTTATAAAAGCAGGATGGATTTGCAACACACTAGGAATAACATTCTCCCTATATATGTATTAATAATTAATACCCTAAAATCTCGACAGTAAGGACTATGGCTTATTTAACAATAAACCTGCTATATCAGATGATGGGACCTGAAAATATATTGGCCCCCAGCTGACAAAAAGGCCCATAGGACATATACGAATGGCGAAGCCCCAGACTAGTTTGCACAGCCGTGCCTCGGAGTCAAGATCTTTGCTATATTAGTCCTATATCTTCAACAAGGTCCCTATATTGTGCAGGCAAACAGCAAAGATCCTGACCAGCCTGCGCATCTGTGCGGTCTGGGTCACTGTTCATATATGTTCTAAGGTTCCTTTTCTCAGCCACCTGTCCATATGTAGTTTTTCAAAGGGTCTGGCATTCCATTCTAATTCCCTCCTTTGAAGACAATTTGAATGAAATGTCGATGCCTATTTTCTGAGAAACAAATCGGTAATTTGTTGTCTGCTGATTTATCTGTTGTCAGTGTTCAAAAGGTTAATCATTACTTCTCTGGGCTTATTCAGCAGATGACCAATTGATGATCCTTTTCCCAGAAAATAGGATCTGACCTTGCATGCATACTCATATCATCCATCATGATCAGATTTTTGATTAACATGAAGGTACAGGGGCAACATCCACATCAGTCACATACTATCATGCAAAATAGGTTACCTCCTTTTCCTGCCTTGATAAAGGTAGGTAATTAACCCATAAAGCACCCTTCAAAATTGTTGCATACAACTTTCTCTTTTTCAGAGTTGGTGAGTGACACTTTATGAGTTAACTTGTGTCCCATTATTTTGTTATTGTGGGAATTCTTGGACTTTCATGGTAAACAGTATCCAGCCTCAGGATGAGAAAACCTCCAGATACACTTGAAAATTTTACCATATTTTTTTATGAGAGAAATAACTTTTGCGACTGCCTGTTTGCTTTCCTTCACACCAGTCCCCTTCTGAAAAGGGGTCTACTCTAAAACGAAAGAATTCTTTTCAGATGGGAGGCAAAACTATTTTGACAGAGCTGCCTCCCCATTTCCCTTCAGCCATATGGGGTCAACAAAGACCTATGGGTCAATAAAGAATTATGGTTCAATCTGCTGAATATTGTTGCGAACTTTTCAAACCTATTTTTGCATACAGGCAAACAGTGTGGACTGATCAGACTGCTCCTAGAGGAGCCGTCTGATCTGGGTCCACACTGTTTGCAAAAATGACTTCTAAAATCACAAGCAGATGACAATTGTTATGATTAGCAGTTTAAGGGTTAATGGGACTGGATACACTTGGTGCTTTTCACCATTTTTACATGGCAGGCAATTCTTGTGACATCCTATTTGCTATCTTACACATGAAATCCTTTCTGAAAAGGGTATATGGACAGAATTTGCTCCAAAGCACCTGAAGTTCTGCCCATTAACACTTAACTGTCTTGACAACGGGGTATACAGAAGCAGTGTCTCAGACACTGCTTCAGAATCTCCCAGGTTTCAGACATCTAAAGTGGATTGCAGTAATAAATTTCAAGAGCCTATGGCCTGTCCATTTTTTAGGATAAATATGGTATAAATCATCTAGTAGTCATGTTATTAACACTTAGCATGCTGGGTAAAGATTTCAGCAGACGATATTTTGAAATTTTTTCTTGCTTTTACCAGAAAATAGGTTTTGATGTTTCATGCAAATTGTCTTCTTAGGAGATGTCAAATCCTAACCTCTGAGAAAAATCAGACAAATATTGATTTGTCGTCTGCTGAATTTACCCATAGCATGCTAAGTGTTAAAGAATTACAATTCTGATGAATGCAATTTCTTAGCACCTGAAGTTATGAGATTAACCACCATTCTGAACTCTCAAGAGCTTCACATCCATCAAACGGCACACAGACCAGTACCTTTCCATTATTACATAATACCCAAAAGAATTAAAGCTCCCAATTTAAGCATTACCACTCTGAGCTGATTCAGCAGATGACAAATTGATGACATTTTTCTTGTTTTTCCCAGAAAACAAGTATTAAAATTTCATGCAAATTGTCTCCAATGGAGACAATTTGTATGCAATGTCAAAATCCGTTTTCTTGGAAAAATATTTTAAGATGTCATCCACTCAAATTTTTACCCAGAGTGCTAAGCATTGAAATAAGCAGATGAAGTTATTAACAGAGTAAAAATTCAGCAGAAGACATTTTGAAGTATTCTTCTTCTTTTTCCCAAAATTCGCATGAAATATTAAAGCCTAATTTTTGGGTTGGTTGGTTGGGTTGAAGTTTAACTGCCCAGTCAACACTACTAAGTTCAAGTTGAGCTGGTCAGTTTACCTGACCACACTTTTTCCTGAACAGGCTTAGTTCTCTAAGCGGTTAACCAGTACTTGTGCACATTCTTTCACCAGAAACTAACAACTGCCCTTCTTAAATCAGCGAAATGGAGAGAATGACTGTAGTAAATATTTCATGATCAATCTCCACCAAAGATTGTGGCCAGACCAGCTTGGGATTGAACTGGCAATCTCCTGATCACCAGTCAGATGCTCATCAGACTGAGCCACTCAGCAAGTCCTTTTTCCTAGGATAGGGAAATTATTCTAAAATGTCATCTGCTGAAAGTTTTACCCAGCATGCCAAGCGTTAAGAAAAATATCACTCAATGAGTAATGAAGTGAATTATTTACAGAAAGATATAGTCTAAAGTATGACTCGGCAAAAAAATCCTCCCAAGGTACCCTAAAAATATAAGCTTTTGTGAAAAAACCATGTACATACAGCAGAAGAGGGTATCCACAAAATATTTTTCTTATACACCATGACCTCTTTATAACACGGTTCGTTATAACACGGTTTTGTATATAGCACTGTTCAAAGATGAATCCCAAAAATGTATAGATTATATTGAAAAATGACCATAAATGGTCATTTTTCAATATAATCTATACATTTTTGTTTGGATATAACACAGTTGTTTAACTAACACGGTTTATGGTATGGACCCCAAGAATAGTGTTATAAAGAGGTTGTGGTGTATCTCTATGGAAACATAATGTTCTGGGTACTAATTAGAAGCCCCTCAGCAAGGCGCTTCAAATGAGTACCCACAATAAGTTTCCATGGAGAAATAAGAAAAATATCAGTAATTTTCATATGAAAAAAAAAAAAGAAACTTATTTTGATATATGATACAGACTTAAACTGTAGCATATAGAAATCTGCCTGGCACCATATCAGAATAGCACAGACCCAGACCAGTCTGCACAACTAAAAAGTCTGCCTCTAAAAGGGAAGAATTTGCTCCCCTTAGAAGCAATTTCTTTCCTTTTAACATAAACCCCTTTTCAGATGGGAGGCAAAACAATTTTGACAGAGCTATCTCCCTTCAAAGTTAATTTATTCTGAATATTGTGTGTGAAATCAAAAAAGGCCTGGACCAGCCCTGGCTATTTCTATACATCATTACCAGTATGTAAGTTTTCTCATTTCCTGGCCTGACTGTTGTAACTTCCCTTTTTGCAGCTGGTCCTCTAGCTCAATACAAAAACAATATGAAAGCAATCTTAATGATATTAAATCATGAACAGTTTTACAAACAACTAAATTAAACATGTTTACCCACTATCAAAACTGTCCAATATGTACATATTTGAATTTTTATGCCAGCAACAGTGTGTCCACAGAACAAGAAACACAGCTCCAGATATAAACAAAACCTTATCTGCAGCTATGACAAATTCTGATCAGATAATGTGCCTATCCTATACCTGTATACCTGAAATATTTGAGCACCTTCACTGCTAACCACACTTTTCCTAAATTTTAAATAAGTCCTTCCGACTACCTGGGCCCAGTTGTTCAAAGCATCATTAGCTTAATGAGCTCTTTAATGACACTCGTTAACTGTTGTAGCTAGGGCATTTTCAAGTACATTGATATTTTTGCTGCAAAAAGTGTGAGTAGCTTTTGTACTGCAAAAACTACTCACACTTTTTTCAGCAAAAATATTAATGTATTAGCCAAATTTCAAGGCAGAAATTTTAACGTCATGTTGGCTGTTAGCTAACAACTTTGTTCAGTTCTGAACAACTAGGCCAGTGTGCTGTATCTATAAAAAGTGCTGGCTGAATGATAAACATTGTAGACCTTGATAAAAAAAATGACAAGTTCTGTTGAACCTGATCTGAGTCTTCATTATTTGCTCTGCACGTCTGTCCAAATATCTAGGGTTACTACCGGAACTGTCAAAGCCTATTTTCTGGGAAAAATAACAATAAAATATTTCAAAATGTAGTCTCCTGCAATTTTTACCCAGCAAACTTAGCATTCAAGGCTTTAATAACAATGAATCCCAAAATGTGCAAAAAGTGTTATATTATCACACACCACACATGTATATCTTTATGTTATCATGGTCACTCAAACACTGGATTGTACAGTTACATTGTTAATACATATACAATGTATATTCCTTTCAAAGCATTTTAGACTGAATAAACACCCCCACACTATATATTTGAATTGTCCAATTTTAATTTTAGTTATGTCAGGCTAATTTAGCTATTCCTAGAGAAACTTTGCTTAACCATTTGCAAACAGTCTGTGGCACATGATCTGGATCTGCACTGTTTGCAAATTACAAGAGACATATAACCAAGACAAAAAAGAAATGTAATAGGGAAGAAAAAATATCAAAAAGGAAGAAAACAACAGTATTTATTCTACATATCGAGGGTTGAGCGCAAGACTATGGTAACTCAAAAATATTTTTGAAACCCTTGTTTAGGGGCAACTTGGACCCCTTTGTAAACAATGCAAATTTAGGTGCCATTGCTCATACGACCAATGGCACCTAAATTTTCATTGTTTACAGAAAGAAATGTTGTAATCTTCATAACGCCTTCATGGTTGAGGAGATTAGGTTTGGGGAAAAACAACCATGACTTATGCCAGTCTTGCACTCAACCCTCGATATTATGTCACACAAAGGTCTGAGCAAACAGTGCAAAGAACCCAGATCAGACAGTGAATACAGAGCTGATTGGGGTCTACACTGTTTGAACTTCGCCTGCAGTTTTAGACACATCAGTAGATATTAACCCTTGTCATGCTGAATAAATTAATGTGCCACGCCCACTTCCAATTTTCAGCCAATCAGATTACTTGATCCAGGTTGCTGATATAAATTTACGTACAGAATGAAAAACAGTGCAGATCCAGATCAGTTGGCTTCTTCAGAAGCCAACTGATCTGGATCTACACTGTTTGCAAAGGCAGGGTATATCTAGATTCAGCAGGACAAGGGTTAAAATGCATTTATTCAAGGTTTAGTTTAAGTAGTCTGAATATTTAGGCAGGGCTGTGGAAATACATGTACTATGCCAACTTGTCCCATTTCCCTGACATCACAAAAACATACCTACATATTCTGACACCCTTAAACCCCACTTTTATACATTAAAACTGGGGTTTTCAGGGGTATATATTATTTTTCTTATTTCTGCTCAAAAACAGATTGTGGATACTCATTAGAACCACTTTGGTGAGGTGGTTCTAATGAGTGCCCACAATCTATGTTTTGAGCAGACATATGAAAAATATCAGAATTTTTATCTGAAAACTTTCAGTTTTTGGTGGTGAAATTTTCAATATATTTGAATAGGCGTGTTTTCGTTGACTAGTAAAAAGTTTCAGTTTACTTGTCCTAGGACAAGGAGAACTAAGAAGAGTATCCTGATGAGATGTATATTTTTCTTATTTCTTGAATAAAATATACATTGTGGGTACTCATTAGAAGTGCCTGGGTGAGGTGCTTCTAATGAGTACTCACAACATGTTTTCTTCAAGAAATAAGAAAAATGTCAATTTTCGGGCAAGTAAATCTTGGCTGGACAAGTGGATTTTAACCATTTACTTGTCTGTGGACAAGTAGTAATATTTGACAATTTAGGGTGTATGCGACCCGCTTTTGTTTTACTTCTTTAACAGGAGACTCAGTATACAAGCAAAACAATGAATCCAAAAATGATCAAGACCCATCACCATGCAGGGTAGTTGATCTGAGTTACCTCTTGTCCCTCAAACCCTAAAAGCACCAATCACAACTGCAGCAGACAACATATTTAAATATATATATATATATATATTTTTTTTTTTGTTTTTCTGAAAAAATAAGTCTTGATATTTCATATGAACTGTCTGCTTGGCTGAAGATTTGTATGAAATGCCTTATTTTCTCTGAAAAATAATTATAAACTAGACGTGTCCAAAGTACAAGAATGCCTCCATCCCCCTAGCTCCACCCCAGGGCATGACCAAGGGGTGACCCTAGCACAGAGTTGAAGGTTAGGTCTGGGTAAATTTCAGCTTCCTAACCTAAAAGGTACCCAAGTTATGATCTCCAAGAGAAACCTGGATGTAAATGTCAGTGTTAACTTGAATGTAAATCTAAACATTTGTGACATACACACTTATGGACATAATATCACGGTGAAAAGCTTTATGTCCTACTGCTGCCTTCCGGCAGGGGCATAAAAAATATTTTAAAATGTTGTCTGCTGCAGATGTGATTGGTACTTTAAGGTTAATAGCTACACCGCAAACTGACAAGTTTTCCCTAGCAGACAGTCACATATATGTCAAGATTTATTTTCTCTGAAAAAAAAAATTAGAATGCCATCTGCTACAAATTTTGCATGGCGCTTAAGGATTAACCCTTGTCCTGCTGAATAAATTATGATGCCATGCCCACTTCTAATTTTCAGCAAATCAGATTACTTGATCCAGATTGTTGCTATAAATTTGCATATTTGATGGCAAACAGTGCAGATCCAGATCAGTTGGCTTCTTTAGAAGCCAACTGATCTGGATCTACACTGTTTGCAAAACAGGGTATATCCGGGTTCAGCAGGACAGAGTTAATGTACTGTGGAATACTGATGCAATACCTGTTCCTGATCATTTGATAATTTGATTTTTAATTTCCCTTTCTTTACCCTGGCGATGCTGAATCCTGATATACTCTGCCTTTCCAAACAGTGAAGATTTATTAGATTAGTTGGCATCTTAAGAAGACAACTAATCTGGATCTGCACTGTTTGTCATTAACCCCTGTCCTGCTGAACCCGGATATACCCTGCCTTTGCAAACAGCGTAGATCCAGATCAGTTGGCTTCTGAAGAAGTCAACTGATCTGGATCTGCACTGTTTGCCATTAAGTATGTGAATTTATAGCAACAATCCAGATCAAGTAATCTGATTGGCTGAAAATTAGAAGTGGGTGTGGCATCTTGATTTATTCAGCAGGACAATGGTTAAGTATGTGAATCTGTATCAACACGGGATCAAGTAATCTGATTGGCTGAAAATTAGAAGTGGGCATGGCATCTTAATTTATTCAGCATGGCAAGGGTTAAATCCTATCAAGATGATGAAAGATAGATCCAGATCCCAAAACTAAAAAGAAGCTATTCAACTGGTTCAAGAAAACGAATACATGTACAATTATACTTAACCCATCCAGCACTTAGGAAAATTGTAGCAGACAACATTCTAGATGTATTTTTAATACTTTTCAAAGAAAATAAGACTTGACATGCCTAACAGATGAGTCACATGAAATGTCAAGCCTCATTTTCTCTGAGAATACAATAACAAATCTGATTGTTGTCCGCGGCAGTCGTGATTAGCACTTTAAGGATGAAAATAACACATGACTGAGGAATTATCTAAGCAAAAAAAATGTGATGAAACTAAACAATACTTAACCCTTGTCCTGCTGAACCTGGATATACCCTGTCTTTGCAAACAGTGTAGATCCAGATCAGTTGTGAAGAAGCCAACTGCTGGATCTGCACTGTTTGACATTAAGTATGTGAATTTATAGCAACAATCCGGATCAAGTAATCTGATTGGCTGAAAATTAGTAGGCGTGGAAATTAAATTTATTCAGCAGGACAAGGGTTTTAAGAGCTCATGGAAATGCAACAGCATTTTTATATCAACTTTAGGAATGAATACAACTCAAAGAGAGCATTCTAAGTGGAATTTTCATCTCCCTTTGCAAAGGGAGACCATTCCAACAGAAATGATTTTTGTTGTTTAGAATTTTACGGCCAAATGCACAGAAACCAACTTGTTTCCTTGATATATGAAATTATTCTCAAAGGTGGATAATCTAAAAGGAAAGAATTTGCTCCCACTGGGAGCAAATTCTTTCATTTAAGAGTACCCACTGGTAGCAAATTCTTTCATTTAAGAGTACCCAAATTTCAGCAGGAATACACATATTTTCAAGCCAGTTATCTTCCTTATATCTTATATACATTACCCTTTTCAATGGGTTTAATGACAGGGAAAACATTGCACTGCATTACATGTCAACCACGAATACCAGATCAGGTTCCACAGCTCCCCAGCCTGGCCAGGACCTTCTTTACTAGCACATAGAATCTTTGACATGTGGAATTAAGCTTCTTAATTTTATTTAAACGAGAGGTACTCAAGCAGTTATATTGAGCCTTTGGGGAAACCGGCTGCTCTGTTGTGCCCGTCTGTCTAGTGCAAGCGCGCAAAAGATCATGATGTTTTGATAAGCAAATTTTCATTTGTATTTTGTTTCACTTAGAAACTGAAATTAAGCAAAGACGATTGTGGATATACAATTCAGAAACTGTGAAATAAAGCAAAGACGATTATGGATATACAATTCACAGACGTGGATGGCGAGTCAGATGTCGGTGTGGAAGGGACGGAGGACGCATTTAATTTCAAAGAAAGGGCAAATAACACTGGCCTTAAACACCGGACAACACAGAGAAATGAGGAATTAACATCCAAAGAAACGCTCATCCTTCTGGAGCAAAAAGACATGAAGGAATTAGGATTAACAAAGGGAACTATCACTTATTCAGAAACAGACTGATCCATGGAAGAATGTGAAGGACACTGAACCCGTTTCCATTGAAAGTGTTGATCCTGTCGTTGAAGATAACACAGAGTTTCCTAATGGGGCAGGTAAGACTTTTGACATTTAATTCAGCAATTCACCTCACCCTTCAGGGAAAGGAAAATCTGAATTATTTGGCCAAATGGACCCGTGCTATTCTGACACTAAGTCCCCAACAAATAAGGCTGTCCACATAACATAGTTTCTCACTGAGAAAAGTAAGTGGCGATGCCAAAACGAACTTAAGGAATTTGTTCTAAAATCTCGCACTGCAAACTCTGAAACGCTTGTACTGAAGACGGATGATGAACATCCTTACCTGGGGATTTACATGTAGAATGGGGAACTGCTAATACGTGCCTTTAAAACCACCTGCTCGCTACAAAAAAAGCTTCAAAGGGAAGACGCTGAGTTCTATCTGGCATATACGACTAAAATATTCCAATCTGCCAAGAAATATGAATGGAATTCTGTCCAAGCATATAGAGAGCTACAGGCGGAACATCAGTTCTGGTGGGGCACCTTTCCCCCTGGCACTGAGATTCAGCTGCTGGTTCCCAAACATACCAAGCAAACACAGACACCCCCACAGCAAACTGCAGTGAACATGGAAAATTGTAGAATCTTCAAAGCCAAAGGATCATGCCTTTTCGGTACCTCCATCCCAAGGTTAAACCATCAACAGCTCAGATCCTGTGGGGGCCAAAAAACATGTAAACATCCAGTCCCTTAACTATGCAGCATGGGAAAAATGAGCTTCCCCAGGACTATGAGCATCGCAATTTTTCATTAATTGGTCATGCCAAACCAGCCAGCCAGCAGAAATCAACTTGTTTCCTCGGTATATTAATTCACTCCCAAAGGGGGATACTAAAGGAAAGAACTTGCTTCCAATGGGATGCTGGAATGCACATATCTTCAAGCCAGTTATCTCTCTTAGAAGTGTATACATTACCATTTTCAATGAGTTTAATGACAGTGAAAACATTGCACTGCATTACATGTCAACCATATCAATCATGAATACCAGATCAGGTTTCACAGCTCCCTAGCCTGGCCAGGACCTTCTTTACTAGCACATAGGATGTTTGATATTTGTAATATAAACTAAAAAGCACACAGTGTCTGCTCTACAAAAGAAAACCCAGTAAGATAATACATAACAACCTCTTTATAACATAATTTTGGAATCTAAAGTTATTAATCAACCATGTTGTATCTAAACAAAAATATACAGATTGAAGAGAATAATAAATATGAATGGTCATTTTTCTATATACAGTTGGTTGGTTTGTAATAAATGGCCAATCAACACTACATGTATTAAGGTAATGTCATATCCTTCAGTTTTAACCACACTTTTACTGGGCACGCTTAGTTCTCTTTCACCAGAAACTGACAACGGCCATTCTTGAATCAGCAGAAGGGAGAGAATGGCCATAGAAAATATGCCATGATTAATCTCTATGAAACAATGTTGCTAGACCTGACGGGGATTTAACCTGCACCCTCCTGATTACCAGCTGGCTTGAGCCACCGAGACCAGCTCTATTTACAGTCAGACCTGTGTTAAAGGGTGCCTGTAATAAACAATGACCTGTTTTCAAAGACCAGTATTTCATATCCCATCTAAGTAAAGAAGTTGACATTTACCTGTATTAAATGAGCACCTATCCTAAGCAACTATTTTTTGGCTTTCCCACAGGTGCTTGCTTAACACAGACTCTGGTCAAACCGGAGAAGCAAGCACCTAAGGATAAGGCAAAATATGGATGCTTAAGAAGGTGCTTGATCAATACATGCAAGTTTACACATCTGACTTTTAAGGGATCAAAAAATTGGGCATCTTAATGGAGGTGACTGCTTAATACAGGTGGCCTTTAACACAGGTTTGACTGCTATGTGCAGTAAAACTTCAACGACTACAACATCAATGTCTCATTTACAATGGCGCCCCTATAACGAACCATGTTATAAAGAGATCGATGTAATTGTTGTTGTAATATGACATAAATTTTGCTAATCTTCACACAAAAGTGTAAGTTCTGGGTACTCTGATACCATATTTACCATAAGACAGACAGACATGAGCAAACAGTGTAGATCTAGATCAAACATCACAAAATGTGGTGCCTGATCAGTGTCCACATAATTGCCACTCATTCAGCAGTATTTAGACACATCAACAGGTAATAAAACAGAGTTGATCAGATTTTAGGGCAAGTATGGTAAGGAGTTAAAATGACCCTATATCTAGAGTAAATGTGGTAACCCTAAATATTTAGAAACTAACTTCTTACTGTATAGTACTTATTCATAGCCCCAGATAAGGCACTTTTTATTACCCAAAACTGTTGACATTTTTCTTATTTTTCCACAAAAACATATGCCATGGGTACTGGTTAGAAGAGCTCACCGAGGTTCTTCTAATGAGTACCCACAACATATGTTTTTCTGAAGAAATAAAAATATTTTCCTGTTCCTTCCCTTTACCTGGAGCTATGCTTATCCTAAAATTTCAATAAGTTGACTTCTTGATGATGTATCTAAAAAAAAAGATAAATCTGTAAACGATAATACCCAGACATTATTGTGTCAAGGGCAGACAACTGTCAAAACTAGAGCTGTCTATAGCCCCGATCCAGCCTTATCAGAGGAGAAATATTTATTGTGTTGAAATATTTTGAATTCATTTGTGTGTGTTGAGGTTTTATGGCTCAGTCAACTCAATGGGGTCATATCGAGCCCCGTCAGTTTACCTAAATATACTTTGACTGGGCAGGCTTAGTCCTCTAAGTGGTTAACCAGTATTGTGCACATCTATCGCAAGAAACTGACAATTGCCCTTCTTGAATCAGTATTTTTTATGCTAACCAGATAGCATCATGGTAACAAGCCAATGTAAAAACAAGGGATTTATCTCCATGAGATATGGTAACAAGCCAATGTAAAAACAAGGGATTTATCTCCATGAGATATGGGAATTTGGCCCTGTTTCTGGTATACACGATACATCAACCCAATGTCCATGTGTACCAGGTTTCAACTTTGTTAACCTTACAGTTCTTGAGAAGTGTGACAAAAACTTTTCATTAATGACAACTTGTAAAACCTGTCAAGGGCTGTAACTCCAGGAGTTATAGGCCCTTGACCCTGATTCTAGTATTCATGATAAAACACCCACAGTCCATGTGTGTACATGTACCATGTTTCAACTATATAGTTTTCATAGTTCCTGAGAAATCTCTAATGATTTTTTTTCATTTGTGGCAAATTGTAAAATCTATCAAGGGATTTTACCCAAAGAGTTATGGGCCATTGGCCCTGATTCTGGTATACAAAATACATCAGCCCACTGATGGACGGACAGACAAACAATGTGAAAACAGTATATCCCTCCAGCCCCCACCTCCACCACACACACAAACACAGTTTGCTGGGGGTATAAAGAAAGACAAGCCTTATCTTACATCATAACGTAAATAGTGCAGCATAGCTCTAGATAACTCTTGTTTTTTAACTGAAAAGTATTTGTTTGTGTCGAGGTTTTAGGGCCCAGTCAACCTGTTAGGGTCACATCAAACGTGGTCAGTTTATCTAACCACATTTTCCCGGGCAAGCCTAGTCCTCTAAGCAGCTGACAAGTACTTGTGCACATTCTTTCACCAGAAACTGACAACTGCCCTTCTTGAATCAGAGAAAGGGTAAGAATGACTGTAAAAAATATTTCATGATCAATTTCCACGAATGTTGCCGGAGACGGTGGGATCAAACCCATGTCCTCCTGATCACCAGTCAGACGCGCATTAGACTGAGCCACTCAGGCTGGCCCGAAAAGTATTGATATTTGTCTTATTTCTCCATGAAAAACAGGGCCCAGTTGTTCAAAGCGTCGTTAGCTTAACAAGCTCGTTAAGGGTCATTTCGTTAACTGTTTTAGCGGATTCAATATACAATATTCTGATATTTTTTGCTGAAAAAAATGTGAGTAGCTTTTGCACTGCAAAAGCTACTCACATTTTTTCAGCAAAAAATTTCAGCGTATTTGCGTATCACTCGATCTAAATTTTAACGAATCGTTAACTAACGACATCGTTAGCTTTGAACAACTGGGCCCAGATTGTGGGTACTCATTCGAAGCGCTTCACAGATGTGCTCTAATGAGTACCACGACCTATGTTTTCCTGAAGAAATATGGAAAATATTTATGTGGAGTATGATGCAACTCAAATGTAGCCAAAAATAATTCACTTGAAAAAAAAAGAGAACCAACAGCCTCGATTAGACTGCATACACACACACACACGCACGCACGCACGCACGCACACATACACACACACACACACACACACAACCTGATCTGAACTCTGCTGCTCACACATAATCCAAAGATCCCCAGGTCCAGACCAAAGAACAATGAGAAGATATTGTTTGTTATTTTGCATCAAAACATATATCTTGTGGGTACTACCTGCAATCGCCTCATCAATGTGATTCCAGTGAGTAGCTACAAGATCTGCTTTGGTACACAAAAAAAAAAAAAAAAAACCCTTAAAAGCTAAGCAAAATTGTATCAGACAACATTCTTATTCTTTTTATCCCACAGATATTTTTTGGAGTTTCTGACTCCTAGACTTCCCTTAACCCTTGACCTGTTGAATAAATTAAGATGCCACACCCATTTCTAATTTTCAGCGAATCAGATTTCTTGATCTAGGTTATTGATATAAATTCACATACTTAATGGCAAACAGTGCAGATCCAGATCAGTTGGCTTCTTCAAAAGCCAACTGATCTGGATCTACAGTTTGCAAAGGCAGGACATATCCGGGTTCAGCTGGACTACGGTTCATACAAGCACTGCTTTTATTATTTTGCAGAAAATAAAAATAAGACTTGACATGTGAATCATCTGCTAGGCACATGAAATGCCATGCCTAATTTTCTCTGAAAAAAAAAATCTAAAAAAAAAATGTCCTCTGGTGCAGTTGTGATTAGCCTTTTAATTAAGGGCTAAATTATCACCTCAATTCATCATTCTGGACCCAAGAGATTTTCTGGCAAGGTTCTATTTATTTTGGACAACATATGGATAAACTGTTCAACAGTAGATATGAGGTAAACTCTAGGAAACCAACACCATAGCTCTAGTAAGAGGGCACAAGATATTTTTTCTCTTTTTTTTTTTCTTTCACGAAAACATGTTCTGGGTAATACAGCAAATGGCACTCCATATGAGTAGTAAAGTACCCCTAACATCCTTTTTGTGAAGAAAATAAGAAAACATCAATATATATTTTTTTTGGTTTAAAAAAAAAAGTACCTTAACTAGAGCTATGCAACAATTTTGCATACCAGTGTGTCAGGGTTTTCCCTCAGGGTTTTAAAGTGAGGGCCCAAGGGACTCCCTTATGTGGAGTTAAAGGGTCCTTTAACTAATTTAGGGGTTCATTGTTTTAAAGAGAGTCCTTTATGCACTAATTGCAACTGCAGCAGATGACAGTTTGAAGTACTTTTTTCAAAAAAAAAAATAAGGCTTGACATTTCAAGTGAGTTGTCTGCATTGCAGACAATTCACATGAAATGTCAAGTCTTATTTTCTCTTAAAAATAAATCAGATTGTCGTCTGCTACAATTTCCGTTGAGCTTTATGGGTTATCTATTGCCCAAATATTGATAATTCCAGGCCTTTAGACCAAGAATAGATTAAAATACAAAGTCACAGATAAATAAAATTAATTTTGGATTTGATTCTGTATGCATCACTCAGGACCCTTTACCCTAGTTTTTACGAGTCCCGAACAAGGTTTTAGGGGTAAAAACTGCCAATATGTGAGTCAGGGAAAACCCTGAGTGTGCGTACACTGAAGACCAAAGCCAGCTGTGAATCTACTGGTTCATAAAAAGTGATAATTTTGATGATTTCTTTTTTTTTTCCCCAATACTTTTTTATTTTATTTTCTCATCAAACATATTTTTAACGCACACACTGAAATTGCCTCATACAGCATCTCCTCATCAAGATGATTCCAATGAGCACCCTCAATGCAAATTTAACAAAAAATGTCTTCTGGTTACTCCATTTATCTGGAGCTATGGCAACAGAACAGGATGTTTTGTGTCTTGTGTTATTTGCAATAGCTCCAGAGTAAAATTTTGAGTTTGAGTTAAAGTTTTATGGCCAAGTCAACACTTAAGATCATGTTGAGTCAATCAGTTAATCTACTCACTCTTTTCTGAACAGATTTAGTCCTCTAAATATTGAACCAGTACTTTGTACACATACTTTCTCCAGTATTAAACTGACGACTGCCTTCTTGAATCAGCAGAAGGGGAGAATGACCATAGAAAACATTTAATGACCAATCTCCACAAAAGCTAAGTGGCCAAGGTGGGATTTGAACTTGCAATCCTGGATCTGCAGTCAGACATGCTACAGACTGTACTTTGGGGCCCATCAAAAGTAAGATTTAGAAGATAAGGTTTGCTATCTTTGCATGCATTTGTACACTGTGTGTTCTGATTTGTACACTGTGTGTTCTGATTTCAATGGTCTCACAGAGGCAATTTTATTAACTACATGTAATCAAAGCATGTGTTTTGCTGCAAAAAAGAAAACAACAAAATCCGACATAACAAAATCTGGACCTTACAGTATAAGTTCTAGATTGTCCAAGTACTGTGGTAATATAAGCATAGCTCTAGATAAGAAGATTATCCAGATTAATATTTTGCTTACTTCTCCATAAAATATATTGTGGGTTCTCATTGTTGGTAAAACATGTAGTGGTACTCAGTAGAAGTGCCTCACTAAGGCACTTCTAATGAGTACCACAACATGTTTTTGTGAAGAAATAAGGAAATTATCAATACTTTTCAGTTAAAAAAAGTTCCTTATCTAACTATGACGAATTAAAACCTAGATTAACAATCTGGTCAGGATCTTCATTGTTTTGCAAATTGGAACATGTTGGTTTTCTCACAGAGAGCGCAGTATAAAACTATCCCAACAAGTACAAACATAACAAGTAATCATCTATATAATACATCTATAGTCTTTCTTTGTGTTATCGCAGCCAAAGTTTGAGCCTCAATGCATCCACACCATTGAGATAATAACGGAAGAGACGCTTGTCACGGACAAAACCAAGATTTTCATACAGTCGTAGAGCAGGCTGGTTAGTTATCTCTGTCTCTAAGACAACCTGAAATGAATATAACAGGAAAAAAATAGCTTTGGTTCTGACATATACATGTATCGAACTTTTTTTTTAACCAAAACATACTGGTATTTTTTCTTCCTCCTACCCCCACCCTAAAAAAAATCCAAATTTGGTACTCAATAGAACTGTCTCAAACAGGCAATTCTAATGAAAACCAAAACCTATGAGTGTGAGGAAAAAAATAACAAGACCCGTCATGAGGAAGAATTGCTTGCCTATCTAATGCCTAACCAACATATTTATTTTTAAATCTGTGACCCTCACTTCAAAGTTTGGGCTTACTCAAAATTTTGGGGCCGGTATCTAACATCTGTGTTATGGTCTAATGCAGCCAAACACTTAAAATACAAAGTTTACAAAAACTTTACCACAATAATTTACAATTATTAAATAAGAGCCGTCAAAAACATTGTGGCTTGTCAGTCAGGGATATTTTGCACTGTGCCCAAGATTTTGACATCTAGCCTCACCCTGGGGCATAAACCTTCTGTCAGTATCTTCGAGTTTGAGCTCAAAATTAATGAGGGAAGTAAGTAGGCTCTAAACCAAAATTAAGACAGGAATCTAATACCAGTATCTATAATTATCTAGGCATTCATATGATATAGCTCTTTAAAATTTGATTGTTAAACTCAAAAACTGCCACTCTGACTTCAAGGTCACCATCCTCATAGAAACTTTGTTTAGAGAAATACTAACATGGCCCCTTCCCCTGCTGCAAGTACAGCAGACCCTTACCATCCTTCCACCTACTATCTCTAATCTAGTGCTACATACACTACAACCTCTTTATAACACAGTTCATTATAACACGGTTTTGGATATAACACGGTTCAAAGATGGATCAAAAAAATGTATAGATTATATTGAAAAATGACCATAAATGGTCATTTTTCAATATAATCTATACATTTTTGTCTGGGCATAACATGGTTGTTTAACTAACAAGCGTTATGCTACAGACCCCAACAATAGTGTTATAAAGAGGTGATGGTGTATACATCCTCATTACAGCCTATAATTATTGGTTTGGTCAGGCTGACAACATTTGTGGTCATATGAACAGAAAGGGGTAAAAACATACAATCTACTAGTGCAGCTTGCCATTTTTCTATCAAAATATCTTCAGAAAAGGAAAGTAGAACAAAATTCCTTTTGAGGACTTACAATTTATGGGTTTAACTCTAAATTCTTGAAACTTATTAACCATATTTATCCCCAGTTTTTTTTAAAACAAATGATGGAGATACTGTGAATGCCTCCGCCCCTCCGACTGGCGTCTGCCTGTCCATCATGCTAACTATTCCTAAACCAATGGGCGGACTTTAACCGAACTTGCTACATGACTCCCCCTCATGGCAACAATGTGCGAGTAATATTATTTTTCTATCCAGCATCCATCCGTCTGCCACACTATTTCCTCCCAAACCACTGGGTGGAAATTAACCGAACTTGCTATATGACTTCCTTTCATGGTAAGGATGTTCAAGAGAGAGTCCATCCATCTGTCCATCATGCTACATGTATTAGCAACATTAGCACCCAGCGTGGGGATTTGTGTTTGCGCACCACTGACTGCGCATTCTATTCTTTTTCTCAAATAATGATGTTACGAAGGGCCAACTTTTACACCTGCCTATGATAAAAACTGAAGAAGTCACCTGTACACTGGTGCACTAAATGGTGACTTGTATGGCTGTTTGTAACTTCACAAGACAAACGAGTTCCTTACTAACACAAGAATTCCGCGGAAGGCGTCATCGCACCTGCTGGCGCAAAAGTCACAGGAGCCACAATCAGAATGTGGTTATTAAATAAGTTTATTTCATTCTTAGCAGTGCTTACTTGGAAAACTGGGTTGAAAAAAATGTAGACAAAGTGCCAAGTGGGGCACATATATTCCAGGCCAGTCCCATTCCCTCTAATGGCTATATCTTCAGCACTGACTTTTCGTATCATACAGCCCAATGATAATGGAACATTGACGTAAAATGTGTAAAAGTCACTGGAGCATGAAATTTAGGTCAAGGTCACGGGTCAAGGTACCTGCTAATTCAGTACATCAAGGAGAAGCACAATGCAAGGTATGGTGGTTGTAGGCCTTATAGTTGAGGAGTTATCAAACATCAACGTAAAATTTGTCAAATATAGGTCAAGGTCACTGGGTCAAGGTACCTGCCAAGCCAGTGCAATGAGATGAAGCACTATGCAAGGTTTAGTGGTTGTAGGTCTTATATTTGAGGAGATACCGAACATCAATATAAAATGTGTCAAAGTCACTGGAGTGCACAATATAGGTCAAGGTCACCAGGTCAAGGTACCTGTCGAGTCAATACATCGAGAAGAAGTGCTATATAAGGTTTGGTGGTTGAAGGCCTTACAGTTGAGGACATATGGAAGGGTGATGTACACGGTGTAAAAGTCAATGGAGCGTGAAATATAGGTCAAGGTCACCCAGTCAAGGTACCTGCAGAGTCTGTACATTGAGGAGAAGCACTATGCAAGGTTTGATGGTTGTAGGCCTTATAGTTGAGGAGATATTGAACGTTGACGTAAAATGTGTAAAAGGCACTGGAGCGCAAAATATAGGTCAAGGTCACCGGGTCAAGATACCTGCCAAGTCAGTACATATTGGAGAAGCACTATGCAAGGTTTGGTAGCTAGAGGTCTTACACTTGAGGAGATCTGGAACGTTGACGTAAATTATGTTAAAGTCACTGCAGCCAAAATATAGGTCAAGGTCACCAGGTCAAGGTATCTGCTAAGTCAGTACATTGAGGAGAAGCACTTTGCAAGGTTTGATGGTTGTAGGTCTTATAGTTGAGGAGATATTGAATGTCGACGCAAAATATGTCAAAGTCACTGGAGCGCAAAATATAGGTCAAGGTCACCGGGTCAAGGTACCTGCCAAGTCTGTACCTCTAGGAGAAGCACTATGCAAGGTTTGGTAGTTGTACGCCTTATAGTTGAGAAGATCTGGAACGTCAACGTAAATTGTGTCAAAGTCAATGGAGCGCAAAATATAGGTCAAGGTCACTGGGTCAACATATCTGCCAAGTCAGGAGGTCAGGGAGATGTGTCATGCAAGGTATGATGGTTGTTGTAGAATTGTAGTTGATTAGAATACTAACTTTGACGTAAATGTCGAACTTCGACATAACAGAACTGTTAAGAGACAGACGGACGGATGAACGGACAGACGAATGGAAAAGCGGGCACCTATGTCGCAAAGTCAGGAGGTCAGGGTGATATTTCATACAAGGTTTGATGGTTGTTTAGTCTTGTAGTTGATTAGAATACTAACTTTGACATAAATGTCGAACTTTGACATAACATAACTGTTAAGAGACGGACGGACGGACAGACAGACGAACAGACAGACGAATGGAAATGTGGGCACCAATGTCCCAAAGTCAGAATGTCAGGGAGATGTTTCATGCAAGGTTTGATGGTTGTTTAGTCTTGTAGTTGATTAAAATACTAACTTTGACATAAATGTCGAACGTCGACATAAATGTTGACAGACGGACGGACGAATGGACAGACAAACGGAAAAGCGGACGCCTATGTTGCAAAGTCAGGAGGTCAGGGAGATGTTTCATGCAAGGTTTAATGGTTGTTTAGTCTTGTAGTTGATTAGAATACTAACTTTGACATAAATGTCGAACGTCGACATAAATGTTGACAGACGGACGGACGGACGGACGGACGGACTGACGGACGGACGGAAAATCGGACGCCTATATCGCACCCTGCTACAAGCAGGTGCGATAAAAACCAATCTACTTGGATTGATAGACGACTCTTATTATCACCATTTCAGAGAGAGAAATATCTAACTACTGCTCCAGATAAGAGGCCTTAGCAGGTAAATATTTTTCTTGTTTCTCCACCAAAACATATGTTGTGGGTACTCATTAGAAGCACCTCGCCAAGGTGCTTCTAATGAGTACCCACAACATATGTTTTGGTGGAGAAATAAGAAAAATATTAGCACTTTTCTGCAGAAAAAAGTATCTTATCTGGTGATATGATCAGAAGTCTCTCATCACCACCACTTTACAGAACATTATCTTACCTCATCACAGTCATCAGCTATCATTGCTTTTATTGCTTTCAATACCAAATGTGAGCCTGAAAATAGAAAAGCCAAGAGTCTGTTAACGCTAAGCATGATGGATAAAAAATTTTTAAATTTTAGCAGTTGACTTTCTGAAATATTACACTCATTTTTCCCAGAAAATAGACTTTGATATTTCAATGTGACAATTAGCAAGAAATGTCAACATCTATTTTCTGGGGAAAACAAGAAGTGTCAAAAGGCAATCTCTATCTGATACTAACAACAAGGGAATAAGCAAATTAACCCTAGGCCATTATTTTTCCCATTACAGCAACATCTCATCAATATCAACATTTATGCAAAATATGAAAGGATTCCTTGAATTATTTAGCCAGATAAGAAGCAGAAACCAAAACATAACAGACAGATGGTAGGAGATATGGACATCTCTTATAACCCCTCATACACAGTTTGTGGGGGGTGGGGGGGGGTATTATAAATAAATTTCCACCCAATTGGTTGATTGCTGAGAGAGTAGTAAGGAATGGTGGTTAAAGAAGAATTCAGGGCCCAGTTGTTCACAACTAATGAGGTCGTTAATTAACATATCGTTTAAACTTTGATCATATAAAATGAAGTTTTTTAAAAGTAAAACATATTTTAACGAGTAATACTTAACCTATAGATAATGTGCAATTCTATTCTGTTTTCACACCTTCCACAGAAAAAACGACCTTTCAGTCGTTAATTAAAGTCTTAAACCAGAAGGTCCCTTAGGCAGTTACCTGTGTGACGTAACTTTTCCCGCTCAATTGACCACGTGTCAGTTTCTTTTATGTGTAAAACAATAGACACAATTAGGAGAGATAAGCAAGGGTGGGCGGAGGGAGATAATTGATTATCTATAGGTTAAGTATTACTCGTTAAAATATGTTTTACTTTTAAAAAACTTCATTTTAACTTCATAATACATTAACCTATAGATAATGTGCTAGAATTTGCAGAATAGGAGGGAGGTGCTCTCCTAATTCTAACACCAATAATATCTCACCACTTCTGGTTAAGACTCAGGAAACTCAAAGGAATCAGATACACTCTAATTCTATATATTTAATAGAAAGAATGATCTAGATTTACAAAATAGCATACCTTTAAGGTGTTATGATCTAACAACCTTATATATATTAGTAGACTCTAGAGGAAGCCAGTTCTTAAGTCTCAGAGACCTAATATTGGCCCCCCCCCCCCCCCCCCCCCCTCTTTTTTTCTTTTTGGGAAACAACAATTGGCTTCAAAAAGAAAAGGGAGTCATTGAGACATAACATAAATATTCCATCGCAAAGTAAGCTAGGAATATAGAAAAATTTTGAAAACAAAATTTGTAAAACAAAAAGCCAAGACCATACACTGTAAGTAGTCTATGTAGGATCTTGAATAAATAAGGAAAAGTCTACTCGGTGGAGTTTCCTATAGATAACTGACATATGTAGATATTTTGGATAAAATTCTAGATATGTGAAGCTATGTAATTGTAATAGTGTAAGCTATTAGAATTATAAACTAATTAAATTCTGTTAATTGGAGCGACAGGACAGTTTCCGATGAACAGACACAGACTTAAAATAACCATAATGTGTAATTATTTCCCTTGATCAAATTAAAGAAGAGGAGATAATAAAAGTAGATGGAGTTAACTTAACTATAACTAAGTTATCCATCAGAAGAAAAAAAAAGTATAGACAAACATAATGGTTAAAACTATTGCTAGACTAATTGTCTAACGAATTTTTAGTCAAGCAATAAAATAATACAGAGTTTGCATATAACTGCTGGGAAGAAAAAACAACCTAAACCATTGATAATTAGTTTTGTCATAGACATATAAAAGCGTTTGATGTCCTGACAAAAAAATAAAGAATAAACTGTCAACATCATAACTAAAGAGTTTGACAGAGAATAAGAGAGATAAGAATAAGGTTGATCGCAGCAAACTGTATGACGGTCATAGTTTGGCTAAATCTTACCGTATTGATAAGATTAAACAATAATAAATAAGCTGGATAGAATCTTTCTATACCAGAAGATTGCCATGAAAAGTACTACTGAGTAAATAATCATGGAAATCAAGAAATGTTAAAAATCCACTTTGATACGAATCAAAATGTTCATAAAAAGAGAAGGACTCAGAGAAAAAGTAATAGTGTGATAATCTCTGAAGAAAGATTATACAATAATACTGATTATTAATCTCAAAAAACACTTAATTTAAAAGTTAAGAGATAGTATTACTATTCTATACGCATATTTAAGAATAGTAAGAAATATATTAATACTAAATAAAAATTATACTACTGAACAAAATTCCCGCTATAAATCATAGGTTAAGCGTAACTATTACTTAAGCAAGGAATTATTAAACATATAACTCTCTATAAAATTACTGCCCGGAAATTTTATAGATAAACATTCAATCAATTTTTTTAGAATTGAATATTAAAAGAATAAAATCTAAGTCTGCATAATTGGTAATTCCTGAAATATCAAATTACGTACTCGCAAATGAGTTCAGGAAGAAAATACATATATATACTCTCGAGATCTATGTGTAAACCATAGAGAGTAATAATATTATTACCGCGATCCCTGACGGAAGGGTAAAAACATGTATATGAAAGAGATAATAATTAATTTAACGTCATATAGGTTTAAGATAAAATTTGTTTAATCTTTAACCAATATGCAGCAACAGTGACTCGATATTCTGTATTCGTACGTAGAAAAGGAGTACTTAGTCATTAGAATTTTGAATGATTGAAATAGAGATAATGGGATCTAAAAGGATGTATCTCCATGAACTGAATCGAAGGATAATATCCATTCTAAAAAACTAGGGCTTGTTTTAGGCTTAGTTTAACAAGCGTAGAATTGAATTATTTTCAAGTATTCATGAAGTCGTTATGCTCTGAATACTGAGAAAAATGTTAAAATATTGTTTAGGAAATAAAAAAGTGACTGTTCCACAATGTTAGCTAGATTTAAACCTGGAACGTAGCAAGAAGGTCAATCTAATTTAAAAAGTAAGATGAGAAAGATAAATAATGAAGATAGATATATAAATATCGGAATAATATATTATCTCCAACAATTATCAAATAATCTGAATGTTTAAAAGCATAAATACTACTCGAAAGTTTATTTACCGAATGTATAATCGGAGAAAACTTTCAGTATGTTCAAAAACGTATCACAAAAGTAAGATCTGACCAGGAACGTAGGTGCAGCACTTACTAAGTTGTGAAGTTAATATAAACATATTTTATATTATAAATTGAAGCAGTGCATTTCAAAATCATCGACATCTTGAAATGACTTATTGTGTGGAAAAATAAATAAATATCCAGTTTCGGAAAGATATTTATCTATATATATAGACCATTTTTGATGCGGACTGGAAATCAAGATATTAATCTTTGCATTATTCGCAAACTGAACTTGAACTCTTAGCGAGAATTACTATGATCCCTTTAACGAATGTAAACATAAAGGAGGGGTAAAGAGATAATTAAGAGTGTCTTAATTCTTTACCGGCTCGTATACTAATAATTAAGGATGTTTTCCCTTTTGTCTAAGCCTAGACTATAGATTGATTAATATAATTATAATAATATCTGCTATTATGAGGTAAACTCTCGTTAATTAACCTCTAAGCATATATCAAAATTATATATCAACATAATCTAGAGCTTCGGTAAGTTTAGAGGAAGGAAATGATTGACTTTGGCAGTTTCTGAATAGTTACAAAGTCAATAAAACAAAATATCAAAAGGAAAGTATTGTATATAAAATCTAATTTAGGCAATAATAATCTGTCACGTACTGAATAATTAATGCCTTTACTAAATATGTATCCATTGTCAATACCAAAGTGCAAGAAAATTTTGATTGACATGGACTCTAGTTATAAATAAAATATTAGAGGTATAGAGCTAGTCGAAGCAAAACTATTCCTCAATAAGATAAAGTAGACCTATAATATACGAGGATTAATTGGGTCTAGAATTATAATCATAATAAAATTATTATTCCAATATGAAGAATCTTCAGCGTAATAGATTCTTACTGAGGCAAAAATATCTGGTATATTGCTATCGTAGTCTTAAATGATCCAGAAGAAAAAATAAAACAGGCAAAGTAAAGAACGTATCGAATTATATCTATGCCTAAATATAAGATTTTTTTCTTATTTATTATTTTATAGCAGAGTTTAGACAGAGCACGACTGACCTAGACTCTAATATAATCAATCAAAAGATAGTATAAAATAGAATAATAGCTTATCGGATCAACTATTTTCCATGTAGAAAAGGCAAAAGGAAAATATGTACCTCAACTAGAATTTTAAATCGTAGTAATCTAGAGAGGTAGCGAATAAATAAATAAACTGTTAATTTATTTATCTGGTTGGTGTAAATTTCCGATACCTTAAGAATGAAAAATTAATAGAAAGTAGAAAAGATCGATTGCTACTTTCTTGTCAATTTACTCCTTAGATTACATGCTGATTATATATCGGAGCATGTAGAAGAAAAACAGGGGAGGAAAGAAGAAAATTTTTTATATTTCGTGTATATTTTTCTTCTTATAAATAACGATAGTTTTATAGTTCACCTTTGCCCTAGAGCCGAATAAGGTGAATATGTAAGAAGTTAATCTCTTTGTAGCGAATAAAAGAGATATAATTATAGCTGGAAGTATCTTCTACACTTAGTGAATGAATTGCGAATTTGATCGTAACCGATAATTCTTAATTCATTTTCAATAATAAATATATATATAGAATTTAAGTCAAGTTCAAAAGTGACTGGACAGAATTCAACAATATAAATGGCTACTAGGTATTAGAACCCATCGCTGTCATTCAATAACCTATAATCCAAGACTATACATGTCTATAGTGGTTATAAATGAATATATGTTGAGCGAGTACTAGTGACTACTACTCGCACACTAGTAATCCGACACAAAGTCTACGAAACTACTGCCCGGTGGAATTTCGTTAGAATGACCTGGCACTACTCTACGAAGTGCCTCCCGATGAAATTTTCGTTAGAGCCGGAATTTAACCGCTTTCTAGCGAATTAAAGAGATAAAACATCATTTGAATGACCTGGCACTAGTCTACGAACTGCTGCCCGGTAAGAATTTTGTTATAGTCGGAAGTTTAACTCTTTCTAGCGGATAAAAGAGATAAAACATAAGTTAATTTAAAATATTAATGGAATTACACACCTATAATAAGTCAATGGAATATTAAAAATTCTAGTCTGATTTGGGAAAGACTGTACAGAATTTTTTTGTATAAAAAGTTATTATGTATTTCACTTAATAACCTATATCCATTGACTTAAACGTGAATGGAGCTCTATGAACGATAATAGATTGTTCGGGAATTAGTAATCATTATTTTGACACTAGTTACCCGACACAATGACCGGACACTAATATTCGTAACTGTTGCCCGGTAAAGTTACAAGTAATTTGACAAATTGATCGGATAGTAGTATTCGTAACTCTAGTCCGATGAAAAAGGGAGATTATATATAAAAACTGAGCGGGCACAAGTATTCGAAACTTTTCCCGAAGATAATTAATTATCAGGCAAAAATTGACCAGACACTTTCTGTAAAAGTTTGCCTGGTGAAAAATCAGAAATAATATAATAATATGACCGGGTATAAGTATCAGAAATATTACTGATACTTTGCCCAGTGAAAATTTTTTTTTTTTTTTTAATAATTAGACATAATGACCGGAAGTTAGTATACGTGACTTTTTTGTCCGGTGAAATATGTCAGAAACTAAGTCTTTCCAGAAAATAATTAAATTATTGACTGGAGACTAGTTGACTGGTGCCTGGTTGATCGGTGACTGGTGACTGGGTGACTGGTGACTGGGTGACTGGTGACTGGTGACTGGTGCCTGGTTGACTGGCACCTGGATGACTGGTGACTGGTGCCTGGTTGACTGGCACCTGATTGACTGGTGACTGGTGAAGCTGATTGACTGGTGCCTGGTTGACTGGTGACTGGTGACTGGATGACTGGTGACTGGTGGACTTAGACTTTATAGGATACTAAGTACCCAAAGATGCCACCTTGATGGGTCTTACCCCGGCAGTATAGCCATATGGGGTGGGGCTCCCATCAGTAAAGAATTGTCTTATAACCTATCAAGGGTTGACAAGTTCTTTACAATCAGCTTCTCCACCATGAGAATCTTTAGCCAACTGAAGATCTCTGCAAACAAAAGTCCAGGAAAAACATATCGTAATTGCTGAATAACCTGGAACGAAAAGAACAAAAATATTCTGCATATATAAACACGACTATCGAACCGATCGCGCACGAGCGTTGTGCCGAATAGCGAGAGTCGCCAAAACGCATGTGGAAAAAGACCAGTCAAAAATACATGAAATCGAAAATTGAAAATTTTAAATAATAACACAGAAGGTGAAAGGAGTGATAAATAAACAAAAGAAACACAAGGATACATAAATTTA
This sequence comes from Anodontia alba, assembly GCA_964016985.1. Classification (NCBI taxonomy): domain Eukaryota; kingdom Metazoa; phylum Mollusca; class Bivalvia; order Lucinida; family Lucinidae; genus Anodontia; species Anodontia alba. The sequence continues at coordinate 117,626,507 of OZ024823.1, forward strand.
TCCGTGAGGAAAGAAATAATCCAAATTTCTATCACAGGTAAATAATCCTTGTTGAATTTCTTTGTCTACAGAAAAGAAACTGACACGTGGTCAATTGAGCGGGAAGAGTTACGTCACACAGGTAACTGCCTAAGGGACCTTCTGGTTTAAGACTTTAATTAACGACTGAAAGGTCGTTTTTTCTGTGGAAGGTGTGAAAACAGAATAGAATTGCACATTATCTATAGGTTAATGTATTATGAAGTTAAAATATGGCATATATGCTAATATTTTGCTGAAAAAAATGTAACTTTTGCATTTGCAAAAAAAGCTACATGTGTACTCACATTTTTTCAGCAAAAACACCTGTGAATCAGATATTGTACTTACTAGAACAGTTAACATTTTGACCAATAATGAGCTTGTTAAGCGAATGATGCTTTGAACAACTGGGCCCTGAACTCCTGATAAGAGGAGTAAGTATACAGAAAATCTTTTTCTTTTTTTTCTTTTTTTCTTATTTCTCCATTAAGACCTATGTTCTGGGTACCGGTACTCATCAGATGTGAATCATCAAAGAGCTTCTAATGATTACCTGTAACATACATTTTTGTATAGAAACAATACTTTTTGGTTAGGAAAAAAAAAAAAAATAAAATGAGCCTTATCTGGAACTAGGAGTACATTCATTATATAAATACGACCTTTGGTTTTGTTTTTGGAACCAATATGAACGGTACATCAAACACCATTTTCTAGCTTTTTAAAAATATTGCCTGCAAAAACTTAAATTCAGCCTTGCTAAAGGTAAAATATTTCATTGGAAGTCCCCATTATATGACTCACCGATTTTTTTCCGCCTGTATTCTGAGTCTACTGCTAACATTGCTATGTAGCCTCTACGTACCATCTTTTTGTGCATGTCTAATTTACAAACTATAGCTCCAACACACTTGTCTTCATCCATTGCCTGTCAATATAAAAGTGAGGCTAACTGTAAAAAACCAACAAAGAAGAAAATTCTGTGAAAACTGGGTTTTCTCATGCATCCCTACCTACCGTACTCGACCTAATTACCGCACATACCCCTATAAGCGCACAGTCAAGCAGTTCCATAGATTACAGCCAAGATACTTTTTTCTCTACTTATTTATAAAGTTATACATGTATGTTATGGCTACCCATTTGAATTGCATCGACTTTTATTAAGAAAATCAGAATAAAAAATCGCATAAACATCATCAAATAAGTCCTTTGCTGATCTTTATTTCAAATGTACCCTTAGTAGATAGATTCAGAAACATATTTTACCACAAGTTTTCCCAGTAATTTTGAAAAACCTAAGCACACAGTGCAGTAATTAGGTCAAATACGGTATTCCAAGTTACTACCAAATACACAGAAACCTCTTTATACTAAGACAACCCTCTTTATACCGACACTCAATACGGTGACAAAATTCGTTATAATAACAATTTGACTGCCATGAAAACCTTCCCTTAAGAGGAAACAATTAGTCACAAATTATGCAAGAATATTGTACTTAATACTTAAAAGAAACATATGATTTGGATATGTTAGAATTACCTCATAATCATTGAGGCAATTCTAACAAATATCAAAAACATAATTACATTCTGTGAGGAAATAAGAGCAAAACAAGACCTTTATTACATATCAATCTGGGCCCAGTTGTTCAAAGCGTCGTTAGCTTAACGAGCTCGTTAAGGGTCATTTCGTTAACTGTTTTAGCGGATTCAATATACAATATTCTGATATATTTTGCTGAAAAAATGTGAGTAGCTTTTGCACTGCAAAAGCTACTCACATTTTTTCAGCAAAAAATTTCAGCATATTTGCGTATCACTCGATTTAAATTTTAACGAATCGTTAACTAACGACGTCGTTAGCTTTGAACAACTGGACCCTGCTCATTAAGTCTTCTGTACAACAGCAAATTCATTTTAATGGCAACGTCTTTCGGAAAAAATGATGCCGTTGTAACAAGGGTTCACTGTTTAATCTATATACATGTATTTCTGTTTGGATATAGCACAGTAACTGTTGTTTAAGCTTTACATACATGTAGTTCTTCCTTTGGATCCAAGCAAAAGTAGTAATGATTTTTCATCCAAGTATTTCATTTTCAAAGGGCATTCATATCACAATCATAAGATAAAAGTTGTCATAAAGTAAGTGAGTATCTGGGACAGTAAGACCAGAAGTGTTGTCATTCTTACAGCATCTTGACCTGTTCTATAATCCTATCAAGTAGCCTCAATATTTTACAAGATATTCAAGTTATTGCTTCGAACATAATATTTCTCGCAAAGTAATGGGAGGTATTTAACCCTTGTTCTGCTAAACCCGGATATACCCAGCCTTTGCAAATAGTGTAGATCCAGATCAGTTGAAGAAGTCAACTGATTTGGATCTGCACTGTTTGCCATTAAGTATGTGAATTTATAGCATTACTCCGGATCAAGTAATCAGATTGGCATAAAATTAAAAGTGGGCATGACAAGGGTTAAAGGGAGGCAGAGTTGGTCACATTCTAATGCAAACACAGCACAAGAAAAAAGCAGGTTATCAGCTGATATTTTTTCTTATTTTGCCATAATAACATATGTTGTTGGTACTCATTAGAAGCACCTTGGTGAGGCACTTCTAATTAGTCCCTAGAACTTGTGCTTTCTTGGAGAAATAAAGCATCAATACCTTTTGCTTGTAAAATGTGCCTTATATGGAGCTATGAACATGCCATCTCAACCTATTCTACAACAAACCATCAAAGTTCTATCAAAATATTCAACAAACAAAACATTATCTCTTAGTAAGTAAGGATAACTCATTAACTGATAGTAAAAGGTTGAAGGATATTCACTGGAACTATGGGCTAACTATCATGTCAAATTATCACTATCACGATACTATCAGAGATATCCCTATCATGATACTACAGTATCACTATCAAGGGTCTAATATCATGATGCAGCACGATACTATCACCATCTCCAAATCACAAAGTATTTTCATTAATTTCGTTGATTTTATAAAATCAGACTACATATATACAATAGATGCCTGACATTACTGCCCTCTCAAATATCCACTTTGCTACCATTTTCACAAACATTATTTTGCAAAACAAAAATCCTTTTTGCTCTCATACTTTAATTTGGACAAAAAAAGCTTCGGAATGGTATTACAGAAGGAGAAAATTTACACGGACGAAAACTATCAAAACTATTGATAGCTGAAGAGACTATCGGCGAGTTACATTTGTATCGATAGTTGAAAACACTATCATGATAGCACTATCATGGCAGCATAGGTCTAGATAAGAGAGGGTATCAGGTAACCATTTTTCTTATTTCCCCTTGAAAATTGATCAGACTTGGCCATAGTTACCATACATTTGTATCGATAGATAAAAACACTATCACCATAGCACTATCATGGCAGCATAAGTTTTGGAAAAGAGAGGGTACATGTATAAGGTAAATATTTTTCTTATTTCTCCACGAAAACATGTTGTGTGTACTCATAATATTAAAGTGTCTCGTAAGAAGTGCCTCCACTTCTAATGAGTACCCAACATGTTTTCATGGAGAAATAAGAAAAATATCAATACTTTTGGATTGAAAAAAGCATCATATAAAGGGCTATCCTGGCAGTCAATAACATATCAATATATATTGTTACACACCTAACAATGACAGAACCTTTAACATCTGTAAGCATGCAGTGAAGGCTAATCAGACTATTTGCGGTACTATCAGGTAGATAGTTTTCATATTTCTTGATGAACATATGTTGTGGGTATTCATTAGAAGTGTCTCACCAAGGCGCTTCTAATGAGTACCACAACATATGTTGTTGAGAAGTAAGAAAAATATAGATACTTTTTGGTTGAAAAAAGCACCTTATCAAGAGTTATGATGACATTTTGAAATACTTTTCTTATTTTTCCCAGAAAACAGACTGAAATTTCATGCAAATTGTCTCCTGAGTCTACTTCCTGGGAGAAAATAAGAAAAATATCAATTTGTTGTCTGCTGAATTTGCTCGGAGTGGTGATGATTGAAAAGAAAAAGTAGAGGGCCATAGTGGAAGAAGACAATTAAGCCTCCTGCCATCTGTTAATGAAATTTTACAAGTGCCTAGTATGATAAGACATTTCCCACCCCCAACCCCCGTTTCCCCTCTAGTTGTTTTGCCTCTACTTTCACCTTTAGTTGTTTTGACATCACCCCCCCCCCCACACACACACACCTCCCCCCCCACCCACACACACACACACCACCATTTCCACACAAGCTGTTTTGCACCCTCCCCACCTCTCCAAGCCATTTATTTCCCCCATAATCATTTTGCCAACAACCCTGTTTAGTAGTGTCTTGTATGTGTGTATGGATATAATATAAAACTGGTTATGAATATTTGTATGGTGAAAGAATACCATTTATGTAATAATACAAACATCATTTTAAAGAGGAGCAGTTGTCTGTTATTAGCCAAAGAATGAGCACTTAATATTGGTAAACCACTTTGGAAGCCTGTTCAGGAAGAGTGTGGTTTGGTTGAGACAGACACACAGAGAGACAGACAGACAGAGGGAGAGACAGAGAGAGACAGACAGACAAATGGGCACTTAATATTGGTAGACCACTTTGGAAGCCTGCTCAGGAAGAGTGTGGTTAGGTAGGTAGAGAGAGAGAGAGAGAGAGAGAGAGAGAGAGAGAGAGAGAGAGAGAGAGAGAGAGAGAGAGAGAGAGAGATCTATCCAAGTAGTGTACAAAAAGGGAAGAACCATGAATAACAAAATACAAGTAAACTACATGTATGACCTGCATAATTAGTTTTCATATGTAGGAAAAGTAAGACAGAAAGGAAAGGAAACAAAAAAATATTTGTTTTGTTAATCAATGTTGGCTTCCTTTTAGATAAAGTTTTACCTGCTTTAATTATCTTGTATGTACCTTTACCTGTTTTAGTGTCTTAAATTAGATTGATGCTTTGACATTGTTGATGAACAACAGCTGTAAAAAGGTTAAATGGAATATGTCGTATCTTTTGTTCCAAGAAAATCTTTTATATGCCTACAACAGGGCTATAAGACTCATTCAAACACTATAACCGTCTGTGGTCCAATCTGGGTCTACATGTACACTGTTTGCCAATGTCCTAAAAGTGCCTTTAGAAAGATCCATTTAAATTTAAGGGGTGCAAGACTTCAGTCACTTGTTGTTGTTTTTTTGTTTTTTTATAAGATATTTACAACAATTCCTATACAATAAGCAAATAATTGTGACCGTGCTCAGACTCTGCATTCTGCATCTGATCTGGATCTACACTGTTTTCAAATGTCCCAAAAAATGCCTTTAGACAGATCCATTGGACAGATTTGTTTTAAATTTAGTGGGTGTGAGATTATTTTGTTTGGTATTAGTTTGCAAAAATTCCAGTACTTTAAATAAATAGTGATGCCCTGTTCTGCGGCTTCTTATCTGGGTCTACACTGCTTGGCAATCTCCCAAAAATGCCTTTTGACAGATCCCTTCGACAGATCCATTTAAAATTTAAAGGGTTTCAGATTTATTTTTTCTATTGTAAGTTTACAAAAGTTCCTGTACTTTGGCAATGTATTGATCCTGATCAGATGCAACATTCTGTGGCATCTGATGTGGGTCCATACTGTTTGTTTTTATTTCTTGTAATTCTTACAAAAGTTCATGCTTTTTTTTCTAACTTTCTGCATCATCTGACTTGGGCAATGTTGACAAAATACCAGCAAATATGAGTGTTTTCCAGGCTGGAGTAATTTACCAGTAAATACCGCTAAGTATTGGTTGACTGAACTGACTACCCTGGAATTTATACATTCAACAAGCTTAGGAGTAATTTCAATTGAGTATTAAACTGGCCAACTGACTTAATATTTATACTAAAGTCTAACACTAATATCAACTTATTTATTCAAGAGTTTGTTAAATAAAATGAAATTTAGAACTTTTTTATTTTTTTATTCTCTTTTTTTTTCTTCCTTTTTTTTTCAATATTATTTTTCTTTTTCTTAAATATATAAAGAATATACACAATTTCAATGATTCTTTTACCTTTGAGTCCCGCTTCATATACTCCTAATTTTTCTCTGGGACTCACAAATTTTATATAAGTGAGTCCCTGAACTCACAAAAAACAGTAGAAATCTGCTCTAAAATACATTACAAACTCATGATTTTATCACGGGACAATGAATTTCAATTATGCAAATCCTTGGGACTTAATAGAACCAAACTGTAAATAAATCACTGCAACTTTTGTATAAAACAGGAATCATTTATGACACTTCATTGTTTTGTTCCTTGCCCCTTACTATCCTATGCCCCCTTGGATAATTATTTTCTCAAAGCTTGTTCTTTTATTAATTTTGACCAAATGGTCTTGCTAATTAAGTGTCAAACTGTCAATGGCCAGGTGCACAGGTAAATTGTTACCTGTATTTTATGCTATATTTTTAAGTTGAAATAACAAAGATGAATTTTTTAAATTAAATATACTATGTATTTTTTAAATAACTTCAAAACTTAAGCGATTAATTCACTTTTTGGCTGTTTCAACATGCTTAAATTGTGAAATATTTTTTTGTTAAGTTTATGGTGATAACATGATTATGATGATATAAAAATTAACTAAAACATCTTTAAGTCCTTTAGTTTGATTGTATATTATTTTAAATCCACTTGGTTTAGATTTGAAAAAATTCCTGACCAGTATTTGCCACTTTTGGAGTATTTTCCGGACTGGTAAATACCAGTACATATCACTGGAGGTGGAATTTACCCGAGTCTACACTATTTGCAAATATCCCCAAAAATGAGGTGCTACGCATATCAGGATTTAGTGTCAGATTCTAGTAATGTGTGCATGCAAATGCTTGTGTATATTCGTGTAAGCTCTGACATTTGTGTGCGCGCTAGTGTGCATGCACATACATGTATGTGCCTAAACTGTCCATAAATTATCTAATTAATGTACATGAGGCAAAACAGCTATGGGATGAAAACAATAAACTGTTGAGCAGAGCCAAAAAGGCTGAGCCTGATAAAGTGTTTTCTTGTATTTGTTCAAACGAGTTCAAGATACTTATTTCTCTTAATGTTATATTACCATATACGTAAAATGCTGTATTCACAATTAAAATTTGTATAATTACTTGCTTAATTATGACTTTAACCAAATTTCCATTCTACAGAGGTATGAAAGCCACAGCCGGGAAAGGGATACATGTATGTTTTGGCGAGTCTGTGAAAATGGCGATATTTTATAATTTGAACATTTGACAGAGGTTGCAAAAAGACATAAGAATGACTTTGAATCATTAAAACATGCAGAAACTTTTTATGTTTCCCATTATTCTTCTTTTTTCATCCAAATAACGAGGATCGACAGAATCTAACCAGAGAATCAGTGAAAGCAAAGTTTCATCCGAAGATACACGGTGTGGAGAGTTACGTTAGTGAATGAGTAAAATACTTTAAGAGATATGCAACGGACAAGCTTCTTATTGCAATCAAAGCGCTGTAGGCACTGCTGGCCTGGACATCAAAGGCCCAATGACAAATGACTGTAGATCCATTTAAAAGCCTGTAAACTGTACAATAAAAAAAACAACAAAAAAACTAGAAAAGTGTCCACAGTATACGGATGCCCCAGCTTTGGGTACCTCTATAAAACTGCAAATCTTGCCAAATTAGCCTACGTCAATGCGGGGGCATCTGTGTACTCTGGACACATTCCTAGTTAACAAAGAATCTAAAATAATGAGAAATATAAGGCCCTTTGTCTGCAAGGTCAGTAACTCTTAAACTAATGAGACTAAGAAATTCAATTTTGTGTTCTCTAGTACAGTAAGTGATTTTCAACAAAGAATCCAAAAATAATGAGAAATATAAGGCCCTTTGCCTGCAAGGCCTGTAACTTTTAAGCCATAAGACTAAGAAACTCAGTCTTCTGTTCCCTAGTAAGTGATTTTCAACAAAGAATGTAAAAATCATAAAAAAAATCAGGCGTGCATCCAGAGTATAATTAAGGGAGGCGACTCCAGACAGTCGGCCGGACAGACAGACGCTAAGGCACCTTTGACTGCACTCTGCACTTCCTCTGATGGCCATCTATCAATGTATCAAGTTTCATTTAATTTCCTTCTATACTTTCAGAGATATGCTCCAGACAAGCTTTTTATTGCAAAAATTAAGAAGGGAAGTAAATCCATAAATACTGGCGACATGTTTATGGTTCTTGCATTCTGCAATTCCCTTCATGACCCTCTATCAGTGTATCAAGTTTAATTTATTTATCTTCAATACTTTTATTTAGAGATATGCTCCGGACAAGCTTACTTTGCAAAAAAAATAGAAAGGAAAATAACTCTGTAATTACTTGTGACAGAGTTACTGTTCTTGCACTCTGCACTTCCTCTGATCTCTGTCTATCAATGTATCAAGTTTCATTTAATTACCTTCTATCAGAGATATGCTCCAGACAAGCTTTTTAATTGCAAAATTTAAGAAGGGAAGTAACTCCATAAATACTGGTGACAGGGTTATGGTTCTTGCATTCTGCAATTCCCTTAATGACCCTCTATCAGTGTATCAAGTTTCATTTATTTATCTTAAATACTTTTAGAGATATGCTCCGGACAAGCTTACTTTTGCAAAAAAAAAAAAAAAAAAAATAGAAAGGAAAATAACTCTGTAATTACTTATGACAGAGTTACTGTTTTTGCACTCTGCATTTCCTCTGATGGCCATCTATCAATGTATCAAGTTTCATTTAATTACCTTCTATACTTTCAGAGATATGATCTGGACAAGCTTTTTATTGCAAAAAAAAATTAATAAGGGAAGTAACTCCATAAGTACTGGTGATAAGGTTATGGTTCTTGAATTTTGCAGTTCCCCTCATGGCTCTCTATCAGTATATCAAGTTTGAATAAATTACTTAAAATACTTTTAGAGATATGCTGCGGCCAAAAATGTGATGGACGGTCAAAGTGGCCATTATATGCTCTCCCTTCAGCATAGCTCTTGGTAAGGCGCTTTTTTCAACCAAAAATGTGATGGACGGTCAAAGTGGCCATTATATGCTCTCCCTTCAGCATAGCTCTTGGTAAGGCGCTTTTTTCAACCAAACAGTATCTATATTTTTCTTATTTCTTGACAAAAACATATGGTGTGGGTACTCATTAGAAGCGCCTTGGCCTTCTGAGCTTCTGAGTACCCATAGCGTATGTTTTTGTCAAGAAATAAGAAAACTATTCACCTGATACCCACTCTTATCTAGACCTATGCTTCAGGGAGCATAAAAATAGAATAGACATAAACTAAACAAAAAATAAGCAAAATGATTGAAAGGGCCTAAAGGCTCCAGTGAGCTAATAATACAGTTATTTATGATTCCACATCTGTAACTTATTTGATAAGTTTTTTCCATCAATGTTGGCCATCATATTAGATGATGTGTAACTGTTAACTTTGGGCCCTTTCAATGCTCTTGCTTTCCGTTTGGGTTATCTTCAGTTATTCGTTTAGTTTATGTCCGTTCTAATTTTAGATTCTGCTGATCCAGGTTCCCCTAATTAGCGAAATGGAGTTTTTTTTTACGAAATGGAGATTTTTTTACGAAATGGAGCCACACAAAATATTTATTACAAACCTGTATGTAATTGCTAGTTTTTTTTTTTTTTTTTTTTTTTTTTTCATTAATTATCGAAGAACAATTAACGTTAATGACATATTTTATCTGATATTCTGATTGATAGAAGCGGAATGGGTAAGAAATGTATTATTAACAGATTTTTTTTATGTGGTGAAATGGATCTTTAACGAAATGGGGATTTTTACGAAATGGATACATGTTAAACTAGCAATTGCTTTTTTTTTTCATTAATTATCAAAGAACAAGTAAGGAAAATGACATATTTTATCTGATTTTCTGAACGAAGTGGAGTTTTTTAATGATATGGAGTTATTTACAAAATGGAGCCACAAAACTTTTATATACATCAAATGTGTGTTTTTGCTAGTTCTTTTTTATCATTAGAGACAGTCAAGGAAAATAACATTTCTGTCTTGTTTGCATATGATTTTCTGAATCATAATTGAAAGGGGAAAGAATTTTACACTTACATTTTTTTTTGTTTTTTTTGTTTTACGCTAGGAAATGGAGGCAGAAGTCTTTCTTTTCTATGTATGAGCTTATTGTTACGAAATGGAGCCATAAAATGTCACATTTCCAACTACAAATTGGATCTAATGCGACCCCCAAGAAATGGACCAGCCTGCGCATTTGCGCTGTCTGCTCAGCGTCTTTGCTGTTCGCTGAGCATTCCTTCAGAATTTTTACAAGTGATACGTCTAATGACATTCATTAACCAGGAATGAATGTCATTAGACATTCTTAGGATCCTGTACCAGAATATGTGGTTGCTGCTGATGCTAACCACGCCAAAATGTTTTATATTAAAAATAAAGTAAAATCGTGTTTAATATTGCTTTTGTTCTGATCTGATATAAATCATGAAAACAGAATAAGAGTTGCAAACAAAAGGGAAACATGTTCCATTTCGTAAAATATAAACTCCATTTCGTCACTGATATTACATACGGAGTGGAGCTATATGTTCTCTGTTATTTATAAAATATGATTCTAATAAAATAAAATCATGTTTAATATTGTTTTTTACAGTCTGATATGATATAAATCATGAAACTATAATAAAAGTTGGAAACAAGGGGGAAACATGCTCCATTTCATAAAATAAAAACTCCATTTCGTCACTGATAATACATATGAGTGGAACTATATATCTTCTCCATTGTTTATAAAATATGATTCTAATAAAGTAAAAACATGTTTAATTATCCCCACGCTTGCGTCGGGGATATTGTTATCGCCTCAGTCCGTCTGTCCATCCGCCTGTCCGTACGTCCTTTATGCTATCTCCTCCCAAACCGCTGGACAGAATCCAACCAAATTTGGTGAGTGGCTTGCTTACACAAGTGGGGCGTGCAAGAGCACATTTATTTTTGGCCCTGCCCCCAGGGGCCCTGGGAGGGGTCAAAAGGTCAAATATTAACAAGCGTGGGGATTTGCGATGGTGTGCCATCGACTGCCCGATCTAGTATTGGTTTTGTAGTCTGATATGATATGAATCATGAAAATGGAATAAAAGTTGCAAACAAGGAGGAAACATGCTCCATTTCGTAAAATAAAACTCATTTCTTCACTGATATTACCGTACATATGAGTGGAACTATATCTTCTCCATCGTTTATAAAATATGATTCTAATAAAGTAAAAACATGTTTAATATTGGTTTTGTTGTCTGATATGATATGAATCATGAAAATAGATTAAAAGTTGCAAACAAGGGGGAAACATGCCCCATTTCGTAAAATAAGACTCCATTTTGTCACTGATATTACATAAGGAGTGGAACTATATTATCCTCTACGTTGTTTATAAAATATGATTCTAATAAAGAAAAATCATACTTAACATTGCTTGTTTAGTCAGATATGGTATAAATCATAAAAACGGAATAAAAGTTGCAAAAAGGGGAAAAACATGCTCCATTTCGTAAAATAAAACTCATTTTGTCACTGATTTCACATAAGGAGTGGAACTATATTTTCTCTGTTGTATATAAAATATGATTCCAATAAAGCAAAATCATATTTAATTATTATCCCCACGCTTTTTAGAAAAAGCGTCAGGGATATTGTTATCGCCTCAATCCGTCTGTCCGTTACGTTATCTCCTCCCAAACCGCTGGACAGAATCCAACCAAATTTGGTGAGTGGTTTGCTTACACAAGTGGGGCATGCAAGAGCACATTTATTTTTGGCCCCGCCCCCAGGGGCCCTGGGAGGGGTCAAAAGGTCAAATATTAACAATTTCCAATTTTAAAGATTTTTATGCGAAAATGTGCACATATACTCAGTAGTGATAGATGTAAAACATATTGAACAGGATTTACTTTGTGACCCCAGGAACACCCTTTGGGGTGGGACATGGGGGATGGGGCGGGGTCAAAAATTAAGTTTCTCACAACATGATCATGTGGCATATCAAATTGAAGGGAATGATGAGTAGAATAACATACAAGTAGAATTTTGCCTGGTTGCTTAAAACTATGATGTGTGGTACAAGGGCAATTTCTGCCAGAAGCGTGAGGATTTGCAATGGCGTGCCATCGACTGCCCGATCTAGTATTGTTTTTACAGTCAGATATGATAGAAATCATGAAAACAGAATAAAAGTTGCAAAAAGGGGCAAAAAATGCTCCATTTTGTAAAACAAAACTCCATTTCGTCCATTTCGTAAAAACAAATCCATTCCTGTATTTAGGGGAACTGTGCTGATCCCAGTGATTTGGATGAAAAAGAAGAATAATGGGAAATGTAAAAAATTTCTGTATGTTTTAATGGTACAAAGTAATTCTATATATCTTTTTGCAAAATCATTCAAATGTTCAGATTATAAATATTGCTTTTCTTACACAAACTGACCAAAACATATCCCTTTTGTGGCTGTGGCTTTCATATTGGCTATTACGTGATAAATAAGCAAGTACATGTATTTATACAAATTTTAATTGTGAATACAGCATATTACATATATAGTAATATAATAAGATTAAAAGAAATTTTAAGTATCTTGAACTCATTGAACAAATACAAGAAAGCATTATATTAGGCTCAACTTTTTTGGCAGCTCCGACGTGGCTTTCATTCACGACTGGACTGGGTGAAAGAGCTATGGGAAGAATTGGTTTGGGGGAGAAAATGAATAAGTACAAGTAGTGGACATCGACTGAAATACCATTTTTACTTACAAGGAAGCACAGTTTTGGCCAGTTGTGAATAAAATATCTATAGGTGTATATAGAGTATGGCTCTGATAAGTCTTTTGTTATCAGTCTCATTATATCTGGCATTTGAACTTCAGATTTGTATACAACATACTCTATACCATTGAAAATGTCTTTGTCTAAATTATTGATTTCTGATTTTTCAAGTTCTTGTTCTTTGGATTCAGTTTCAATATCTAATGAATCAAACTCTGATGCTAATTCTGATAACTGACAGTTCAAGGATTTGTTTGCATTAGATGTATGGGGTGTATGGCAACTTGTTTCCATGTCTCCATGACTTTTGTCACATTGACAATTGCTAGGCAAATTTTCCAGATACACAGTGCCATTATCTTGTTCAAGTATCCGAGAAGAATGTGTCACGAGTCCATTATCTTCAACTGATAGCCGAATCTTTCCATTTGGCAAATATTTGCTGGATTTTGTAACAATATCCTCCTGAATTTCTGTTCCATCAAAGTGGGAGGGGTGCGTTTGAAAAACTTCGCATCGACTTTGATCTGATATTATCTCATCAGAAACTGCATCGCATTCCGCCATTGCTGAGATATATAATGAATAGTTGTCTTCTCTTTAACAAATTCATATACAACACATAATTTAAGCTTTTGGCAGCGTAAAGTCATCGCGTTTTCTGATGAGTCGTTACGATCATCAGCATGTTGTTGATTGTCGCCATATTACTTCCGGTTTACTACAGCTGACGAAAATGCATACGCAAACATACATTACGGAAGAGAAATATATTATTGAGAATAAGGATGTATCTTTCACTCGATTTCATTACAGTCAAAAATTTAGCATGCTTACTAAATATCATTCAATAGGTAGAACTTATAAAGAATACCTGGCACTTTTTCGCCTCGGAAGGACATAATTTCGTTGTTGTCAGGCACTTCCGGTTAGCAAACAACCTTGCGGATTGTGGACTGACATTCCCTTAAAAAGTTGATTTTTATAAGGTTTTACTGTATGGCATTTCTTAAAAATAGAGTCTCATTAAATCAAATTAATATACCAGTTTGTTAAATCGAGAATTCCACAACTTACTTCATTGTTTATACATAATACATAAATCGGGCTTATGCAACAACTACATTGCCCAGAATACCACAGGATTCATATTATTAATGTAAAAAGGCATCTCGCTGTCTGCTACAGAAGTGCAATTTATGCTAACCCGTTCCCGTCCCTAAATACATCAAATTGGGCAACCACCAATGACTATGGTTGTCTATGGTCAGACAACACCCCAGTATCTGCAGGTGTTTCGCAGGGCTTTGTTGTCAGCCCCATATTGTTTCTGGCTTAAAATAATGTCCTTATGGATCAGTTAGATCTAGAATAAGGTTTAAATATTCGCAGGCTACAGCCATTTACCTTGCTATTGACACTCAAGCTTATTTGGAGATTCTCCAGAATGACTCTCTCTCTTTCCAACAATAACCATCTTCATAGCTGAGTACTTGAAAGAGTACCCTCTGCCAAATACCTCAGAGGTCACCATATCAGAAAGACCTCAAATAGACCAACCGTATCAGCGACATCACCAAAAAGGCCATCTAGACACTATAGGCTTCCTTGAACATAATATTCGGTCCATAATAAGAACTTGAAAACTACAGCATAAAAAAATCTTGTCTGCCCACAGTTAGAGTATGCCTCTACTGTATGGTCTCCCTATATGGCTACAGATATATACTTTCAGGGCTGGACCCAGAAGGTCTGAAGACGGGGGGGCATAGACTGCCGAAGGCATGTATCGAGAGACGTAAGCTAGAGGAGAGGATGAGAGGGGGTTTCCACTTATAAGGGGGTCCGGGGGCATCCCCCGTAAAAGTTTTAAAATTGGATTGCCTGAGAGTGCATTTCCATGCTATTTTCAAGTCATTTTCATTAATCTTACAGGCTGATTTTTTTTCTGTTAAGTTCAGGAGGTCTGGCTAGTTTGATAATTATCAGTGCTAGCCATGCAGAATCCTGGATAACCTGCCTGTCCCTTCAGCAAACTCCCATGCCATGCCCCCCCACTCCCTCTCACATACACCACACACACAACCAACCCATCGAATGCCCCCCTCCACCCCCCCCCCCCCCCACCCCACCTCAAAAAAAAAAAAAAGAAGAAACATTATTCTGCAAAGGCGCAGATTAGCCTGTTGCATCTGCATAGTCTGATCAGCGCCTTCATTTCCTGTTCACTGCTTAGATGGTATAACGCATCCAGTTTTTCAATACTCTAGTTTTTCTCTGCAGCTGCGCAGTCTGATCTATTACCTGGTTGTAACCAAAGACAGGGTTTCTCGTAATGAGGCTAAATAAATAAATTAACACTTAGCTCCATAGGTAACTTTTTTAGCAGACAACATTTTGAAATATTTTTCTTATATTTCCCAGAAAACAGGTTTTTGAGACAATTTGCATGAAATGTCAAATCCTGTTTAAAGGGAAAAATAAGACAAATGTCATCAATTTGTCGACTGCTGAGTTAGCAGAGAGAGTGGTTAGGATTAAAATCTCCTCGAAAATAAATTAATAGAACACTTCGAACAACAAAATAAAACCGTTTCTGCTCATAAATGTACAATATCTAGATAAAAAGAAGCTGTAAGGTGTGAAATCATGTATTTATGAGACAGAAGCCTGTGTAACTGACCATCTGTTATCTATCAGCAGGGCAATATTAACAAGTTATTGACAATCAAGCATGGCTCTTTTATTATCATTTATAAACTCCCTGTAGGTATCTGGGTAACTTATGCATAAGAGTGTAATATAAAAAAAGTACTGGGGGCAAGGTATGACTAGCGGTCACTGGGGGGGGGCATGTGCCCCTTTTGCCCACCCCTGGATCCGGGCCTGCTTTTAAACTTGAATCAGTGCAACGAAGGATAGCTAGCTGGGTAATTTGAGATTACCGATTTACATCCAGCGTATCGGTAATGCTTCAGGATATCAGCTGGCACCCCTAGACCAACGAAGCATTGACAGTCAACTAACCCTCCTATACAAGGTCACATATGACCTTGAAGCCCCTACAGCTGACTACCCGATCTGGAACACTTCTTTACAAAGAATCATCCTCTTGCATGTATACCAAAGATCACAACTCTGAAGACTGCTACAAGTTCACGTTTTTCCCCTGGAGAATTGTCCACTGGCATGCCCTACCACCCCCAATACCTGTCCTATGATATCAACCCTGACACAGTTTAGTACAGCTGTCTGCCAGGTAGTCCACTCAACACCTTAAATGCCAGTATCTTGTTTTTTTTTATCTTTTAATTATATACTACCACCCACTGATAGCACTTAACAAACTCATATCACCCACTGTCTTTTTATCTCATCTAACCCCTTCAGCACTTGTTATACCAGAACCCCATCTGACATCCTCTTCGGAGGTTAAGGTGTTCAGGAAGATAGATACTCAACTTCTTTGTTGCATAAACTTAATGTTATACCTTTCTTATATTTAAAGATATGTGTGACTTGTCAGTTTAATAAGTACTGTTGTTGCAGTTTCATATATGATCACTGTGCTAAATTACCAGTACTTATTGAATTTTATAAAACAAGGTGGCCGTTACAAATCCCAATCCCACTTTGCTTGTCAAGAAAAAAAAAAAAAAAAAAACATAGGCTCCAGCCATTTGTAACCACAGCATTTAGTTGTTTTTGTTATTGTTTTTGAAAAGTGAGGATAATGGTTAGTGATACTGGGCATTTGCCTTTGAGTTGTCACCACAATGTATTAGTGAAGATTGATCTTGGTTCTTGGATATTTTGCCCGCAGACATTTAACTCCTAGGACACTTTGCCCAAATGGTCTAGGTAGAATGTTTCAGTGTATTTTATGTATAGTTATCTTGAGGATATTTGAAGAAATTTATTGCAATTCATTGGAATCCAATATTATTGTATTTTTTTAGATATTTGGTCAGTGAATGATGATATCAATATTGCCTTGTTTATGGGTAAATTAAGCAGTACGGTTGGACAAAATGCTGTCAAGTTAAAAAAAAAAAGACGTAAATGGACTAACTGTATCAAAATGAACAAAAATGTATCAAAAACTGACCTGCAACACACCCAACATTCACTGAATCATTTTCCCTCTATAAAATATATTCTAGGTACCGATATGATTTTATAATGGACTGAACAAAATTATTTTAGAATTATCACCAAATACTCCTTAACAAGTCCTCTGATTTTATGTTTCAGACAGATCATGTCAGAAGACAAAGTTATTTCAAAGGAAGCAAGACAGAAATGTTGGGATGCTCGTGATTTCTACTGGAGGTGCCTAGATAGAAATAATGATGATGCTAGCCAGTGTGAAAATGAAAGAAAACCTTATGAAAGAGACTGCAGTAAAGTTTGGGTAGGTTTTCACTTTCTTGTCGTGTGCATATAGTTAGACTACAATGAGCTGAATGGGCAGGGCTTATAAATAAAACTGCCTATTACACTTCAACCTCTTTATAACACAGTTCATTATAACACAGTTTTGGATATAACACGGTTCAAAGATGGATCCCAAAAATGCATAGATTATATTGAAAAATGACCATAAATGGTCTTTTTTCAATATTATCTATACATTTTTGTTTGGATATAACACAGTTGTTTAACTAACATGGTTTATGCTATGGACCCTGACAGTCATAAAGAGGTTGTGGGGTATTGACAAAATGGCAGAGTCTATTCATAAATTCAGGTAAACAATGACTGAGGTTGTGACCATCTACACAGACACATCAAGACTCTAGTTATGGCATAGGAAGGCTTTTTAGTCACTTAATTTATACAACTACTGTATATATCCAAACATTACAAAAACACGCCTATTCAAATATATAGAAAAGTTCACCTCAAAAAACTGAAAATTTTCAGATAAAATTTCTGATATTTTTCATATTTCTGCTCAAAACATATATTGCGGGTACTCGTTAGAACCACCTCACCGAGGCGGTTCTAAAACATATATTGCGGGTACTCGTTAGAACCACCTCACCGAGGCGGTTCTAATGATTATCCACAATCTATGTTCTTGAGCAGAAATAAGATACATAATGTATACCCCTGTAAACCCCAGTTTTATTATATAAAAGTGGGGTTTAAGGGGGTCAAACTTATATAGGCATGTTTTCGTGATGGTATTTGGACACCTTAATTTCTAATTACATTTACATAATTACAATTTGAGGTCTATTTTACTAATATCTGATGTCAAAAAACTGCTAGAACCACGTTCTGCGGCATCTGATCTGGGTCTACACTGTTTGCTCAGGCCTGTCTGTCCCAATACTTAGGGTTATTACTGTATTCATAAATTCAGTTGAACAATGTTTCCATAATGTTGGCACCCACATTATTGTTATATTTGAAATGAATGACTATGTCTGATAGAAGCAGTTGGTTGTACAAATATGTAAATGCATTTGTTACTGGTATGACAACATAAGACTCAAACATTCATTCATCCTTATACTTGTGATGTGGCCTAATCCAATAATCCACAATAGAATATGATATCGTATAAATTGGGTGGGTTCATTTCAAATTTTAGGGGCAACTGGTTGTAATTTTTTTCTTCTTTTTTGTATGCAATACCTATATTTCATTATTTGATTTATAAATCCAAAGTACAAAAACACATCACAAGAGGATCCAAAATTCTTGAGAAGTTAAATATCTTAAATGCCTGGTTAAAAGTACACTTTTTCAAGAGATGGCATGACTAATATTGAAGGGGACTCCTTTTAATGGAAAGAAACTGCTTTTGCTTTGAGACTAATTCCCTCCATCCCCATCCTCCTCCCCGCTCCCCGCCCCCCCTCCTTTTATAACAGCACCTGCAGAAGATGAATGCAGAACCTCTTGACTCCAAGTCGTATTCTACAACTTGCACAACCAAATATTATAATAAAGAACAGCAAGAATCCATAAGCCCCTGTTTATTGCAAGTTCATCACGCAACAGGCATAAGAGCCGGGCTCTATAGAGCAGTTGATAGCATGTCTGACTGCAGATCCAGGGGTGGGAGATTCAAATCCTAGCTTGGCCACATACCTTTTGTGGAGATTGATGATGAAATCCTTTCTACAGTCATTCTTGCCTTTCTTTTGATTCAAGAAAGGAAGTTGTCAGTTATTGGCAGCACAAGTACTGGTTAACCACTTACAGGACTAAGCCTGCCCAGGAACACTGCAGGCCAAGTGATTGGCTTGACATGACTTTAACCGAGTTGACTTGGCCTCAAAACTCCAATCAAACAAGTCATCTCTCTTGGCACTCAAGTCTGCTTGTTCAAGTTAAATTGTTTGTGATGTGAACTAATTCTGTAGTTTTTTTTTTGTTATATGCCTGTTTTGAAAAAAAACGGGCATATTATGTTACAGCATTGTCCGGCTGTCTGTCCGTCCGTCTGGTATAAACAATTCTTATGTGCACCATAACTAGGTTACCGTAAGGAATATTTTGATGAAAAACTTCATTCCAACGAGTATGAGGTCAAGCCAGCATGTCACATACCAAAATGGTTGCTCTCCCTTTCTTAGTTTCTCAGTTATTGCCCTTTGATGTTTTTACAGACTATCCTTGTGCATCCCATAACTTGGTAAACGTAAGGAATATTTGATGAAACTTCATAGCAATGAATTAGAGGTCAAGACAGCATGTCGCATATAAAAGTGGTTGATCTCCCTTTCATAATTTCTGAGTAATTTTTCCCTTTGAATAGATTTTTTTCAGACTATACTTGTGTACACCATAACTCGATAACCATATGGAATATCTGGACAAAACTTTATAGCAATGCATACAAGGTCAAGACAGTGTGTCACCAATTATTGACTGACCTTATGCATACCATTAGTAGGTTGGGCATAGAATATCTTGATTAAACTTTATAGCAATATGCATGAGGTTAAGACTACATACAAAAAAGATTGATCTCTCTTCTCAATTTCTGAGTCACTTCCCTTTGATGAAATTTTTGTCTGACCTTGTGGGTACCTTAAGTAGGTATTCAACATCTTGATGAAACTTTATAGCAATGTGTATGAAGTTCAGATGGTGTGTCATATACAAAAAAGATTGGTCTCCCTTTGTTTCCAAGTTACTTCTCTTTGATTTTTTTTTTTCACACTATCCTTAAGCGTGCCATAACTAGGCGACCATATGGAATATCTTGATGAAACAGCAATGTGTATGAGGTCAAAACAGTGTGTCGCATACAAAAAATATTGCTCTCTTTGTCAGTTTCTGAGATACTTCCCTTTGATTTTTTTTTTTTTTTTTTTCCACACTATCTGAATGTGTGCCATAACTCGGTAACTAATCATATGGAATATCTTGATGAAACTTTACTTTTGTGTGTTCTTTTTGTCCAAAGGCAATCGTTTTCGACTTTTATTTATAGCAATGTGTATGAGGTTAAGATAATCTTTCACCTACAAAAACAATTGCTCTCCCTTTCTCAGTTTTTGAGTTACTTCCCTTTGACTGTTTTTTTTTCAGTGGTGACAATGGCAACATAACAAGCGTACATTTGTTAAAGTCCACATATTTTACATCTTTGTCCAGCTATATAGATGAGGTACCCTTGTAAAATGGTAAATGGGCGTATATTGCCCTGCTGTGCGGTGCTCTTGTTACATTTTCATAAAATTTCATAGCAGTGATCAGCATGATGAGGGTAGCAGTATTTGGGCATAAAAATTTTCGCGTTGCAGGTTTATCATCCTTTACCGTGCTAAGGTAATGTCCTAAAAGTTCAAACACTTTATTCCATTCTTTTTTGGTCTAAATTTTGTTTTTTATGCAGTTTTTTAGTGGAATGGCTAACAGTATAGACCCTGATCAAACTGTTCCTTCAGGAGCAACCTGATGTGGGTTTGCACTTTTTGCATTTTCCATTATGTGAGGCACTTTGGTGTATGAAATTTTCAGACATTTACCGTAGTCTGTCTATCCAACTTTGTGACTCACATTAGTAGCAGTAGCAGTAATTTTCTTTTTTTTTTGAAACACAAAGCTCTCAAAGCATTTCCACTGAACATTAGCTGTATTTGACTGGTAATTTCGTGCTTCACGATCGCGAGCGTGTTGCACGTTTTCTATTTGACTGGAAATATTTCACAATTTCGTAAACTTTCGTGAAGTACGAGGCTCATGCTTTTCATTTAGCGTAAAACAGTGGAAACTTGGTCACGTGACTGAATTATCATGGCGGCCTATAATACGGAAGTAAAAGTATATCAATAGTTTTCATTCTGACTGTTGTTTAAAGATGTGTTTTTTTATGTCGATTAAAAACAAGATAAAAGAAATCAAAGCAGCCACTCTGTGTTTAATGAAGTAAACTAAATCTGGCTATTTCCTCTAGTATGGCTTTTTCAAGGGCCCGGCCATCTTGTTTTAGGAATTAAGCATCAATTGACACGTGATCATGTTTGACATTTGACCTCTCACCGAGGAAGCGTTACCGCGAACCTATTTTGAATAAACTTGATTGTTTGTTTTCTCTTTGAGTGGCTTTTAATCAGAGGTAACTTAAAAATTCTAAAATGGTTACGTATATTAGGTTTTGGATTTCTTGATTTTGACACCATACCGAAGTCATTGTACAGCGTGAAGCACGATTGCGTTTGACTGGCCAAAATTTGTGAAGCACTTTTTCCTAATGCCCATCGTGGGCGGAGCTTAGTTGTGATTCATGGAAAGTCCCCAGTCCAGTATGGCTAATGACAAGATATGATATGGTACTAAAATGAGCCTTGGCACAGAATTTCCTACAAGATTGCATGCATTTTAAGTAAAAACTTAGATCAGCCTGCACATCTGTGCAGTCTGATCAGACTTCTCAGGGTGTGCTGTACACTTGAAGATGTTTCAGATGTGCATGCCAATCTGAGTCTTCCCATAGTGCACACACACAGTCTTACTCAAAATGCTAGGCTGAGGCTCAACTAATAAACAGTATTCTAAATGACAAAAAATTATTAGCTTAAATGGAGTTATGAATCCTCCTGTTCATCTCTAATTTCAGGTAAAACATTTTGACAGAAGAAGAGGATACAATAAATATAAAGAGAAACTTGAGAGTGGATTTGATCCTTTAGACACATCAAAAAAATCTTATAACAGCTAGTTACATGAATGGCACATAACTCGTGTTAAGAAGGGTGTCCAGAAAAATATTTTTCTTATTTCTTCATGAAAACATATGTTGTGGGTATATTTACTTAATAGAAGCACCTCAAAAAGGCACTTCAAATGAGTACTTACAACATATATAGCTCAGATGTGGCGCTTTCTTTTTCATCTGAAAAGTACATGTACTGATATTTGAGCCAGTGCACGACAAAACCAACAAAATGGCATATGTGCCCAGGGAAGACTCAGATCAGCCTGGGTATCTGCCCAGCCTAATCAAAGTCTTTGCTGTGTGCTCATTGGGTAGCTAAGGACCCAAGTTTTCTTCATGTGACAGTGAAGACTCTGATCAGACTGGGCGGATGCCCAGGCTGATCTGAGTCTTCACTGGGTGCTCATGTCATTTTGTTGGTTTTGCCGTGCGCGGGCTCATTTTTCTTACTTCTCCATGAAAACATGCTGTGGTACTCATTAGAAGCACATCGGCAAGGTGCTTCTAATGAGTACCCACATTATATGTTTTTATGGAGAAATCGGAAAAAAAATATGTGGATACCCCCTCTTATCTGGACCTGTGAACATAGGATTTCATCAGAAATAAGAAAGATGTCAATAGTTTTTCATTAAAAAAAAAACAAAAAAAAAAAAGCAGCTTATCTACAGTCAGCTATGACTGATTGATAGTGATGGATGGATATATACATGTAAGGAAGAGTAGCAAATATAGACAGTTTAATTGGAAGGATTTATCTGAGACTGCTGCTGATTCTGAAGAAATGTCTTCTGTGTGGCAAGATGAATTTTTGCTTAGCATTAATGCACTGTTCACATGCATTAAAGTTTTACATTTAAAGTTTTTATATAATAGTATCTGGCTTTCCCGTTTTCTATGTTTCTAGCAACTGTTAGAACTCACATCTTGAATTCCAGCACTACATAGGCCTTTCCCTTATTTTACAACCTGTTGACACTTTCTAATTGGGTTGTGGCACAGATATATTCACTAAATAAGGGATATCATACCTGTACAAATGTATGAATTTACATAGTTTGCATTATAATACTCAAAATACTATACCCAGATAAACCTTTGCCATTCTATGGGCAGATTCAGCAACTTGATATTTTTTCCAGAAAATGGGCTTAAGACATTTCATGCAAATTGTCTCCTTGCATGAAATGTCAAAGCCTTTTTCTGGGAAAATGTTTGGGATTATCATCTGCTGAAAATTTTCTCAGCATGCTAAGCGTTAAAGATTTTTGACTCTTTCCAGTTGTGTTGTGGTACAGGCCTGTTCATTAAATAATTGATGTCAGCACTGTATAATATGCATAGTTTGCACAATGTTCAAAATATCATACCTGGATTAATAATGTATATATGTGCCTAAGTGTGCCAACATTACAACATGTAGAACCCCGCTAAATCATTTGTTACTCATTAAATGGACATATTCTTGAAATTAGTTTTGATCAGTTTAGAAATTTACTTGGCTGTCAGATCTGTCTGATGTTAACCCTTGTCCTGCTGAACCCAGATATACCCTGCATTTGCAAACAGTGTAGATCCAGATCAGTTGGCTTCTGAGGAAGCCAACTAATCTGGATCTGCACTGTTTGCCATAAAGTATGTGAATTTATAGCAAGTCCGGATCAAGTAATCTGATTGGCTAAAAATTAGAAGTGGGCGTGGCATCTTAATTTATTCAGCAGGACAAGATTTAAGTGTGTTGACCAAAAACTATCAGAATTTCAGCCATTTTAAGACAATGATAAGATGACATAGCTCCAGGTAAAACTGGTTATCCACATAATAGTTTCTTATTTCTTATGAAAACATAGGTTGTGGGTATTCATTAGAAGGGCCTTGGAATGCCCTTCTAATGAGTCCCATAGTGCATGTTGTGGATAAAAAAAACTATCAGAACAAAATTTAACAAAACATGTCTTGTCTGGAGCTTATAAAGCACTGTGCAAATTACCCAGCAAACACACGTCATAATAACGTTGTTTGGACCTCGCTGTGATGTCATGTCGCAGTGCTGTCGAAGCAACGTAATTATGACATGTCTTTGCTGGAAGGCCCTTACAATCCTGAGGAGTCTGCAGTATGGGATTTGAATTATCTACCTCAGTATTCACAGGCAAGACCTAAATATACTGAGCTACCAATTGTCCTCAGTCCAGTTAATCTGACAAGCTGTTCAGATTAGATTTACACAGATAATCTTGCTAATGTGTAAACATTTCAATATCAGCTTGGGAGATGTTATTACGTGGGTCAAAGCAATGTAATTGTGACGTGTCTTTGCTGGACAGCCCTTACAATCTTGAGGAGTCTGCAGTATGGGATTCGAATTATCTACCTCAGTATTCACAGGCAAGACCTAAATATACTGAGCTACCATTGTTCTCAGTCCAGTTAATCTGACAAGGTGTTCAGGTGAGATTTACACAGATAAACTTGCTAACTTGTAAACATTTCAACATCAGCTTGGGAGATGTTATTATGTGGGTCAATGAGTGGTCAGATCAACCTTAATGTTTTCAAGATGATGCAATGTGCATTTAACCTTAGCAAAAGAGGAATACAATGTACTTCACTCAGTCATCAAAATGGTCTTCAAGTATTTTTCTTAGCTTTTCAAAAAAAAATTCATTAAATCCTAAGGCACCTGTGTCAGCAGCAACAATTTAGTACGGTGCTTTAAGGGTTAACTCATAGTATGGTGGATAAAAAATTCAGCATATGACACTTGGAAATATTTTTCTTTCTTTGGAGTCCAAAGGCCTAGATGATACTTTGTGCATGATAATCTGAACCTGTGCATTTTACACATTTGAAGACACTGTATTGCTTCCTAACAATGTTTCTTGGCTCACTTTGTAACTGTACTACAAGTATGGGATTTGAATTATCTACCTCAGTATTCACAGGCAAGACCTAAATATACTGAGCTACCAATTGTCCTCAGTCCAGTTAATCTGACAAGCTGTTCAGATGAGATTTACACAGATAATCTTGCTAATGTGTAAACATTTCAATATCAGCTTGGGAGATGTTATTACGTGGGTCAAAGCAATGTAATTGTGACGTGTCTTTGCTGGACAGCCCTTACAATCTTGAGGAGTCTGCAGTATGGGATTCGAATTATCTACCTCAGTATTCACAGGCAAGACCTAAATATACTGAGCTACCATTGTTCTCAGTCCAGTTAATCTGACAAGGTGTTCAGGTGAGATTTACACAGATAAACTTGCTAACTTGTAAACATTTCAACATCAGCTTGGGAGATGTTATTATGTGGGTCAATGAGTGGTCAGATCAACCTTAATGTTTTCAAGATGATGCAATGTGCATTTAACCTTAGCAAAAGAGGAATACAATGTACTTCACTCAGTCATCAAAATGGTCTTCAAGTATTTTTCTTAGCTTTTCAAAAAAAAATTCATTAAATCCTAAGGCACCTGTGTCAGCAGCAACAATTTAGTACGGTGCTTTAAGGGTTAACTCATAGTATGGTGGATAAAAAATTCAGCATATGACACTTGGAAATATTTTTCTTTCTTTGGAGTCCAAAGGCCTAGATGATACTTTGTGCATGATAATCTGAACCTGTGCATTTTACACATTTGAAGACACTGTATTGCTTCCTAACAATGTTTCTTGGCTCACTTTGTAACTGTACTACAAGTTCCTGTATACCGGTAGATCTGATTCATCAGATTCCAAACATGCTTAGGTAAAGGTAAAAATATTCCATTCCCTGTTAAGGGTTTCCAAAACTATGGTAAAGCAGTGACCCCTTATCTAATCTGTTATTTAAACAAAAGTCTGTAGCACATGAACATACATACGTGTCTTAAGGAGACACGATACACACTTGGTAGGTTTTCCAACATTTGTACAAGGGAGACAACTTTTGTGACTTCAAATTTGCTTTCCTGCACACTAGACCTCTTCTGAAAGGGGTCTTCTTGAAAAGGAAAGAATTTGGTCCTAAAGGGTGCAGATTCCGTCCTTTTTGAGTACTTAACCCTTGTCCTGCTGAACCCGGATTTATCCTGCCTTTGCAAACTGTGTAGATCCAGATCAGTTGGCTTCTGAAGAAGCCAACTGATCTGGACCTGCACTGTTTGCCATTAAGTGTATGAATTTATAGCAACAATTCAGATCAAGCAATCTGACTGGCTGAAAATTAGAAGTGGGCATGGCATCTTTATTTATTCAGCATGACAAGGGTTAAACCTCTTTTCAGAAGGGGTTTGGTGTGCAAGAAAGCAAACAGCAAACCACAAAAGTCTCCTTTGTACAAATGGCAGAAAATCTACAAAGGACACATTTTAATTACATAGCTCTAGTTAAGGCGCTTTTTTCAATCCAAAAGTATTGATATTTTTCTTATTTCTCCATAAAAACATATATTGTGGTACTCACTAGAAGCGCCTCGCTGAGGCGCTTCCAATGAGTACCCACAGCATATGTTTTCATGGAGAAATAAGAAAAATATTAACCTGATACCCACTCTTATCTAGGCCTGTTTTAAAGCAAAACAAACATTATGGACACTCCATGGAATCACTTCAGCTGATAATGTTGAGAAATTTTACACCAAAACATACATTGTGGGCACTTTGGAATCTCTTCAGCTGTAGTGTAGGTAAATTTTACACCAAAACGTTCATTGTGGGAATTCATGGCAATCTCTTTAGCTGATAATGTAGGATAAATTTTACACCAAAACATACATTGTGGGAACTTTTGGAATTGCTTCAACTGACAATATAGGTTGTATTTTATACCAAAACATATATTGTGGGAACTCATTGGAATCTCTTCAGCTGAAAACAAAGGATAAGTTACACCAAAACATAAATTGTGGGAACTTTTGCTATCTCCAGTTTGTGTTGAGGTTTTACGGCCCAGTCAACCCAATGGGGTCATGTCCAGCGTGGTCACCAGCTGATAATGCCAACATCGGGTATATTTTACACCAAAACATACATAGTGGAAACTTTTTTAACTCTTCAGCTGATAGTGGAGGTGAAATATATTAACACCAAACCGTTAAATGTGGTAACTCTTTGGAATTTCTTGGCTGATAATGTCAACATCGGGTATATTTTACACCAAAACATACATAGTGGAAACTTTTTTAACTCTTCAGCTGATAGTGGAGGTGAAATATATTAACACCAAACCGTTAAATGTGGTAACTCTTTGGAATTTCTTGGCTGATAATGTAGGATAAATTTTACACCAAAACATACATTGTAGGAATTCTTACGAACCTCTTCAGCTGATCATGTGAATTTTATACCAAAACATTCATTGTGGAAACTCTTTGGAATCTCTGCAGCTGATAATGTAGGATAAATTTTATACAAAAATATACTTTGTGGGAACTCACTGGAATCTCCTCAGTTGACAATGTAGGGTAAATTTTATATCAAACATACATTGTGGGAACACCTTGGAATCTTTCTGATGAAAGAATGTGCACAATACTGGTTAACCGCTTACAGGACTAAGCCTGCCCAGTAAAAGTGTGGTTAGGTAAACAGACTGCGCTTGACATGACCCCATTGGGTTCACTGGGCAGTAAAACCTCAATACAAACAAACACATTGGAATCTCTTCAACTGATAATGTACGGTAAATTGTATACCAAAACGTATATTGTGTGACTGGAATCTCTACAGCTGATAATGTAGGGTAAATTTTATACCAAAACATTCATTGTGGGAACTCATTGGAATCTCTACAGCTGATAATGAAGGATAACTTTGCTGATAATGTAGGGTAAATTTTATACCAAAACGTTTATTGTGGGAACTCAAAGGAATCTCTACAGCTGATAATGAAGGAAAAGTTTTGTACCATAACATTCATTGTTGGAACTCATTGGAATCTCTACAAGCTGATAATGTAGGGTAAATTTTATACCAAAACATTCATCGTGGGAACTCATTGGAATCTCCACAGCTGATAATGTAGGGTAAGTTTTATACCAAAATGTAACTCTTGGACTCTCTTAAGACAGACTTACTCTCATTTATCATAACCACAAGGGGAATTCATGTAGCAAGTTTGGTTAAATTCCATCCTGTTGTTTACGAAGAGACAGATGACAGATGGAGGAAAGGAAGTATTCACAATATCCCAATCGCTGAACCCTGGGAATAAAAATACATAATTTCAATGTATAAATTAAACATTATTTACCAATTGCAAACACTTTTAGAAATCTTAATTTTATACCAAAACACACATTGTGGAAACTCATTGGAATCTGCAGCTGGTAATGTAGGGCAAATTTTACAGCAAAACGTACATTGTGGGAATTCATTGGAATCTCTTCAGCTGCTAATATAGGGTATACCAAAACCAAGCTGTTTTGAAATTCTAGTGTATGAAATAAATGAAATGATAAACCCTATATGAAAAAAAAAAAAAACTTTTCTACTAATTGTCACTGTAGATTACAGGTTTATGTTTTAAGATTTTACAGCCAAGTCAACCCATTAGGTCATGTTGAGCACAGTCAGTTTACCTAACCACTTTTACTCCAGGCAATTTAGTCCTCTAAGCAGTTAACCAGTACTTGTGCACATATTTTCACCAGAAACTGCCAACTGCCCTTCTTGAATCAGCAGAAGGGAGAGAGCGACTAGAAAATATTTCATGATCAATTTCCATGAAAAAGAATGTTGACAGACAGCCAGGATGGAACCCGCTACCTGATCACTAGTCCGATGAGCATCAAACTGAGCCACAGAGACAAGCAGATTACAGGTACAATGTAAAAACAATAAAACAAATGTTTGTTAAATCCTTCCAGTCTTTGTCAAAGAAGTCCAAATGACAGCATAAAGATTGGAGGTCACTTTTATTCAATCTTGTCTCTTCGTTTCTTTACAATGTACATATACAAAATTTCTTGCAGCTAGCTTTCTGGCTAAGAATGATGGATACACCTCCAAGGGAGACTTCTCTGATCTGAAAGTCTTGCCTCCCTTTCTAGAGAGGGCTTCTCTTAAGGGAAAGCATTTTCTCCCTTTCAGAAGGGATTCATGTTACCAGAAAAGCAAATTCTTTTCTACTGAAGTGGTCTCCCTTTTCTTTTTTTTTAAGCAAACAAACTTTCAGCTTCGAGTGCTCTCTCTTTAGAGGTGTGTCTATTCACCTTAATCATAGTAGCAAATGATTTATACCATGCAAAAGCCCATCTTCGGGGAATGTTAACAGCAAAGGCTATAGCTCCAGATAACTGGAATACGTAGTTTTTTTTCTTATTTCTCCATGAAAACATGTTGTCGGTACTTATTAGAAGCACCTCACCAAGAACCCACATTTTCATGGAGAAATAAGAAAAAATCAATATCTTTGGGTTGAAAAGCATGCCTTATGAAGTTATGAAGGCTTCTATCAACCGGATCATCCCCAGTCATAAAAGACATGCTGTCCATTAATATATTTTACAGAATTAGTTATGGACAGCAAAATCCCAGATAAGCCTGCACATCCAGGCAGTCTGACCTAGGCCATTTGTCAGCACATGCCCCAAAGACATAATATTTGCACAACATAATATACAAATACTTGTGCAACCAGCGAAGACAGATCAGCCTGTGCATCTGCATAGTCTGATCAGTCTTCACTGATCGCATATGCGCCTTCTACAACCTCCAGGATATCCAAAGTGGGATAAACAAGAAGACTTGCTGTACGAGGGATGTTCGAAATGAATTGCTTATTGTCCTCTAGCTCGATATCCACGTGGGGCATGATAAAAACCAATACATACCTGTATAGGGCTATTCAATATCTACACAATGGTGTATAAATGTACATGTTAGACTAAGTGTAAGACATAAAATTTGCCATTTGAATACACGCAGTCATTGACCACTGCAGTAAAAATGGTTGGTAGAAGCGTCACCAAAAAAGATGAAATACGGGCTTACATCAAAGCTCGCTCAAAACTTGGTTGTTCTTTGAAGAAGCTGATGACTGAAATTTCTACTGCTTTTGGACCTTCTTGTGTGTCTTATGACACAGTTCGGCGGTGGAATAAGAAATTTGAGTCTGGTGTAGAGTCCATCAAAAATGCACCGAAATCAGGTAAGCCAAAATCTGCATCTCGTAAAGAAATCGTTTCCAAAATAAAGGAAATCATTGAAGGAGATGCCAGATTTACAGTTCTTGATATTGCACGAAAGCTGGCATATCACTATCAACAGTTCGCCTTATTTTGAAGAAGCATTTGAAAGTCAGAAAGATTTTTGCTAGATGGGTGCCACATCTGTTGACTGACGAGCAAAAAAGGCAACGGGGTTAAAGTGGCCAAAAAGCTGCTTCAAATGTTTCCAAAATATGACAAAAAGCAGTTTGCCAATGTCGTCACAGGTGATGAAACCTGGGTCCATTATTTTGAGCCTGTCAGAAAGGTTAGCAATAAGATCTGGGCCACTAAACACAGCAAACGCCCAATAATTGCCAAACGTTCTTTGAGTACAAAGAAGGTTTTGTATGCAATCTTCTTCTCTGGTGAAGAAGTCGCAATAAAAGTGCCAGTGAAAAAGGGCAAAAGCATCACCGGAAAGCACTACAAAGACGTAGTACTGAAGAAACTGAAAAAGTATTATCAGAAACGACGCCCTGCCACTGGTTCTTCTACATGATAATGCCCCAGCTCATACCTCCGCAATAGTTACGGCGTTTTTTGAAGAAAGAAAAAGTAACTGTTCTGCCTCACCCCCTGTATTCCCCAGACCTTGCCCCATGTGATTTCTTTTTGTTTCCGAAATTGAAAGCATTCCTTGCTGGGCGGAAATACCAGTCCCAACAGGCACTTGGATCTGCCATTCATCAGTACCTTATTACTGTGCCCAAATCAGCGTACCGTGACGCCTTCAAGAAGTGGATACATCGGCTGAAACTTTGCATTTCTAGCCACGGGGAGTACTTCGAGGGCATGAAATGAGTACTTTTGGGCTAACTTGAAATTTGAAGTCTCCAGATAGAAATAAGCAATTCATATCGAACATCCCTTGTACTTGGTGGATGTACAAGCTGATCTGAGTTTTTGCTGGTCACACAGGTCTTATTGTTGGTTTTGTCATGCGCTGGTTCAAATGTTTTGCACAACAGAGTGCATACAATAATACTTTGCTTAATTGTCCCAGAAAAAGGGGTCCTGACACTTTATGTATTTGCAAGATGTTTAACTCAAAATGCCAAACCTTATTTTCAAGGGAAAAAATAATTTTAAAATGTCTGCTAATATTTAATTGCACACAAAGTCTTAAAAGAGTTTCTTCTTGAGATCATGAGTTTGTGAGTCCAAGTCCACTGGAGGTAAAATACTGTAGCACTTCAGAGTATTGAAACATGTCCGGCCCTGTGCATAGCTCCAGATAAAGCATCTTTTTCAACCAAAAAGTATTGATATTGTTCCTAACCCTTGTCATCTTGAATAAATAAAGATGCCACACCCACTTTTAATTTCCAGGCAATCAGATTACTTGATCCAGGTTTCTGATAGAAATTCACATTTTTAATGACAAACAGTGCAGATCCAGATCAGTTGGCTTCTTCAGAAGCCAACTGATCTGGATCTACACTTTTTGCAAAGGAAGGGCTTATCCGGGCTCAGCATGACAAGAGTTAAGTTTTCATGAAAATGACATGGGTACTCGTAAGAAGTGCCTTGTCATGGTCCTTCTAATGAGCATCACAACATGTTTTCATATTTATCTGGAATCTCCTCTTATCTGGAGTTATTACAAGTTTATATCTGTACCATTCTGAAATGACTGAATCAGTGCTGATAGGACATACAATACCAAAACATCAGGGCCCGGTTGTTCAAAGCATCGTTAGCTTAACGAGCTCGTTAAGGGTCATTTCGTTAACTGTTCTAGCGGATTTAATACACAATATTCTGATATTTTTTGCTGAAAAAATGTGAGTAGCTTTTGCACTGCAAAAGCTACTCACATTTTTTCAGCAAAAATTTTCAGCATATTTGCAGATCACTCGATTAAAATTTTAACGAATCGTTAACTAACGACATCGTTAGCTTTGAACAACTGGGCCCAGCTTTTACTATCTTTAATTTAAAAATATCATTATTATACACAAGTCTATGAAATTTCAAACTTATTCGTATTCACAGCTTAAATTTTTACTTATATACATACATATTTACAGAGCGATCGGGTGGCGGAGTGATCAGCACTCATGATTCAGATCACTAGGTTCCAGGTTCAAATTCTGCTGGAGGCAGAATTTAACTAATGACTGTATGGCACTTTGTTGCACAGAGCCTTTCATTATCACCTTTCTATCATCTTGATATGACATGAAGAATGTTGATATGGACACAAAACACCAAATTATCATCATCCTATACATATACATGTAACAGAAAACAAACATATCACCATGTATAGCTGTCATGCGGAGGAATATGCAACAATATGTATTCCTTCTGGCAGTTTTATTAAATCTGTTAATCAGTTATATGAAGTTGCTTTTAGCAAAAAAAAAAAAAGTTTCCCTCCCATGCTCGTACGGAAAACGAGATGAAAACCAGCAAATTTTGATTGTGTTGGGGTTTAACGACACGTCAACCCTTGAGGGTCATTTTGTGTCGTCTCCCAGAGAAAGGGAGAAAAGAGATAGAAGAGACAGTAGAGGAGATGAAAAAGAGGGACAGAGAAGAAAGAGGAACAGGAATGAAAGTGAAGAAACAGAAGAAATAAAAACATTCCCCCTCTACCCTTACCGGCTACAAGAATAGCAGGCCTTGCCCAACTGTAAGCCAATATCAGCTGGACACCCCGGTGATGTAAGATACACAGCACCTTCGCACCACCCAACCACCCCGGAAAACCAGCAAAACCCAAACTATTTTTAAGCATGTCTATGATAAATATGCAGGTTTGTTAAGAATCTGCCTTGGTTAAAGAGAAACCAGAGAGCAGATTCAATACTGATGTTGATAATGAGGTCAATTGATAGTGTTGGGATTTTGTGTCATGTCCCAGAGAAAGGGAGAAAAGATATAGAACAGATAGTAGAAGAGATGAAAGAGAGGAACAGGGAAGAAAGAGGAACAGGAATGAAAGCAAAGAAACAGAAGAAACAAAAACATTCCCCCTCTACCCTTACCTGCTACAAGGACAGCAGGCCTTGCCCAACTGTAAGCCAATATCAGTTTGACACCCCGGTGACTTCTTCACACCACCCAACCACCCCAAGTAATGAGGTCAAAGCCACCAGGAACGGATATCATGCAGACAAGATTATGATGCTGATTTTGAAAATGAGGTAAATGCCACCAAAACATGAACCTTTGAACTCCTAAGCATGTTCCAGTAATACCTCTCAGAGGACTTAAGATTGCGTATCAGGTGATAATTCTGGGATAATTTTTCTTGTTTCACCATAAAAACGTGGGTACTCATTAGAAGCACCTCGGCGAGGCGCTCCTAATTAGTACCCACAACATATGTTTTTATGGAGAAATAAGAAAAATTATCCCAGAATTATCATCAAAGACTCCTCCTTATCAAGTCCCCTGCATCTGGCAGGCTTGGTAAGAACTGGTCCACTGGTTCAGGACATGCTGCAGATAATTTTTCATGCCAATGCCGAGATCAACAGGATCTGCCAGGAATTACAGTCGACTCTCGTTATCTCGAATTCCAATGGACTCTCTGAAATACTTCGAGATATCCGTAGTTCGACATATCAGGTTTGCAGAATTGAGGAAAAAATAATTTGATTAACCACATTTAACAAACTGTTAGGTAATTGGACTTTTAAAGTTAGAGATATATTGAAAATATTGTGGAAAAGAGGAGAAATTGCTCCTTAGGAGCAATTTCTCCTCTTTTCTGCAATATTTTCCATCTGTTGTTAGGTTTTCATGTATAGGCAGGGACCAGATTTTCACTTCGAGATAAGCGGTTATTCGAGATAAGCGAGGTCGAGATAACGAGAGTCAACTGTATGTATATCAGCCGTGGGATGTACTGGAAGTTATCACAATAGATCATCCTGAGCTAATTATGCATAACTGAGGATTGCCACTTGTTCTACAAATTCCTCCTGAGATTTTGAAATTTCAAAAGCATTCTTTGACAACAACATAAATACTCAGTCAAAATGCATCTGTATGGAGCAATTTCCACCCAACCCCGCATCTCCCAACTTTGAAAGGGGGCACAAGTCATGCAAAAAATGTGTAACAAAATTAATGCACTTGTTGTACAAATTCCTCGTGAGATGGATAAGTGTTTTAAGAATAACAACAGTTATCAGAGAAAATGCATCCAATTAGGATAATTTCCTTTAAACATTGTGAAAGGTGCTGTAAGTGATGCAAAATGCAAGACAAAATTATGTACCTTATCCATCAAAATGTCTTGACAATTGGGTTGCAGTCCATGTTCAAAAGAACTTTTTTTCAAATATATCAAAAACATGACACAAAATATCTTTGGATGGGACATGATGGAACGAAGTAATCCCTATATAACCTCTGCAAACACTGTTTGCTGGGGGTTCACCTCTTCCAGTCTTAATTACACTGTTTTATCCAGAATTTTGTAAGAAGACAAGATGAGCAATACTTAGTTCCAGTTTTTTAATCAAAAAGAGCTGATACAAACTACCACCGCGACTTATATAGCAATCCGGATATATCGCGCTAGCAGAACTTGGACCCCAAGCACCGCAATATATTGGATCTACAGTGTATTTTTTTTTTTATTTCTCCACAAAAACATGTTGTGGGTATTCATTAGAGTACCCACAACGTTTTTGTGGAGAAATAAGAAAAATATCTGGCCCTCTTATCTGGAACTATGGCAGTATCATATCCAAAGTGTCCAGACCAAGAGCAGCCTGCTGCACAATTGTATAGTCAGGGCAATCTGTGCAGTCTGAACAAGGCTTTGATATACAGGGTTTTCCCCTGGCACAGCTAATGATGATGAGGATTGTGAGATTCATACAGTGTTCTAGTACCCACAGCTTAGCATGCTGGGTAAAAATTTTAGCAGATGACGTTTTGAAATCTTTTTTTTTTTTTCTCCAGAAAACAGGCTTTGATATTTCATGCAAACTCTCCTAAGGAGACAATTTTTGCATGAAATCTCAAAGCCTATTTTCTGCAAAAAATATCATCACTTAGCCATCTATTGAATTTGCCCAGAGAGGGGTAAATGTTAAAAACACTTGTGTCAGATAGTCTCAAGTATTTTCTAGCACGTGAAATCCTGGCCTTCTCTCTGTGAAGTCAAGTTATGACTGTGTTATCTCATCATTAGAGCCCTATCTGAAAAAGATAAATACAAAGATTTACTAGTGGCATATAAGAAGAGGGCTATGAAGTAAGGTCTTAGAAGGTTAGTGATGGCCCAATTCTGATTGGTTAAAATTTTGTCCGCCAGCAAGCAGCACTCTAATCTTGAACAAACAATTAATGTCATTCTGTTATGCTCATGATTATTACCAGATGCATAAAGGCGGTGGTAGTTAAAAAGGGGTTGGTCTGCATGGAAAGGGACTTTTCTGCCATGTATGACCAAACTGTGACATCAAAAGAATTGGGATTCTTTCAAGGTGATATTTCTGTCTCCAAACAGAGATATAAAATTTATCAAACTGAATAACATGTATCAATCTGCATAAACAGGCTGATCAAAGCATATATTGAAAAAGGGCAAAAGGTACCTTTTAGTGAATGTATGCTAACTGATAGGGGCCCAAAAGTATATAATAGCCATGAATGACAGATTAATGTTTCTTCTGAAAACAAATCATTGCAGATAGCTACTTTCACAGCATTTTACTGTTACCTTCTAAGATAATGAACAGAAGATATTCTCACTAACCAGCTGGTCTCTTTGGTTACTGAGAGACTTGGTAGCCCTGTCTAATATGCCATTTGAGATTTATGATTGATGTTTTGGTGTTGTATCATCCAGTCAAGGAATTGGAAGTCATTTCTAGATGATGATAATTAAATGAGTAAAAAATACGACAAATGCTCATGCAAGTCATGATTTCCCTCCCAAGTAAGATTCAAACTCAAAATGCCAGGGCCCAGTTGTTCAAAGCATTATTAGCTTAAAGAGCTCATTAATAATAAACTTTTTAACTGTTGTAGCTTTTAAGTATTTTCTATATTTCAAAACAGAAAATTTTACATCATGTTAGCTAACAATTTCGTTAAGTTGTGAACAATAGGGCCCAGATCAGCAGTCAAGGACTAAACCTATAAAAATCTAACATTAGATAAGGCACTCATCAGGGCAAGAATTGCCGCAGTGAGGTAATTCTAATTACAACAACATCTAATTGACCTACATGATTTATCTGGCTTCTCTAGAGCTTATTACAACCAAAGGATACAGGTAGTTTTCTTTTCACAAGAAAATGTAGGTACCTCAGGTACCACAACAATTTTTCATGGAGAAAAATGAAATGCATTTATTCTGATATCTCTGTTATCTAGAGCTATATTATGCTGATAATTCTAATGATGATACCACAACATGGATGCCCCTGCCCACTGGAACAAGAGCCATAGATGGGACAACTGGTGTGTCTGTGGCTGGGTGCTACTAACTAAAGGCAGGACCAGCAGAGCTACTAGTAACTTAATAAATCAATTACTAGTAACTGAATAAATTAAGATGCATCGCCCATTTCTAATTTTCAGCCAATCAGATTACTTGATCCAGATTGTTGATATAAATTCACATACTTAATTGCAAACAGTGCAGATCCAGATCAGTTGGCTTCTTTAGAAGCCAACTGATCTGGATCTACCTGTTTGCAAAAGCAGGATATATCCGGGTTCAGCAGGACAAGGGTTAACTTCAAGGAAGAGACTTGAGTTCATCTTTCTTCTCAGGTCAGTTAGAAGTCTACATATTGGCAAGCAATGTCTGTACATGACTGAAATACTGTTGAAAACCCAATAGCAACTACCAAAAGATGGAGAAAAGAGACCAAGTGTTCATGCGGGTACTCCTCTTATTTGGAGCCTACTTCACTCTGATTATACATATAAATGCCCTTGTGCCCACATTTAATATTATTAATGATGCTGAATAGAACTGTTTTACATGCAAACAAAGCACCTTATTGGAAATGTGAACATCCTAGATCCTGATCAGTCTGGACGTCTATCTCTTGAAAAGCCACTGTGATACTGACACACTATGTGAAATAGCAAACAGTGAAGGGTTGCAGCTGATCTTGGCCAGCATATTTCAAATGAGCCTTATTATCCTTTTCTCCATAAATCAAAATTTCTTTACACCAACTACAATGGTAAATCTTCAGGTGGTTATCAAAAGCCCAAACTTGTATCAAGTAGCAACTAAACAGGTTTTTTAGAAAAAAAAAAACATATAACACCCCCCAACCCCACTGGAGTTGTCATTCTTGTTGGCAACATCTCATCTCATCCTGTTCTACATTTATACCAAGTATCATCAAAATATTGTGAAGGGTATTCAAGTTACAAAGCAGACACAAAATCAAATTCAAACACAAGAAGAGGAAAACTCCAAAATTAGAAAGCCAGAGTTTTCATTCTTGTATGCAACACGGGGTCGTCTCATCCTGTTCTACATTTCTACCAAGTAAAATTAAAATAATCCAAAGGGTATTAAAGTTACAAATTCGAAAACAAGAAAGTGAGATAACTCCAAAAGTAAGAAAGCCAGAGTTGTTATTCTTGTACACAACACGTCATCTCGTCCTGTTCTACATATCCACCAAGTATCATCAAAATATGCCATGCCGAAGGGTATTCACGTTACAAAGCAGACACGAAATCAAATTCAAACACAAGAAGGGGAGATAATTCCAAAAGTAAGAAACCTAAAGGTGGCATTCTTGTACATGACACGTCATCTCGTCCTGTTCTACATTTTACAGAGCGGACACAAAATCAATGTATAATCACTGTCAAATATAAGAAAGGGAGATAATGCCAAAAGTAAGAAACCCAGAGTTGTCATTCTTGTATGCAACACGTCGTCTCGTCCTGTTCTACATTTCTACTAAGTATCATCAAAATATTCCAAAGGGTCTTCGAGTTACAGAACGGATACAAAATCTATTTCAAACAAAGGGTAATAATTCCAAAAGTAAGAAAGCCAGAGTTGTCATTCTTGTGCGAGACACGTCCTTCCATCCTGTTCTACATTCATACCAAGTATCATCAAAATATTCCAAAGGGTATTCAAGTTACAGGCTGGACAAGAAGTTTTATGCTGACGGTGATGCTGACGGGATCCCCCCCAAAAAACAATATGTCCCCCCTCCCTTGGGGGCGGTGGGGTGGGGGGGGGGGGGGTGGAAACTTTTCAAAACATATTAATGCATTTATGTTGAATTTTTATGGGAAAATATTTTGAGGACTGATTTTTCACTTCCTTTTGAAAATGAAAACTGTATTGGCAAGATTTTTTCCTTTGCCCCCACAAAAAACGAGACTTTGGGAACACTTGTCACTTTTCAGATACCAATTTTAAGAAATAACATTTTATGGAGATCAATTTCCAAAAATGGGTAGCAAAGATTCCAATTTTATTTGCTAAAGACAACCCTAACCTGGCCCAGGGACATTTTCTTGATCCCTGACCTATCCTTACTTCAGAATATTTTATCACAGCAGCCAACATTAATTACTTCTGTGGTGGACGTAAAAGCCTGCCCCGTACTTGGATACAGCGCTGACATTTTGGGACTATATTGTGGATACATATATATTATGTGTGAAAATAGAGTTTCCTTCAAAGGTGTGGTTAGGTAAACTGACTGCGCTCGACATGACCCTATGGGTTGACTGGTCCATAAACCCTCAACACAAACAAATCTCTCTAAGCTGCTAGTAGGCATGAGAATGTTGCATTTTTTTTTTAAAGTTACATTATTACATATGAGAACTCAATGCAACCAAGACTGCTTTTTCCTGTTTTTTTATTTGTTCTGTATTTCCAAAGGATCCCTCCTTTGAAATGTTGTGTTGAAATATCCACTAAGAGCTGGGCAAGCATGGAAGCCGAGACCAGGTGGGTATGACATTACCTATACTCACATTCAATACGCCTCTTCTGACTCTGTTGCTTTAAGGCCTAATAAAGAAATAATAAAAAACACAATCAGCTGAATTATACAAATGAATTTGATTTTTGTGCAGTTAACATTGTACGAGGGTGAGTCAATAAGTAACCAGCCTAACTTATTTCCGGTTGAGATCCACCTCTTCTTTTTCGATGTAATTGCAATTTTGTACCCATGTATAAAACATATATTGAAACAAAGCATGAAAATTGTGACCAGCTCGGTCCATCGGAAATGGGATAGGCTGGTTATTTATTGACACGCCCTCGTATCTACCATATTTACCCTAAGTATTGGGACATCTTATCTACTTAACATACATCCTAAAATTTGAAATAGTCCATTCTTCTACATGTAGATGTGTCTAAAATATTGTTGGCTGAGTGGCTAACAGTGTAGACCCTTGTCCTAAAATTTGAAATAGTCCATTCTACTACCTGTTGATGTGTCTAAAATATTGCTGGTCACACGCCGCATTCTGCGGTATCTGATCTGGGTCTTCACTGTTTGCAAAGGCCTATCTGTCCCAATACTTAGGGTTATTACGGTATGTGTTAATGCCAGCAAATCATTAAATTTGGTCCCAGGTTATAAAACTTTTTTTCATACTCAACTCAGCTGAGCATGAAAATTTCTCTGCTAATAAATATGACAATGCCAACTATTGTTGGCGTTTTCATATTTATCAGCAGAGAAATTTTCATACTCAGCTATGTTAAGCAAGAAAGAATTTGCAACTGAAAGTAATATGAGATTTATTATCAAGACAAATTTCATGCTAAGCTGAGGTGAGCATGAAAAAAGTTTTATAACCTTGGGGCCTAGTCATGTTTCAATGAAAGCATGAGTTAAATAGCTTATTTTAGAAATCTATGCAAAGAAAATGGCTCCAAAGATTCCCACTTGGTAGATTTATCTAAGTATAAACATTTTGGATTTGCTCTTGACTGATCAAATTGCGTTAAAATTTGTTGAGTTGGACTTACTACCCAATAAAAGGTTTTTAGCTCATTTGTCAACAGCCAAGGCCATGATCATCCATCCCAGGCATACCAGCTGTCTGTTTATGGCCTTTTTATACAGAAAGACTCCATACTGTAACCCAGCTCTAGATGAGGTGCGCTTTTTTTTTTTGAAAAAAATGTTTTGATTTTTTTTTTCTTTTTCTCCGTATTAACATACTGTGTGCACTTATTAGAAGCACCTTGGTGAGACACTTCTTATGAGTATTCACCCTGTTTTCATGGAGAAAAGGGAAAAAAAAAATTTCTGGATACCCCTAGAATAATGCTACAGAATTTATTACTGAAAAGTGCAGACTTTTACAGTGCCTTAGATAAGGTTTTAAGCAATTGGGTATTTTGATCTATTTTTACCCACCCATTTCTTATTGAAATGGGTATCAGGAATTCTCTTTTGGGTACCCTGTTATAGTAATGGGATTGATTTATTGAGTTGGGGTTTAACGACACATCAACCCTTATGGGTCATTTTCTGTCGTCTCCCATAGAAAGGGAGAAAAGAGATAGACGAGATAGTAGAATAGATGAAAGAGAGGAACAGAGAAGAAAGAGGAACAGGAATGAAAGTGAAGAAATAAAAACATTCCCCCTCTACCCTTACCTGCTACAAGGATAGCAGGCCATGCCCAACTGTAAGCCAATATCAGTTGGACGCCCTGATAACTAAAGATACGCGACACCTTCGCACCACCCGACCACCCCCAAAATTAATGGGAGCAAAATTTACTGATAATTGGGTATTTACCCCATAGATTTAATTTGATTGCTTTTTTCGAAATTTTAATTGGGTAAATACCCCAAAAAGCAGCTTTTCTAAGGTGCTGCTTTTACCAGACTACAGGACAGAAGCAACTGCTCGGGACCTTTGCTTCTTATGCACTCAAAAATGCCAACTTTTTGTACATGGCTGCTTAAATTACAATGAATATTTGGGTTAACAGTTCATGACAAAATGATTTAAAATGCACGGCACTGAAACTGAAGGACACCATCTAACTGAAACACACACACACATGACCTACTGCCAGACAGGATAACTTGTCTGAAATCATGCATGTCTGTCACATGAAAAAGTCAATGATGATCTCAGAGTCACCATGGGAGAGGGGCTTACATTGAATAAATGTTTGGACCAGGTTAAAGCATCAATCTATGCATTAAAAACATCCATTCAAGGATTAAGGAGAAATATATTAAAAAAAATAACATAAAACTTTAATCTGACACTTTTTATGTCCTGACCTTGACCTAAAGGTTATAAAGTGGGGTTGGACTTGCAATGAATGATTCTTTTGGGTAGGTTAATCCAAATATCATCCGAACTGAACTTGTTTACTAATGTTTAGTCGAAGATACAGATTTTTACAAACTTGTTACAAAATATTATGAAAACTTTCTAAGTTTTGTACCTTGACCTCTAGATACTGATGGGATGGTGCTTGCATTGAAAAAACGCTGGCTCTGTATTTAAAATCAATTCAGTATCAACTCACCCCATTTAGGCATCAATGAGATATATATCTTTAAAAATTGCAGCACTGGCTGTAGCATCAGCATCCACAAATGTTATGGCTTTACACTAAACGTTTTATTAAGAAGTTATCCAAACTCGTATGCGTATTTACTACATATCTGGCATATTGGTATATAATGGTCCAGAGCTATATGTAGTACTACCTTCACCCCATTATGACCTGAAGGTCAAGAGTTTTCATGGACAATGGTGTAGATCCTGATCAGAGGCTACATTCTGTGGCACATGATTCAGGTCTACTATGTTTGCAGTTTACTTTCCTGTGGATACCTCTATTATTACTCCTACCTTTTTAATAGCTGTCCAATCTTCAATAACTTCCACATCTTTTAACATATATACAATATAAGGACCGGACACAGTAACTGGCTTTTTACGTCTGTCTGTATTAAATGGATCAGATTTTCTTTTGCTCTTCTTTAAAATCTGTGATTCATTCCATAAATCTGCAAGACAAAAGTACAAGGCTCCAGAATGGTTTATTCACAAGATAATATGAAAAGACTGTGGGCTTCACAGATTTCTTGAGTCAATTCCAATGAGCAACTCAACAAAACAAAACTGCACAGATCCAGTTACATGTAAGAGGGGTATCCTGATAAGAGATTTATTGGTCACACGAATCACCGAAATACCGGAATACTACCGAAATACCGGAATACCCGTGAAAAATATAGGTATACCTGTGAAAGACACCTATTAAAGATACCAATATTGGCTTTAATTAATCAATTAAGTATTATTATGTCAACCTTATGGAAAAGGGATAATATTTAAACCTCAAATAATATGCAAATTGTCTTTGAAGTGTTTTTTTGTTTTTGTTTTTTTTATTTGAAAACGTTGATAGTCCGCTAAATCAGAGCCGGAATACGACCGGAATACCCATGAAAAACGTGAATTACCTACACTTCAAACGAAAAGTACATACAACTTTTTGTATAAAATATTTATCAATTGAGTGAATAATTTCTTCCGACTGATTTAGTTATGTATGATGTATATAAAAAAAATATATATGGCCAGTAGTAAGTCTCAAACACGACACACCGAAAGTTAATCATTTACGCATGTTTGAAAGTTACGCAGATTAAACAACCAATGCAGTCATGATGAGTAACGTCATCCTTACATCCATGTAGCTTGTATGAATATTCTTTTAAATATAATATAAATATATTAATATAAATAATGTGTTCCAGCAGCACGCCTTTATAAATATGAGAATCGTTGCATCAATCTGTGTAAATATTACCCCGAATACATCGCGAAATTTTATATATAGCGCTCTCCCCGCAAAAAAAAAAAAAAAAAAATACTCTGCAGGTGCTGCTGCTGCCAAGAAAATAGTTTGAACCCCCGAAGCAATGCTGAAAGTTCTAGAGGAGATGTCGATCTAACTGTTTTAGTATTTTACGTATAGTATTTGACAAGGGAGACAGAAACGGATACTCTGGAATCTATCTACACTGCTCGAGGCCTGGACGGTTGATGATTGGACCAGGGATACGACTGTCCATTTAAATCACCGTGACTTGGTGTCTTATTTATGCCTCTTTCAACAACAACAACAACAGCAAAAAAAAAAAAAGAAAAAAAAAAAGTCATATTGAGATGATAGAATGTGGCGTCTGGTCAGGTTTCACTGTTTGCAAAAACAGTTTAGCCATTTTTCTAGGAATAACCAAATATAGCCGGATGTACCTGAAATGGACCAGCCAGAATCTTACAAGTTTTGCAAACTCTCTCTCTCTCTCTCTCTGGAAAGCTCTTTCGTTTTACCCTCATATAAATATGACATGTCTCCTTTCGAGCTGTAAGTTGTTTGCACTGACTTCATTGGAAAAATGATATCGCACCGGCGGGAATCGAACGCGATTCGATCCCCACTTAACATGAAACACATGTATTTGCTACGGTCATTCGCTTCTTCCACTGCTTCAAGATTGGCAGTTACAAGTTTCTGGAGGAAGAGGGTTCAGTGTACTGGTTAAACCGAGGGTTAAACGCTTATTTTATAAGCTTAATTGGCGCGATTCGTATAAAAAATGCTGTTCCCCATCCCGTTTGGCATGGGCCAGATTCGTAAAGCAATTGCAGTTAACTCCCTTTTAATAGTCAGTTGCAGTTAGCTCCCTTAAAAGAGTAAAACCCTGCAATGTGAGGACGTTACCCCGCATTTACCAGGGTACAAATGAATATTGTTATATTATTCTCTTACGGTATATAAATTAATAACATTATCTTTAATGGCTTATCGAGCAATCTTCAAAACTTTCGTTTCCATGTAAAGTGTTCTGTTTTTGTGTCTTCAACATTCGATATGCAAAACCAAGACCGTAATTTATTTAACGAGTAAAAAAGACGCACGTATAAACCTAGCATCGGCGGGAAAGCATCTTCGGATAATATTGTCATATGTCTTCACGGACATTCTAGGCAGCGTCTTCCTGGGTAGAAACCAATACTAAGATACGAGGATAAAGTGTCTTGCTCAAAGACACGACACTTGGTGCTCGCAGGTATCGAATTACCACTATCTGGGCTAATTCAGCAGACGACAAAAAAAAAAAAAATAGAAAAAAAAAAATCGTTATTTGTTTTATTACCAAGAAAACAGGATTTGACATTTCACATGCAATGGAGACAATTTGCATGAAATGCAAATCCTGTTTTCTTGGAAGAATGAT
Organism: Anodontia alba; assembly: GCA_964016985.1. Classification (NCBI taxonomy): domain Eukaryota; kingdom Metazoa; phylum Mollusca; class Bivalvia; order Lucinida; family Lucinidae; genus Anodontia; species Anodontia alba. The sequence goes on from OZ024823.1 coordinate 117,671,001, forward strand.
AAAAATATTTCAAAATGTCTGTTGAAAACTTTACCCAGAATGTTAAGCGTTATGGTTTGCAGAAACAAATCGCGCATGGGTCTGTGCACGGTAAAACCTATAACTTGTACGAAGAGACGAATTAGCCTGCACACTCTAAGCCTGCACATCAGTAGTCTGATCAGAGCCTTCGCTAATGTACCGCCTACAATCTTTGGGTTTAACAAAACGTCTTGTGCGACGAGCGAAGACTCGGGTCAGTCTGCGCAACTGCACATTCTGATCAGAGCATTCGCTGATCGTATTTACCTTCGATAGCCGGGCTGCCCAAAGCGGGATAAACAGTGTGACTGTAACATCACATTCTGATCAGATCCTTCGCTGATCGTACAGTATGCACCTTCTTCGGACTCTGGGCTATCCAAGAAGCTTGCTTTATATAGTGGGTCGATGCTCAGACTGACCCGAGTCTTTGCTGGTCGCACGTACATTGTACTAGTACGTTTTGTCGTCTGGTTCATTTAAGAACATTGTACATCATACTTTTGTACCGACGTAATTTTGGTTTGAACTGGAGTTAAAAACGGCCCAGTCAACACTATGTAGGTCTTGTCGAGCCCGCACACTTTTCCGGGGTGGGCTTATTCATTAGCTATTAATCATTTCAACAGTTCATATACTTTGACGATAGAGCCTACTTTTGGAGTTATGGCCCTTTGAACACCGAAAATATTTTAGTGATTTTTGTTCTGTAATATATTTTTGTCCACTCTATAACTTGAAAACTATTTGAGATATTTTTTCTTGAAACAGTATGAAATATTGGGAAATAGTGCCTCGGTGGTGTGTTACAGTGGTAAAGCTGCTCGCTTTGTCTCCCAGGGTCATGGGTTCGATCCCAGGCTTCTCAAGCCTTTAATATGGGACTTTAAACCATGGTCCACATTTCTCTATGACCTAGCTGTTACTAGGACGTAAAAAAACTCACTCACCCATTTGAATTGTCATTAGCCTCTCTTGCCCCTTGTGTGCATAAAGTGTGTTTTTGTGTGACAGACACCCTTTTCACATGGGCTATCTTATTGATTCAATGCCTCTTTGATAGCAGAAGCGCCCCTTTAAGTTGATTAATATTGACACGTGCGGTTGCTGCACGCGAGTGAGAATTTCCCGGTCTTTTACCATAGTACGTCATTTATATTGAGCGCGTGCGGTTGTTGCATGGGAAAAGGCAGTTACAGGAATACCAAATATAAATATGTAATTCGTCGATTGGGGACAGATGTTTGATTCTCTTTGTGATTTTTGTTATTTTCATGCGTTTGTTTTGTTTTCTACAGCATTAAGTAAAAATGACCATGCCGGACCCATTAATGTGGCCGGTGTAGACTTAGCCAAAGAATCCGGTACTTTTTCATATGGAGCGTTGTTGAGGCCCATGTTACGTGCTCGAATAGTGAATGGGGCTACCGGTGTTTTCTTTGGACCTAGGGAGCACCCAAATATATTCAGGGAACAAGGCAGCATTGGTTAATATTTTAAGAAAACAAGGGAATTGACCTAATTTTGGTGGATCGGAATGCGGAAATATGGAAAAACACTTTTGGGATAAGACCTTTGCGATCAGCGCAGACTCAGATCAACCTGCGCATCCGCATGTGCGTGGACGATATAACTTCACGCAGACTGTTCTATATGGTGGGAAAATGTCTCCGGGTACAACATTACGAATCCGAGTAACTTCGCACAACTTTGCATAACACATACTTTGCGCGGACTTGCGAGTGTTGTCCGCTGAATATTACGTTTACTTGGTTTGATTCCGAGTGTTTGGGGGAAGTCCGCAAAACGCCGATATTCGGGGTAAAGAGTTTGTTTGTATTTTTTTTTTTTTTTTTTTTTTTTTGTTCTTTTACCTGAGCTGTTCTGTATGTACTTTTTGTTTGAAGTGTAGGTAATTCACGTTTTTCGCGGGTATTCCGGTCATATTCCGGCTCTGATTTAGCGGACTATCAAATGTTTTCAAATAAAAAAATAAAAAAAAATTGCAAAGACAATTTGCAAATTATTTTAGGTTAAAGTATTATCCCTTTTCCATTAGGTTGACATAATATTACTTAATGGATTAATTAAAGCCAATATTGGTGTCTTTAATAGGCGTCTTTCATAGGTATACCTATATTTTTCACGGGTATTCCGGTATTTCGGTAGTATTCCGGTATTTCGGTGATTCGTGTGACCCGAGATTTATTATTTTTCCATGAAACCCATCTTTGGTAACCAAGGTGTGACCCATTATGTTACACTGCATTCATCACCCCTGGGACAACTCGTTACGTTTTTTTCGTCCTCATGAATTATTAATGAGGCAATCTGATCGGTGATCTCAGTATTTCCATGAGAAATTTTAGTCTATTTTTATCACGTGTACTCCACAAATAACATCATTGTTCTTTTTTTGTTTTGACCTTTGATTTCTTGCCAATTGTCTCCAGTGGAACAATCTGCAAGAAATGTCAAATCCTTCTATCTGGGGAAAATCAGTAAAATGTCATCTGTTTGTTGTCTGCTGAATTAGGTAAAGGTAATATTGTTTTCAATTTTCACACACTCTTAAACCACCTGTAGCCTTTTTATCTTTGTCTGTTTCTTTGTGCAGTCATGAGTCTGCTATTCCTTTCCTTAACCTAAATCGTATGCATTTACAAAACTTATGCACACATATATTATTTCTTCCTTCTGTCTTATTTTAATACGGTAAATGTCCTAAAATTTGGAACACCAAAGTTTCTGACAAAATGCCATATGCAAACAATGCAGATTCAGATCAGACTGCTCCTTCAGTCTGATCAGGGTCTACACTGTTTGCCATTCCAATAAGCATTTTAAGAAACAACTGTATAAAAGCAAAATTTAAGCCAAAAAAGAATGGAATAAAGTGTTCAAAATTTTAGAACATTTACTGTATTTACCTTTTATTTTAAGTACTAGGACAGAAAGGCCTCAGCAATCAATGCTGAACCATATAAAACACTGTAAAACCAGGCATCTGATAATAGAGATTATCACCTGGGCCCAGTTGTTGAAAACTTTATTAAATTGTTAGCTAATGTGACGTTAAAATTTCTATCTTGAAATATGACAAATACATGTACACTGATATTTTTAACAAAAAAATGTTAGTAGCAAAAATACCAGTGTATCTGAAAATACCCTAGCTACAATAGTTAACAAGTTTGTCATTATCCAGCTTGTCAAGCTAACAATGCTTTGAAAAACTGGGCCCTGGTGTTTTGATTATCGCCCGATGTATCGACCCGAGACCCCATAGCGTGAGGGCAGGCAATGGTCAAGGGTTGATACAGAGGGTAATAACCAAAACACCATGTCATAATCTGTTTATCACATAATCAAATCAGCTTCCAACTGTTTTGGAGGTCCAAAATCGCCATTAAAAAATAATAAAAGAGATAATGATTGAAGCACAAATGCGGGTAAGGCCATATCCATTATGTCAGATTGTTTACAACGTTGACATAACATCCCAAGTGGGCTGATAATCCTTGTCAGTTCAAAATACACTGGTTCCTGTTATCAGCTGGGGTGGTCAGATAACCGCTTTCCGTTCAAAATACATTGCTTCTGGTTATAAGCATGAGTATCCGTATCCACCGACATTGTAACCAGGGTATGGCGAACACATTATCGAATATACAAAAGATAGGTTATCATGCCAAATATAGTAATGAATATGTGATGATCATCTGGGCCCAGTTGTTCAAAGCATCGTTAGCTTAACGACCTTGTTAGTGGTCAAACTATAAATTGTTCTAGTAAGTACAATATTTAATTCACAGGAATTTTTGATGAAAAAATGTGAGTAGCTTTTGCAAATGCAAAAGCTACTCACATTTTTTCAGCAAACATATTAGGTATATGCATATTTAAAGATCAAAGCTTAACTATATGTTAATAATGACATCATTAATTTTGAACAACTGGGCCCTGTACTGTTTGCCACTGATCCAGCAGCTTTTAGATACATCAACAGGTAGTGAAATGGACATGTTCATATTTCAGGACAGGTGTGCCAATATTTGGGGTAAATAAGGTATCTTACCTGAAGATATATCTATATTATTTCTGTCTTCTTCAAGTCTTCTTATTTTCTCTTCTAATTCTGATTTTATTGCATCAAAGAGCAGCATTTTTTCACTCTGATAAAGTAAAGAAAAAGATAGCATCGATAAGTTAATTTGGTACCAAACAAAAAAATCTATTCCTAGCAATGCTTACAACAGAACAGATATGACAAACCACCACCAATATTACAGTCAACCATGCACTTTTTACATATACATATTGTATTTTTCTATTTATTAATACTGTAGTTATATATATATGTACATATATGTACATGGGGTCACACTAATCACCGAAATACCAGAATACTATGTGTCATATTTATATGAGGGTATAACGAAAGAGCTTTCCAGAGTGAGAGAGAGAGTTTGCAAAACTTGTAAGATTCTGGCTGGTCCATTTCAGGTACACCCGGCTATGAGATTTGGTTATTCCTAGAAAAATGGCTAAACTGTTTTTGCAAACAGTGAAACCTGACCAGACGCCGCATTCTCTCATCTCAATATGACTTTTTTTTTTTTTTTTTGCTGTTGTTGTTGTTGAAAGAGGCATAAGACATCAAGTCACGGTGATTTAAATGGACAGTCGTATCCCTGGTCCAATCATCAACCGCCTCGATCCGAGCAATGTTGATACATTCCAGCGTGTCCTTTTCTGTCTCCCTTGTCAAATGAAATGTATCCATACTTAAACCCTTGAAGCGCTTAGCATATTCAGCAGACGGCATTTACATTTTTTTCTTATTTTCCTGTGTAAATTAAGCGTGACATTACATGTGAATCATCTGCTGGGGCAGATGATTCAAAAGAAATGTTCATCCTAATTTTCTCCGTAAAATACTAAAACAGTAAGATCGACATCTCCTGTAGAACTTTCAGCAGTGCTTCGGGGGTTCAAACTATTTTCTTGGCAGCAGCAGCACCTGCAAAGTTTTTTTTTTTTTTTTTTTTTTTTTTTGCGGGGAGAGCGCTATATATAAAATTTCGCGATGTATTCGGGGTAATATTTACACAGATTGATGCAACGATTCTCATATTTATAAAGGCGTGCTGCTGGAACACATTATTTATATTAATATATTTATATATATTTATATTATATTTAAAATAATATCCATACAAGCTCCATGGATGTAAGGATGACGTTTCTCATCATGATTGCATTGGTTGTTTAATCTGCGTAACTTTCAAACATGCGTAAATGATTAACTTTCGGTGTGTCGTGTTTTAGATTTACTTCTGGCCATATATTTTTTTACATAAAATTATTCACTCAACTGATAAATATTTTATACAAAAAGTTGTATGTACTTTTCGTTTGAAGTGTAGGTAATTCACGTTTTTCACGGCTATTCCGTTTTTCACGGGTATTCTGGTCGTATTCCGGCTCTGATTTAGCGGACTTTCGACAATGTTTTCAAATAAAAAAAAAAAAAAAAAAACACTTCAAAGACAATTTGCAAATTATTTGAGGTTAAAATATTATCCCTTTTCCATTAGGTTGATATAATATTACTTAATTGATTAATTAAAGCCAATATTGGTGTCTTTAATAGGTGTCTTTCACAGGTATACCTATATTTTTCAGGGGTATTCCGGTATTTCGGTAGTATTCCAGTATTTCGGTGATTCGTGTGACCGTATGTATATGTACTTCATATTTCTATCCTACTAGAAGAGAAAAGGAAATAAACTTTGATGTTTGACTGAAAATGTCTCATTCAGAGACAGTTTCAATGAAACAGCAATTCTTTAAGCCCTTACAGTTTATGAAAATAATAGTAATAATTAGAAATGTGTCCAAAGGGCACGGATGCCCCCGCCTGAAAAACTTAAACGCAAACTGCTAACGCTGGACACAGATGGAGACTGACGGGTGGACAGGGGGGGGGTAACACTATATGCTCTTTCTTCGAATGGCAGGGCATAATAATAATAATAAAAAAAAAAATTATCATCTAACTATTTTAACCTTTATCATGCTGAATAAATTAAGATGCCACACCCATTTCTAATTGTCATCCAAACTGCTTGATCTAGGTTGTTGATACAAATTCACTTACCGAATGACAAACAGAGCAGATTCAGATCAGTTGGGAAGCCAACTGGTCTGGATCTATACTGCTTGCAAAGGCAGGGCATATCCAGACTTAGCAGGCCGAGGGTTAAGAAGAGAACTATTACCGTCATATGTTGATTTGCTGCCAGTGTCTCACTCTCCTGTTTACAATTGATACAGCTGATTCTCATCTCCCGTAAAACACCTGCAATAACAGTAAAAATAAAATGTCAGAATGACATGTGGCCGCTCCATCAGCCTCCTCCTGACCTGTAAAGTATTCCCTACAGATACTGTAAGTTTAGAAATGAGGTTTTTTACATATGACACATCACAGTTGTAGGATGTATGATCTCGGCAAACTTGACACTGTCTCTTCAACCAGTTTAGTGACTATGACCTGGATGTTTGTACCATGTGCACAGTTTTCCCTCATAATAAAAATGTTCATGTTTTCTCAGAAGTCAAAAACCATAGATTTCTGTAACACTGTCTATAAAATAATAAAATTATGCATAACAAAACACCTTTCTAATGACATACAAATGTACTTGTATCTGGTCACGATAAATCTATTAACTGAGCTAGATAAAATCTTTTGTAAACAGATATACACAGTACTTGTAAAGGAGTATTAATTTGACCGTAATTTTTGGATTTTTTATCTTATTTCTCCATAAAAACATATGTTGTGGGTACACACCAGAAGTACCTAAATGAGGCACTTCTAATGGGTACGATAATGTTTTTATGGAGAACTTCAGGGCCCAGTTGTTCAAAGTGTCGTTAGCTTTACGAGCTCGTTAAGGGTCATTTCGTTAACTGTTTTAGCGGATTCAACATACAATATTCTGATATTTTTTCCTGAAAAAATGTGCACTGCAAAAGCTACTCACATTTTTTCAGCAAAATATTTCAGCATATTTGCGTATCACTCGATGTAAATTTTAACGAATCATTAACTAACGACATCGTTAGCTTTGAACAACTGGGCCCAGAAAATTATCCCAGAATTATCACAAAAATACTCCTTCTTAACAAATCCCCTGGTAACATTAGAGAGGGATAGAAATTACCGGCTACTTGTGTTCTTATCTGCATTTGTTCTTGCAGTTGTTGTAATGGTTCAAGATATTCTGCTGCTCTCCCAGCTCTCACTTCCTCGAGCTTTGAATCTATCTGAGCTAATCTCTCTTTATACAACCTGCAAGTATTCATTAAGAGGAATCAAACAAAAGGGTTTTTTACGCATTAACATTTGCCAGGACCCGTGGGAGGTGTTAAAAACCAAGACCAAAGGCTGCGGTTTTCAACACTTCCCAAGGGACCTGGCAAATGTTAATGCAGTGAAAAACCATGTTCAATTGCTATTATTGCATAAAAACTGAAAACATTTGCTACATTTCGCATTATTTCTTGCACTTTTTGTTTCGCCTTTTCACAGATGTCTCGCGAATGTAATTTCCACGGATTATGCTCGTTCTAGGGCCGGGCAGTACACATCTCCCAACGGCAGCATACATGTGGCCCCGGTACAATCATACTGAAAGTTGCTAAGCCGTGCATTAACAGCACGTGAATTGCCCTGTTAATACATGGCTTTTCGCCGGTAAATGCACGACTGTTAATAACGTGCGACACTGCTTTTTATGCAATAATACACATTCATATAGGTCTAGATAAGGTGCCTTTTCAAAATGAAGACAAATTGAGGGTGTTAGGAATCGACAACCTGCAAATATTCATTACACATTCATATCACTTAGATAAGGCATTTGCTTTTTTTTTGCAACAAAAATGTACATGCAAGTTCTTTTTTCCTTATTTCTCCACAAACATATATGCTGTAATATACTGTTCCATGTATTCTATACATCTAATTGAGATTCAGGGTCTAACAAATCCACTGTCCGGTTGTTCAGGACAAGTTAAAACTTTTTGCTGGACAAATAAAATGTTTTCCAGCTTGCCCAGAAAAAATGTATGTTACACGTATATAGTGTTGGGAATCGGCCAGAATTTCATAGTCAATAATCGGTTTTGTAAGAACCGACTGATCATCGACTAATAATTGACTCACAGAAAATAATTTCACTCTTTATTTAGCTCTCTTCTTGGTACTTATTCATAGCTCCAGATCAATAAGAGGGGTATCCAGGTAATATATTTCTTATTTCTCCATGAAAACATATGTTGTGGGTACTCATTAGAAGCGCCTCCACAAAGCACTTCTAATGAGTACCCACATCATATGTTTTCATGGAGAATAAGAAAAATATCAGTACTTTTGGGCTGACTTATTTAAGGCTATTTTATCAATTGAGAAAATGTGAGAAAAATATGTTTCTAAAAATAGAATTTTCCGATTAATCAACTATTAAAATCTTTCTGATCATCAGTCACAAGAGGCAAAAATGATTGATGATCGATTAGAATTGATCATCAGTGGCAACACTAATGTTATATATGGAAATGTGATGAATTTCAGCATTTTCCAGCTGAAATACTTCACCAGGCAAGTAGATTAAATTTTTGATTGGTCAGACCCTGAGATTAAGTCCAATGAGAAATATCAGAAGACTAACATATCATAAATGTTAAAGCATACTTTTTGTTGAAAAATATTTATAAAGATCTTACTGCTCCCGTATTTCTGAGAATTGTCTCTCTAATTCTGCCATATCATCCAGACATTCATTTCTCCGTTTAGAGCATTCTTCCTCATCCATATCTGCAAACAAAAAAGACATAACGTACTTACCATAATATACGGACATCTCAACTCCTGACTACGTGTCTCCTAAATTTTTGAACATCCATTTAACTACCTACCGGGAAACTCCTGGATGAATGCCAATCAATGCAGACTTAATCAGATGCAGTATCTGATCTGGGTCTATAACATTTGATCAGGCATATCTGCATGAATAATTGATAAAAATAATGTTGAATGAAAATTAGGCTTGATATACATGTTTTCTGGGTATTTCACTACCTGAATTTGTCTAGCAAATTATACTATATATTGATATTGCCATAGATGGGATGTGAGTACTTTTTTTTTTTTCTTTTTAAATTCCCTAGCTCCAGATTAGGCACATTTTTCAATCAAAATGTATTGATATTTTTCTAAATTTCTCATCGAAAAACATATGTTGACACGGTTGTGGGTATTCATTAGAAGCACTGGGTATTCATTAGATACGGCTTGGTTAGGCACTTCTGAGAATCCATAACATATTAGGTAACATAATTAGATGCAAAATTTGGATTCTTAGTATCTTTTTGGCTTTACAGCCAATTTAGACTACTTTATGAATAAATGTCATTCCTGTGCTTCAAAGCAACTTCTGTAGTGAGAATCTTATTTGATGCAATGGCAATAGGTGACAAATACTGGACCCCAAGTGCAGAGAGTTTTCCTTATACGGGAATGGGTCAACTCGGCTTTGTGACGACACAGAAAGGGAACACCGAAGGGGACAGTTTCTTTTTTCTTACGTAGGGTACCTTTTCACCTACATAAGGCCATTTTCGCCTTAACCCTACGTAGCTAGTAAAACATCATGCGATGTTACCATAAATAACTTAAGTACACAGGTTGCCCGTGTAACACGCGTATAATCCATGTGGTGGCGTAATACCGGCCCTATATAAACTCCACCGTAAATGATTCCCATAAGGGCGAAATTGTACACAGGAGTGTCATAGGACACCAATTCTCGGCTATATGGGATTCATTTCGGCGAGTGAATATTTATTACTTTTGATAATTTTAGTGTTAGTCATTGGTTTGTAGGTTTTATTTGCAAGGTCTGAACGGCCAGAAATGAATTACTGTCTGATTTAAAACCTGCGAATTGTTGATTACACAGTCTATATAACAGACGCATGGTAGTACGGTTCTGCATTTTATTGTTTAGATTTGTTCACGTATGCTTACCAGTTGCGCAAAAATGTTACAGGCTGGTGAGGTTTTTCCCAGCGTAGGAGGTGTATGGGAAAGGCGCTGAGCACGCTGAGCAGTATAATCAGTCTTATCGGGGTTTTTCCTGTCAAGCGCGAATTCGGTCTAGTCGGTGTCTTCATTTTGCGGGAATGATGTGGCTATAAAGGATGCTGATCGGACTGTGCAGTATGTTCAGTCTGATCGGTTCTTTATAGCAGACGCAAAATATAAGGGACTTGTGAACAGAGCAGAGCCGGACTTACGGATGAGCAAATAGGAGCATCGCGATTATCATCAAATTCGCGACATGAAGGCAAACACGCATGACAGACACGCATATATGTAATTTATGCCCTCTTCGCGAAAGACGGCACGGAATATGGGCAAATAGACGCTTAGAGGACCAAGCCTGCCCAGTGTATGTGCAGTCTAAAAAAACTTTTGGTGATAATATTTCAGCCAAAAATGAAGCGATGCAACAAGATATGGTTATGACACTCATATGGCAGCAAAGACTAATGATTGCCAAATTAGCGGATGCAAGTTAGTTGCATGTTGCATTTGTTTTAGTTAGCGTAGCAGTGTAAACATGCGGGGACCCCCCAGATCTGTGCTGGCCATTGATTGTTATCTTGTCCATATATTACCATTTGCGAGAAATATGATGTTTTTTAGAACCTTTTCAGAAGTCACAGAATATGATTATATTTTATCAGCAGTGTTTCTGTTGTACTAAAATACAAAAATAACTAGAGAAAAAATATTTACAAGATATTTTTTAGGGGCCTGCACTGCCCTACTGACCCCAAGTATCTGTGACTTCATATGCCAGATATCAAGCACTAGAATGCTCATAATAATTCTTATGTTGGGTATGGGAAGGAACGAGACTATAGCCAATAAGTCAGCAGTAGAGGAGAGAATGAGAACCAGATGTAGGCTAGCTGTTCTAACCTGACCCATCTTCGTCAATGGATCCTTCCGAATCTTCGTCACCGTCGGATCCCGTGTTCTCTTCATCTAAAGTTTCTTCTTTATCTTGCTCCACCTCTTCTTCCTCCGTCTCCGGATTTTCATTTTCAATGGTTGGCATTGTCTCTTTTAATGTATTTAATGTTACATCAATCAAAATGTTATTAAACTTGTATAACACTGACAAAGATAGAAAATATTTAGTGCGCGAAAACGAAATTCAACATTTAACTAGACTAACAGACAGACAAACAATAAATGCGCATGCTCATTGGGAAATACCAGGGAATCCCTAAATTAACCAATCAAAATTATTAGCAACCCGGACAGTGCACACTAATGTCCGGGATGTTCGGGATGTGGAATCGAGACAATTCATCGACAAGACAACTCATCGACACGGTTTTTGGAGACAATTCATCGACACAATTGAAGACAACTCATCGACACTTTTTGAAGACAATTCATCGACACATTTGTTTGAATATAATTTGCAATCATAGGTAATTAAGGGTAATTATGGATGAGTGGTTCATTGTATTTGATTGATCATACCTGTGAATAGCTAGCCTACCTTTCAGAGAACAGTCTCAGAATCAAGTATTGTGCTCAGAATGCGGAAAGGTTTTTAATTTGCAGCATTTATGATGCGGCTGCTGACGAATGCTCGCTCAGCGCGGCCGCTGCCATCAGGAAAAAACGCCTATGTGATTGTCACCTAATTAACTAATGAGCGTGTACAAGCTCTACAGCTTCATGGTAGTCATGTCAGTCAAGTATCTTAACTGATGCGCGTGTACAAAGCTCATCAACTTTGCTACATGACACTGATGTATCGATTGAAAGTTTAATTCATATTATTATTATAATTCGAACATCAAAAAGTTAGGAAATAAATGACAAAATAACTCATAAACGAATATTCAGCTTCACTTTCCATCTACTTTTGTTTTAATTAAGAAGGTTTTTAAAAAGTTCCATGTATATCATACATTAAATATACAATGCGTAAGTTTATTTGCGCCAGCCGTTGTATGCGGTTTTAAAGGTATCTGAAATTGTATCAAAAACCAAAAATATGGAATTAATATCCTAAATTCGTTATTTTGATCATAAACGTGATAATATATCATTTAATGCTAAAGCATTGTCTTCATTTTATCAGCTTGGGTATAATTGCAAGATAATAATGTGTCGATGAATTGTCTTCAAAAAGTGTCGATGAGTTGTCTTCAATTGTGTCGATGAATTGTCTCCAAAAACCGTGTCGATGAGTTGTCTTGTCGATATATTGTCTTGTTCCCCGGGATGTAATGTCCGGGATGTATGGGGTAGTGGTGCGTTGCGCTAAATATCTCGGCTTGTGGTGGTCAGAATTTAATAAAATTTGTATCATATGAAAATTTAAGCTCCATTCTAAAAGAATATTAAAAAATGTTTTCCAATTTTTACCCCTTTGGGGTAGATTTTGGACTTTGAAATGTTCGGGATGTATGGGTAGTGGTGTTTTGTTCTTTTAAAATATCTCGACTTGTGAGCGTAAGAAGTGAATAAAATTTGTATCATTTAAAACTTTAAATTCCATTCAAAAAGAAAATCAAAAAAACATTTTTTATGTTTTACCTTTATGAGGTCCATTTTGGACGTTAAAATGTCAGGGATGATCCGGGATCGCTGGTGGGATATATATGAACGGTATTACATATATCTCGATTTTTGTCTGTCATAATTCATCAAAACTGGTACCAATTACTAGTTCTAGCTGAACGCAAACTGATTCTGAATGGAAATATTTGACAAATAATTTTTTGGGGTGTCAAATTTGAAATAAGAAATGCCCGAGTTATCGGTCCGAGATAGCAGATGGGATGAGTAATGTACAGAGATGGTTTGAGTATACCCCTCCCCCCTCCTACCCCGCTCTCTCTCTCCAAAAAAAAAAAAAAAAAATCTTTATGAACATTTATAAAAACAAAAAATCAACTTAATTAATTTCGATTAATTAAACATTGTACACATGTAATGAAACGATAACAGAAACACCCTCAAACATATGGTGCTGCATCAACCCAGCTGCCACTCGTGATTGGTTTTACTCATGTTGCTGTTCACAAGATGGACATCGTTATTCATTTGCTGATGAATTCAAACCTAAACATATTCTATGAAACAAAGTCCGCTGTTTAGTTTGAAATCTTGAATTTCCGAACTTTGAAAATCGTTACTTTTGCACGCCTATGCAAATGTGTTGTAATTTCTACAGCCTTAAAAAAAAAAAAAAAAATCAGATGAAAAATTGTGATATTTTTTTTATTTCTGCTCTAAAATATAGATTGTAGGTACTCATTAGAACCACAGTACCTCGCGTCGAGGCAATTCTAACGAGTATTCACAATCTATGTTTAGAGCAGAAATAAGAAGAAGAAAAAAAAACCCCTGCAACCCCCACGTTTTCCTATATAAAGTGGGGTTTACCCGGGTTCTTCGTCGCATAGAATGGGATAGACCATGTTCTCTGGTTGTTCAATTAACGTGAATATTTGTACAAATGCAGGTTAGCATGTATGCAAGACACTGAATAGCATAACAAGATAATGAAACGTTACGTAAACAAATAAATACATTTGTAGATGACGCCGGTAACGCGAGGCGGGGAACGTCATAATTTTCAATTGCAGGTCTTAGTTTTCTTAATATAGAAGAAGTGTACGAACTTATCGATCAACCCTCGTATATACAATGGCATCAATAACTTTAAAAATGGTTAATACTCACAACTTTCCAAGACTCGTATTGATCATAATTGCTGTGTAGCCCTGTAATATATGATTACTACTAGTATTACTGCTGTATACCCAAATTCAACATGAACACAACGTTGAAACAATGTTGAATCAACGTCAGTGTTTATTCGGCGTTGTTTCAACGTTATGTGTCTGCTGGGTGAAGGTTTTTTTGAGACAACAGGACAAGTCCTGTTTTTTTTGTTTTGTTTTTTTTGTTTTTTTTGTTTGTTACTTTTTTTTTTGTTTTCTTTTTATGTGTATCTGTATTAAGAGTAGCATCGGGACCCAGGGTGAAGTTAGCTGGCTGTAAAAGTGCTTTAAACCCCGCCCCCCTCCCCCCCCCCCCCCCCCGCCCACCACCACCCCCGGTGGTTTACTCTACTGACCGTTCTAAGGCTGTGGTCCCGGTGTTAGTCTTACTCTTTGTTGCTTTGTGGTTTATTCTACGAGGCGATTTGTTGTTTGTCTTTCCATGTGTCATTTTGTTCTTGTGTCTTTTAGTCCTTTTAGTATAGCGATTACCTCGCTTGGGGAAGAGAGAGCTAATCTTAGTGCTTTTCGTACGTTTGTTCGATTTGTGCTTGTTTGGATTTGTCGGTTTCCTCTTCCTCTTGTGGTCTGGGAAGGGCTGCGGATTGTGATTGTGGCACTCCCTGGACTTTTCTCTTACCTTTTTTTGGTCAGAAATAACTGGGAGTTGTTGTTTTGACAATTATTTCCTTATTATTGTCCAGGAAAAAAAAAAAAGGATAATCAGTAACAACAATGTCTTGCCTATTATATGACAAATTCGTATCCACTTAAATTCCATTGTTTTAAAATCAAAAGCTGGTACACTACTTGACAACTCTCAGTTATTTCTGACCCACCCTCGTAACGTTTGCCATTTCATTTGCATCTTTTCAACACATTTGTGTCCGTATAAACACTACCATCCGACTTTTAGGATAAATTCAATTTTACCATTTACAAGTTATGGAAGGGTCATTACTCGATTACCTATTGAAGTATGTATCTTCAGCTGTGTATGCCCTTGTATCAAACCGCTATATATATATATATATATATATATATATATATATATATATATATATATATATATATATATATATATATATATATATATATATATATATATATATATATATATATATATATATATATTAGCTTCACAAGTTGTTAAATGTCGTTAGAAAATTAATGACCCGTAAAATTACTCAACCTAACCTGAATAAACAAACATTATAAAATATTTTTTCTGTCTAAAACATAAATTTGTGGGTACTGGATAGAGTACCCACAATCTATGTTTTGAGCAGAAATTAGAAAACTATCACAAATTTTCATCTGAAAACTTTCATTTTTGCGGCGGTAAAATTAACTATATATTTGAATAGGCGTGTTTTCGTAGTGACGTTTAATAATATTTCGGCGTGTTAAGTTTGACATCGTGAGATTTTAATATGCGTATACTGTTATTGAACTTATCAGATACCATGTGAATGCATATTAAATGAAAATGTTTGCACACAACGTTAACGTAGCCCTGTTATGAAGATCCCCGGCAAATCTTACTCTTCTAAAATACAGAAAAAAGAGGGTTGTAATTCAAGTTTTCATGAAACTTTTCATATAAAACCCTTTCAAATAACACACTTATTCCACCTAGGATTATGAATGAATGAATGAATTAATTAATTAATTAATTAATTAATTAATTAATTAATTAATTAATCTGTAAACCAATTCTGCAAAATAATGGAAATCCCAAATGTTCCTGAATATGCTGAACGCTTAAAATTATCATATTTGCTCATATTTTGTTTTAAACACATTTTATTAATCTAGAGATTAAGTTAATATTGATACACAAAGCAATATGTAATAATAATAACGAAAATAATAATAATAGTAACAATAATAATAATAATAAGAAGAAGAAGAAGAAGAAGATTTTTTTTAGAATGGAACAAAGAGTTTTGAATAATACAACTTTTATTAAATTCTGACCATAACATGTTGAGACATTAAGGGCAAAGTATAACCACTACCCGTACATCGGACATTGCATTTCGAACATCCCGGACATTTCAGAGTCCGAAATCGACTTCTAAGGAGTAAAAATTGGAAATATTTTTAATAATCTTTTTAGAATGGAACTTAAATTATCAAATGATATAAATTTTATTAAATTCTGACCACCAAAAGTTGAGATATTAAGGACAACGCACCACTACTCATATATCCCGGACATTACATCCCGGATATTTCAAAGTCCGAAATCGACCTCAAATGGGTAAAAATTGGAAAATATTTTTAATAATCTTTTAGAATGGGGCTTAAATTTTTAAATGATATAAATTTTATTAAATTCTGGCAGGATAAATTAAGGACAACGCACCACTACCCATACATCCCGGACATTACACCCCGAACATTTCAAAGTCCGAAATCGACCTCAAAGGGGTAAAAATTGGAAAATGTTTTTAATAATCTTTTAAAATGAAGTTTAAATTTTTAAAGGATATAAATTTTATTAAATTCTGACCACCAAAAGTTGAGATATTAATGACAACGCACCACTACCCATACATCCCGGACATTTCAAAGACCAAAATCGACCTAAAATGGGTAAATATTGGAAACTATTTTTTTAATAATCTTTTAGAATGGCGCTTAAATTTTCAAACGATATAAATTTTATTAAATTCTAAACACCAAACTTAGAGACAATAAGGACAACGCACCACTACTCCAAACATCCCGGACATTACATTACGAACATCCCGGACATTTCAAAGTTCGAAATCGACCTTGAAGGGGTAAAAATTGGAAATCATTTTGTAATAATCTTATAGAACAGAACTTAATTTTTCAAATGATACCAATTTTATTAAATTCTGACCACCACAAGGGCAACGCACCACTACCCCATACATCGCGGACATTACATCCCGAACATCCCGGACATTAGTGTGCGCCAACCCGGAAACGTAAGGAAACTATCGAAAACCGTGTCCGTGGTACTCTGCTGTAAGTGATTCCTTGTTGTTGTTTTTGTCGCACCTGTTTTAGCAGGTGTGACAGGCGTGCAAGTTTCCGTCCGTTCGTCCGTCCGTCCGTCAACATTTACCCTGGGTGTCTTTTGAGCGCAACTCCTCTTACAGTTTTGTACCTATCGTTTTGAAACTTTGCATGTGTTTCCTTCATGGTATGAGGATGTGCATGTGGTTTGGATATAATTATTAGGTTATTAATTGTCACTTTTCCACATTGTGAACTTAGTCATTTTTCACTCTCAGTATATAGACAGTGGGTACCTCTTGTGAGCGCAACTCCTCTTACAGTTTTGTACCGATTGTTTTGAACTTTGCATGTTTTTTCGTCATTGTATGAGGATGTGCACGTGGTTTGGGTATAATTGTTAGATAATGTTTTATTATTTTTTTTTCCACATTGTGAACTTAGTCATTTTCACCCTCAATATATAGACAGTGGGTACCTCTTGTAAGCGCAACTCCTCTTACAGTTTTGTACTGATCGTTTTGAAACTTTGCATATCTTTTCTTCATGGTATGAGGATGTGCATGTGATTTGGATATAATCGTTAGATCATTTTTTGTCACTTTTTCTACATTGTGAACTTAGTCATTTTTCACCCTTTATATATAAACAGTTGGTACCTCTTGTGAGCGCAACTCCTCTTACAGTTCTGGACCGATTATTGTGAAACTTTGCATGCGTTTTCTTCATGGTATGAAGATGTGTATGCGGTTTGGATATAATTGTTAGATCATTTTTTTTTTTACTTTTTTCCACATCGTGGACTTAGTCATTTTTCACTCTCAATATATAGACAGTGGGTACCTCGTGAGCACAACTCCTCATACAATTTTATACCAATCTTTTTGAAACTTTGCACATGTTTTCTCCATAGTCTGAAGATGTGCATGTGCTTTTCAAATAATCCTTGCCTTAATTTTTGTCACTTTTTTTCTACTTTTTGGACTTTGTAATTTTCTGACCTCGGATATATAGACAGTAGGTACCTTGTGATTGCAACCTCTCAATTTTAAACCGGTCTTTTTTGAAACTTTGTACATGTTTTCTCCCGGGTATGCAGAAGTGCACGTGGTTTGGATATGATTTTTAAATTTTTCTTTGTCACTTTTTCCACTTTAACTTTGTCATTTTCTTATCTCAGATTTTATGAAAGTGTACAGATTGTGGGTACTTTTCGAGCTCAAATTCTCATGCATCATATGAGAAACTGCATATGCTTTCGATGCTTTTGAATGAAAAATATACGGAATTGAAAGAGTCTATATCTGACAATTTGAATGAAAAATATACGGAATTGAAAGAGTCTATATTTGAAGTGGCGTTGGTCATTTTCACTTGAATTTTTCTAAAAAAGAGTTGCTTGGCTTAGCCTCCTGGTACCACATATAGATGAAATTTCCTAAAACCTTTTTATTTAACAGAACAATGTCGATTTATGTCCCATAGAAATTCAGTGCATTCCGTCAGAAGAGGAATGAAAATGTCAAAAACGTCATGTCCGTGGTATAGAAATTTGACAGAGTACTCTATTATGCATTTGAAGTTGAAATATGTCCTTACATCATTTTTATCCTTCTGTCGACTGAATGCAATACATATGCTTAAGCGTAAGTTTCTTTGTCCAAAATGCACTATTAAAGGGTAGTTACTCATAAGCAAATGTTGATTTAGACCCTTATTCGTTTCTGTAAATGTCATTTCATTGTTCTTTGATAGAATTTCCTGAAAATTATTGCAAATTATGCGTAAATGATTGTTCTTAACTATGATATCAACGAAAAATGTGCATATGTAAAAATCCGGTGACAAAAAAAAAAAAAAAAAATTTACCTGTATACTTATTTTTGCCTCTCAGTACATTTGAGAAGCAAATACAGGGACAGGAAAGACAAACAGTTTTTATAAGATATGGTCAATCAGAACACTTTCTTTCATTTCAAATAAAAACCCCAAGTAAGAGGGGGAAAACACCTTTCCAAGTCTTTTTACAGCCGCCACATTGAAAAAAAGAGTGAAGCATCACCCACAGCAGTTAGACAAAACATTTTTATTTCGATTTGATAAACAAATCAGCTTTCTTTCTTTCTCTCAATACTGCTCTCGGTCAGCTATGACCATGATGGCAGGTTTGAGGTGTGGCACGTGTTATTACAAAAAAAAAAAAAACAAAAAACGAAAAAAAAACATGAATTTGTGACAAAGCCACCAGAAAATCAAAACTATTCACAAGAAGTTCACAGGGGCAGGCAGTCCATTCCTAGCCCCTGTCCAGCCCTAGGATAATGTATATTGGCCTTAAACCCATCCACTGTCTCCGAAGAGACAGCTTCGCTTAATGTCATTCCAAGTTGCAATGAAGCTATGAAGCAAAACCGGAATATTATTGAATCAGTGTATAAACGGGTATATTAAGAATCAGGATCACAATGTTATAGTTTTAAAATAACTGCTTGGCTTGCAAGTCTAGTTGATTCGGATTCATTCTTTTTTTCTTTTTTCTTTTTTTTTTTTTTTTTTTTTTTTGATAAAAAATTGCATATGATTAACATTAAGGTTCTATAGGCCATAAAAGAAGTCAGATTAGAACACGAGTGTTGTCTAAAGTTAGCATTATCCAAGACAATTAATCTCAGAGTACCTTTGAAGCAGTATTTCCTGAGCGAAAGGACAGGGCTGGGGATAATCATGGCGGAGTAATTCTCTATGTGAAAGAAAATTTATATTATCATCGCAGATTAGATCTCGAAATAGGTGGGATAGAATGTATTTGGATCGAATTAATACTTAAACAAAAGCACGTACTCTTTGGGCTTTTCTATCGACCGCCGAATTCTGATGCATTGTACTATAATTCTGTTGAAGACTCCTTACACGTAGCAGTAGATACAGGAATAAATGATATTATCATCACAGGTGACTTCAACTTTAATATATTAAACCCGGTCACCGCTAGGTAAATTCGCGGTTTCTGTGATGAATTCTCTTTATGTCAATCAATTCAGGAGCCAACGCACTTTACGGAAAGCTCTTCATCTTTAATTGATATTCTCTTAGTAAAAGATGTGAAATATCTTATAAAAAGCGGCGTAGGGGAACCATTTTTGCAAAATGTTCGTTTTCATTGTCGAATTTACGGAATTTTTAATTTTTCAAAACCGAAAAAGAAATCTTACATGCGCCATATTTGGATGTATGACAGAGCAGATTTTGACCTGCTACGTCAAAAGGCAGCCGGTTTTGATTGGGCGTCTTTACGAAGTGATAACATTAACATATATGCAAACAATATTACAGAAAAAATATTTTCTCTTTCAAAAGAATGTATTCCAAACAAACAGGTACGAATACGACCATCAGAGCCTGTTTGGATGACTTCCATAATACGTAATTTAATTCGTAAGCGTAAACGAGCTTTTCGGAAAGCAAAATTAACAGATACTCCGGCTAACTGGGAAAAATTTTAGAAAATTGCGTAATAAAGTTATTTCATTAATTCGGGAGTCAAAAAAGAATCGTTATGAACAATTAACTAATACTCTAAGTAACCAACGCTTAACGTCTAAAGATTGGTGGACAACACTGAAAACTTTCATCTCTCCTTTATACAGAAACTCAAATGCTCCACTGGAAAAGGATGGCATTATTTATTCAGAAAGTATAGATAAAGCGAATCTTTTAAATGACTATTTTCGTGACCAGACTCTTTTGGATGAGCAAAATGCAACTCTTCCGAATATGCCTGTATATAATGGGACTATTTTGAGTAATTTTGTTATTGCAGAGGCTGAAGTAAAGGCAGCGCTTTTGTCTTTACCACTTGGCAAAGCATCAGGCCTGGACGAAATTAACAATCGAGTACTACAAGCATTAGCTACAGAACTTTCTCCTGAATTCACGACTCTTTTTAACCAGTCTCTACAGCAATCAGATGTTCCCGACATTTGGAAAAGGTCACATGTGTGTCCAGTTTCCAAAGGCGGAGACGTTTCATCTCTTTCTAATAACAGGCCGATCTCTCTCCTTAGTAACATTGATAAGACTTTTGAAAGAATTGTATTCAAACACTTGTATAATCACTTTCATGATAATGATATCCTTACACCATTACAATCTGGCTTTATTCCTGGCGACTCCACTGTAAACCAATTGACATTTCTTTACGATACATTTTGCAAAGCCCTTGATTCTGGAAAGGAAGTAAGAGTGGTTTTTTGCGACATAAGCAAAGCTTTTGACCGCGTTTGGCATGCCGGTCTCAAATATAAATTACGTGAGTCTGGTGTTTCCGGTAATCTATTGAGATGGTTTGAAAACTATTTACAGAATAGATATCAACGGGTAGTTATTCCTGGAGCAAAATCAGATTGGAACTATATTCGCGCTGGTGTTCCCCAAGGGTCTATCCTTGGTCCACTCTTATTCTTACTTTATATTAATGATATTGTAAGAGACATAGGTTCAAATATCCGTCTTTTCGCTGATGATACGAGTTTATTCATTATTGTTGAAAATCCGGAAGTTGCAGCAGATATTCTAAACACAGATCTAGCGAAAGTGGCAGCTTGGGCTAAAACATGGTTAGTTACCTTTAACGCTTTAAAAACTGAATCTCTTCTTATTTCTCGAAAACATAATCAATCCTTGCATCCACCGATCTACATGCAGGATCAACCAGTAAAAGAGGTTGATGTTCATAAGCATTTAGGGTTGTATTTTTCGAAGGATTGTTCCTGGAGCAAGCAAGTTGAATACATTTCAGAAAAAGCTTGGGCAAGGGTTAATATAATGAGGAAATTTAAATTTGATTTAGATCGTAAATCACTAGAGATTATATATACTTCTTTTATTCGTCCCTTGCTAGAGTATGGCAGTGGAGTTTGGGATAATTGTAATCTACAAGAAAAGCAAAATTTAGAAAAGATACAGTTGGAGGCGGCAAGGATTGTAACAGGTGCAACTAAGTTAGTTTCATTTCAGGCCTTATACAATGAAACAGGGTGGGAAACCTTAGAAGTTCGCAGAAAGAAACAAAAATTAACACTTTTCTATAAAATGTGCAATGGTCTTTCACCAGCTTATCTTTCTTCTCTTGTACCTCCAACAGTGAACTCTATCTCGCGCTATCATCTAAGAAATGAGAATGATCTTCAGACAGTTAATGCAAGGACAACTCTATACTATGAATCATTCCTTCCTTCTGTGGTTCGTGACTGGAATTCTCTGCCAGATGACCATAGAAACGCAACAACGATTGACTCATTTAAATGCCACTTAAACCATAATAAAAAAAGTTGTACCGAGACATTTTTATATAGGACATAGAAAGCTACAGGTTTTGCATACTCGCTTGAGAACAAAATGTAGTGCTCTTAATTACGACCTTTTTATAAAAAATATTGTAGCCTCACCGTTATGTCGATGCGGAGAGGTAGAAAACGCAGAACACTACTTTTTGAAGTGCAGTTTTTACAGAAACCAATGAGCGGAATTAATTCGTACTGTTTCTCAGTTTTGTTGGGTAACTATTGATTGTTTGTTGCGTGGAAACAGTGATTTACCATATCAAAGAAATGTCCATATATTCGAGGCTGTACAAGCATACATCAAAGACATTAAAAGATTTTAAGACAGGTCTACTGGCACTGTAGCCTAACTTATAATTTATTATGATTTATAATTATGATTTTGCGAAAAGAGTACTTTTTTTTTTTTTTTTTTTTTTTTTTGCTGGTCTTGGAAAGATATATATGTATACATAATATAGAATCTCTAGAAACTGATCATAATATCCATCATCTGCCCGGGCATTGTACGCTTTACCCATGCTCTTAACTCCTATACATTTGGTATAATTAATCTCCACCCTCCCCGTTTGTATGGATCATGCTATGAAATATTTTTTTTTCTTTTATATTAACTCTTTTTTCCTTCTTGTCCAGTTTTACTAGACTGCATTTTGTTGATAGCATTATATGCTAATCTATTGTAACTATTCATAATTTCCGTCTCTTATATAACCATCTGCTTACTCTATAAATATGCTTTGGCCATAACTCTATAAATATGCTTTGGCCATAAATTTTCACAATAGATATTGTATGTATTAGGAGATGAACTAAATAAGCAGTATGCTTTCGTTCAAATCCTAATGAGTATTGTATGTATGTATGACTGTATTGTGATTTCGATGAAATAAAATACGTTTAAACCAAGCAGTATTTTATGTAACCTCTTTGAAATGCAATGGTTGTAGCATGACGCCTCCTCATACCCTGGATCAGGCCTTGAATCCGCTGCTGAGAGATTTACTGCCATTCTCGATGCAACGCAGCCTCAAGTTAAGCTAGGGTCTGCACTGGAGGAGTAATTTCACGAATTTTCCAGCCCAGAATGTCCCACAAATGTTCAAGAGGGTTCAAATCAGGCATAAAAAACTATCTGTTTCCGCTAACATGCTGAAAAACAAATTGGTCGGTAGGTAGGAAAAACTTTTCTTTATTTTTCTATTTTTTTTTTATCCAGAAAAATAAAACAGTGTCGGGTCTGTAATTTTATGAAAATACAAGTACTTAGTTGAGAGTCGGTGCTTTAAATTTTCAGTTGCATTTTTGATAAAAAAAAAAATAGCAGAGTCGGGTGTTTGAAACAGGGTCGGTCGGTTACGTTAGCAGAAACACAGCTTTTTTTATGCCTCCGGACTGCGGGCAGCCCATGGAAGTGTTGAAATCGCATTTTGACGTGAATAGTCAATCACTGCACGTGATCTTTCAGGTCTTGCATTGTCACCTATAAACACTGGTCTTGTTAAAAAGGGATGGTCATCAAAATGGGGAATAACAGCAGTTTCAAGAATGTCCGTTTGGTATTTTTGTCCAGTTCCTGCGTTGCTGGCACCGGTAAAAAACGCGCTGCCTTCTGTCCGGAGTAAGCATTGGTCGTCTGATAGGCCGTCGAGCACGATAATGAGAAGCCCGATAGTAGTATTGAGTGCGGAGCCTATTACGAACGGTTCTGGTTTATATTGGCCTGTTTGGTAGTCACCTTTGTTTCAGAACAGTTCTGCTGGAGAACGGAATCGCCGGACAAGTCTCAGTAATGCACCATCTTTCCTTCGTGACGTCTTTCGGGGATTACCTGTGTGTGCTCTGTCCTGCACGTGATTGGGTTGGTGAAATTTATTGAGTAGGCGGCAAATGACTGACTGACTATACCAAAGGCGACGGGATGTTTCTCGCCCGGAAAACCCAGCGTTTCTCATTCCAATAATCTGTCACCGAGTGGCCTCTGACAGTTTTCTACGACCATAGCACATGTACACATTAGATCTAGGAACAGGTTTTATAAATTTGATTGTTATTAACAAAAGACTAAATAGCATTATTTTCATGCATGAGGGTCCCATGAAATTCATGATAGTCACGGCTGTATTGCAGGGTGTTTGACGATAAAACATGTATGTATGTATGGGTTTCATCATATATCAAAATGATGGCGCTTAAAATCCGCAAGTGATGCTTAACTTTTTCCATGTGTATGAAAAACCTGTGATTGAGAAACAATTCTGAAGCCAACACCTTCCTAGTCTAATAGGGTCTTCTCCATCGAGAACTGGACATTCTAGATCTAGATCATGTCAAAAGTGGAAATCAAAGACCGGCGACGTTAAGGGGAATAGGTACACGTGATAGATTTTCCAGCATTTCCGTCAAGGGAGGCAATTTTTGTGACTCTCTGTTTGTTTTACTGCACACCAAGCCAACGCTGAAAAGGGGTTTACTCCATAAATAAATAGTTTGTTCCTCTGGGAATTCTTTCCTTATAAAGTAGACCCCGTTTTCAGACGGGAAATAATATATTCTGTTACAACGGCGTATGTTTACTGGGTTATCGACACTTGTAATATTTAGGATTAGGGTTTGGGTGAGGTTTAGGGTGAGGTTTAGGTGTAAATTTAGATGAAGATTAGGATTAATTGAGGTTAAGATTCAGGTTATGTTTAGGAGAGTCTAGGAATAAATGAAAACAACTGGTATTTTAATTATGTGGTACTGGAGTTAGTCTGGGACTAAACGAAAACAACTGGTATTTTATTCATATGGTACTGGAGTTCGTCTAGGAATAAATGAAAAACAACTGGTATTTTATTCATGTGGTACTGGAGTTTGTCCAGAAATGGTTGAAAACAACTGGTATTTTATTCATATGGTACTGGAGTTCGTCTAGGAATAAATGAAAAACAACTGGTATTTTATTCATGTGGTACTGGAGTTTGTCCAGAAATGGTTGAAAACAACTGGTATTTTATTCATATGGTACTGGAGTTCGTCTAGGAATAAATGAAAACAACTGGTATTTTATTCATATGGTACTGGAGTTCGTCTAGGAATAAATGAAAAACAACTGGTATTTTTTTCATGTGGTACTGGCGTTCGTCTAGGAATAAATGAAAAGAACTGGTATTTTAATCATGTGGTACCGGAGTTAGTCTGGGAATAAATGAAAACAACTGGCATTTTAATTATGTGGTACCTGTGTTAGTCTAGGAATAAATGTAAACAACTGGTATTTTGATTATAGGCAAGAGCTCATTTTGCTCCTTTCTTAAAAGGATTTAATCTAAAAAGAACGACTGCACCCCGCACCCCACCGCCTCGGGAATTTACGGGAGCAAATTCTGTCCTTTTAGAGTAGACCCTTTTCAGAAAGGGACTGGTGTACAAGAAAACAAATGGGAAGTCACAAAAGTTATCTCCCTTGTATAAATGGCTGAAAATTTACCAAGTATATTCCTTCACTAACTTTTTTACCATGTTTGTTTTTAACTTTATCATGTCCATTTTACTTCCTGTTCTTGTGTTACAAATAAATAAATAAATAAATAAATAAATAAAAGTAAAATTTAAAAAATGAAATAAAATAAAACAGCTGGATGAATGGCAAAAATGCAGACTGCGGTGTATGATCTGAGTGTACACTGTTTCCTCCGGCCCAACTTAACGTAAATAGCAGTCTGGTTCTGACAAAACATGTGCGGATACGCAGGATAATTTGAATCTGCGCCGAAATGACATACAGTATAACCTCAATGGCTCGAACACGGGTGGCTCGTTTACCGTGGATGATTCGAACTCTTTTTTTCAGTCCCTACAAAATTCTTCCAATAGCTCAAGAAAACAAATATTTAGGGATTTTTTTCTTATTTTATCATGCAATTGTATGTTGTGTGTACTCATTAGAATCGCCTCATCAAGGCGATTCTAATGAGTACACACAACATACAAACATTGTGTAGAAATTCGAAAAGATTTTCCTAAATTATCGGTATTTGCTTCCTGAATTGTTGCCATGATTAACCCTCAGTGGCTCGAACTACCCATGTTTCGAACGAATTTCCATGGTCCCAAAGGCATTCGAGCCATTGAGGTTCGACTGTACTCTCTTATAATTGTTCCGCACCAGTTATAACTAGTGGCTGACAATGGTCATGCAGTTTTCAACATATCCCTTGGTTAACCCATTTATGCCGTGTGGACTCTTCTACCTTAACTCTTTGGACAGGTCCATTTCGTATACAGAGGTGTCTAGCTACTTTTTATAATGATCATGTTTTGTAGAAAATTCTGAACTTAATGCAAACAGTGTAGACCAAGATCAGAGGCCGCGTTTTACATTGTTTGCAAAGGCAGGGTATATCCGGGTTCAGCAGGACAAGGGGTAAGCGTGTTAAGAGGGAGATAATTGGCAATACTTTAGAATCTGTCCGCCATTTCTTACTGACTTTAACATGCGAGTCTGCACAACCATTAACTAGGGTTAAGTCGGAGCTAAGTCAAGTGATGGTTAGGGTTAGGTTAGTTGAGGGGTCATAGTTAGCATTCCTATATACGGAATAATTACAGCGGGTTACAAATAGTGTAAGATTAAGTGGCGGGCAGATTCTAAATGTGTTCCATGAAAGAAATCGCTCCGAAAGGGAGCAAATTCTTTCCGTCTAGAGTAGACCCCTTTTCAAAAAGAGACAAAGCAATTAAGTTGCACAGAGTTGCCTCCCTTAATAGTGACAGGTGTTTAGCAAGCAATGCTCTGATCAGACTGCGGAGTTAAAGCTGGGACACCGCGGATGTAGAATCCGGGATGGATTTGGGCTGATGCCAATTCTAATCTGGGGCTGCGCTGTTAGACCACGCCTGATACACCTACAAGGGAATACACTATGACCAAAGTGATTGCTTCCCTTCTTAAGGGGGCGGGGTGTTCTCTTAAAGAGAAGAATTGGCTCCGCATTGGAGCCAATTCTTTCTTTTAAGAGCCCGCACCCCCCCCCCCACACACACACACACACACACGCACGTGCGCGCACCTCGCCAGAGTTGGGAGAAGCAAACTCCATTCTCTGTTGGAGTATGGAGACAAAACGTACAATTTAGAGAACCCTCCCTCTCTTCGATCTGAATAAGTATACTTATTTCAGCTTCGGTGTGTATCAATTTCCCTTTAAACCCTTTTGTATCAATTGCCCTATAAACCCTTTTTACTTGATACTGCCGATTTGATTAATTGTGTCTTACACGGTCACTTTCAAAGCGCAAGCTGTCACTTAAACATTGATCCAATTTTAACATCATTGAAAGATGATCTGCCACATGTACTGTTAATCATCGAAAAGCTGATAACATTCAGTTACTTATATTAAAGTAAAAGAAAAAACTTCAATGACTCGCACATCGATGGCTCGTTTACCGTCATTTTTGAGTCCCTAGGAAATTCTTCCAATTGGCCAAGAAAACAAATATCTAGGAATATCTTCGGAACATTTTCTCATTCTATCATGAAAATGGTTGGTTGTATGCACTCATTAGAATCGCCTGATCGAGGCGATTCTAATGAGTACATTCAACATACCATTCTTTTATAGAAGATTGAAAAGCTATTCCTAAATTATCCTATGGAACGTCATAACTGTCTTGCGAGCATATAAAATTGATTATTTTGGGTGGTCCAAGCGTTATATAGAGGGGTTAATCCGATATATGCATTAGAAACTTCGTTATATTCACCCAGCTAGCATTCTTTATAAATCTATAGTGGGCCGTTATCGGCCCGTCACCTACCCCCGACGGGCCGATAACGGCCCGATTTAGATTTATAAAGAATGCTGGCCGGGCAATGGTGCAGTGGTTATACGCTGTAGTATTTTATTATATGCTGTGGTCTCAGTGTTATATGCTGTGCTTTTTTTCATTATATGCTCTAGTCAAGGCATTATAGACAGTGGCTAATCGAAACTTCGTTATATTCAGTGGTGAAATGGCTATACGCTGTAGTATTTTTATTATATGCTGTGGTCTCAGTGTTATATGCTGGGCTTTTTTTTCCCATTATGATGAGATCATTCAGATGTGTTTTAGACTTACT
The DNA here is from genome assembly GCA_964016985.1 of Anodontia alba. NCBI lineage: Eukaryota > Metazoa > Mollusca > Bivalvia > Lucinida > Lucinidae > Anodontia > Anodontia alba. The sequence goes on from OZ024823.1 coordinate 117,699,366, forward strand.
ATCGCTAACCGCGGTAAAAGCCCGTACCCTCCGGAAATGAACATTTCTATTAACATTTAGTCGGCTATGGGCAAAGCCAGAAGATGACAAACCGGTGCTATTCCTCCCAGAAAAAAAAGGACCTGACATTTCTAAAAAATTGTCCCCTAAGTAGACAGTTTACATGAAATGCAAATCCCATCCTCCGAAAAAAAAAAAAGCGAAATCTCTACCCAACACATAGTATTAAACCTTTTAAAATTGGGCTTTTACGATGGGACTGCATATACTTTTTTCCATTTTTAGAAGTGAGACACCTTTTACTTTCTTTTATACTTTCCTGTACACCAATCCTCTTCTGACCCAGTAAGCATTCTTTATAAATCTATAGCGGGCTGTTATCGGCCCGTCAGGGTAACTGACGGGCCGATAACGGCCTGCTTTAGATTTATAAAGAATGCTAGCTGGGGATTAGGGGTCTACTTTAAAGGGAACGAAATTGCTCCTAAGCCCTTTATAGAAAATATCCATTGACAGTGATTAACATACAGCATGTAAACATTTCGAAAGAGGACATTTTGAAATATTTTTTTCTTATTTCCCAGAAAGTAGGAATTGACGCTCCATGCGAACTGTCTCGTTTGACAAGTTGCATGAACTATCAAACCGTATTTTCTGAAGATGTCAAAGTCCTGTTTTCTTGGAAAAAAAATAAGAAAATAAAAATGTTTTCTTAGGAGATGATTTGCATGAGATGTTTATGCCTGTTTCTCGGGAAAATAAATAAAATATTTCATAACATCGTCTGATGAAGTTTTTAACCTTTACCACTCTCTGGGCACATTCAGCAGATGACACAGGGATATTTTCTTTATATTTCCTAGCAAACAGCCCAGCTAGCATTCTTTATAAATCTACAGCGGGCCGTTATGGCCCGTCAGCTACCCTGACGGGCCGATAACGACCCGCTATAGATTTATGTAGAATGTTTACTGGTAGGAATTGACATTTCATACAAATTGATTCCTATTTCATGGGGAAAATGAGAAAAGAAAATATTTCCAAATGTCGTCTGTTGAAAATTTTACACAGAGTGCTAAGCGTTAACCAGCATGCTTTGAGTTAAACTATCCAATTCTTTAGAGTAAATACGTCATGCCCGGCTGTTACACTGTCAATAAAATCTATAGCATATGATATGATACGCGTTTACAAGAATGACGTTTCATGCAATACGTAGCAGTGAAAACAAAAATTATTTCGAATGTCTGATGAAACTTTCTTAGCAATAAAGAATTTAAGATAAAACCTATTTAAGGAGAAAGGATATAACTTTGTGGAAACAACTTCAACATGCGTTACACTGTAAAATACAAAGTATTTGTAGCTCTTGCTTTATTTATTTGTGTATTTGGAAATGTTAAAAGGTAAATACATACATACCATTTGTAATTATTTTAGTCAATTATTTGATAGGCAACTATATGACACTGGGCTCGGTCTGTCTGTCTGTCTGTCTGTCTCTCTCTCTCTCTCTCTCTCTCTCTCAGAGAGAGAGAGAGAGAGAGAGAGAGAGAGAGAGAGAGAGAGAGAGAGAGAGAGAGAGAGGGAGGGTAATTCCTGAAATTATACTTTTCAATACTGCTGATTATTTCTGTAAAATTGTAATCTTTAAACCCTTTTGTGACAGAAGTGCAGAACTATTACAAATAACATGGATTTCTTTTATCCAGACATACATACACAGCTGAATATCAAACTTCTTCATAGTATAGTTTACTACTCATTAGAGTATCGTAATTTTAGTTAGTATAGTTACCTTGCTTATTTTGAGTCCTTTAACCCTTGTCCTGCTGAATAAATTAAGATTCCCCGCCCACTTCTTATTTTCAGCCAATCAGATTCCTTGATCCAGATTGTTGATATAAATTCACATACAGAATGGCAAACAGTGCAGATCCAGATCAGTTGGCTTCTTCAGAAGCCAACTGATCTGGATCTACATTGTTTGCAAAGGCAGTATATATCTGGGTTCAGCAGGACAAGGGTTAATGTTTAGATTGCATTTTCTAATTATAGTTTCTAAATGTTGTCAATGATATCCATTTTCTCTTTTTTACTGTGTTTTTGTTTTCCATATAAGAATAGAGTTAATGTATTTACCCTAATTATTCGGACACATGGGCCTAAGCAAACAGTGTAGACCAAAAACATACACGAACGCGGCGCTGATCATGGTCTGAACTGTTTGCCATTCATCCAATATTTTAGACATATAAACAGGTACAATCATTAAAAAGGACATATTCAATATTTTAGGACAGGTATGGAAAAGAGTGAAAATATCCGAATATTTAGGTTATTATGGTGCGGGGACTGCAAGATGGCATCAAGAATATTGCAATTTTTAGTATATCAGATGAACAGAGCCACACAAATGTCAGTTTATTTATTTTTTTTTTCTTTTTCAAAATTTAGACGTTCTGTTTACTTGAAAATATTCCATTTTCAGACTGTTGAATTCTTTCACTGCCACAGGCGATGATAATAGGCTTAAATTTTTGCAAACAACATAGATCCAGATGAGACGGCTCATGATGAGCCGTCTCATCTGGATCTGCGCTGTTTTCATGGTCAGTCCTCCAATTCTGTCCAAGCGATAGTTTGTTTTTTTTTTTAAAAAAAGCAGACGGCAATCGTCGTTTGAAATGGAACCGAAAGAGTTAAAGATCAATATCTGTCGTTCAGTGCTGGTATGAAGGCCATATAATATCACTCAGTACTATTAAGTACTGCTTTCTAGAAGGTTTTGGCCCCCAAGAGGGGACTAAAGAGCGAATATGTTTCATCTGAAAACGGAGTTAAACTTCAAAGAAATTGCTTCAAAGGAATTGATTCATTTTCAAAACAGACAACCCTATCACTTTTTTTTCATCCTTCTTAATAAAGAGGGGACCAGTAGGCGTGTCGCGTGCAAGAGAGACACCTCTCACTTTATTCGTTATGTAGTTATCTCCCCTGAAGCAGAAAGAAGTTCTTTTCCTTAAACACCTTTCCAGAAGGAACTCGGTATAGAGAAAAGCAAACAAGAAGTCATGAATGTTGTCTCCTTGTAAATGAAGGCAGGCCATTCATCTTACGTGGAGTCAGATAGCGTATTTATCCTTAATATTCACACACATCACCCAGCTGGCACGCAACGTTGAGACAACGTCGCATCAATGTCGATGTAACGTCATGCCGTTGCATTGACGTTGATACGACGTTTTATGAACGTCATGTGCCCGCTGGGAAGATAATTACTCAGTTATCTGCAATATTTCAGTTAACACACACACACACACACACACACACACACACACACACACACACACACGCGCGCGCGCGTTTTTTTTTGTTTCAAGGTTTTTACCCCCCGACCGATAGGTTCGGGTGATATAATAGAGATCAGCATGGCGTCCGTCCGTCCGTAGACGCATCCTTGTAGAGGAGGACCATTAGGCGTGTCGCGTGCAAGAGAGACAACTCTCAGTCTTTTTTATGTAGTTATCTCCCCTGAAGCCTAAATCTTGTGCAGGCCATAACTCCCATACTGTTGAGATAATTTGATAATATTTGGTAGGGATGAAGAGGAGGGCCAGTAGGCGTGTCGCGTGCAAGAGAGACAACTCTCACTTTATTCGTTATGTAGTTATCTCCCCTGAAGCAGAAATTGTAGCTTCATCCTTGTGCGCTCCATAACTTTGATACCCTTAGACGTATTTTGATAATATTTGGTACGAATGTAGAGGAGGACTAGCACGCGTGTCGCGTGCAAGGAGACATCTCTCACTTTTTCAGTATGTAGACACTGTATCTACCCTGAAGCCGAAATCTTGTACAGGTCATAACTCCCATACTCTGTGAGATAATTTGATAATATTTGGTAGGGATGAAGAGGAGGACCAGTAGGCGTGTCGCGTGCAAGAGAGACAATTGTTACTTTATTCGTTATATAGTTATCTCCCCTGAAGCAGAAATTGTAGCTTCAACCTTGTGCGCTCCATAACTTTGATACCCTCAGACATATTTTGATAATATTTGGTAGGAATATAGAGGAGGACCAGTAGGCGTGTCGCGTGGAACAGACAACTCTCACTGTCTTCGTTATATAGTTATCTTTCCTGAAGCCGAAATGTTCTGCAGGCCATAACTCCCAAACTGTTTGAGATAATTTGATAATATTTGGTAGGGATGAAGAGGAGGACTAGTAGGCGTGTCGCGTGCAAGAGAGACAACTCTCACTGTCTTCGTTATATAGTATTCTCCCCTGAAGCCGAAATCTTGTGCAAGCCATAACTCCTATACGGTTCGAGAAAAATTGATAATATTTGGTAGGGATGAAGAGGAGGACCAGTAGGCGTGTCGCATGCAAGAGCCACAACTCTCACTTTATTCATTAAGTAGGTATATCCCCTAAAGCAGAAATTGTAGACTCATCCTTGTGCGCTCCATAACTTTGATACTCTTAGACATATTTTAGTAATATTTGGTAAGAATGATGAGGAGGACCAGTAGGTGTGTCGCATGCAAGAGAGACAACTTGTTATGTAGGTATCTCCCCTGAAGCCGAAATCTTATGCAGGCAGTAACTCCCATACTGTTTGAGGTAATACGATAATATTTGGTAGGGATTAAGAGGAGAACCAGTAGGCGTGTTGGGTGCAAGAGAGACAACTCTCACTTTGTTATGTAGTTATCTCCCCTGAAACAGAAATCTTTTAGACGCAGCCTTGTGTACTCCATAACTTTGATATCCTTAGACATATTTTGATAATATTTTGTAGAAATGAAGAGGCGGACCAGCAGGCATGTCATGTGCAGGAGAGACAACTCTCACTTTCTTCATTATGTAGTTTTCTTCCCTGGGCCAAAATCTTGTGCACTCCATAACTTTGATACCCTTAGGCATATTTTGATAATGTTTGGTGGAAATGAAAAGGAGGACCAGTATGCTTGTCCTGTTTACTCTCACTTTCTTCATTATGTAGTTGTCTCCCCTGAGGCCGAAGTCTTGTGTAGGCAAAAACTCCCATACTGTTTGAGATAATATGATAATATTTGGTAGAGATGAAGAGGAGGACTAGTAGGCATGTCACATGCAAGAGGGATAACTCTCACTTTTTTCTTCGTTACGTAGTTATCTCCCCTGAAGCCGAAATCTTGTGCAGGCCATAACTCCCATACTGTTTGAGATAATATGATAATATTTGGTAGAGATGAAGAGGAGGACCAATAGACATGTCACATGCAAGAGAGACAACTCTCACTTTTTTCTTCTTTATGTAGCTATCTCCACTGAAGCCAAAATCTTGTGCCCTCCATAACTTTGATACCCTTAGACATATTTTGATAATATTTTGTAGAGGCATTGGTATTATCGAACAGTAGGTGTGTCACATGCAAGAGAGATGACCACTGCTGTGGTTGTTTTCTAGTTACCTCCCTTGAATGAATTGCTAAGCTAAATCCTTGCGTATGTAGTTTGAAATAGTTTGATAATATTTGGTAGAGGCATAGATAAGGACCAGTAGGCATGTTGTGTTCAAGAATACTCTCACTTTCTCCATTATGTACTTATCTCCCCTGATGCCGAAATCTTATGCAGGCCATAACTCCCATACTGTTTGAGATAACTTGATAATTTTTGGTAGGGGCGTATATCAGGTCAAGAAGGTGTGTAGCATGCAAGAAGGTCAACTTTTACTCTGTTGATTTTTTGCCCTAATATACATACAGCAAGTTCCTTTACCTTTACAAGGCATTTATTATTGCTATTATTTCTGAATATGTACACTCACAAATTCAAAGTAATTGCAAATATTGTGTATCCTGTACAAATTATCACATCAGAAGTAATTATTAGATGATTTTGACAAAAGTAAAAAAAAAAAAAAATAAAATAAAAAAATAAAAGAACGCAAAAATAAAGTCATTCACAGTACACCTATTTTTGTTTTCACTTATTATTTTGGTCACATTTCATACTATCTTTGCATCTTTTTACTTTGCTCATGTTCAATATTTCCATGATATCGATTAAAATACACTAAATTTAGTTTTGGTCGGGGGATTTGCCATCTCCTCTGATGGCTATTTTTCATTACAGATACACTCTTCGCAAACGTTCGCTTTCCCTGTAAAGTGCTGCTGCTTAACAAGCTACGTATTCCAGAATGTCACTGGCAAACTGAAAAAGCGGCGTTTGTTATGCAGCATAAAAAATTCACGGAATACGCTATTTAAGCAAGAGTAACCTAAGCTGAGAGCATAGTGAAGGTGTATGGACTGCCTGAGGGTCAGGGTCTGGACCGACGGAATGATATGGCCCTAGCCGCAGGCGAGAGCCATTTTTCGTCGGTCCAGGCCCTGGCCTGAGGGGAGTCCATAAATTTTCATAGTCAGATAGTATTGCATTAGAAAGCTGTTGAAATTTTGAGTGACAATTGACACTCACATGGAAATTGGCCGCGAGGTTAAAATGTGTCGCCAGAGATAAGAACCTGTCAGCCTGCGCAATATGCAGAGACTAAAACCAACTGTCTTTACATCATGTAATGTTGCCCATACATTCCTAAATGAAGTAAACTGCATGAAAAAAGGAAAAAAAAAGGTAAGAGAAAAGTCACAATCACAAACCGCAGCCCTTCCCAGACACCAAGAGGAAGAGGAAACAGACAAAACCAAACAAGCGCAAATCGAACAAACGTACGAAAAGCACTAAGATTAGCTCTCTCTTCCCCAAGCGAGGTAACCGCAATGCTAAAAGGATTGAAAAACACAAGAACAAAATAACACAAGGTAAGACAAAAACAAATCGCCTCCTAGAACAAACCACAAAGCACCAAAGAGTAAGACTAACACCGGGACCACCGCCTTAGAACGGTTAGTAGAATAAACCACCGGGGGTTTAAAGCACTTTTACAGCTAGCCAACTTCACCCTGGATCCTGATGATACTCTTTATACTTAAATACATAAACATTCGGTTCGCATAAAGGCTCCCAACTCAGTCAATACATCAAAGCGAAAACATAAAAATCAAATTAATCACAATGATAAACAAAGGCGAGTACTCATGGCTAATTCTACTGTATGCCAGAGTAAATGAAAACCAATAGTTGAACTACGGCGGGCCAAGCCAAAGACATATGATCAAGCCCCAACCCACTAGTTAAAGTTTTACGAAGAGGCCGTCATTGAGATTGAGGCCCGAACCGCCGTCGTGCAATTAAAGAGTGAAGCATAGCCATCAACAATGATTGGGTTGACAACTAGGCATGCAGTCTGTTGCATAATATCCAGGCTATAGCCAATTCTTTTATAACGGTTAATTAAATTTCTGAATTGCTCCGAAAAGTTAGATTTTCCCACAATTTTTTTAAATCTGTACACTAAGTCACCGTAAAACTCTGGTTCCGATACACCTTGTTGCAGAAGTGATTTGTGGGCAGTGAAAACAAGTATCAAGCTGGCCACGTAATAATTATCATACTAATCATACAGGCAGTGACAATAGACCCTGATAATAATACGTAGTTTTATCTGTGCATTTGCGCAGTCTTATCTGGGTCGTCTTTGTTTGCGCTTATCAAACATGAGGCACTTTTTTTTTGCTTATTTTGCTGTTGACCATGTTGCTGCTTTCAAAAATCTGTCTTTTCGCGCAGGTTTTCAGAGCGAGCACTATCACTTTTTATGGACCTGTCCATATCAAGAGATAGTGCCGCTCGTGCTTCTACCCATAAATAGAGATCTTCACGTGATACGATTATGACCAATGAAAAAGTTTGTTACAAATGCGATATGCACTAAAATTTTTTTTCCGCCTTTCTGTATGACATTTCTGCATACCACATCAGACATACATACATGAGACACTATTTGATTTGGCAAACATGCATTTGTCTTTTCTCATTTACAATCTTCTTTTCCAGCCTTCGTGAGATGTGTGATGTGCGGGTATGGTATCTAAATCTAATAAGAGACGGCGTATTTGATGGCCAGCTGAATGATGATCAACTTGATTTAAAGAACAGCATAGAGGATTTAGCTATAAAAGCCACAGAAAATGAAGAAGCAAGGACAATTAATTGCTATATTTTAAACATGTACAATGATATGCTAAAGGAGAAGTTTGAATATACACCATCGACTATCAGAGCGCAAATGCAAATGAAAGAGGCAATCCCTGAATCAGATAGTGACAAAAGAAAAAGTACACGAGAAGCAAGTATAGAAACTGGACATGTTGCAAATAAAGAACAGATAAATAATGAAGTTTTACCTGAAATGAAGAATGAAAACAAAAACCTAGAAAAGGATGAAACATCCAGAAGCGGAAAACAGAATTCTAATAATTCTAACAGTGACTCAAATAAAGGCAGAAAACCTGACATTGCGACAGAGACAGTTTCTGACATAAAAGATGCTAATATGTCACAGGAAGAAGGATTTTCTTTGAAAGACAAAAGCACAATTATAGAGGATAAAGCAATAAAAGAAAATGAAATAGCTGATGAAAGTAAGGATAATGAAAATTATGACAGTGTCTCTGAATTTGTCATTTCCCGTAAAGCTAAAGACGAATTCAACTTGGAAGTAAATAAAGATGACTCGCAAGTTAGTCTAGACGAAACTGAAATAGACACAGATGTTACAGAAACTGTTTATGATGATCTCCATCTGGAAACAGTACATGAAAATGATGTCAAATACAAGCTCTTTCAAACTGAAGATACCATTACAGGCGACAGTAAATCTACGGAAAATGACTACTCTGTGCTCAGTGAAGACGTACAGAAGGAAAAGCTGATACATAAAAATGTTCAATTTTCAGAAGATAACAAAGCCAGCGAGGACCTCATGATTGGAAATGAAAGAGGAAATGTACAAATGAATGGCTCAGCAATATTAAACACAACGCATAAATATGCAGTCGAAGACAGAACAACCATGAAAATACCATTTGGAGTTTGCATGAAATCTGGCTGTTTTAAATTTGATGTATTTAATATTTTTGTCAGCAGCGAATTCAATGATTTACACAGAAATGATAGTTTTCACAAAACTGACAATATAAACATCAAAGAAAATAAATCCGATATACTTGCATATTCCACCAAATGTTTCATAGATAGATTATGTACCAGTAAATATTACCTTCTTTATGCAGCCACGCACTGTATACTTGGAGATGATTTCCAAAACAATACTTCAGAAGAAACGAATATATATGAACAAGCAAAAGACAATTCAAACATAGATATAGTTTCTCACAGTGACTTCAAGACAATCACCATGGACAACAGTGAAACAGAGGTAACAGAAAATTATATAGATATACTAAATATTGAGGGACAGACAAATGAAACAACAATACCAATAAAAGGTAATACAACGACAAAAGAAGAAATTAAAATTGCCAAAGACGTTAATCTATCAGAAGAGGAACACAAAAATGCCATGGTGAATAACCTAACCTCAATAAAGTCTGACTATAATCAAACGAAAGAAACTGACGTGTTGAAGAATATACCGTTCGGAGTTTGTGTGAAATCGGAATGTGTTAGGTATGACATATTCAGTTTTTATGTATTTAATCTTGATCATTGTGTTGGATGTAATGTCACGAAAAGTAATGACAGTGATCTCATGGAGACAGATAGCACAGTAAGTGCGGAGTCTAATACATGTCCTGTGGGAAAATTCTGTTCTAATACATGCTATTTGGCGTACACGATTACATATTGTAACCTTGGATATGGTTTTAGCCATACTACTAAGGAAATGTCAAATGGCCCAGATGATACGGAACAAAATTCTGATTTAAACATTCCAGGTGAAACTATCCATATTTCTGACAATGCCGAAGGCATAACAGGAACTCTAAATACAAACAATCAAATTTCAAATGATAATTCGGACCTAAGTTACGAAACAAGTACATTTACAGAGACACATTCAATGGGACAAAATACAGCAGCTGGAGATAAAACTAATTTAATAAATCTTGAGAATTTTCCTTATGAAAGATTAGAAAAGATTGTGAACCAAAGGACAAGTGAATATAACATAAAAATTCAGACGTTGGAGCTGATGATCATGAAACTTGAAAATCAGGTTTTAGTTGAGAAACTCAACAAACAAAATCATTCATCAACAATAACAAGGCTAGAAAATATGATACTGAAGTTAGAAAACGACCTCCTACGGATGTATAAAACATACGAAATGCTCAGAGATGATTTTGATCAGGTGAATAAGAAACAAAACAAATATTTAGAAATTGCACAGAGACAAGAGCAACAAATGGGGAGAAATCCAGAATTGTCCAATGCAAACTTGGAAAATCTCGAACTGGTTTCAAAGCACCAGGCTAGGATCAGTGAGCTTTCACAGATAATCAATAATCAGACGATCGCTTTAAATCATATGAAAAATAAATCACTATATTTAGAAGAACAAAACCGAAATCTCCAACAACTGATTACAAATCAGACCAATTTCATGACCCAGATATTACAAAAAGTTCAAACATTGTCTGAACAGAACCTGAAGCAAACGCAACAAGTTCAGGAGCTTAAACAAACAGTAGGTGACATACAAACAGGTAACGAATTGGTCAAAGTTTCTACTTTACCTCTGTCCACACACTCAGACACATTTATAACAAAGTTAGATTCTCTAGCATTTGATGAAAAAGTAAATTTAAATAGAATTGATGTAGAAACAGAGAATAAGCAGCAATATATGGACAAAGCTGAAACTTATCACCTTAAAGGCAAGTCTGAACTACATTTTGCAGAACTGTTTGCACTTCGTTGGTGTTCATTTAATTTCGTTGACAGTATTTCTTGCTTGTATTGTTCAATTTTACATTTACGTGATTGTGTACCATACCAGAACTTGGTTTGGTTGAAATGTACTCGAAATTGTACTACAGACCATATAGTAGGGATGAGAAAGAAGGGAGATAGCCCTTCTTTGCCTTTAGTTTCAACTGATACATCAGATCAGAGTAACAGTCAAGAAGTCTTTAAAGACAAAGAAATCAAGCAAAATCAAGTTTCAAATGATGTCGTACACAATGCCAAAATTCCATCTGTTTCAGTCGATGAAGCATTTGATCCAGCACGAATTAATACTGTTATATCTAATAAAGATGGCAATGCCCAAATTCCTACAATTTCGAATGATAATGACATTTTATCTCATATTCCTGCTGTTTCAAGGGGTATATATGACCAGGCTAAAATTTCAGCCACTTCAGCAGGTGAACAAAATCATGATTCCATCCTTAAAGAAAATCAAGCTGAAATTCCTAATGTTTCAAGTGGTAAACGCGAGCAAACGCAAATACCCACAGTTGCAAGTGGTAAATTCGATCAAGCCGAAGTTCCTATTAGTTCTGTTGATAAAGATACGAGAGTTCAAAAGCCTAAAGATTCAAAGGTTAAAGATAATCAATTATACATCCCCACTGTTCCAAATGACACAGAAAATCAGAGTTTAGATCTCGAAAACAAGCCGGAAGGTAATTCAAATGATGAAAAAATAGAATCTGATAGTCCTACAGTGTTCAGATACCAAGAAGAAGAATCTCAGACTTTTACAGAATCAAAGGATAAAGATGATAATATTCCCACAGTTGCAAGTGGTAAATTTGATCAAGCCAAAGTTCCAATTAATTCTGTTGATAAAGATACAGAAGTACAAAAGCTTAAAGAGTCAAAGCTTCAAGACAAACAATCATACATCCCCACTGTTCCAAATAATACAGAAAATCAGAGTTTACATCTTGAAAATAAGCCTCAAGGTAATTCAAACGATGAAAAATTAGAATCTGAAATTCCTACAGTGTTCAGATACCAAGAAGAAGAATCTCAGACTTTTACAGAATCAAAGGATAAAGATGATAATATTCCCACAGTTGCAAGTGGTAAATTTGATCAAGCCAAAGTTCCAATTAATTCTGTTGATAAAGATACAGAAGTACAAAAGCTTAAAGAGTCAAAGCTTCAAGACAAACAATCATACATCCCCACTGTTCCAAAAAATACAGAAAATCAGAGTTTACATCTTGAAAATAAGCCTCAAGGTAATTCAAATAACAAAAAATTAGAATCTGAAATTCCTACAGTGTTCAGATACCAAGAAGAAGAATCTCAGATTTTTACTGAATCAAAGGATAAAGATGATAATATGCCTATAGCTGCAAATGATAATGTTCATCCAGCTGAAGTAACTGGCAGTAAGAATAAGAAGCAATATATAGAAGCAAGAACTGAAACACATACAGAAGGAGAGACACATCCTAATAACAGGGTCATAAATGAAGAAACAAGCCCATCTGCGACCAATACACAAAATAAAATGGTACCTGAAATGCAGTTCAAAACAAAGAAAACTGATGTAACTGAAAAAACACTTGAAAGTGATATGAGAAAGACAGAAGAGAAGCCATTAGATACAGGACACAGTGACAATGAAAGCAAGATGTGTAATATGATACAGAATGACAAGCGAGAATCTAAAAATTCAGAACATTTAGAGAGTGAAAATAAAGAAAATGATATTGAGGAAAGTAAACAGTTACAGAGTTACAATAAAGAAAGCACAAAACAGATGGATAGCGATCAGTCTGGTATAAAACAAACAGAAATTCAAAATGCAAACATCACAAAGACAGATAATACTAAGAAAACTGACTCTAAACAAGTTGATATTAAACAAACTGACCAGACAGATTCACATGCAGCTGTAAACCCAAAACATTTGAAAACTGTTTCTGAAAATAGGAATTCCCATCAAGTGAACCAAACAGAAGGTCCTAAAATTCAGATAGAAGAGCCATTGAAGATAGAAGAATTGGCAGAAAAGAAATATTCGGGAAGAAAGGAACCAATCAGTCTTGTTAAAGAAAAGCAAAAGGAACCCAAAGGTACATGTTTTAAAAGATATTATTTTACATTTGAATATCTCTTAGTATTTATTGATTTAAAATACAAATTACATAATATATATTCATGATTGAGAGTATGACAGCTTTCCACTTCCTACTGACAATTCCAAGGCGGTTCTTTAGCTTTTTTGTTTGTGCACCTGTAGTTTCATATGTGGCGTTTGTGTTATTATACCCGTCTCCCCCATCCCCTCTACTGTTTTCACGTTGTCTGACCGTTCATCCGTGACACTTTTTTCCTAATATCATAAAAACGCATTAATGGATATTCATCAATTTATGCAAGCACATTGATATCATTAAGGTGTACCTACATAAGAAAAAGCAAGGGTTAGGGGGCCTATTCTCTTACAGTTATTGCCCTTTGTAAAATTTCTTAATGCAGTAAAAAAGCTTGTGTGCACATCTTTTTAACCAATGGTGCAATTTGACCAAACTAATATAGATACATCATTATAATGGGGGAAAGAAGTGATTGGATTTTAATGACCTTGACCTTATTTTCAAAGCCATTACAGTGTAAAGACTAAAAGTGAGCCTTGTGTACATTCTTTTTCCTAATATCTTGAAAATGCAGCAATGGATGCTCATCAATTTATGCAGACACATTACTATCAATAAGGTGTACCTACAAAAGAAAAAGTAAAGGCTAGGGGCCAATTCTCTTACAGTTATTGCCCTTTTTAAAATTTCTTTATGCAGTAAACAAAAGCTTGTATGCACATTATCTTTTTAACCAATGGCTGGAATTTGACCACACTAATATAGATACATCATTACAACAAGAGAAAGGGGTGATCAGGTTTTGGTGACCTTGACCTATTTTCAAGGTCACTTATTGTGAAGACTCTAAAAGTGAGCCCTGTGTGCACTATTTTTCCTACTATCTTGACATCAATCATTTTATAGAAACACACTGATATCAGTAAGGTGTACCTACATAAGAAAAAGTAAGGGCTAGGGGCCAAGTCTCTTAGTTATTGCCTTTTGTAAAATTTCTTAATGCAGTGAAAAGCTTATGCGCACATCATCTCTTTAACCAACGGCTGGAATTTAACCAAGCTAGCACAGATACATCATTAGGACTGGGGGAAGAAGTAGATTTTGGTGACATTGACCTTATTTTCAAGTTCTCTACATTATAAAAAAAACTCTAAAAGTAAGCCTTATGTGCACTCTATCTGATGAATCAATTGATGGAATTTGTCCAAACTAGCAGATACATCACTGAGATTGGGTAAAGAAGTGATTAGATTTTGGTGATCTTGATCTCGTTTTGAAGGTCACACCGACATTTTGAAACTCAAATTTTGATAGAAAAAAAGCTTGTGTGCACACTACATCTTGAACCAATGGCTGGAATTTTACCAAACTAGCACAGCTACATCATTAGAACACGGGAAAGAAAGTGATTAGATTTTGGTGACACTGACCTCAATTTTAAGGTCACTACATTATAAAGACTCTATAAATGAGCCTTGTGTGCACTAATCCCATGGATCAATAGATGGAATTAGACCAAACTAGCATAGATACTTCACTGGGATGGGGGAAATAAGTTATTAGATTTTGGTGACCTTAACCTCAGTTTCAAGGCCACACTGGCACTCTGAAACTCAAACTTTTATTGAAAAAAAGCTTCTCTTGATTCAATGTCACACCAGCACTGGGAAACTCATTTTTATAGACAAAAGCTTGTGTGCACACCATCTCTTGAACCAATGGCCGGAATTTGACCAAAATTAGTTCTCATTATGCTACTTGAACTACAAATCTTACAAATCAATGTCATCCATTTTGAACAATAAATTGTATTAAGCCAGTTTACTTTACAGGTCATTTTTGCGCGCAGGGTATCTAATAAGCATTGTTTATTGACTTTTTTTATTTGTTCCTCATCTTGGGAGTGCTGTTCTTAGTACGGCATTTTCTGGGTATCTTCACTTATGTTTTTTACATTAAAGGGAATTGTATCCTATACTGTATTGGATACATTGACTACATTCGATGTACAGTAAAACTTCAATGGCTCAAACATCTTTGGGACCATGGAAATTTGTTCTAGGTTTGGGTAGTTTTAGCCACTGAGGGTTATCATAGCGCCAGGTCAGGAGGTAAATGGAGATGAATTAGGGGTGTCTTTTCGATCTTCTATACAAATGCTGTTGAGTGTACTCATTATAATCACCTCGATTAGGCAATTCTAATGAGTAAAACAACATACCATTTTCAAGATAAAAACATTTCCAAAGTTCGAATGAACCAACAAAGTTTGAGTCATTTAGGGGATAACTGCATTCAAATTTGTCATTTGGGGATGTAAATCAGCGTGTTTATGGTCAGAAATTTCGTTTTACTGTGACGCGTCAGCGGAGCCGTTAAACGTAATTTGCGACCATAAAACCGCTGATTTACCTCCCCAAATGACAAATTTGAATGCAGTTATCCCCATTCTAATGCATTTATTCATTTTTTTCTGTTGAAAACATGTACTATTTGCACAAAGCGACAAGTGCTGTGAGCTGCGTAAAACCAAATGCCAGCCAATGAGAAGCGACGTTATGTGATGACGTTGGATTTCTGACAGTATAGCGCAGAATATACCGTCACAAATTTTTGACGTTATCCAATCAGACATCGCGTTACATGCGCAAGTGCATTAGAATAAAGTTTTACTGTATTATTACATAATATAGTGAAGATAGAGTGGTGCGTACCAAAAGTTAGTGACCTATACAATGACTACTGCCCTACAATATGGTATAACAATCTTGTCCAGGGTTTATCCCATGTACTGTATGGCCTAATGTGACTACATTTGGTATATGTGTATATCTAGTGTAGACTCTTTGACAGTTCAAACATAGATTATTGTGGCCTATATATGTACTTCTGACCTACATAATAGACAATTATCTTGCCGAATATTATCTCCTGTAATGTGTAGCTAATGTTGACCAAATGTGGATGCCAGATTCATCAAGTCTGGGACTATGGAAATTGCCTTGCAATATCATTTTAACCCTTAAAGACATACTTAATGAGACCAACAGAGGTACCACGCACTAATGATTTTATTGCCCCTACCTAGCCGCTATGCAAGACAGATCAAATGCATGTCATAGAGAGGTGATTATGAGATCCCAGCATAGGGTAGCAAAGAGGCCTTCTGAAGGATAATAGATATTATACTTATGGATTGGATCAGATAACTAAGCCATTACTAAATACCTCTATTGGGCCTCTACCTGTTGACTATCTACTGACAGTATACTAGGTTTTGTTGTGCCCAGTTTTTTATCTGTGATAAGACTGGTGACAGAGACACATCTTATTTTTATGTCTTTAAGTCACAACTGCAAAATGCGGCATTCTGGAATATTTTTATTTATTGGAGAAATAAAGCAACCTTTATAGAATATATCTGACATTTCATTTGAGCAGAACATTATCTGCTACATTTTATTAGCGCCTTAAGGGATTAAGCTGTACCAAAATCTGTTTATGTTTCAGACTGCTATGATCACTACAAAAATGGAAGAATCCGGGATGGTGTATACAAAGTGAAACCGGTAGGGAGCACCCAAATAGTGCAAGTATTTTGTGACATGAAGCAAAAAGGCTGGACAGTCATACAGAAAAGACAAGATGGCTCTACAAACTTCTTTGAAGACTGGGAATCCTATAAGAAAGGTTTTGGAGGTAATACATATAGTAGTAATGATGAATTAGACACTGTGGTAGCAAAGAGCCACCTCAGACAGTTCCATCCCAGCTGGCACATGACGTTTATACAACGTCGCATCCATGTCAGTGCAACATGACATTGCACTGACTTTGCGGCGATGCTGTATAAACGTCATGTGCCCACTGAAAGAGTTTCAGATAGGTGGCTTATGCAAATAGATATTTTTTCTTATATATGTACCTCCATGAGAATGCATGTTGTTGATACTTATAAGACTTGCCTTTGTGAGGCACTTCTAATGAATAACCACAATATGCTTTCATGTAAGAAAATGTATTTTTAGCAGAAAAAAGTTGCTTCATCTAGAGCTTTGTTCTCTACTGATTTATTGTACTGATATACTGAGTGCACTTATCTGTAATAAAAAGGGAATAATAATTTCCCTGGTTGCATAATTTATAAATAGGTTCTGAAAGAAAAGGAATGAACCTTGACAGGAATGACACACACACATACACACATGTATGACAGAGCAGTGGAACACACACACACACACACACACACACACACACACACACACACACACACACACACACACACGTTTGAATGAAAATAGCTGAAGTGTCAAAATCTTCTGACCCAGACTAGCTAGTTTCAGCCTATTAGGATTGTAGGGTTAATAGCTATTACTATATCTGTAGGGTTAATACCTGTTACTATCTCATTAAGGTTAATAACTATTACTATTTCTGAAGGGATGATACCAGTGCCTATTATGCATACAGTGCCTATTATGCATTACTATTTCTACAGGATTTATAGTCATTAATATCTCTGTAGGTCTTATAACTATTACTATCTCTGTAGGGTTAATACCTATTACTTTCCCTGTAGGGTTAAGACCTTTTTACTATCTCTATAGGGTTAATGCCTATTACTATCCCTGTAGGGTTAAAACCTTTTTACTATCTCTGCAGGGTTAATACCTATTACTAGCTCTGCAAAATTACTACCAATTACTATCTCTGTAGGGTTAAAACCTATTACTATCTCTTTAGGGTTAATACCTGTATTATCTCTGAAGGGTAAATACCTATTACATTCTCTGTAGGGATAATACCTTTTACTATCTGTGTAGAGTTAATAGCTATTACAATCTCTAAAGGGGGAACAGCTATTATTAACTCTGGTGGGCTATACCTATCACTATCTCTGAAGGGTTTATACCTATTACTATCTCTGTAAGGTTAATACCTATTACTATTTCTGTAGTGTAACCTATTATCATCCTTGTAGGGTTAATACCTATTACTCTCTCTGTATGATTAATACCTATTACTATCTCTGTAGAGTCAATACCTGTATCTCTGAAGGGTTAATACCTATTACTATCTCTGTAGGGTTAATACCTGTAACTGTGTAGGGTAAATACTTATTACTATCTCTGTATAGTTAATACATATTACCTCTATAGGGGGTTAATACCTATTACTATCTCTGTAAATACCTATTACTATATAGGGTTAATACCTATCACTATCTCTGAAGGTATTTAATACCTGTTACTATCTGTAGGGTTAATACCTATTACTATCTCTGTAGGTTTAATACCTTTTATCTTTGTAGAGACGCTTATTAATATCTCTGTATAGTTAATACCTATGACTATCTCTGTAGGATTAATACCTGTTACTATCTCTGGAAGGTTAATACCTGTTACTATTTCTGAAGGGTTAGCACCTATTACTATCTCTGAAGGTTTATACTTATTATTATCTCTGAAGGATTAATACCTGTTACTACCTCTGTGGGGTTAATACCTATTACTATCCCTGTAGGGTTAATACCATTTAATACCTGTTAATATCTCTCTAAGGTTAATACTTATTATTATCTCTATAGGATTAATACATGCTATTATCTCTGTAGGGTTATTACATATAACTATCTCCAGAGGGTTAATACCTGTTACTATCTTTCTAGGGTTAATACCTATTACTATCTCTGCTGGTTTAAAACCTATTATTATATCTGAAGGGTAAATACCTATTACTGTCTCTGTAGGGTTAAAACCTATCACTATATATGAAGGTTTAATACCTATTACTATCTCTGTAGGATCAATACCTGTTACTATCTATGTAGGGTTAATACCTATTACTATCTCTGTAGGGTTAATACTCTTTATTAACTCTGTAGGGTTAAAATGTATTATTACTCCTGAAGGGTTAATACCTGTTACTATCTCTCTAGGGTTAATACCTATTACTGTCTCTCTAGGGTTAATACCTATCACTATCTCACTAGGGTTAATATCTATTACTATCTTTGTAGGAGTGTATGGTGAGCACTGGTTAGGAAATGACAACATCCACCTGCTAACCAATCAGGACTATTACAACCTCATGGTGGATCTACAGGACTGGAAAAGGAACAAAAGATATGCCATGTATGAATATTTTCTTGTGGACAGTGAGGAGGAAGGATACAGACTACACATCGATGGATACAGTGGAGATGCTGGTATGAGACATATTGAATGATGGTTTGGTATTTTACATCCCTTTCAACATTATTTGAGTCATATCGCGATGATGGATGGGTGAGAATGAAAGACTCTGCACAATGAAGCATAATACAGTCATCGGCTTAATTCCACCTCGAGATGGATTCAAACCTGGACCACATGATCCAAAGTCAGGCCCAGCCACTCGGCTACCCAGATGATTTTAGGAACTTATCAGAGTATTTGCCAAAAAATTCAAAATATATAAATATGGATTTGTACTATATCAACCCTAAGTATTGGAACAGACAGGTAAACAATGTAGACCCAGAATGCAGCATCTGATCAGGGTCTACACTGTTTGTCACACATTGAGCAGTTTTTGATGCATCAACTTGTAGTATAATTGATTGTTCAAATTTTAGGATGAGTATGGTAAGGAGTTAAGGTCACTCAGTGTATTGGGTAAATATGATAGATCAGCCTGAGCACAGAGCCAGCTCATTTTATTTTCACTATATATGTAACATAGCTCCAGATAAAATGCTATTTTCAACCAAACATTGTAGATATTTTTCTTATATTGCCACACAAACATATGTTGTGGGTATTCATTAGAAGTGCCTTGCCAAGGCACTTCTAATGAGTACCTGCAACATATGTTTGGTGGATAAATAAGAAAAACAATTTATCAATAGCCCCTCATATCTGAAGCCATGATGTAACGTACATAACGCTCTATAGACAAAAAGTCCTTTATGCCATATGCAGGCAACAAAGATTTGCACATTCAGATCAGCTTGCACATTCAGACAGGTTTATATTGACAGTTTATAGAAACATAGGAGACTTAAGAATATACGAGGGGTATTCAAAAACTTTTGTAAACGCAATGTATACTCAACAATCACGGGATTTACTTGTACAAAACTAATACAAAACGGATGACTAATTATTACTGTACATTGTGTATAAATATACTGAAATCCACAAACTGGTTCTTTTGCAATTTCGATTGCTTTCAGATGTAGTCATTGACACTGCATTGAAAATGGTTAAAAAACGAATAGAAAATGTTGCTGAAATCAGGGATTATATAAAAGCCCTTGTAAATGTCAAAAGCATTAATGATGAGAAACGTGTTGTTTATGGGGTTTACCATATGTCATTTTCCACAATTTAAGGGTGGTTTACAAAATTCAGTTCTGGTCAGGAATCAGTCAAAGATGCCCCTTATTCAGGAAGACCCAGGTCTGCAGTTACCAAAACTAACATTAATAAGGTCTCAAGTCCATTATTGAGAAAGATGCGCATTTCACTGTCAGAGAGCTGGCACAAATGACGAGTTTAGTATCTGTCCACTTCATTCTGAAGAAAGGTTACAAAGATAAGTGCTCGCTGGATCCCCCATTTGCTCACTGATGAGCAGAAACATACGAGGGTGCAAATGGCAAAGCAACTGCTGAAGAAGTACCCAAAATATCAGAAAAAGATGTTTGATAGTCTCATAACTGGTGATGAGACTTGGGGTCCATTCTTATGAGCTCAAGCAAAAACGTGACAACATTTATATGGGCTCTGAAACATGCCAAAAGGCTAAGAATTACTAAACGAACACTGACAGCAAAGAAGGTGTTATACACCATTTTCTTCAGAAATTCTGGGCCACTCATGCAAATTGCTGTTCCAAAAGGTAGGTGTGTGTCTGGTAGCTTCTATAAGAATGTGGTTCTGAAAAAATTGTGAACAAAAATGAGAAAAACATGTCCAAAAACCGGTCTCCAGCATGTCCATTTGTTACATGACAATGCTTCAGCCCACAAATCCTCAACTGTAGCATAGTTTTTGAAGTCTGAAAAGGTCAATGTACTATTGCACTCTCCCTACAATCCAGACCTTGCCCCGTGCAATTTTTTTCCACTTTCCAAAAAACTAAAAAAAAAAACACCTATCTGGTAGGAGATATAGGTCCAAAAGTGCATTGGGGTCTTCACCAGTTTCTTATGGATGTACCCAAAGATGAGTATGAAAACTGTTTAAAAAATTGGATAAAAAGATTGAAACAATGTGTTCTGGCTAAAGGGGAATATTTTGAAGGTAACTAGACAAAACAATTGAAAATTGTCAATAAGCAGCGCTTATTCGATACACCCCGCATAAAGCATAAAACCTTTTTCTAACAAAATTTAAGTTTCAAAGTGTCGGCCTGACCTTGAAAATAAAGTCAAGGTCACCAAAATCTAATAAAAAAAATCTAATCATTTCTTTGCCCCATTCTTATGATGTATCTGTGCTAGTTCGGTCTATTTACAGCCATTGGTTAAAAGAGATATTGTGCACACAAACTTTTTACTTCATTAACAAGGCTCCTAATTGAGTATTTATATTGTAATGACCTTGAAAATAAGGTCAAGGCCACCAAAATCTAATCACTTCTTCCCCCCATCCTGATGATGTATCTGTGTTAGTTTGGTCAAATTCCGTCCATAGTTAACCCTTGTCCTGCTGAACCCGGATATGCCCTGTCTTTGGAAACATTGTAGAGCCAGATCAGTTGGCTTCTGAAGAAGCCAACTGATCTGGATCTACAATGTTTGTCATTAAGTATGCAAATTTGTATCCACAACTTGGATAAAGCAATCTGATTGGTTAGAAAGTAGAAATGGGCATTGCATCTTAATTTATTCAGCAGGACAAGGGTTAAGAAATAATGTGCACACAAACTTTTTACTGCATTAACAAGGCTCGCTTTTTTGAATATTTATAGTGTAGTGACCTTGAAAATAAGGCCAAGGTCACCAATCTAATCACTTCTTTGCCCCATCCTTATGATGTATCTGTGCTAGTTCAGTCAAATTCCAGCCATTGGTTAAAGAGATATTGTGCACACAAACTTTTTACTTCATTAACAAGGCTCCTTTAGGCTCCTTTTTGAGTATTTAGAGTATTTATAATGTTTGTTTTTGTTTGTGTTGTTTTACGGCCCAGTCAACCCAATGGGGTCATGTCAATTGCTTGCTTGTGTTGAGGTTTTACAGCCCAGTCAACCCAATGGGATCATGTCAAGCGCAGTCAGTTTTACTAACCACACGTTTACTGGGCAGGCTTAGTCCTCTAAGTGGTTAACCAATATTGTGCACATTCTGTCGCCAGAAACTGACAACTGCCCTTCTTGAATCAAGCGTGGTCAGTTTACCTAACCACACATTTACTGGGCAGGCTTAGTCCTCTAAGCGGTTAACCAGTATTGTGCACATTCTTTCGCCAGAAACATTTATAATGTAGTTGCCTTTAAAATAAGGTCATGGTCACCAAAATCTAATCACTTCTTCCTCCATCCTGATGATGCATCTGTGCTATTTTGGTCAGCCATTGGTTAAAGAGATAGTGTGCACACAAACTTTTTCCTGCTTTTATTCTGCATTAAGAAATTTTTTTATAAAGGTCAATAACTCCAAGAGAATTGGCCCCTAGCCCTTACCTTCTCTTATGTAGGTACATCTTATTGATATCAGTGTGTCTGCAGAAATTGATGAATATCCATCGCTGCATTTTCAAGATGTTAGGAAAAAACCAGCATCGCAGATGGACACATGGACTGACACATGGACGGATACATGAAAACAGTATACCCCCCTACCACAAACAAAGTTTTGCGGGGGGGTATAAAAAAAAAAGTTTTTGAACACCCCTTGTATAGGCAAACAACTGAGAGACAGATACTGATCAGAATTTGCAGATGTGCAAGGGGAGCAAATTCTTTTCTTTTAAGAGCAGACATCTTTGCAGAAGGGAGCAAAAACAATTTTGTCAAGAGTTGTTCAATTCCCCTTTATGTAAAGCAGATCAAATACATTATAACTTTGGCATACAGTAAGATTGTGTACACTGCAAATTACTTTTGTTTTTATCTTGTCCTGAAAATAGGGTTTAACTATTAGCAATTGCTAGGAACAATCACGTGTCCAATTTGGACAGACTCATATCTTCAACAAACAATCAGTTGTTCACATAGGACAACAATAAATAATAAAAAACAAATTGAATGACTCTTTATTTCTCAGATCATAAGACATACATGTCAGCACCAATAAATCCTGTCTGACACATATAATACATGTTTAACATGTTCTGAATAACAATTAAAAGAAAAGATCACAACCACAAAAAAAAAAAAAAAAAAACAAATAAAATGTGAAACGATAATACCCCACCATAATCATGTCATGGGCAGATAACTCTGTCAAAAATTGACGAAATTTGACAATGAGCAATCCCAAAGCAGATCTCTACAACATCAATGCACATATCAAATTTGGTGAAAAACCACTGAGATTTATTCAAGTTATTGTTCTGAAAGTAAAATAAGGGTGTATTGTGGGCAGATAACTCTGTCAAAAATGGATGAAGTTTGCCACTTAGGAATACCAAAGAAGATATCCACAATATCATGCACATACCAAGTTTGGTGAAAATCCATTGAAATTACTAAAGTTATAGTCCAGAAATGAAAATACGGACCTGTCGTGGGCAGATAACTCTGTCAAAAATTGATAAAAATTGCCCATTACTATCCCAAACCAGATGTCCATAATATCAATGCACATACAAAGTTTAGTGAAAATCTATTGATATTTACTCAAGTTATTATCTGGAAATGAAAATACAGGCAGACAGATATACGACGGATTGACGGACGGACAGCAGACACACGGACAACTAACGTGATACCATAATATCCCACCACTATCGTGTGGTGGGGTATATAAAAAAGAAATATATAACTACAATAATTTCTTAAAAACATAGAACAAGTTTTATACACATTCAGAGAAACAGTTAAACAATCCATGGTCATCGAAGGTCATATGGTTAGCGAAGCTGAAGAGCCGAAACATTTTTTTTAGGCATTCTGATGTCACTTAACCATTGTCATGCTGAATAAATTAAGATGCCATACCCACTTTTAATTGTCAGGGCCCAGTTGTTCAAAACTAACGATGTCGTTAGTTAACGATTCGTTAAAATTTACATTGAGTGATACGCAAATATGCTGAAATTTTTTGCTGAAAAAATGTGAGTAGCTTTTGCAGTGCAAAAGCTACTCACATTTTTTCAGCAAAAAATATCAGAATATTATATATTGAATCCGCTAAAACAGTTAACGAAATGACCCTTAATGAGCTTGTTAAGCTAACGACGCTTTGAACAACTGGGCCCAGGTAATTAGATTACTTACGACAAATTACAAACTGAATGACTACCAGTGCAGATCCAGATCAGGTGGCTTCTGAAAATGCCAACTGATCTGCATCTACATTGTTTGCAAAGGCCGAGTACTTCCAGGACCAGCAAGACCAGAGTTAACATCTCCTGGATTCATATTTCCTTGATCTAGATGAGATTTTGGCAAGTTGTTATCTGTGTCCAACAGGACTCCAGACATGGTTATAAGATTGATTCTTTTCTTATTTTCCAAAGAAACATTTTGTACTTACCTTAAGGGAACTTGATACACTTGGAGGATTTTTCACCATTTTTACAAGGGAACAACTTTATGACTTCATGTTTGCATTTTTTTTGCACAAATAAGCCCCTTCTTTTTGTATTTTTTTTTTTTTGCACAACTAATCCCCTTCCACACAGGGGCCAATCTAAAAGGAAAGAATCTGCTCCCAAGTGGAGCAAATTATTTCCTTTTAGAGTAGACTCCTTTCAAAAGGGAAGAAAAACAATTCTGAGAGACAGAGTTGCCTCCACTTGAAAGTGTATACATTATTCTTCATTATCATAGATATTCTGACAGATATTCCCAAGCAAAAAGAGTAGACCCACATCAAGCATTGTATGGGTCTGCATTGTTTGCCATTCCTGAGCACATTTTAAAGACACTCGTATCAGCAGATAGTAGAATTGTTTTCATCAAATTTTAGAAGTATGGTAATGAACTATTGTGTCTTAATATTTAGGGAAATTACATTTAGGACCCCTCAAAAGGGCTGTTGAAATAAGTACTCAAAAGATATATTTTCTCTGAAAAATCAGAAAAAGATACCATGATAACCCTATAACCACATTTTCTGGACCTGTGTTAACCTTCATAAACAAAAAAAAAAAAACAATAACAAAAAACAACAAAACATGATTGAACATCCTGGAACCAATACAATTACATGTAGCTTTTATTTTGAAGGAAAATTAAGTATGACAAATTATTTTGATTTTGACTATTAAACAATATTGATCTCAACTATTTTGCTTTATATTTAATAGGTGATGGTTTATCTAAACACAATGGCAGCAAGTTCTCAACAAAGGATGTCGATAATGACAAGGTTGTCAAGGAGTTTGGTGGCAGCTGTGCCAAGCGTTTCCATGGTGCTGGCTGGTATTACAAATGTTATGCATCTAATCTAAATGGAAAATACTACAAATCAGGCACAATTCCTGAGAAACTGTTTGATGGAATCACGTGGAAGCCATGGACTGGTTCCAACTACTCCATGAAATTTGCACAGATGAAAATAAGACCTGCTTCTGCTACTGACTGAGATAATTCTAGGTTCTACATGAGTATACAGTCGACTCTCGTTATCTCGAATTCCAAGGGACTCTCTGAAACACTTCGAGATATCCCTACCTCGACATATCAGAGTTGTGGAAGTGAGGAAAACAATAAATCGAACAACCACATTTAACAAATGAATATGAAATTTGACTCCTGAAGTTAGAAATATATGTAAAATAATGTGGAAAAGAGGAGAAATTGCTCCTTAGGAGCAATTTCTCTTCTTTTCCACAATATTTTGTTACCTGTTCTTAGATTTCCATGTTAAAACAGGGACCAGAATTTCACTTTGATATAAGCAGTTATTCGAGATATCATAAGCAAGGTCGAGATAATGAGGGTCAACTGTATGTGATTAACACCATAGCTTTAGATAAGGAGCTTTAACAACCAAAATGCGTTTGATATTTTTTCTTATTTCTCCACGAAATGTTGTGTTGTGGGTATACATGAGAAATGCCTCAGTGCCCTCTGAATAATGTTCAGGGTCAGTTGTTCAAAGCGTCATTAGCTTAATGAGTTCGTTAGTGGTCAAAATATTAATCATTCTAGTAAGTACAATATCTAATTCACAGGTATTTTTGCTGAAAATATGTGAGTAGCTTTGGCAAATACAAAAGCTACTCACATTTTTTCAGCAAAATATTAGCGCATATGCCATATTTAATGATCAAAGTTTTAGTGATACATTAACTAATGACATCGTTAGTTTTGAATAACTGGTCCCTGATGGAGAAATAAGAACAATATATATCTCATATACCACTTACAAAAGGCACTCAACCATGGGTAACATGATCAAATAAAATATAAAAAGGTTGCCTTTGGAAACAAAGAACACATAAAAGAACAAAAGAAATAATGTGTGAAAAGGATTTTTTAAACAACAGGTCCTTTAGGGTAGCCATTGTGGCAAAAGAAAAAAAGGAGGGAAAGGATAAGCACATCACAAAATTTTGAATGTGCTTTAGTAAAAGTGACTCTGAAAAGGTAGAAACAGGAAAAGTGTATGAGTTTTAAAGTCACAGACCACATTGAAAGCATGCATTTTGATTATGGTTTAGATGTTGCAGACATTGGCGAAACACCAGCCATGTTTGAGAAGTGATAGATGAATTGCAGTAGCTAATGCTAAAAGCCTGCTAGGAGCCAGTCTCTCTCTCCTTCTTCCATATAAAGATTTATATTGGTGTGGTTTTCATTGATAGATATAAATATTTTATCCTAGCATCTGGGATGAAATGAACGAGGGCATCCCATAACTAACAGTACATACGGTACCTGTCCTATAGTTATGTCCTAAGTATTCATTCTTTCCTACACTATACCACAATGGAATGGTCTATCTCCTAGTGTAGTCACAATTGAGACTTCAGGGGAGTTTAAGGCCCTCTTCTGAACTCTTTAACCATTTAACCCTTGCCATGCTGAATAAATTAAGATGCCCCACCCACTCCAAATTTCCAGCCAACCAGATTACTTGATCCAGATTGTTGATATAAATTCTCATACTGAATGGCAAACAGTGTAGATCTAGATCAGTTGGCTTCTTAGAAGCAGAGATTTCCATCAGTATACATGTATATCTGATGTACTTCTTGTAAATAGGTGTGTTTGCTAACTTCTAAATTTAGCCACCCACCCACCTGAGGTAATGATCAGAACTGATCTAATCAGAATTGAGAAATATATAGACAGATCATGGGTAATAAAACAGTCTAATCCAACCCTATCCCTCTGCCTACCGACCCACCCACCCATCACATCACCACCTCTCCTTCCTCCTTTTGATAAAAAATATCATTTGATTACTGATCCCTTTATCTGGATTTATGGTCTGAAGCATTACTTGCCTATCAGGGCCCAGTTGTTCAAAGCATCGTTAGCTTAACAAGCTTGTTAAGGATCATTTCTTTAACTGTTTTAGCGTGTTCAAAATACAATAATTTTAACGAATCGTTAACTAACGTTAGCTTTAAACAACTGGGCCCAGTCATATATTTTGGCTGGTTTTAGTCCTCACCATCTAAATGGTACCATGTACCCTGCAAAGCCAAGAATAATTGACCAGATGGGCTTCATTCTTCATTTAACGGAGAGTGATACAGCTGGTAATTTTTCTGCCATTTTTACAATACAGATAACTTTTGCCTTCCTGTTTGTCAACCTGCACACCAAGTCCTTCTGAATAGGGTTCTACTCTGAAAGGAAAGGAACTTCTTTCCTTTCAGTGTAGATCCCTTTACAGAAGGGAGGCAAAATAATAAGCACAGTATTGCCTTCCCGTGAAAGTGCAAATGTTCCCCTTAATGAATCTGTGAGCAAAAGAAATTCCTATCAAACTGCATGGACACTTTTTATTCTGACCAACCACAACAACACAGTCCAGCTTGCATATGTACTCAGTCCTATTAGGCCCTTCAATTTTTATCTGCACAATACCATATTTACACAAAATATTGTGGCAGACAGGCCTGAGCAAACAATGTACAAATGTAGATCCTGATCAGATACCACAGAACACATCTGATCAGGTCTTCACTGTTTGCCACTCTGTGTCCAGCAGACACATCACCAGGTAGTAAAATGGACTGTTCAAATATTATGAAAAGTACACTATAGACTTAACTGTATTCCAATATTTAGAGTAAATATGATACTGATGTTCTAGAATGTTTACGGAGGATAGGAGCAAAACCTCTTCATAGCTCTATATAACAGAGGTATCAAGATAGATATTTTGTTTATTCCTCCACAAAAATATAAAATGTGTATACTCATTAGAAGTGCTTTCACTCTTTGCATGCTGGGTAATTTTGCATATTTTATTTGTCGTCTGTCGATATTTTTTTAAAAAAATTAACTTTTTCAAAAAAAAACTTTCAGGAACAAACAGTTTGGATCAAGATCAGGCCCAACATTGTCGGGCCTGATCTGGGTCCAAACTGTTTGCAAAGGTCATCAGCAGACGACTAAAGTCACAACTAGTGGGGAAAGATTCTCATGCACATCCATAATGTTTTTGTGAGAAATAAGAAATAACATCAATTTTCTAACATAAGTGCCCATATCTAAAGTGTCGCTCTTGCTGGATTTTACCAATGTACAGCCTTGCCAAGATCTTTATAGTTCACAGATGTATTTCTCCCAGCAGGTTTCAGTTATAAGCTCTACACCGATTCATTTCTTGTTATGTGTGTACATTTTATATTATGTAAATACTGAATAAATAAATTATTGTTACATGTTCAAGCATGTTACTGTTACTGCTGGGATGTTACTATGAACCACTGACTACTAGATACAGTGGTACCACCACTAATGGTCACCCCCTAACCACAGCCATCTCCTTGTAACAGCCACTTTTCTTATTACCTAATGTCCTACAATAATATACACAGCTCCAGATAAGAGGGACTCTGAGGGAGTATCAGGTAAATATCAGGGTGCTCATTAGAAGCACCTTGCTCTTATGATTATCCACAACATACATATTTGTGGCGAACTAATAAAAATGTTAGTCTAAAGTCGGGAGCGCTAACCTCTGAGCCACCCAGACCATACCATAATTACTCTTAATATTGGGCAGTATTACCTGCGCAAAACGGTGTAGAATGAGAGACCACTTAAAGCAGCAGTCTGATCAAGGTCTACACGGTTTATCATTCACCAAGCACTTTTTTGACACATCACTTGATTTTTGTTCAAATCTTAACACTTTGCATGCTGGGTAAAAATTTCAGCAGATATTTTGAAATATTTTCTTATTTTTCCTTTAAAATAGGATCAGACATTTCATGCAAATTGTTTCTTTGGAAATCTTAACACTTTGCTGGTAAAAATTTCAGCAGATAACATTTTGAAATCTTTTCTTATTTTTCCTTTAAAACAGGATTAGACATTTCATGCAAATTGTTTCCTTGGAAATCTTAACACTTTGCTGGTAAAAATTTCAGCAGATAACATTTTGAAATCTTTTCTTATTTTTCCTTGAAAATAGGATTTGACATTTCATGCAAATTGTCTCCTTGAAATGTCAGATCCTATTTTCTAGGAAAAATAAGGAAAATATCATCAGTTTGTCATCTGCTGAATTCCCCCATAGCATGGTAAGTGTTAATATAAATATGGTAAAATGCTTAGATGTGCAAATATTAAATGTAATTATGATAAGCATCACTTTAAGGGGAATAGATATGCTTACAGGAGGCAACTCTAACAAAATTGTTTTGCCTCCCTTCTGACAGGGAGTGCCTCCCTTCTGACAGGGAGCAAATTCTTTCCTTTCAGAGTAGACCCCTTTTCAGAAGGGGACTGGTTTGCAGGAAAGAAAACAGGAAGTCTTTAAAGTTGCATCCCCTAGTAAAATAAAAAAAAATATGGTTCACATCACTTCAGTGGTTATGGAGAAAATGCAATTTAACCATTTTTCCATTGTAAGTCTATGGGAGCTTTCTGTTGTCATGACAACCAAACCAAAAGACAGATCACCATAATTTCAGCTATTTTGGATTGCCCTTACCCAAGCAACATTTGTACCAAATTAGAGTCATACTGCTTCAGTGGTTTTGATGGAGTTGTCATTTAAAAAATTCCTTTTTCAAAATTGAATGTTTCCATGGCAACCAAATAAAATGGCCGCCGGTCATAAAACATATAAACTAGGTAGACAATCATCAGATGATCATAACTGCCAAATATGGTTCATATCACTTCAGTGGTTATGGAGAAAATGCAATTTTACCATTTTCCCATTATAAGTCTATGGGAGCTTTCTGTTGTCATGGCAATCAAACCAAGAGCCAGACCACCATAATTTTAATTATTTTTAAATCCCCCTATCAAAGCAACATTCTCATCAAATTAGGGACAAATCGCATCAATGGCTTTGGAGGAGTTGTCGTTTGAAAATGTTAATGGATGGATGGACAGAAGCACGGACGGATGGACGACGGACAAAAAGTGATCAATATAGCTCATCCTGAGCATAGCTCAGGTGAACTGATGAGAAATTTGCTGAATGGCTATGCAGCAACTGCCGGTGGTGTTCAAGAAATGGAGCTAAATGCACAGACTAAATACTGTTCAGCCAAATCTGAAAGTAGGTCAAGGTCAGTAATGGTCGATAGCAGTTGGCAGGGGGCATCATGGCAGAGCTGTGTATGAAGTTCCATTAGCTTTGAAGCCTCGGTGTTTGTGAAATGGAGCTGAATGCACAGACTTTAAACTGTTGACGCTGACAACAACGAAGTCAACAACAACACCAGAAATGGATCCCTATGTCGCTCGTGCTCACTAAAGCAGTTATGACAAAAAAGGCTAAAAATCTACCACTTTAAATGAACCTGATGAACATGGTAATTAACACATTAAAGAACAAAATCAGGGCTCTACATAAGCAAAGCAATCAAATACTTGTGTACTAGACATGTCCAAAGTACACAAATGTCCCCACCTTTTTGGACCCCTAGCCTCACCCTAGGCCATGACCCAGGAGCAACTCTAGCACAGAACTGAAGGTTGTCTAGGTTAGTAGCATACCAAATTTCAACTTCCTAGCATAAAAGGTACCCAAGTTACGAAGGCAAAGAGAAACGCAGATGTAAATGTTAGTGTAAATTTGAATGTAAACTTAAACATTTGTTAGACTCCGGTTACGAACGTGACATACGTACGTATGCCCTTACAGACTAACATCATGGCGAAACACTTTATGCCCCACTGCTGCCTTTTGTAGATGGCAGCATAACAAACTCAGGGCTCTACATATGCAAAGCAATCAAATACTCGTATACACATTGACCTCTTTATAACACGGTTTGTTATAACACGGTTTTGACTATAACACGTTTCAAAGATGGATCCCAAAAATGTATAGATTATATTGAAAAATGACCATAAAATGGTCATTTTTCAATATAATCTTTACATTTTTGTTTGGATATAACACGGTCTATGCTATGGCCCCCAACAATAGTGTTATAAAGAGGTTATGGTGTACTTGTAATGCTGTCGACACAAAACCACCATGAAACTACAGATTCTTGACAGTCATGCAATAGTTTAGTGAGCAATCAGCATGGAACGTCTTGGGTTTTGTGAGAGTGAATATGGCATGGGACAGTGTGGTGTGGAGTGCTGTGAGCATGTGGTGTTGCATGACCTATGATGTGAAAGAGTAACGTTGTACATGGAAATGATTACTATAATGACAGTTTCTCTTTATAATCAGATGAGACATTCACAAACAGTTACTGCAAAAGAATGACAGTTGTTTTTGTTGTTTTTTGTTGGGTTTTTTTTGTGGTATAGTTGTTGTTGCAACACTTTTCTTCCTTTTTTTGTCCTTCATTTTGTATGAATGCTGAAAAACTTAGCAGTCAAATGTAGAAAATACAGACAGATGACTTTTACTCATGTGGCAATCTCTATGTTTCAATATAGGCTACTAAAGACATTTTTCAACCAAGAAAAGTATATTTTTTTTATTTCTGCATGAAAACATACCGGTATATTGTGGTACTCAATAGAAAGTCCTCAATGATGCACTTCTAATAAGTACCTGCAACACATGTTTTCGTGCAGATAAAAGAAAAATATTTACCTAATTCCACCTCTTATCTAGAGCTATGGTTCCAATCTTTTTCTCTGCATCTTCACATTAATAAAATAAAATAAACAAGAAAATGAATAATAAATTTATAAAAGCAATAAAAACTATTTCAATTTATTAACACATAACAGTAAACAAAAACAGCAGACTTAGATCAATCTGTGTAAATATACAATCAATCAATATCTTTGTCATTTACTATTAGAGTGACAAGTTGCAGATTCGTACATGCTGCAGATCCGTACACTTAGAATGTTAAGACTTCTGCTGCTTGCTAAACAATAATTTAGATGTAAATACTCTTCCTATTATTTATATGGTTTTATTTGTGCAAAATATCACAAACATTGAAATATGAATTATTCGCTTATGGTAACCTGTTATACCACCTAATTTGATGTACTGTAAAATGTTACTTTCCCTTGTCAAACAGGGCCCAGTTGTTCAAAGCTAACGACGTCGTTAGTTAACGATTCGGTAAAATTTAAATCGAGTGATACGCAAATATGCTGAAATTTTTTGCTGAAAAAATGTGAGTAGCTTTTGCAATGCAAAAGCTACTCACATTTTTTCAGCAAAAAATATCAGAATATTGTATATTGAATCTGCTAAAACAGTTAACGAAATGACCCTTAACGAGCTTGTTAAGCTAACGATGCTTTGAACAACCGGGCCCAGAAAACCATAAAATTTTCCACATTTGAATGAAAATGATTGGTTTTGTTCATGATAATGTTTGTTTCTACTGACCTTTGTTTTT
Organism: Anodontia alba; assembly: GCA_964016985.1. Taxonomy (NCBI): domain Eukaryota; kingdom Metazoa; phylum Mollusca; class Bivalvia; order Lucinida; family Lucinidae; genus Anodontia; species Anodontia alba. The sequence goes on from OZ024823.1 coordinate 117,732,482, forward strand.
CATATAAATAAAGTGGTGTAAGAATCTGCAAGCTGCTGAACACTAAAATTGCCCCATTTTTCCCTGAAGAATGTCGTTGAATCTGAGCCAGGTACCAACGTAAAATCTAGTTTAAAATTACCCAAATAAACAAGAGTTGTGCAGCGGGTTGAAATGATTGATGAAAAGCCAGCTCCGACTGGTAAGAAAAATACAATTAAAATACATGCAACTGTAAGAATCTGCAGTCTCTCACTCTATATGATTAATGTCCTAAAATTTCAAACATTTTATCACATTCCTTTTTCTCTTAATTTTGTTTTTTATTATGCATTTGTTTCTTAAAATACTTGGTGGAATTGCAAACAGTGTAGATCTTGAAAGAGTAGTCTTAACTGTTTGCATATGCCATTTTGTCAGAAACATTGGTGTATGGAATTTTAAGACAATTACCATATAAATTCTTTATGGAGCATATCTTTGTATATGAGAAATACCCAGACCTTAACCTTTGTCCTGCTGAACCTGGATATGTTGTACCTTTACAAACAATGTAGATCCAGATCAGTTGGCTTCTGAAGAAGTCAACTGATCTGGATCTGCACTGTTTGCCATTCAGTATTTAAATTTGTACCAACAACCTGAAACCAGTAATCTGATTGGCTGAAAATTAGAAGTGGGTGTGGCATCTTCATTTATTCAGCAGGACAAGGGTTAAGGTTAACAAATTCATCTTTAAGATTCTGTCACCATTCTGTCAAGTAAGACAACTTTTGCAGTGAAGAAGTTATCTCAAAAGAGTTTGAAACCTTTCAAAAATTGGGGTTACTCTGAAAGGAAAGAATTTGCACCCAGAGGGAGCAAATTCTTTCCTTTAAGAGTAGCCCCTAATGAAGAAGGAGGCAAATATTTCCATCACAAAGCTATTCCTGTGTCTATTCCCCTTAATCAGACAGCTCAAAGATATAAGCTGATCAATGCCTGCACCTGCTGCATAGAAGATATTTTTCTGCTTTAGAAACTTTATGTTTCTCGCTTAGACAAGTTACCTACTGCCCTAAGAGTAAAAAGACATCACCTTTTTTTCCCCAGAATCAGCCTTGCCTTCAATATTTTAGGAAAATACCTAATAGTCAAAGACACTCTTGTTGATCTTTCTAATGTGTCACCAATATTTACATTGTCACATTCAGACAGATTCACAATCTTGTCTGTAATCATGTCTGATTTACGATCATCTATTCCATGTAAATATATCTTATACATGTCTTCTCGAACCAAGATCAAACTTCTGGGTAATATTAACACAGAAAACACGTATCTATCCTCTAATGTTGTCCCACTGATTTCCTGGAAAATTAAACATTATCTGAAAGCTAGTTACATTTTCATAATTTAAGTATGCAACATTACAAAAATGCAAAGGTTTCATTAGCAAGAAAGTTTGTGATAAAAAAAAAAAAAAAACAAAAAAAAAAACAACAACTTTTTTTTCTAGTTTTATTTTGTTTCAGGCACCGACACAGGACAGGAGGCAATAGCTCCTGATATGGCACTTTTTTAACAAACTAGGAAATGTGTCAAGATGACACGGATGGCCCCACCCAGGGCCATCCTCATCCACACGCAGACATTTTGCAAAAAAATGAAGTTGAAACAATGTCACCCCTGAGGGACACAAGATATGTGTCATTGAATACATATTATCATAATGAAAAATAATATATATGGTTTAGGATTGGGGATCTGAATAGTTTCTGAGATATTTGGCTTTTGTTGAAATGAAAGGGGCAGGGCAGGGTGGGGCATGATCCCTGGGATAGCAAGGTATGTGACATTGAATGTATCTCATCATAAGGAACAACTATACATAGGTTCAGGGGTTGGGATCTGAACAGTTTCCGAGATATTACATATTTAATACTTTTACATTTTCTTTGGCCCCACCCAGTAGCCCCACCCTGACCCAGAATCAGTGGCCTAAAACTTGCCTTTTCATCAGCAACTAAACAGCTTTCCTCTGTGTAATTATTGTGCTAAATTTTAACTCTTCAGCCTCACCAATGATACCATAGTGATATTTTTAGTCACATTTTTGTATGTTTTCTTGGTGACCTGTTATATATTTTGACCCCTAGCCCGCCCAGGGGCATGACCCTGGGGCAATGTACCATGCATTGAAAGGTCTTGCTCTAAGTAAGTATCATACCAAGTTTCAACTTTCTAGCCCAAAAGGTATGAAAGTTATAAGCTGCAAGAGAAACGCGGACGTAAAATTGCACCTAAACTTGCAGGTAAACTTGAACCTGGTTACGAACATGACATACGCACGTATGCACCTAACATCACGGCGAAACGCTATATGCCCCACTCCTGCCTTCAGCAGACGGGGGCATAAAAAGTAATGAGATTTTACTTCTAATGAGGGAGAATAAGAAAAAGAATTACTGCTTATCTGGAGCTATAACGAGCGCACTGGAATATGATAATACTATCACAGTGATAATTAAAGGATATTTTTAGCTCGCCTGTACGAAGTACAAGGAGAGCTATTGTAGTCACCCCAGTCGTTTGCGTTTGCGTTCCCGTTCCCGTCACACTGCGTTAAAGTTTTTCAAATGCTTATATCTCAACAGTCACTCCTCACAGAGGCATCAAATTTGTAACTTAGGTACCTTGGAGGGTCTTCTGAGATTCCAAGAGAATAAACCCCTGGGTTCATGCCCCTGGGTGGGGCTAGGGGTTAGAATCTAGGACACCTTTGTAATACTGTGTTAAAGTTTTTCAAATTCTTATATCTTGACTTTCACTCCTCATAGAGCATTCATATTTAGAATTTGGGTACCTGGAGGAGTCTTCTGAGATTCCAAAAGAACATACCCCTGGGTTCATACCTCGGGGTGGGCCTTGGAGTGGGGCTAGGGGTCAAAATCTAGGACACATTTGTAAAATCTTATATGCCTACAGGTTATAGACACAACTGGTTATACATCAGCTAACTATGTGACATCGGTTTAAGTGTAAGAGAGTGAAGGTCATGGTGACCTACATTTTACGGTCCAGGTCACCTAGATTTCACGGTCCAGTGATTTTGCCTTATATCTTGAATACTATTTGTTGGATAAATGTCACACCTGGGATATTACTTCCATGTGACCCAATGAATGACCACTTACTATATCAAGGTCATTGTGACCTATATTTCATGGTTCAGTGATTTTGCCTTATATCTTGAATACTATTTGTTGGATAAATGTCACACCTGGGATATTAGTTCCTTGTGACCCGATTATTGACCTCAAAATATATCTCTGTTGGTGTGACCTATATTTCATGGTTCAGTGATTTTGCCTTATATCTTGAATACTATTTGTTGGATAAATGTCACACCTGGGATATTACTTCCATGTGACCCAATGAATGACCACTTACTATATCTAGGTCATTGTGACCTATATTTCATGGTTCAGTGATTTTGCCTTATATCTTGAATACTATTTGTTGGATAAATGTCACACCTGGGATATTAGTTCCTTGTGACCCGATTATTGACGTCAAAATATATCTCTGCTGGTGTGACCTATATTTCATGGTTCAGTGATTTTGCCTTATATCTTGAATACTATTTGTTGGATAAATGTCACACCTGGGATATAAGTTCCTTGTGACCCGATTATTGACGTCAAAATATATCTCTGTTGGTGTGACCTATATTTCATGGTTCAGTGATTTTGCCTTATATCTTGAATACTATTTGTTGGATAAATGTCACACCTGGGATATTAGTTCCATGTGACCCAATGAATGACCACTTACTATATCTAGGTCATTGTGACCTATATTTCATGGTTCAGTGATTTTGCCTTATATCTTGAATACTATTTGTTGGATAAATGTCACACCTGGGATATTAGTTCCTTGTGACCCGATTATTGACCTCAAAATATATCTCTGTTGGTGTGACCTATATTTCATGGTTCAGTGATTTTGCCTTATATCTTGAATACTATTTGTTGGATAAATGTCACACCTGGGATATTACTTCCATGTGACCCAATGTATGACCACTTACTATATCTAGGTCATTGTGACCTATATTTCATGGGTCAGTGATTTTGCCTTATATCTTGAATACTATTTGTTGGATAAATGTCACACCTGGGATATTACTTCCATGTGACCCGATTATTGACGTCAAAATACATCTCTGTTGGTGTGACCTATATTTCATGGTTCAGTGATTTTGCCTTATATCTTGAATACTATTTGTTGGATAAATGTCACACCTGGGATATTAGTTCCTTGTGACCCGATTATTGACCTCAAAATATATCTCTGTTGGTGTGACCTATATTTCAGGGTTCAGTGATTTTGCCTTATATCTTGAATACTATTTGTTGGATAAATGTCACACCTGGGATATTACTTCCATGTGACCCAATGAATGACCACTTACTATATCTAGGTTATTGTGACCTATATTTCATGGTTCAGTGATTTTGCCTTATATCTTGAATACTATTTGTTGGATAAATGTCACACCTGGGATATTAGTTCCTTGTGACCCGATTATTGATGTCAAAATATATCTCTGTTGGTATGACCTATATTTCATGGTTCAGTGATTTTGCCTTATATCTTGAATACTATTTGTTGGATAAATGTCACACCTGGGATATTACTTCCATGTGACCCAATGAATGACCACTTACTATATCTAGGTCATTGTGACCTATATTTCATGGTTCAGTGACTTTGCCTTATATCTTGAATACTATTTGTTGGATAAATGTCACACCTGGGATATTAGTTCCTTGTGACCCGATTATTGACGTCAAAATATATCTCTGTTGGTGTGACCTATATTTCATGGTTCAGTGATTTTGCCTTATATCTTGAATACTATTTGTTGGATAAATGTCACACCTGGGATATTACTTCCATGTGACCCAATGAATGACCACTTACTATATCTAGGTCATTGTGACCTATATTTCATGGGTCAGTGATTTTGCCTTATATCTTGAATACTATTTGTTGGATAAATGTCACACCTGGGATATTACTTCCATGTGACCCGATTATTGACGTCAAAATACATCTCTGTTGGTGTGACCTATATTTCATGGTTCAGTGATTTTGCCTTATATCTTGAATACTATTTGTTGGATAAATGTCACACCTGGGATATTAGTTCCTTGTGACCCGATTATTGACGTCAAAATATATCTCTGTTGGTGTGACCTATATTTCATGGTTCAGTGATTTTGCCTTATATCTTGAATACTATTTGTTGGATAAATGTCACACCTGGGATATTAGTTCCATGTGACCCAATGAATGACCACTTACTATATCTAGGTCATTGTGACCTATATTTCATGCTTCAGTGATTTTGCCTTTTATTTTTATTACTATTTCATGGAGAATTGTCATACCTGGAATATTATATCTATGTGACAAAATGATTTACATACAAATACATCTAGGTCAGTGTGACCTATATTATATGGCTTAATGATAAAAATGTTACAATATAAAATGTACCCAGCAGGCGAGCTCGCTGTCCTACGACAGCTCTTGTTGTTATTGCTGCACCAATGCACACAGTTCAAAAAATATTTTTTGGAAAAATGATAAACCTGTACTCAATCTATAAAACCTGCAATACAATGCTGGAACTAGTAAAACCTTTATTTGGTTGATTTACTTTTATTTTTTTTTTAATACGATAAATGTCCTAAAATTTTGAACACTTTAGGCCAATTTTTTATATTTTTTTTTTTGCCTATTTTTTTTATGCATTTTTATCCACAAAATACTTGGTGGAAAGGCAAACAGAGTATACCCTGATCTGACTGCTCCTTCTGGGTCAGCCATGCTTACATATGGCATTTTATCAGACAAGTTGGTGCAGGAAATTTTAGGGCATCTTCTGTAATACATTATTATTACAAACGACAAAAAAATCAAACAATTTCTTTACTGGAATTTGGTGCATATACAGTAGGATATTTCAATACCTCATCAGTGGTCTGATCTGAGTCTTTCAGAGGCTTGTAGAAATCTAGCAGTGTATGAGAGCCAAGACTGATTGTGGAGACAGTAGGGTAATATAAAGGACCATCTTCATGGGGCTGTAATATACAAACATCTGTAAATCAACTTGTGTCAAATATTATGTATTTTATATACCCAAATATTTGTACATATATGCTTCAGCAAAGAGTGCAGTCCTAGATCAAATTGCTCCTAAAGGATTGGTTTGATCAGGGACTACACTCTTTGTCATTCCTCTACTGTCCTTTCAACATCACTCGGAAAGATGTTTTTTGTTTGACGTTTTATTTCAAACAAAAATATTTTGTTCTGATTGACCACATCAGAAAACATTTGTCTGTTCTGTTTCTATGTTTTGTTTTTAAATATTTACCCTAAAATTGAATTTACGGCCAAGAATTGGTCTAACCAACACAATTTCTATAGAAAGTGATTTTTTGTTATTTTTGACTTAGAAAATATTTTTTACTTTCCTTTGCTGAATTTGAATTATTGATGTTTCACAACAATATTGTGAAAATTTCAGAAAAATTGAACAAACATAACTTGTTCATAATCAGCCTCCAAGTTACCTCCCTACAGACTTCTGCATAATTTGCATTCAATTTTATTGTGGAAAAAAGTGAAAACATTTGATTTTTTAAAAACCAATGCCTAGAATGAAAGTTTTTGTGGATAAGAAGTTACGACAAATGGTTTTGCATTAAATAATGACAGAAGTTTGCAAATTTACTTCTTCTGTCTAAAGTGCCAAGTAAAACACAACTTTCTGACAGATGTAGAAAGCACAGTACATGTAGCATGTTTTAAACAAATGACCAAGTACATACATGCCATAAGCTGTGGACTAAAATCTGTGAGATAAGGCAAAATTTTAAGGGAGATTTGACAAAATTCTGTGAGATTTTCTTAAACATAACAATGGAGCACCCCCAATATAGTCTAAAGTCTTTTTTTTTTTTTACATGTAAGAAGCTTGTGAAAACCACAACAGCATGCGATTTTTATGTTTATTTCTTCATAAAATCTCTTGTATAAAATGGTCTAAAATTCTCTGAGATTTGAATATTTAGGACAACTAAAATACATGTACACATTTTAAAAAAAATAAAATAAAATAATATAAAATAAAACTTTAACTGCATTTAAGTATTATAAATTCTTACAAACAAAGAGACATAAGACAGCTGTCAAGTTAAATGAAGATCATGTTAATCCTGGTCCTGCTAAGCCTATATATGGCCTGCTTTTGCAAATGGTGTAGATCCAGATCAGTTGGCTTCTGAAGAAGCCAACTGATCTGGATCTGCATTGTTTGCCATTCAGTATTTGAATTTGTATCAACAACTGGATCTAGTATTCTGATTGGCTAAAAATTAGAAGTGGGTATGGCATTTTAATTATTCAGCACGACAAGGGTTAACATTTAACCTGAGCTCTAGATAAGAGGGGTAAACAGATAAATAGTTTTGCTTACTTCTCCACAAAAAGATATGTTGTGGGTACTCATTAGGAGTGCCTCGGCAACATGTGTTTGTGAAGAAATACTAAAAATATGATTTTTTTTTTTTTTTTTAAATTTGATTGAAAAGGTGTCTTATCTAGAGCTCTGCATTTTACTCTCAATCTTTAGCCCTCTACTGGCTAAATCAGCAGATGAATTGCAGATTGCTGGTTTACAGAAAGCAAGGCCTACTTTTCATTCATACTGTCTCCAGAAGGAGCTTTGTAGGAAAGCAGCAAATAGGAAGTCCCAAAAGTTATCACCCTTGTTGAAAAAATGGTGAAAACAATAGCAAGAGAATCAAGTCCCCTTGTCCTGCTGAATAAATTAAGATGCCACACCCACTTCTAATTTTCAGCCAATCAGATTACTTGATCCAGATTCTTACTATAAATTCACATACTTAATTGCAAACAGTGCAGATCCAGATCAGTTGGCTTCTTCAGAAGCCAACTGATCTGGATCTACACTGTTTGCAAAGGCAGAGTATATCCGGGTTCAGCAGGACAAGGGTTAAGTCAGCATTCTGCTTGAAATGGACAAATTCAATCACATGCTTTAGATTTAAATGTAGAAAAATATAATGTAGAAAAAATAAATAGTCACCATGATTCCCTGGCCAGCTTCATATTCATTAACAAGTACATGGTTTGGAATCTTATCTTCAAAGACACCCAGAGCTGCTATCTTCTTGGCATATGTCTGCAACCACTGAAAAATACCATATATACCCTAAATATTGGGATAACTTAACTCCATACCAAACTTGTCTTCAAATTTAAAAAAGTCTATTTTACTACCTGTTGATGTGTCTAAAATAGTGCTGGATGAGTGCAAATAGTGTAGACCCAGATCAGATGCTACATTCTGGGTCTACACTGTTTGCTCAGACCTCTCCATCCCAATATTTAGGGTTATTACGTATTACGGAGGGTTAGGAATAATAGCTTCAGATAAAGGGGTATTTGAGTAAATATATTTCTTTTTGCCTCACATGAACATATGCTCTGGGAGCTCCTAAGCATTGCGAGAATCCTAATGGGTATATAGACGTGTATTTCAGAGCTATATATACAATGTAATGGTGGTATCCAGATATTTTTTTTTTCTTTTTTTCTTATTTCTATCCAAAAAATATGTGCTGCAGTTACTCAGAGGAAGTGCCAAGGCAAGGCTTATTACAACACATTTTTGTGATGAAACTACATGGAGAGCAAGTGCCCAGTGGGCAAAAATATTCCCGGCTGGCACCATTTCTTGAATTTAAAAGTCAAACTCTACCACAAAACTTTGACGTAGATGTTAACTAATGGATGGACAAATGTATGTACATACAAACAAACGAACTAATGGAAAGACCAAATCCATACACTCTCGACATACTTAACCCTTGTCCTGCTGAACCCGGATATACCCTGCCTTTGCAAACAGTGTAGATCCAGATCAGTTGGCTTCTGAAGAAGCCAACTGATCTGGATCTGCACTGTTTGCCATTAAGTTTGTGAATTCATAACAACAATCCCGATCAAGTACATGTAATCTGATTGGCTGAAAATTAGAAGTGGGCATGGCATCTTAATTTATTCAGCAGAACAAGGGTTAAGGTTTATCAGAAATGGAGCTAAATATTGGTGCAAAAAATCACAAAGTCATTAGATCATGAAATATAGGTCAGGGTCATAAAATACCATAGTGTTTGAGTCCAGATCAGGTTTGATTATTGTAGGTCATACATTTACCGTAATCAGAAATTGAGTTAAATGCTAAGGCTGACATAAAAAATGATGACAAAGTCATTTGACAGAGAAATATGTGTCATGGTCATAAAATGACACTTCAACATTTGAGTCCATGTTAAGAAGAAAGCGCTTGCCATGTCAGATGATTGAGGGTGTTACATTTAATAAGAAATGATGTAAAATGCTATGACTGATATAAAAATAAAAGCACTGCACGCATAATACGCTGCCACCGCAATCATTTGTTTATGTATTAAAGTTATACTTGCGAAAATGTCTGGAAAGAAAATGACGGAGGGACAGATAACAAAACTAAACCAGATCTTGATAATATCAATGGACAGATAACAATCCTAAACCAGATCTTGATAATATCAATGCATATAGCAAGTTTGGTTAAAAGGCCTTGTCATTTACTCAAGTTATCGTCTGGAGACGAAAATATGGGGTGTCTCGGGCAGATAACTCTGTAAAAATTTGATGAAATTTGCCCATTAGCAATTCAAAACCAGACGTCCTTAATGTCAATGCATATAGCAAGTTTGTTTAAAATCCCTTATTATTAACTCAAGTTATCGTCCGGAAACGAAAATATGGGCTTGTCTCGGGCAGATAACCCCATAAAAATTTGACAAAATTTGCCCATTAGCTATTCCAAACCAGACCTCCTTAATGTCAATATATATAGCAGGTTTGGTTAAAATCCCTTGTTATTTACTCAAGTTATCGTCCGGAAACGAAAATATGGGTGTGTCTTGGGCAGATAACTCCGTAAAAATTTGATGAAATTTGCCCATTAGCAATCCCAAATCAGATATCCACAATATCAATGCACAAACCAAGTTTGGTGAAAATCCATTGATGTTTTCTCATCATCTGGAAACGAAAAACGGACGGACGTACGGTTGACGGACGGACAGACACACGGACGTTCAACATGAAACCATAATACCCCGCCACTATTGTGTAGTGGGGTATAAAAATGGCAAAATCGTCAGAATGTGAAAAAAAAGGCGATGGTCACATAATAATCTGCACTGCTTCAGTCAATGCTAGCATGAAAGTGTACTTCAGGAAAAATGATTGCAGGGATAATATTTCGAGGGTTGAGCGCAAGACTGGCGTAAGTTAGATGGTTGTTTTTCCCCAAACCTAATCTCCTCACCATGAAGGCGTTATGAAGATTACAACATTTCTTTCTGTAAACAATGAAAATTTAGGTGCCACTGCTCATATGAGCAATGGCACCTAAATTTGCATTGTTTACAAAGGGGTCCAAGATGCCCCTAAACAAGGGTTTCAAAAATATGTTTGTTACCATAGTCTTGCGCTTAACCCTCGATTTATTCTGAACCTGACTTGACATTAGGGTTGACTCAAATGTTGATGGATATTTGGACAAATGGATGGACAGACGGAAAAAAGAAAACCTATATCAAACCTGTTAAACTGGTGCAACAATAATTTATGGCTGAAAATTAATCACAAGACAAATTACCATTCTTTTCCTGTCCCATGTATATGGTAATTATGAAAAATATAAACACTGTAGCATTAATACCTGTGGTAAATCTTCTGCAACCATTCCTTTAGGATGAGGAAGACCACCTGGAAAGATTAATGTGAAGAACATTTCAACAACGCGAAAGCACCTTTACAGACACTTGTAAGTGTGAAATATTTTTTAAAGGAGAAATAAGATTGGCAAATATAATCTTCACTGCAGTATAGTAAACAAATGAATAACATGTCTAAATGAAGCATGTCAATGTGCAGTATTGTCGACAAATGATCATGTACAGTAAATGTCCTAAAATTCCGAGCACTTTATTTAATATTGTTTTTGTCTAAATTTTGCATTTTACGCAGTTGCTTCTTAAAATACTTAGTGGAATGGCAAACAGTGTAGACCCTTATCAGTGGGTCTGCACTGTTTGCTTGTGCTATTTTATAGAAACTTTGGTGTGCGAAATTTTAGGACATTTACTGTACATTATGCAATTATAGCTCCAGATAAGGTGTTTTGTTTAATCTAAAGTACTTACATTTTTCTTATTTCTCCATGAAAACATGTTGTGGTACTTATAAGACATACCTCAATGAGGTGCTTCTGGTGACTACTGACAACTTTTATCTTCATGAAGAAATAAGGAAACTATCATTATTTTTCGGTTACAAAAAGTGCCTTATCTGGAGCTAGACTGAAAAAGTGCCTTAAACAGAGCTATGAGTTTGGTTATGCACCTTGAACTGAATACAACACTGGCAGATGCATGGGGTGTAATGAGGACTGGGTGGAGGGACAGACAACTGGTAAAACTTACTGTTGAGCTCATGCCCAATTTCAACTAGAGTCCAAAGATTACTGTAATTACTCTAAATAGTTTGGCCAAATATGTCGGTAAAGTATAGGCCTAAATAAAAGCTGATGAGTAGTTTGATCATGCACTATGCTGTCTGCAATTCAGTCAGCAATATGGGCCAGCGCATGACAAATCTACAATAAGATCTGTGTGACCAGCAAAGACTCAGATCAGCCTATACATCCACCCAGTGTAGCAAGGGTTCTTGATTATTCTTCTTTGGATAGCCCGGAGGCTGTAGAAGGCATATGCCATCAGCAAAGACTGATCAGACTGCACAGATGCACAGGCTGATCCGGGTCTTTGCTGGTTGCACAAGTCTAATAGTAGGATTTGTTGTGCACTGGCTCATATTAGATAACCACTAGGAAGTCAATGGATTTTTTTTCCAAATTTTAGGATAAGTATGGTATGTGTTGACCTTTAGCACTCCTCTGACCAAATTTAGCAATTGACAGATTTATATCCTTGTTATTTTTCACAGAAAGTTGGTTTTGACGTTTCATGCAACTTGTCTCTTTGGAAGCCAATTAGCATGAAATGTCAAACTCTTACTTCAGAAAAAAAAAAAAAAAAAAAAAGGAAAAATATTTCAAAATGATGCCTGTTAATTTATTACCATGCAAACTAAATGTTAACCCTAAAAGTCCTAATCAAAACTGCAGCAGAATACATTTTGAGTTTTTTTTCTTGCATTTTCCAGAGAAAATAAAACTTGATATACATGTATATGTGAATCATCTGTCATTATGAAAACACGCCTATTCAAATATATTGAGAATTTTACCACTAAAAAATGAAAACTTTCAGATGAAAAATTCTGATAGTTCCATATTTCTGCTCAAAACATAGATTGTGGGTACTTGCTAGAACCACCTCGATATTTGAGCAGAAATAAGAAAAATACAGTATACCCCTGTAAACCCCAGTTTTACTATATAAAAGTGGGGTTTAAGGGGGTAAACATTATATAGGCATGTTTTTGTGATGCAAGTCTTATTTTCTGTGAAAAATAAAACATTTTTAGAATGCCATCTGCTTCAATTTTGCTTAGTGCTTTAAGGGTTTAAACTTTACCCCAATTCTGAAGTCTCCTGTTTGACAACTGGGTCCATTTTGGTTTGGGTGCAGTATACACCTGTCTCAGTAAGTACTCTTCTTCTTCTCGACTTATGAAGTCTGGAATGTAATATAAGGCTGGTGGAGTCTGCAAAATTCAAGATAAAAGGTTTTGACCATTTCATGATTTGTCAAGTCCCATACTTCAGACATGTGTGGGATTACTTCCTTACAATTATAGACTGAAACTAAGGATAACTAATATTTGTGTTGTCCAGTTCCAGTCTGTTTTCAGACACAGACACAGGCCTGCCCGCCAATGGAATGAGTCTATTCTCCTCCATGGAGGATACAACTGTTAACACCAACTGAGTTGACAGGCAGTTAGAAAGACTTAATATTCATAAGGCACCAGGGCCAGATAACCTGAATGCCAGGGCCTAGTTGTTCAAAACTAACTAACTTGTTAGTTAACATATCATTAAAACTTTGATCATTAAATATGGCATATACGCTAATATTTTTGCTGAAAAAATGTGAGTAGCTTTTGCATTTGCAAAAGCTATTCACATTTTTTTCAACAAAAATACCTGTGAATTAGATATTTTACTTACTAGAACAGTTAACGTTTTGACCACTAACGAGCTTGTTAAGCTAATGATGCTTTGAACAACTGGGCCCAGCTTAATTAAAGAATATAGGACTGAGTTTGCCCCTGTACTTGTTAACATAACAATACCTCTGTTTACTCAGGGGTTCAGTACCAAATTATCACCGAGAAGTATTCAAAAAAAGAAGAAGTATGCTCCTGCAAATTATAGATATGTGTTGCTTATGTGCTTCTGTTGCATGAACCTTGAACATATAATTGTTAGTAATATCAATAAATATTTAGCCTCGGGTAGCATTCCTGCTGACTGTCAGCATGGATTCTGCAGTCAGAGGTTTTGCAAAACCAGCTTGCCCAGTTTGTTCATGATTTAACCAGCAACCTTGATGGTGCACTTAATCTTGGAAACAAAAAAATAAATGTAATAATCATGGATTTCACTACTTGACCACTAAAGCTTTTGACAAGGTTCCACAGAAAAGGCTTTTATATAAATTAGGGCTTTATCCACCTATAAGTGGATAAGCTTGCAGTTATCAGGACATTCTCATCATGTCTTCATAGACCTAGTCCTGCCCATTGACAAAACACGGACTCGTGGTCCAATAAAAATTATTAGAAGTTTAGTCAGTAACCAGTCAGTGCACCTAAAACTGTGCTTATATTGGTCACTTACAGACGTTATTAGTAATTAAGGCAGTATTAAATACTGTATTTGAGTCCTTAACTGGTCGATGATAACTAAAACTTGGTCCATAACTGGCCCTTGATTGTGCTATTTTTGGATCTGTACCTGGTCCCTGATTATGCTTTATTTGGGTCCATAACAAGTCTGTGATTACTCTGTCTTTGAGTCCATAAATAACGCTTAATTTGGGTACCTACCTGGTACGTGCTTATGGTTTATTTGGTTCCATAACTGGTCCACAATAACTCTGTATTAGGGACATAACTGGTCCATGATAATGCTTAATTTGGGTATCTACATGTCCATGGTTACACTTTACATGGGTTCACAACTGGTCCATAATAACTCTGTATTTAAGTCCATAACTGGTTTGTGATTACTCTATATTTTGGACTGAATTGGTCCATGAATATGCTATACTTTGGTCCCTAACTGATGTGATTAGGATTTATTTGTGTCCATTACTGGTCGGTAATAACTCTGTATTTGAGTCCGTAACTGGTCTGTGATTACACTTAATTTTAAATGATTTAGTCTGTGATTTCTCCTTTTTTTGGTCTGTAACTGGGCTTGATTCAGGTTACTCTGCATTTGGGCCCATGACTTGTCCGTGATAAAGCTTTATTGGGTCTGTGTCTGGTCCATGATAATGCTTTATAACTAACTGGTCCCTAAGAACTCTATATTTGGGTCAATAGCTGGTTCATGATACTGCTTTACTTGGGTACCTACCAAGTCCATAATTACACTTTATTAGGGTTTGAACTGATCCATGAATACTCTGTATGTGGGTCCATAACTGGTCTGCAAAAATGCTATATTAAGGTTCATGACTGATCCGTAATTAATCTATATTTAGGTCCGTAACTAGTCCATGATTACGCTGTATTTGAGTCTTTACCCTGTTGGTGAAATACTTTCAGGGCCAAGAAAACACACAAAACAACAACAATTTGTACTAATTTCATGCAAAGCAAACATTTTGTATTTAGGGATGTTCGAATCTGTCTCTGAGTCTGTGTTATATTTTGACATTACAGATAAAACCACTTCTTGCAGCTGGTACATAAAAACATTAATTCATTTTCTGGGGTACAACATTATTACATGCGCAAAATATTGGTCTACCATTTTTATCAGGAGTGAATCCTGTCTTCCAACCATTACAGGTTCAGACACTGGAATTTCAAGTTCCAAGTATCTATGGCGACGTAACAATGTTACAATGATTTTAATCATTGTTAACGTCTGTGCATACAACCATGGAACTTAGTAAATATCTGATTAATCACTTAGCTTGAGTTGTTATCGAGTCTATGTAATGGTCTGTGTTTTGTCGCTCAGTCCACGACTCAGTGAGTCTGTGACTGGTCTTTGTTTTGTCAGAATCAGAATTTTTACTGATGATATGTCTAATGACATTCATTCAGCAGGACCTGTGATATGGGAAGTTAGTCCCTAGCTCTCTCCAGAGAGGTAAACCTAGCCACACCGTCTTCTGCACCTTCGACAGAGGTAATAATCGAATCTGGAAGGGCATTCCAATCTGATTGTTTGAGGGAAGAATGAGCCCTTGTAAATGTCAGTTCTTGCAGCGGGGGTCTGAAAAGTCAATGAGTAATGATTTCTACTGTGCCTAATTGAGGGGATACGATCATCTGTTGGAATGTTGGCAGCACCCTTTACGGCCTTTAGACCTTTGTACAAAAGAATCAGTCTGCTGTCTCTCTTCCTTTTCTTGAGAGACTCCCACTTCAGTTTTTTTCCAGTATTCCAGCCATACTCCCAGTTTCAAAGCAATAATTGCTACTAATTGTAACAAACCTAGCAGTCCTATTCTGAACTTTTTCGATTTCTTGTTGAAGAAACACGCCTTGAGGATCCCAAACACAGCTGCCATATTCCAAAATGGGGCAAACAAGTCCCCTATATGCTGCCTCTTTTACATCCTGAGAACATTGATAAATATTTCGTCTCAGGAAACCATGAGTTCTATTTGCCTTAGTACACATGTTGCTGATATGTGCATTCCATCTCAAGTCATGTGTGATTGTAACTCCTAGGTATTTAATGGAATCCACATTTTCGAGGACCGTACCCTCTGAAGTGCAAGAAGCCTCAATCTTATTTGTTCTTTCCCTACTTACCTGCATTATTTACATCCTGACATTGTCACCACCTGGTCCAATGAGCTACTTGTGTGGCTTGGCATTGAGGAGCTGGACCTCATTCTGAAGGAGAGAAGACTCCGATGGTATGGACATGTGGAACGCTCCAGTGGTGCAGTCAAGATAGCCTTTGACATACAGGTTGATGGAAAGCGTGGGCCTGGGAGGCCCAAAATGACATGGAAGCAGCTAACAGAGAGGGATTGCAGAGAGTGGAAGCTCTCGGCTATCAACCCTCATGATAGACGTACCTGGAGATCTGGTGTGAGATCTGCCATGCGTGCAGCAAGCCAGCTATCTGGAAGGGGGCCCACTGATGTGGATGTTGCCCCTGCAGGTTAATCAAAAATCTGATTATGATGATGATGATTATATTGCATTTGACTGGTTGAAATCTCCTACCCCATTTTCTGGCCCAACATCCTAATCTATCTACATCCTTCTGAAGTTTCAATGAGTTTTCTGCGTCTCTGATTTCACGATAGCAAACACAGTCATCAGCAAGAAGTCTTATTTCTGATTCTGTGTCTGTGGAAATATAATTTATGTACAGAGAGAACAATAATGGACCAAGAACGGTCCTTGTGGGACACCTGACAAAACTGGAGCCCATTCCGAAGTTTCACTGCTTAAAAGCTATTTGTGTTTTCTATAGCAAAGAATAGAATCTATCCACCTGAGTGTCTTTCCACCAATGCCATAACCAAATAATTTGCTTTTAGGAAGTTCATGAGACTGGGTGTCAAAAGCCTTCTCGAAGACCAGAATAAATGTATCAACATGTCCTCCTTTGTCAACCACCCCAAGTCCTGTCCTACCTGCACAGCAACTACATTAGGAGGCAAATCATTCCGAAGTGATGGGAGAAAAGGAGCATCAGTGTATGTAATGTCTTATATTATATGGGCGAAACCTCTTGTGGCGAACGTGCGATGGGAGCGAAACCGTCATGAACGACATGCCGATATTATTACCGGTATTCATGTTTACTTTTCCAAAGTATGCCAGAGCAGAATTTATACCTTTTCAAGTAAAAAGTCTTCTATAGACATGACACTGCCAGATGACCAGATAATTACGATTGAAAACGTGCAATTCCAAACGTCGCTGAATCTCTACTTTCGGTTTTGTTCTTGATATACGGAAACAGCAGAGACGTTCCAAAATTTTGCGGTGTTGAGGTAAATTTTTTTCCAATCTAAATTGGAAACAATGGATGCAATTGAGAAAAGAATTTAACGAGATTGGATGATCTAAAAACTAATCAGAGGGAAAATGTCGCATTCTAGAAGGGTAAATATGACATATTTTAATATCTGAGTTAAAAGTGCATTCACAAGCATGCGTTTGACTTTCAGCAATCACAAAATGTGTTTTAAAGACAAGCATTAGCTTTTTAAAAGACTAAGTCCAGGATTATAATGTAGTTCTCTTCATTTACTCCTTTTTTATCTGAGGATACAGATTTTCAAACAAATTTTGACAACATTTGTGAATAGCTGTACAAAAAAGGTTTTGTGTACTCAATCATACAAGACGCTCCACTGTGAAAGGAAAAAATGCATGGTAAAAATTAATTCTCCATTCTTTTTTCTTCTGCATAGCAGAAGATAAGAGGGGTTATCCGCATAATATTTTTCTTAGGTAAGAGGGGTTATCGCATAATTTTTTTTCTTAATTTCTCCACTAAAAACAACAACAACAAAAAAAACAAAAACAAAACAAAAAAACAAAAAAAACAACATGTAACTGGGTACACCTTAGAAGAATATTTCTGAGGTACAAAGGAGTACCCACAACATTTTCATGGAGAAATAAGAAAAGTAGCAATACTTTTCAGATGAACAAAAGCTTTATCTATCTATCTATCTATTTATCTATCTATCATTACTTTTGGTCATTACTTCATTGGGATGGCCAGCTATATTTAGAATTTAGCAACAACAACAGAAAAAAGAATGGATGGACCCTTAAAACTATTTACAGTGATCCAGAGGTATGCTATAACAATGCATACTTCTGACAAAGAAGTTAAATGAGATACCTGTCCTTAAATGCAAACAAGTCCTTTTGCTACATGTTGATCTGTCTGAAAACTGCTGAATAAGTAACTGACAGTATAGACCCTGGTCAGACACATTGTTCTGTGTCTGATCTGGGTCTATACTATTTGCTCAGGCTTGTCTTGTCAAATACTTAGGGTAAATACAGTATTTTCCCCTAATACAGTATGATATTTTAAAAGTCATAGTAAGCTCTGAACATTGCTTGCCTCAACTTTTTCCAGATGGGAGTTCGGAACGTAGGTGCCAAGCGGCTGCCCCGTCATCTCCGAAATGAAGATTTGCCAACAGATACATTTACTCCAAGAACATATCAGGTAAAATTACATGCTTATAAAATGAATGGATGCCCTGTCAAAAAGAAAGCATACCGAGCATAAAGTTTTTTGTTTTTCTTTGTCAAAGCACACAACATAATTTATTATTCACCTACGACACATAGCAGCAGGCATCAGCATATGTCTATGACATCTGGGTATATGGTTTTGTCATTCCATCCATCCACTTGTCTGTCTGGCTAGGCAAATGCCTGTGGTATGGGAGGTAGGTTTATAAAATCAAAAAGAGAACATTCCAAGTGTAAAGTTTTTGTTTCTTTTGTCAAAGTGCATAGCATAATTTTTTACACCCATAGCATATGACTATGCCAAGTGAGTATATAGTTTTCACCATTCTGTCCATTTGTCTGTCTGTCTGGGCAAATGCTAGACTGGCTCCTGTCTCCAGTGACTAAATATTTCTCTCATAATCCTGTTTGATAATCCACTAAAATAAAACCAAAAAAAATATCATGACTATAAAGGCTGGACCAGCCTCTATAGGGATGATATTACTTTGGTTTTATTTTAGTGGGTTATTAAAGTGGAGCCAGTCTAGACAAATGCCGTGGTGTAGGATGTAGTTTTTTTCTCCATCTTTAGGGTCCATTCCATGCTGAATGAATTAAGATGCCACACTCACTTCTAATTTTCAGCCAGTCAGATTATTTGATCCAGGTTGTTGATACAAATTCACATACTTAATGACAAAAAGTGTAGATCCAGATCAGGTGGCTTGCTAGAAGCCAACTGATCTTGTCTGCTCTGTTTGCAAAGGCATATCTGGGTTCAGCAGGACCAGAGTTAATCTCCTAAATTGATCCATTTAGGGGCTTATTTTCAGTGGGATTTTATAATGGAAGAAATGCTTTGCATTGCTTATACATGTATTTGTAAAAGTTCACTTGAAGTTGATACATTTATGTTAATAGTATTGCCACTTACTAGATACAAATCAGCTGACATAATCTCACTGCTGCTGCAGACAAAAGGTCAAAGTCACAGACTAAAAAATCCTAAACATTCCCATCAAAGACTTGTGTTGTTTGTAATCTTTATGTTTGAAAACAGTGGAAGCCTTACATAGGTGTAGATAAGAGTGGGTATCAGGTAAACAGTTTTCTTATTTCTCAACAAAAACATATGTTGTGGTACTCATTAGAAGGGCCTCACTGAGGCACTTCTAATGAGTAATCACAACATATGTTTTCATTGAGAAATAAGAAAAATATAGATACATTTTGGTTGAAAAAAGCACTTTATCAAGAGCTATGCGGCTTCAGTTGTTGATATGTAAATACCAGTAGTATTGCTACTAGATGGATGCAGGAAAGTTGATATCATATAACTGCTGCTGCTGGTCAAATGTCAGGGTCACACACTTAGAAATAATCATTACATTAAATTTCATACAATAATTTTGGATTGAAAAAAGCGTCTTAACTAGAGCTATGTCATTTCCATCAAAGGTATGCATTAAGTTCTTTGCTTTGCTTATAGTTCTCTTTAAGTCTTCACTTAAAGTGGTTGGTGTTATGGTTCATATTGCTATTGGATAGGAACAGGTCAGTTGGCATGATCTTGCTGCTGCACATCTTAGGTCAAAGTCACCTGAAAGTGTTCATATATGGTAAATGTTACTAGAGGATAGATGCAGATCATTTGAAAGCTTATTGCTGCTGTTCCTGACCAAAGATCAAGATCATAGACTTAGGATTTTGGCTTAGCTTTGACAATGGCATCAGCCAGGGGTATATATTGACTCCCGGTTCTCTTGCTCTAGTTTAATAATGACACATAACATCACATATGATGAAGTACATGTATGTAGTCAAATGTAATGATGTCATGATTTGTATAATTTTATTTGACATCATTTCCTGTAAGTTAATCTTTACCAATCTATGGGCTCAGACAACAGCTTGGATGATATTTTTCTTATTTTCCCCAGAAATATGATTTGACATTTTGTGCAAATTAACAATTTGCATGCCGAAATGTCTAATCCTGTTACTTGGAAAAATAAGAAAAATGCTTCAAAATATCATCTGAAAAGTTTACCCAGCATGCTAAGCATTAAATCATTAATGGCAGTGTGAAAATGTGGTGTCATCAAATTAATTTGTTTACTGAAAATATAAGAAATATTCAAAATGTATTAACCCTTGTCCTGCTGAATAAATTAAGATGCCATGCCCATTTCTTATTTTCAGCCAATCAGATTACTTGATCTAGAGAGTTGCTATAAATTCACATACTTTATGGCAAACAGTGCAGATCTGGATCTACACTGTTTGCAAAGGCAGAGTATATCTGGGTTCAGCAGGACAAGGGTTAATTTTTTATTTTTATATTTTTTTTTTTGGTGAAATTATGAAATTACAGGTGGAGCTTCTGGATTCAGCACTGAAACGAAACACAGTGGTATGTATGGGCTCTTCCACTGGTCGCACATTCATTGCTGTCATGTTAATCAAGGAGATGGCAGAAGAGGTTAGGAAACCATTGTTGGATGGAGGAAAAAGGAGTGTCTATCTAGTTGATAATGGTAGGTTGTGTTGGACTTGGATTACTACTTAAATCTTTAAGCACTATTAAATCATAACTACAGCAGATGACAATTTTATTCATTTATTTATTTTTTTCAAACAAAATAAGGTTTTGACATTTCATATGAATATTCTACTGACAGCAGACAATTCATATGAAATGCCATGTCTTATTTTCTATGAAAAATAACAAAATCAATTTTAGAGTGTCGTCTTCTTACAAATTTGTTTAGTGTTTTAAGGATTAATACATTGACAACATATTATTTAGTGAAAGACAGATTATTAATGTAAAATGTCATCTCCTGTTTTCAGGAAGCAATAGGAAAACATACCTTAATCTTTTTAAAATATTTTTCTTATTTCTTCCCAGAAGTAGAGCTCAACATTTCATGCAAATTTTCTGCTGAGGAGAAATGCACATATATATTCAAACCCAATTTCTTTGGGAAAAAATACACATCACCAATTGGTTGTACATGTATGCTAATTTTGTGCAGAGAAGTTTGAAGCCAGTGAAAGTTAAAATGCCATTTTATGTGTACATTCAACATGAGAAATCTAAAGGTTAAAAGTCATCTGCTTATGTCTAGATTTAGCATTTTATGTCACAGTTTTTACTATCTAAAAGTATTCATATTTTTCTTCTTTCTCCACAAACATGTATGCTATGGTAATTTTAAAGAAAACATATAGTTTGTAAAAAATTAAGCAAAAGATTGATCTTGATACCCCTACTTACCTAGAGCTAAATGTTCTTTTTATACCCTGTCACATGATAATGGCAGGGAGTTATCGTTTCACGTTGGGTGTCCATGTGTCTGTCCATCTGTCATAGAATATTCCTCCATCTATACTATTTACCCATCCATCTATATTTTTTATTATAGATGATAACTTGGGTAAATATCAACAGACTTAAAGCAAACTTTGTATATGCATTGATACTGTGGAGATCTGGTTTGGGATTGCTAATGGGCAAAAGTTATCTGCCCACCACATGATAGGCAGGCTATTATCATTTCGTGTTTTTATATTAGCAAACTCCAAAGAGAACATCATAGCTCTAACCAAAAACTGTTAATATTTTTACTTGTTTATCAATGATAACATACATTTTAGCACTCCTTTGAAGTTCTTCAGAGAGGCTCTTCAAATGAGTAACCACAACATATGTTTTCATAGAGAAACAAGAAAAATATCTGTCTGGATACCCATCTTGTCTAGAGCTAAAATGTGCATTCGGGTAATGCACGGACAGCTAAAGCCCAGATCAGACTGCATGGATGCACAGTCTGATCAGGGCCTTTGCTGTTCACTGCCAGAATCATTGGATACTTAACCATTGTCCTACTGAATAAATTAAGATGCCACGCCCATTTCTAATTTTCAGCTAATCAGATTATTTGATCCGGGTTTTTGCTATAAATTCACATTCTTAATGGCAAACAGTGCAGATCCAGATCAGTTGGCTTCTTCAGAAGCCAACTGATCTGGATCTGCACAGTTTGCAAAGACAGGGTATATCCGGGTTCAGCAGGACAAGGGTTAAGAATGGTTTATTGGAGAGCAAAAGCCCAGATGTGACCTCGGCACATGCACAGGATAATGTGAATCTGCACATTTTGGACATGCTAGAACATATTTGTTTTTGCTTGATGCCGCCCATATAACAATATCATTGTTACTGCATTACTATGGTTACATAGCTACAGATAAGAGGGGGTATCCACATAATATTTTTCTTATTTCTCAATGAAAACGTATGTTGTGGGTACTCATTATAAGCACCTTGCCGAGGCGCTTCTAATGAGTACCCACAACATATGTTTTTGTTGAGAAATAAGAAAGATATCAGCATTTTTCGAATGAAAAAAGCACCTTATCTTTTGCTATGCTGGTTACCATAAATTTCAGATGCTGTAACTTATTTATATCGGCCTTTGTGGCTCAGTTGGATGTGTATCTGACTGGTGATTAGGAGGTTGTGGGTTCAATCATTTTTTCGTGGAGATTGATTATAAAATATATTCTACAGTCATTTTCTCCCTTCTGCTGATTCAAGAAAGGCAGTTTCAGGCAAAAGAATGCACTTAAGTTCTGGTTAACTGCTTAGAGGACTAAACCTGCCCAGCAGAATGTGTAGGTAAACTGACCGGCTTGATATAACCTTAATAGTGTTGACTGGGCAGTTAAAACTCCAAACAAACTAAGCGACCAACTTAACATTTGTTTTCATGGAGAAATCAGGAAAACATTTATGTTGCTACCCCTTTTTATCTGGAGCTATATTACAAGTACATTGGCATTTTCAGAAGAACTAGTGACTCAGCAGTCTCAGCTTATACAGCACCCTTCAGATCTGACTGTGGGCTTGTATACCTCAGACTCGCAAGGCTGGTCAGCTGGAGAGTGGAAGCAAGAAATTGAAAGGTTTGTGAAGTCTACGTACACCACTTCTATTTTTGATTCATTATAGGGATCAAACATGGTTTTTCATGCATTAACATTCGTCAGGTCCCTTGGGAGGTGTTGAAAACCGCGGCCTCCGGCCTCGGTTTTCAACACCTCCCAAGGGACCTGGTGAATG
Source organism: Anodontia alba (assembly GCA_964016985.1). Lineage (NCBI taxonomy): Eukaryota > Metazoa > Mollusca > Bivalvia > Lucinida > Lucinidae > Anodontia > Anodontia alba. Next base: position 117,756,171 of record OZ024823.1, read on the forward strand.
TTAATGCATTGAAAAACCATGTTTGATCACTATTATTGCATAAAAATTTAAAACATTAGCTACATTTCGCGTTATTTCTTGCACTACTTTGTTTCGCCTTTTCACTGATGTCTCGCGAATGCAATTTCCACGGGCTATGCTCGTTTTAGGGCAGGGCACTACATATCTTGTGACGGCAGTTATTCTGTGGCCCCGGTACACGCATATTGAAAGTTGCGTAGCTGTGCATTAACAGCGCATGAATTGCCTTGTTAATACATGGCTTTTCGTCTGTTAATGCACGGCTGTTAACAACGTGTGGCACTGCTTTTTATGCAATAATAGTGTATAACTGTAAAGGTTGACCTTGGAAACAAAGAACACATAAAAGTACAAAAGTCATTGAGACGAATCAAATTGCAGCAATGTAGTTTGCAGAGCTGCAGATGCCCCTTAGTACCTACTTTAGTGGAACTCAGTTTTCCAAAACAGGCTCAAATATCCCAAGGAAAATAAAAACTAGAGCAAGTTGATGGGCGCACCATTGCATATCCCCACGCCAGCCCCATCGCATATCAAAATTCAAATGCCTCCCTCCAGTCCTCATCTATAGGGCTATTACCTGTGACAGTTCCAAGGTTCTAGCTCAAAAAGCCTAGGAAGAGTTGTACAACAATAAAAAAAAGGACCCAAAATCCTACTTTTTATACGCCCGTTTGAAAAACGGGATGTATTATGTTACGGGGTATGGCGTCCCTCCGTCCGTAAACTTTTTGGTTTCCGGCTAACTCCTCCTACAGTTTACATCCGATCAAGCTGAAACTTGGTATATAGTTAGACCATGTTGTGGCGCAGCGCATATTGTTTGGGGGTTACAGTCCACCAAATGTTTGCAGAGTTATGCCCCTTAGAAAATTTCTGTAAACTTTTCATTTCCGATTAACTCCGCCTACATTTTACATCCGAGCTGAAACTTCATATGTAGTTAGACCATGATGTGGAGCAGCGCATATTATTTTGAGGTTACAGTCCACCAAATATTAGCAGAGTTATGCCCCTTTGAAAATTTCAATAGACTTTTCGTTTCCGGCTAACTCCTCCTACAGTTTACATCTGATCAAGCTGAAACTTGGTATATAGTTAGACCATGATGTGGCACAACGCATATTGTTTCAGGGTTACAGTCCACCAAATGTTTGCAGAGTTATGCCCCTTAGAAAATTTCTGTAAACTTTTCATTTCCGGTTAACTCCTGCTACATTTTACATCCGATCAAGCTGAAACTTCATGTATAGTTAGACCATGATGTGGAGCAGCGCATATTGTTTCGAGGTTACAGTCCACCAAATATTAGCAGAGTTATGCCTCTTTGAAAATTTCAGTAGACTTTTCGTTTCCGGCTAACTCCTCCTACAGTTTACATCCGATCAAGCTGAAACTTCATGTATAGTTAGACCATGATGTGGAGCAGCGCATATTATTTCGAGGTTACAGTCCACCAAATATTAGCAGAGTTATACCCCTTTGAAAATTTCAATTAATTTTTAGTTTATGGCTAAATCCTCCTACAGTTTACATCCAATCAAGCTGAAACTTCATGTACAGTTAGACCATGATGTTGAGCAGCGCATATTATTTCGAGGTTACAGTCCACCAAATATTAGCAGAGTTAAACCCCTTCGAAAATGTCTATTAATTTTTTGTTTCCGGCTAAATCCTCCTACAGTTTACATCCGATCAAGCTGAAACTTGATTTGTAGTAAGACCATGATGTGGAGCAGCGCATATTGTTTCAAGGTTACAGTCCACCAAATATAAGCAGAGTTAAACCCCTTTGAAAATTTGTATTAATTTTTTGTTTCCGGCTAAATCCTCCTACAGTTTACATCCGTTCAAGCTGAAACTTCATAAATACTTACACGATGATGTGGAGCAGCGCATATTATTTTTAGGTTACAGTGCACCAAATATTTGCATATTTATGCCCCTTTGAAAGTTTTTGTAAACTTTTCACAGCCTATTGTTTAGAGGTAATAGTGTGCCAAAGGCTCATATGAGCTTATAATATAGCCATGCTTCTGTGGTGTGTCCTCCGTCAGAAAGCACTTCTCCCTAGAAGCAGCAAAATTCTCCCTTAATTTCTTGGCCAGCTTGGACCCTTAGGTTACAGTTCACCAAATATCAGCAGAGATTATGCCCCAATGAATTTTAAAAAATTTTTTTTTTTTTTTGTAATTCCACTTACAGTTTATATCCGGAGCACTGAATTATACAGGAGCCAGTTAATGTGCTGCATCTTATTACTTGCCACGGGCGTATAATGCCCTGCTTGGCGGAGCTCTTGTTGACCTCTGGTGACCCCCAGACATGCTTCCGGGGCAAAATTTTGCACCACTGTATTCTACTCTTCAATTCCTTTGATTTGATATGCAACATGACTATGTTTGTACAAAATGGATTTTGGACCCTTTGGGGCCACGCATCCCTGGCCCTACCCCCAAGGTTTACATCAAAATTCTGAATGTGTTCCTCCAGTTCTCATCCATAGAGCTATCACCTGTGAAAGTTTCGAGTTTCTAGCTTTAATGGTCTAGGGGCAATGGTGTGAAATTACGAACCAACAGATGGGGGTTATCATAATATCACTGCTTTTTCTTTGAAAATGCAGGGATATTAAAAATTACACTATAGTGAAGCACAGGGAGACTTTTTCAATGGCCGTATTCACTTAACACAAGCTGCAAACTCAAAACTCAGTTCCTGTTTTAGTTACAATGTATATATATCAGTCTGAACAAGGCTACTGCATTTATATTTCAGATTTCAAAATATACTTATTTAACTGAGCAATTTATATCTTGTATCAACTCTGATCAACTGATCTGTTTGAAAATACTTAAAGGGCCTTCAGAAGTTAGCTGGTTTCAGGCAATTAGGCCTCATGAGCAACCCTCATATAAATTAAAAAAAAAAATCAAAAAAAAAATCTTGGAATGGGCTAAAGGATTCAAAGGATCAGAAAATATAAACTACACTACAATGAAGTACGGGCAAATGTTTTACAGCTGCCACACAGCACTAACACTAGCTGTAGTGAAGATAAATTGATTCTAAAAGGAATGACCTCTGAGAACAAAGTGCATTCACAATGCAAAAAACAGCTGATGTGACCAGACTAGCTAGTGTTGGATGATTAGGTAATAGGTGTTGAGTATAGTACTATCAGTGGCCCTCATAAAATTTTTTTAAAAAGTCCTGGAATAGGCTGTCACAAAGGACCAGAAAATATAAACAGCCTTCTAGTGAAATATGGGGAGATTTTTTATGGTCAACACACAGCACTGACACCAACTGTAGTGAAGATAAATAGATTCTGAAAGGAATAACCTTTGACAGCAGTGAACACACACTCAAAATTAGGAACTGCTGGCATGTCAAGTTTTCTGAACCAGACTTGCTACCAAGTTGCTAGTTTCATCCAGTTCGGCCTCTTCAGTGACTCTCATATAGATTTTAAAAAAATCTGGGAATAGGCTCATGGATAAAAAAGGACCAAAAAGAATCAATTATAATAGTGAATAATGAATGTTTTTGTAGAGAAATAAGAAAACAACATCTTGGTTGAAAAAAAAAAAGCCTTATCTGGTGCTATATTTCATGTGTTGTCTCACAAATAGGTTTCAGTTGTTTAACCCTTTCACCCCTGAGTTTCTGACATGGAATCTTCCATCTCTGAATTTAGACACATTCAATTTTGCAAATAGGGCTTTCAGTCAAAGATCAGTAACAGAATGGCAAACAGTGAAGATCCTGTTGAGACAGCTCATTACAAGCCCTCTCAGCTGGATCTGCACTGTTTGCAAAGGTATTTACATTGGACTGCAGGAATGAAAGGGTTAACAGAAAAGTTTTTGTTTCAGGTGTCAGGTCCTGGTAATGTCAGCTACAAACTTTCTCCACCTCCTGCAACAAGATCTTCTTCCATTCTCCAAGGTAAACCTCCTGGTACTAGACGAGTGTCACCTGGCATTACAAGATCATCCATACCAAGCTATAATGGCTTTGTACAGGTCTTCCACTCAAAACTCACAACCAAGAATCCTAGGACTCACCTCAAATATACTTAAAGGTATCTACAGGGAGTTATTTATGCTTGTCATGCTGAATAAATTTAGATGCCATGCCCACTTCTAATTGCCAGGCAATCAGGGCCAAGTTGTTCAAAGCGTCGTTAACTTAACGAGCTCGTTAAGGGTCATTTTGTTAACTGTTTTAGCGGATTCAATTCACAATATTCTGATATTTTTGCTGAAAAAATGTGAGTAGCTTTTGCACTGCTACTCACATTTTTTCAGCAAAATATTTCAGCATATTTGCATATCACTTGATGTAAATTTTAATGAATAGTTAACTAACAATGTCGTTAGCTTTGAACAACTCAAGCATTTATCGTTTACTGACATAAACAAATCATATAAGTGACTACAGGGAGAGAGATACTGAGACAGAGAGACAGATCTAAGCTATACTTTTAAAATTGGGTTTCTTTCAAAGCCAAAGTTTACAGAAAATAAACGAAGTATAAAAAAAGAAAAAAAATAACCCAGAAGTGATCCCTACAGCAATAAACACTGATTGACTTAATTATTCACTGATTTTGAACTTGTTTTCTTTGAAGCACTTCTTAAAAATCTCCTAAATATCACAAGACACTTTTAATTAGTTTTATTGCCTCAAAAAAGATCTTAAGTAAATTCATATCTCCAGATAAGGCACTTTTTTCAACCAAAAACTGCCAATAGCTCTTTTATTTCTCCACATAAACATATGCTGTGGGTACTCATTAGAAGGGAAACAAATTCTTTTCTTTAAGAGTACACCCCTGCTCAAAAGGGAAGCAAAAAACTGTTTGACAGAATTGAATCCATTACTCTTATTGTCACATCTGCTTTAAGCATGGCACAATATAGGAACCTGGTATTTGTCGTTTCTGCTTTTAGCATGGCGCAATATAGGACTCCAGTTTTCCGTTTGTTCTTTCATCAAAATCTGGTTTTTCGCTCATTCTTCCGTCAATTAGTCAACATTTGTGTCAACCCTAACTTTGACCCTAATGATCAAGTTCATTTCCCAAGATCTAAAAAGGCTACAGTGATGATACTTGGTATAAGCTTGCACTAAGGGCTGACAGGCTAACCGACTTTGTAAATTTACGTGGCGTGACATAGCCTTCTGCAGAATTCTTGTTTAAAGGGATGTTGCAAATTTTGACTTTGTTGTGATATAAAAGTAGAGCACCTTATCATGATTACATTCTTTATAACAAATGAAAAAATAATCCACTAAAATTGAATCTCTCTCTCTGCAGTGATTAGTTCTTGTCTGTTTCAGAAAAGTACAGCAGTCCAGAAAGTTTAGGAGACCTTATTACCTCCCTTGAAGAAACTCTTTCCTCCGCAGCAGAAACCTCCACCCTTGTTATACCAGAACGATATGGTGTAAAGCCAACAGAACAAGTTATAGAATGCCCAGATTATGAGGACACTACAGGCCTTATTGAACAAATGGCTGAAATTCTGGAAAGTGCTATTTCCTTCCTAGATGAATGCAATATAGAAATAACTCAGGAATTAGACAACCGAGATCCTACGCAAATACCGAAAGCAGCCTTGATAGAGTGCCATAACATAATGACTCAGCTTGGTCCATGGTGTGCCGCCTGTCTTGCAGATATGCTCATTACACAGCTTGAAAAGATAGAAAAACAGAAAGAATTTGTTGCAATGCATAAAAAATTCCTTAAACTTGGTGCTACTACTTTACGAATGATTTCAAAAATATTTGACGACCATTTTAAGCATGCAGAATACTCACTTGAAGAATTGTTGTCCTATAGTACACCAAAAGTGACCAAAATGTTAGAATGTTTTAATAAGTACCGTCCAGACACAGATTTTATAATAATCAGTGAAGAGATTGACAATTATAAAAGTGGAAGCGACTCAGATATATCAGATGATGATGATTCTGACTTCTCCCTGTCAGGAGATGAAGATGATAATGGTATAAATAAATCACCCAGTGGTAAACAAATTCATGTTGCAGTCAAAAAGGTCTCTGCTGAAAATGATAAACCAGCTGACCCATTTTCAAATGATGAGGAAAAGTTCCTTAGTGGTATAATTTTTGTGGAACATCAACATGAAGCTTATGCTCTTAATAAGTTCATAGAAGAAGTTTGTGCATGGGAAGAGCAGTTATGTTTTATCAAGAGTAGTCATATAACTGGGCATGCTGTGAAGACAGCAGGCAGAAAAGAGACAAAATTGTTCAAGAAACAGGAAGAGACCTTAAGAAAGTTTCGGATGCAAGAACTGAATCTCCTAGTGTCCACATCAGTGCTTGAAGAAGGGGTTGATGTTCCAAAATGCAATTTAGTTATAAGATTTGATATTCCAAAGGATTATAGGTCCTACAGCCAGTCAAAGGTATCTATATTACAGAGTTGTTAACCCTTGTCCTGCTGAACCTAGTATACCCTTCCTTTATAAACAGTGTAGATCCAGATCAGTTGACTTCTGAAGAAGCCAACTGATCTGGATCTGCACTGTATGCCATTCAGTGTGTGAATTTATATCAACCACCTGAATCAAGAAATCTGATTGGCTGAAAATTAGAAGTGGGCATGGCATCTTAATTTATTCAGAAGGACAAAGGTTAAGGAGGAGTGTTTGATTATTCATGTATTTCTGGGATGATTTTCTCAATATCTTTCATAGAATTTGTGTTATTGGTATTCATTAGAAGCATTTCTGTATCTCCAGATAACAGTGTGGGGAATCCATGTGACCAAATGACTAAGTGCACAGAATTTGTTACTATTTTTAGCTCCGCACCAAGTAGGATTTTTTAGAATATCTCGATCTGTACCTGATGGAATTTGTCAAAATAAAGCACAGACTACGTGGAAAATCAAGTTCTTTCTGAGAGTTTAAGCACTTTTCTGCAATCTGATCTGATTCTCGAGAACATTAGGAGAATGTTTTTTGTCAAAATTCATGTATATTGCCCCAGTAGCCCAGATTGACAGTAAAAAGAATGTTCTTGAAAATTGGATCAGATCACAGAATAGGGTTTACACTACCAGAAAGAGCTTGATTTTCCGCCTACTCTGCGGAATCAGATCTCTTTCCTGCTCAGAAATTCACCTTTATAGGTATGGAATTTGTTGTTAACCCTTGTCCTGCTGAACCGGCATATACCCTTCCTTTGTAAACAGTGTACAGCCACATTTCCTTTGTAAACAGTGTAGAACAAATTCCAGTTGGTATGAATAGAGATATTCTAAAAATTCCTACCTTATGCAGAGCTAAAAATAGTAACAAACTCCGTGTACCTAGTCATTTAGTCGTGGATTCCCCATACTGGATAAGAGGGTTATCCACAAAATATTTTCTTATTTCTCTATGAAAACATACACTGTGGGTACTCATTAGAAGCGCATCACCAAGGCACTTCTAATGAGTATCCACAACATATGTTTCCATGCAAAAAATAAGAAAATTATCAGCATTTTTTAGTTGTAAAACGTGCCTAATCTGGAGCTATGGTCTCACATGAGGCACTTCTTATGAGTATCAGGTTGCATAAAATTAGTGTAAACCTTTCAAGTTGGAATTTTTATTAAATATCCATACTTCTCGGTTCTTTTCTGAACCTATAATTATTAAAGTCATTACTAGAACAAGTGGTAGCTTAGGAATTTATAACTTAGTGTCACTGCTTATGAGTTCATGACAAAAAAAAAGCATTCACACCTGTTTTGCAGCTTCTGTCAAAGCTCCAAATAGGGCACTTTTTTTCAGCTGAAAGATACCGATATTTTTCTTATTTCTCCATGAAAATGTATGTTGTGGGTACTCATTAGAAGCACCTCAGCAAGGAGAAATAAGAAAAATATTGTGTTGATACCCCCTTTTATCTGGAGTAGATGTAGTAATAACAATCATGAACAGCAGCTGTAGAGTTGATATCTGTTGGGAAAATGTATAAAAAAAATTGTTCCTTTGTACCAAAACATGCATAGCTAAGGATAGGAGGGGTATCGGGGAAAATATTTTTCTTATTTCTAACAAAAAGGTATGTTATTTTTCTTAACCCATTTACATCGAGTAAACTGTTCTACCAGAACTCTTTGGACTGGTTTGTTTCCAATAGCAGGATGTCTTGTTAGTTTTTAGCTTGTCACAGTGTTGTTGTAGGCATTGGTTAAAGATTTTGGTTAAAGTTTTTAAAATGCTACATTGCCTGAACTTCTGGATGGAAGTAGTTGATACCTGCCTTGACGGTAGGGACTGATCTGAAGTTTTATGCTGTACTGTCCTGACCCACATGAGATCATGATGTCAAGGTCATGGACTTAGGAAAAAGTTATGTTCAAGTTTTTAGCTCACCTTTACGAAAGTACTGACAGAGCTAAAGCTGTCACCACGTCATTGGTATCAGTGTTGGCATTGGTTAAAGTTTTTTAAAGGCTATATCTCCTAAACCTCTGCATCCAGAAAATATGTCACTAAAAATAGAAATTTCCAAATACATGTTTAGTTAGCTGTGAAAATTTTTTCTTATCACCAGTCACAAGAGGCAAAAGTGACTGATGATCAGTTATAAAAGATCATCAAAACTACTCTAAACACAAATACCCCTCTTATATAAAGATCTGACTAAAGCATATTTTAGTGTCTTGCAAAAGCATATGTGGAATCTCATTATATAGCTTGAGATAAGAGAGGGTATCCTATAAGCATTTTTCTAACCGCCATGAGAACATATATTGTGGGTACTCATTAGAAGTGCCTCATTGAGGCACTTCTGATGAGTATCACAACATATGTTTTTGTATAGAAATAAGAGAAATATCAACATGTTTTGGTTCATAAAAAAAGAGCATTACCTGGAGCTATGCTATGTCATAAGCAGTTTCTCACTGGTTGCTAAAAATATCATCTGGAGGCCATTTCATTTTTTTTTTTCATTTTCTTACAGGGAAGAGCCAGAGCTAGAGAGGCTGAGTTTATTATATTGATAGAAGAGGAAAACTTTGATGAGTTTGAATCTCAGCTCAAAATGTACAGAAATATAGAACAGGTATTGTAATTTGGTGGCAGGGGTGTTCATTAATCTTCAGCACTCTAAAGGCAAATTACAGACCACAGTTTGAGGCTGTTTTCTTATTTTTCATATCTACTTACCATTCCTGTCCAAAAATTTGAATGTCCATTTTACTGCCAGTTGATGTGGGTAAAACTAATGGATTCATAGCAAACAGTGTAGACCCCAGTCAGACATTGCATTCTGTGGCATCTGATCTGGGTCTACACTGGTTTCTCAGGCATGTCTGTCTGAATGTCTTAGGGTGAGGAAATGTACAGCCATGCTGGAGCTCAATCCCGGGACCCTCAGATTACTGTCTTATGAAAAAGTACAGTAAATATGGTACTTACACACAATGAGTACAAGACATATAATATACTGAAAACAAGTGTAAGGGTAATGTTTATATGTCCCTTCTCTTGGAAACTTCTGTTTCTGTTATTTATGTTTGATACCATAGGTCTAGATAAGATAGGGTATCAGGTAAATATTTTTCTTGTATCTCCACAAAAACATATGTTGTGAAAACTCATTAGAAGTGCCTCACTGAGGCACTTCTAATGAGTGCCCACAACATATGTTTTCATGGAGAAATAAGAAAAATGTTAATACTTTTGGACTGAAGAAAACATCCTATCAAGAGCTATGGATACATTTTGAATAGTATCTATCTTATATAACCACAAAAGTGCTTTCGAACATGCACAAAATGCTCAGATTTAGATCATCCTGGGCATGCACAAAGTATCATCTTGGCCTTTGCTCTCCATTCATACATACTGTGGTGTCTAATGCTTCTGTTAGTGGACAGTGAAGGCCTCATCAGACTGTGCATCTGCGCAGGTGGCTCTGGACCTTCGCTGTCTGCTTATGCCTGAAGACATGTTTTCAAATGGCACAGCCCATGTATTAACCCTTAAAGTGCCAAGCAAAATTGTAACAGACATTTTTTTTTTTTTCTGGGAAAATAAGTTTTAACTTTTCATATGAATCATCTGCTAGCCACAAAATCATTTAAAAAATCAAAATGTCGTCTGCTGTAGTTGTGATAAGCACTTTAAGGGTTAAAATTATATTTCAGTGTTATTGCATAGTAATGAGATTTTGAGATTATGATAGAATCATAAATTCAGAAGCCAACTGATCTGGTTCTGCACTGTTTGCTAAAACAGGGCATGTCCTGTTCAGCAAGAGAAGGGTTAAAATGTTTTAAGCAACCTTGTCTTAACCCATTTATGCCTAGCGTCCCATAAAAGGGACATTGGCAAATAGTGTAGACCCATATCAGATGTTGCAGAATGCAACAGCTGATCAGTCTGCAATGTTTGCATTCAGTACAGGGATTTCTTTTAAATATGGTATTAACAAAACCAGCCAAACACCCCTTCTATTGAAATTGTCCAAAGAGTTTAGGTAGCAGAGTCCATTTGGCATAATTGGGTTAAGCAATCACTTTTTGGATTTCTCTTAGGTGCTTGCTTAGCACAGGTTTGACAGTATCATCATGAAATGAATTGGTATAGAAGACAGAATTAACCCATTGATACTGAATGGACTCTTCTACCTTAACTCTTTGGACCAGTCCATTTCCAATATTAGGGGTCTACACTTTGCAAATAGCCCTTTTATGGTTCACTAGGCATAAATGGGTTAAATAAGTAAAGATTTTTTTATTTTATTTTATTTTTTTATTTTTTTTATTTTTTTTTTTTTTTTGGTTCTTGAAGAATAAGTCTTTCTTTTATGTATGAATTTTGCTTTACCATGTTGTTATGAATTACAATGGCCCAAGGCTATTTGTTTATATGCATTGCATGTTTAGGTGACATTATAGATCTATTACCATAGCAACTAGGTAGTTCAGGCACGCACCAACAGAGTTGCAAAAACAAAGCCAAGACACTGCCTCATAGTTGCCGTGGATATCACCTATATCTGCAGGGGTTGCTATGCTAACCCATGCAGACTGGAATTTATAGTTTATGGCACTTTGAAACTTGTGCATTAGAAATTGATTTTTTCTCCCAAATGACTCATTCTTTAATCATTACATTCACCTGATTCAGGCTTATAACTCTGTGACTTTATAACTGCAGTTCTGTTTTGTATTAATCCGGGCCAGGTTGTTCAAAACTAAGGATATCGTTAGTTAACATATTGTTAAAACTTTGATCAAAAATTAAATATGGCATATACGCTAATATTTTTGCTGAAAAAATGTGAGTAGCTTTTGCATTTGCAAAAGCTACTCACATTTTATCAGCAAAAATACCTAATATGAATTATTTAATATGAATTAGATATTGTACTTACTAGAACAGTTAACATTTTGGCCACAAACAAGCTTGTTAAGCTAACGATGTTTTTACAACTGGGCCCAGAGTAAGAATCTTGCTTTTTGCATTTTGTTTCAAAGGTTTTAATTGGCCATTGCAAAGACCAAGAAGATATTACAGCCAATAAAATTGAAGATGACAGCTGTGATGAGCTGTTACCTCCTTATATACCTACAGATGCAGAGGGAGCCCCTCAGGTTACCATGACAACAGCTATAACTCTAGTCAACAGGTAAAGCACTCCCATATTTATCCTAAATATTCAGACAGTGATGTCTGAGCAACCATTGTAGATCCAGATCAAGCCAGGCTCCATAGCTCAGTCAGTAGCATGTCTGACTGCAGATCCAGGGGTCGCAAGTTCAAATCCCAGTTCATATAACTTTCACTAAGATTTTGTTTGTGTTGAGGTTATACGGCCCAGTCAACCCAATGGGGTCATGTCAAGCGCGGTCAGTTTACCTAATCACACGTTTACTGGGCAGGTTTAGTCCTCTAAGCAGTTAACCAGTATTGTGCACATTCTTTCGCCAGAAACTGACAACTGTCCTTCTTGAATCAGCGAAAGGGAGAGAATGACCGTAGAAAATATTTCATGATCAATCTCCACAAAAGAATGTTGCCAGCCTCGGCGGGGGTTGAACCTGGACCTCCTGGTCTCCAGTCGGACGACGCATTCAACTGAGCCACCGAGGCCGACTTCAGTAAGATTAATCATGAAATCATATCTAGGTTCATTCTTCCCCTTCCGTTGATTCAAAAAGGGCCGTTGTCAGTTACTGGTGAAAATATGTGCATGTGTAATGGTTAACCACTTTAATAGAGAACTAAGCCTGCACAGGAAAAGTTTGAGTAGGTTAATAAAAACTTAACAGTGTTGACTGGGCCATTAAACTCCTGACTCAAACTCACACCCTGATCAAACTGATCTGCCATTCAATCAGTGAGTTTTAGATGCATAACCAAGCAGTCAAATGGCTATTCAGATTTTAGGACATAACATTAAGGAGTGATGGTGTGTAAGTCCATAGCTCCACATAAGGTGCTTTTTTTTTTTATCTGAAAAATATTCATATTTTTTCTTATTTCTCCGCAAAAACATATGTTGTGGGTACTCATCAGAAGCACCTCACCGAGGTGCTTCTTATGAGTACCCACATGTTTTTGTGAGGTGCAAAAACATATGTTGTGGGTACTTATCAGAAGCACCTCACCAAGATGCTTCTGATGAGTACCCACAACATATGTTTTTGTGAGGTGCTTCTGATGAGTACCCACAACATATGTTTTTGCGGAGAAGTAAGAAAAAAAATCCCAGGATATCCCTTTTATCTGGTGCTATGTTATGGTATTCAAGATACTAATGTAATTTCCTTATTCCATGAGTCCTGCTAAATGACCATCTCTGCATATGTGAGGAACAAAAGAAAGAGCAAAACGAAGACCAGCCTGTGCATCTATGCTAGTTGATTGTATTGACTTGGTTTTCATATTCTATGGTGAACAGACAGCCCTGGAAACTTTATTGCCATGGCTTTTAAAGGAGACAACTTTTACAGAATGGAACATACTTCCCTAGTAATTGAATCCTTTCAGAAATGGAAGGTATTCTTAAAGGAGAATATTTGCTCCCTTTGCAAAGTCTCTCCATTAAAAGTAGTCCCCTTCCCACCTCCTCATTGAGAAGAAAGGTAAATATTTCCAAATCAGAGTTGTTTCTCTTGAACATGTATCCATTTTTTCTTAACTCCTCTTACTTTTAGAAGGTATTGGTGATGCACCAGATCAAACCAGACTGTGCAGGTCTGGGGTCTTTGTTCATTCTACTGGTATTTTGGAACAGAACATTCCTGTAGTATTATATGTGTATTCTCTATATATTCTTGTATACTAGATATTGTGCCAAACTACCCAGCGATGCTTTCACCCATCTAACACCGTCCTGCTCACTGTCTGAGATCACCACTGAAGATGGAGTCAGATATATTGCCTCACTGAGGCTACCAATTAACTCACCTATAAAGCAAAATATCCAGGTAAAGAGTCTTTATTTCTTCAAAAAAATTATAGCATCCCATTAGACAAAATATCCACTTTGCTGATAAAGCTTGGTTTGGTTTAAAGGGAATTTATGTACTTTCAGAGGAGATAACTCTGTCAGAATTGTTTTTGCCTCCCTTCTGAAAAAGGCCTACTCTAAAATGAAAGAATTTGCTCCCTCTGGAAGCAAATTCTTTCCTTTTAGAGTTGACTCCTTTTCAGAAGGGTTTGATGTGCAGAATAGAAACAGGAAATTACAAAATTTGCCTTCCTGTAAAATTGGCATGTATCCTGTTCCCTTAAACAGTACTTTATTAGCACTTTGTCATACATATAGACATCAGCTCAGTTTCACAATAAGAGAAATCATTGATATACATGTATATACCCAAAATGAGACAGTTGCCCCTTATACTTCAGTTCTAGTTCAAACTTTGTCCTATACTAAAATGACAGAAATAGAATTTTAAAATACCTAAATCAAAATTGCAATTGCCCAGATAAAAAATATAATTGAAGTTACAGGCCTCAATCACGAAGCACATCCTTCCCAAGGTACGTAAAGCAGATATGAGAAACAATGCCAAGATAAAGTGGCACAATTGCAATAACCGACATATAAACAAAAAAGAACTACAACAAAGGAACCGCCTTGGAACAATCAGCAGAGCAGAAACAATTAATGTGGGGCTTTTTTAACCCTTGTCCTGATGAACCTGGATATTTCCTGCCTTTGCAAACAGTGTAGATCCAGATCAGTTGGCTTCTGAAAAAGTCAGTTGACCTGGATCTGCACAGTTTGCCATCAAGCATGTGAATTTATATCAACTATCTGGATCAAATAATCTGATTGGCTGAAAATTAGGAGTGGGCGTGGCATCTTAATATATGTAGCATAACATTAAACTAGATTTATTTGATCAAAACCTCAATAATTCAGCTCTAAATTGCAAATATGTGTTCAAGTCTCAGAATAACATATAAATACCCATTGTGTATACCTAAGTATTCTAAAACTAAATCTGATGAAACAGAGTAGCCCTGGATCAACCTGATTCTGAAGGAGCAAATTGGTCATGGTCTACACTTTTTGTCATTCTACCAGCACCATTTAGACATATCTACAAGTAATAATTGTACTTATTGAAGTTATAGCATAGGTTAAATAAGGGTTTCTAGATATTTAGAGTAAATATGGCATTGCATAAAAATCTTACTTGGAGCTCTGAATTTCAGGGTGCCCCGATGTCAACTAAGTTAAAGGCAAAACAAGCAGTAGCCCTCAAGATGTGTGAAATACTGCACAAAAAAGGTAAGACGTTTATGTATATTTTAGGGAGAAATGGATATGCTTTCAGGGGTTATTCTTGTAAAAAATGATTTGCCTCCTTTCTGAAAAGGGATCTTCTCTAAAAGAATAGAATTTTCTCCCAAAGGGAGCAAATTCTATCCTTTTATAGAAGATCCGTTTTGAGAAGGGGGTGGGTGTGAAGGAAAGCAAACACCCAAAAGTTGTCTCCCTTGTAAAAAATGGTGGTAATGGGGGGGAGGATAGGGGGAGGGGGGAGCGGGGAAGGACGTCATAATGTACAATGCTGTGTTAAGCAAGCATCTAAGGGATTACCAAAAAGAAGTTGCTTAAGATAAGTGCTTGCATAATACAAGTAAATTTTCACGTAGTTGCCTTTTAAGGGATCCAAAATTTAATAGAGGTGATTTCTTAATACAAGTGGTCTTTAAAACGGGTTTGACTGTATTAAAATATTCATATTTTTCCTAATGTAAGGCTAGATACATGTATTTTGTTTAGATCATCTACTTTTGAGATTGTTAAGCTGTACTTTCTAGTAGAAAGATATATCTCTCATTTGATTCTATTAAGATGAAGATTAACTCTTAACACTCTTTGAGCTAATTTAGCAGTTGTCAAGTTGCTGATATTATTCTTATTTTTTTCCTGGGAAATAGGGTTTGGCATTACATGCAAATTGTCTCCTCATGAGGTGGCAAACCCTTTTTTGTATAAAAAAAATTTAGTATTACCTATTTATAAAAAAATTACCCAGGGCCCAGTTGTTCAAAGCGTCGTTAGCTTAACGAGCTCGTTAAGGGTCTTTTCGTTCACTGTTTTAGCGGATACAATATACAATATTCTGATATGTTTTGCTGAAAAAATGTGAGTAGCTTTTGCAAAAGCTACTCACATTTTTTCAGCAAAAAATTTCAGCATATTTGGGTATCACTCAATGTAAATTTTAAAGAATCGTTAACTAATGACGTCGTTAGCTTTGAACAACTTAGCATGCTAAGCACTAATAACCTCAATCAGTTTGCGAATAAGCTGCAACATAAGAAAGGGTTTGTATGTCATATGCAAACAGTGAAGGCTCAGAACAACTTGAACATCTGTACAGTCTGATCGGAACCTTTTCTTCTAATTGATATATTCTTCAGTATCCAACATTTCTTTAAATAAACAACAAAGGCTTTATCACTCTCTGGGTGGATCTTGTCCTTCATTGTCTGTACAAACCCAAATGGCATATTTTGTCCTGGTCACTGGAGTGACCAAACACAAAGTTCTAGGATATCTAGATAAATTCTTTTTTTTCTTATTTTTTTTTCCATAAAAATGTATGTTGTGGGTACTCATAAGAAGGTGAAAGCCATGTATAAACATTGACAGTTAAGGATATTGTAAATAAAATGCAGGGTCCAGTTGTTAAAAACTTAACAAAGTTGCTAGCTAACATGACATTAATTTCTATCTTGAAATATGGCAAATACGTTAATATTTTTGACAGAAAATGTTTTGCTGCTCACATTTTTGCAGCAAAAATATCAATGTATTTGAAAATACCTTAGCTACAACAGTTAATGAGCTTGTCATTAACAAGCTCGTTAAGCTAAGAATGCTTTGAACAACTGGGCCCAGAAAAATATATCATTTTATTCATAAAATATATACGAAAAAAAAGGCATGCCAGATTTATTGAACGCAACATGAAAAAATCAATCCTGACGTGTGCCCCGAACGAAAACTTAAATCAGCCTATGCATCCAGGGAGTCTTATCAGAATTTTTGTTGTCTGCATGAAGACCTTTGCATCCTTGGCTATCCAAAATGCACTCTGAAGATCCTGAACATACTGCTCAAATGCATAGACTGATTCTTCTGAACATATCAGAAGGTATGTTCTCTGACGTTGCTGCTCACTTGTTATCTACCACTTGTAGGTGAACTAGATGACAATTTAATGCCGGTAGGTAAGGAGATGTTTCAGCATGAGGAAGATGATGTAGAGTGGGAAGAAGAGGAGGACATACTTGGGGAGGCAAGACCAGGGACCACAAAACGCAAACAATACTATGCCAAAAAGGTTAAAAATGAAGCCAGCTTTAACCCTTTCATCCTTGAATTTCTAAAATGGATCCTTCCGTCTTTGGATTTGGACACATTCATTGTTGCAAATAGGGGTGTCAGTCAGATGTAAATGAAGACAAAACAACACACAAAAAAACATTAATATGGCAAACAATGTAGATACTGATAAGAAGGTTCAGTATGAGCTGCCATCCAGATCTACACTGTTTGCTCAGGCCCTGAGGTTATTTAACTTTTTTCATGCTCAACTCAGCTGTCATAGTATGAAATTTTCTCTGCTAATAAATATGAAAATGCCAACAATAGTTGGCTTTTTCATATTTATTAGCAGAGAAATTTATTTTCATGCTTACGTATGTTTAGCAAGCAAGAATATGCAGTTGATAGTAATTTGAGATTTATTAGCAGGACAAATTTCATGCTCAGCTGAGTTGAGTACGAAAAAAGCTTTATTACCTTGGGGCCAGCTGTGTGTTCTGGTCTGCAGGGCTGGAAGGGTAACAGATGAACCAGATACTGTTCAGTAGTTATAGATTTGAATGTTAAACATGGCTCTAGATAAGACAAATATTTTTTTTTTATTATTCCATGGAATAATTTATGGAATACTTTATGGGTACTTAGCAGAAGTCCTAGCTCCAGATAAGGCAAAAAAAACTCTTACATATTTTTCTTATTTCTCCACTAAAACATAATGTAGGTACTCATTAGAAGCACCTCTCTGAACTACTTCTAATGAATACCCACAACATATGTTTTCTATGGAGAAATAAGGGAAATATTTTCCCAACATCTCCTTGTATCTGTAGCTCTGAGAATTGCATTGATGGAGACCAACAGCATAGGTTTTGGAGGCAAAGGAAAATATCAGATCTGTTTTGCAGATCTCCAGATAAGGCATTTTTGTCAACTGAAAAGTACTGATATTTTTTCTTATTTCTCCATAAAAAATAAGTTGTGGTACACATTAGAAGCTATCCCTTGTTATCCAGAGATAGGGTTTGTATGAGAAAAAAGGAAAAAAGGAACATCTTATCCAGAGTTACATAATAAATTTCAAGAAATTCTTCTGGATTGATAATGACTGCAGATATTTTTATATCTGCTGGAATATTAATTCTGTTAAAAAATCAGTCACACAAAAATCAAAGGAAGACTGTATTATACATAGCAGATGAAATTATTTTTCTCTAAATTTGACGTCAACTATCTTTGAAAACCACTTTTATCTAAAACATGACCATCAAGGTTTATATCATATTGTGTTTGACATCTTAACATCACTGTCCAGGATGATTTTTGAGGGGGTTTGATTTGATAAAACTAACATACATACTCAAACTATTCAGACAGACAGGCTTGAATGTAGACCCAGATCAGATGCTTCATTCTGCAGTGTCTTATCAGGGTCTGCACTGTTTGCCACTCACCTAGCAATTTTACACACATTAATAACCCTCTTTGAATCTGCCCCTAACTGTCTGCTTTAAGAAATCTTGGATCCTTGGTTACAGTAAATGTCCTAAAATTTGATACACCAAAGTGTCTGACAAAGTGGCATATGCAAACAGTGCAAACCTAGATCAGACTGCTCCTTCAGGAGCAGTCTGATCAGAATCTACTCTGTTTGCCATTCCACTAAGTATTTTAAAACAACTGCATAAATAGCAAAATTTAGGCAAAAAAATATGGAATAAAGTGTTCTAAACTGCAGGACACTTACAGTATTCAGTAACACCCAGCAAAGACTTGGATCAAACTGCACGGATAAGTCTTTGAGGGGTGCCTATGTCCAAAAGAAACATTTTCTCACCTTGACACTCCTTTCTCTCTATTTCAGATAGCCAATGCACTGTTACAAAGCCACCCAGTATCTGACATAACCTGTAGACTGTACTTGTTTAACATGAAATTAACAGGGGCCATAACTGATGAACAGAACACTAGGGGGCGTAGGATATATGCACCAGAAGACACACCCAGAGGGTTTGGTTTATTGACAGCTAAGAACATTCCATTGGTAGGTATAATATTGTGACATTGCTCAATTAGAAATGAACAAGGATACAAGAAAGTATTGTTGAAAAAGTCAACTTTAGAGGAGTAGCCAGATAGTATTTTTTCCTTATTTCACCATAAGAACATTATGTTGTGGTAGTTCATTGGAATTACCTCAAAGAGGTGGGTCCAGTGAGTAACCAGAACCTGTTTTTTTTATAAACCTTAGCCTTTCAAAGTGTTTGCATATAGCATTATGTTACATGAAATGCAGTCACAGCAAAAGAAAGAAAGCAGCAGGAATACGGTAAATATCTTAAAATTTCGTACACCAAAGTGTCTAACAAACTGGCATATGCAAACAGTGCAGACCCAGATCAGACTGCAGGAGCAGTCTGATCAGACTCTACACTGTTTGCCATTTCACTATGTATTTTAAGAAGCAACTGCATAAAAAGCAAAATTTTGGCAAAAAAAAGTATGAAATAAAGTGTTTGAAATTTTAGGACATTTACTGTATACATGTACATGTATGTAAACATCAATGGCCAGACTTTAGAGCAGTTGCTGTCTTGTCAGGGCCTTCACTGTCTGCATATAGAAGCATCAGATCTTAGGGAATCTGTCAACAAATAGGAAATGCCATGATTTGGTTTCTTTTGAATATTTAGGATAAATACAATAGTCCAGGGTCCAGTTGTTCAAAACTAACGATGTCGTTAGTTAACATATCATTAAAACTTTGATCATTAAATATGGCATATTCCCTAATATTTTTGCTGAAAAAAATGTGAGTAGCTGCTACTCACATTTTTTTCAGCAAAAATTCCTGTGAATTAGATATTGTACTTACTGGAACAGTTAACAATTTGACTACTAACAAGTTTGTTAAGCAAACAAATCTTTGAACAACTGGGCCCAGGACTTTCGTATGTTGTTTCACTTACAGGTGCCATACTTTCCTGTGTATACTCGGTCAGGGGAAGTAAGTGTATCAATAGATATTTTAAAGTCAGACCATGTATTCACTGTGGAACAGTTGGACCGACTAAAGATGTTCCACAAGTACCTGTTTGCCAATGTTCTTCGACTGGAGAAAGATCCCATGGACTATGTTCCGGATGAAGCTATTGTTGGCTATCTTGTTGTACCCGTATATAGTGAAGGTAAGTGTAATGTAAAAGATAAGTCTGACATAGCTCTGAATAAGACAGGGTATCAGGTAGGGCTGCAACGATACGCTCACCTCACGATATGATACGTATCACGATACGTGCCTCACGATACGATATGTATCGCGGTACATTTTTTTTAGGATCTCTGGCTGGAAAAGAAAGCTAAATGTGGAACAAAAATTTTATTGTAACATTAAACTGTAAAAAATTATTGTAACATTAAACTTTAAAAATGGAAACAATTCAGTAAAATTCTAACACTGTTACACTAGTGACTAGATCATATGAGATCTGGATTTTTCCCTTTAGGAATGTAAAGTCCCTGAAAATGCATTGCACCTATTAACAGGTCTATGCTAAAATCTGACAAAACATGTAGTGTGGTTTACAGCTGAAAAATTGACAGACTGTAGCGTAGGAAATATCACTCTGACACACTTTGCATACAGTTTTTGCTTTATTAACCGACTTGACACCGTTGTCAACAGTCTTTTCAAAGCCGAAATATTGCCACACTTTCGACTTGTATTTTGCTGGCGCATCTTCGATCTTGCGATCCGCCATTTTGAACTTGAGTGTCGCTCCCGTAATGCAGAATCGAAAAATAACTTTTGCATTTTACAAGTGAAATTTAGAATAAATACACAGACAAAAGATAGGCTGACCTATGAAAAATTAATTTGGGCTATTTCGGAGGTAATTTCAGTTTCTTTTCTGAATTTTTTCCCGATTAATTGATATAAGCGCCAATATAATCTACCGGCCGTTTCCGCCCATTTCCGTATTTTTCGGCACTGATCGTCGAACCGAACCGAACCGAAAATAAAGAAAAAAATATCGTGAACCGAATCGTAGCTCATGTATCGCGATGTATCGAGTTTTCGGTGAATCGTTTCACCTCTAGTATCAGGTAAATATTTTTCTTATTTCTCCACAAAAACATATGTTGTGGGTGCTTATTGGAAGTGCTCCTAATGAAACACACAAAATACATTTTGTGGAGAAATAAGAAAAAATATTTGTACTGATTTGTTGTTAAAAATCACCTCATCTGGAGCTATGGTCTGAATTAACCTTTCCCACTCTCTGGCTAATTCAGCAGATGACAAATTCTTGCTATTTTTCCAAGAAAATAGGTTTTGACATTTCATGCAAATTGTCACCTGTGGAATATTTCAAAATCTGCTGAAAATTTTACCCAGCATGCTTAGCGTTAAAGCAAAAATCTCTAACATGATTCTTGTTGTGACAGGCTTGAAAGTACCCTCTTGTGCTTAGAGGTCTGTAATAGTTCATTGTCCAGAGTTGGAAGTCTTAAGTCCAGCTCCAGCAGTCTAGGTAAGATGCTATTTTTAACCCTTGTCAGGCTAACTAAATTAAGATGCCATGCTCATTTCTAATTTTCTGCCAATCAGATACAAATTTACATAATGAAAAACAGTGCAGATCCAGATCAGTGAAGAAGCCAGCTGAACTGGATTTACGCTGTTTGCAAAGGCAGGTCATATCTGGGTTCAGCAGGACCAGGGTTAAAGAAAGATTTTTTCTTAACCCTTGTCATGCTAAATAAATTAAGATGCCATGCCCATTTCTAATTTTCAGCCAATCAGATTATTTGATCCAGATTGTTGATACAAATTCACATACTGAATGACAAACAGTGCAGATCCAGATCAGTTGTCTTTTTCAGAAGCCAACTGATCTGGATCTACACTGTTTGCAAAGGCAGGGTATATCCAGGTTCAGCAGGACAAGGGTTAATGTATTTTTCCTTGTAAATTTATACTGTGGCATCTTAATGTTACACCAGGGCATGTGAGCTCCTACAACATATGTCTTTTTTTGTTGAGAAATAAGAAAAAAACAATTATCTGGATACCCCTCCATCTGTTACTGAGTTTTTTTGTTGTTTTTTTTGTTGTTGTTCTTGTATGTGTGTTTTTACACATTTTCAGCTTTTGAGATCATTTTCACTGTTGAATTTTATTCATTATTTCATCAACTTTCTTCTTATGTTCATTTCAGCTGGTCAACAAGCTATGATAGACTGGTCCTTTATTGACAGAGTTGAAGATTCCATTGTATCAGAGAAGACTGGTAAACCATTCCAGTCTGAGGATGAACAGTTTGTTTTCAACAAAGAGGACTATGAAGATGCTGTTGTAATGCCTTCATATCGCAATATTGACCAGCCTCAACATTTTTATGTTGCAGAAATTCGTTATGATCTCAATCCTTTGTCTCCATTCCCTTCTCCAGAGCTTTATAAAACTTTCTGTGCATATTACACCACCAAGTATGGCCTGTCAATCACAAACATGGAACAACCTCTTCTGGATGTTGATCACACATCTGCTAGACTTAATCTCTTAATACCCAGATACATGAATCAGAAAGGTGTTGCCTTGCCTACCAGCAGTGCTGAGACTAAAAAAGCAAGACGGGAGAATTTACAGCAGAAACAGATCCTTGTACCAGAACTTTGTGATGTCCATGTCTTCCCAGCCTCATTGTGGAGAAAAGCTGTCTGCTTGCCGGCAATATTGTATCGCATGAATTACCTCCTGCTTGCTGAGGAAATAAGGAAGCACATAGCATCAGAGACCAGTATTGGTATTGTTGATTTGCCTAAAGACTTCAGATTTCCACAGTTAGATTTTGGATTTGATACAAATCCAGAGACTTTAAAAAGCTCAAATTCAAGTGAAGAACAGGAAAATGAGGCCTCTGTAAATGAAATAAAGAAACAACAGAGTGCAACAAAAGATGCTGAAGAATCTGTAGTTGAAAATGAAAATTCTGAACAGAATAATTCTGAAGGGTCAGCATGCATACCAAATTGTAATGAGTTAAAATGTAGCAAAGAAGGAGATGACTGTAATGAAACAGGAACAATTAGAACTGGAAAAGAACAGAATAGTAAATGTAGTAATACAGTCTCTAAAAGAGAGAGTGACTGTGAAACATTACCTGGAAGAAACAGTAATGAAGTCAGTGTAAAAAGTAACCTTGAAAATGATACAGAAATTTATGTGGGATGCAAAAAAGAAGCTGACAAAGAAATGGCTCGAGTTAATTCTGATAACATTCCAAGTTCTGGTGCTAATCTAGTCAAAGATTCCAATATATTTAATGAAATAGGCAATAAAGACTTACTCCAGTCTGGTGAAAACAAACTTGAGTCAGATCTTGACAGTGAACACAATAAATCAGAAAGTGTCCAATCAAATAATGTCTGTGATAAAGTACATATATATTCAGCATGCAAACAAAATGATTTAGCAAATACATTCCTCGATAAGGATAATTTGTCAGATGACTCTGATAATAAGGTCTTAAATAAACATAAATGTTTAACATGTATGCATTGCCAAATTTCTTTTGTGAATGAAATGCTTCATATGAATGGTGAAGAGCACAAGGAATCTGTACAAACTGCAGAGAAAGAGAAACAGTGTCTTTGTACAGTACAAAGCCACTGTTTAGTTAATTGTGTTGTTGAGGAAAATAAAACTAACAATTCTTTAAAGAAAAACTATTCTGTAAAAGATTCATGTGTACACAAGTTTGATATCCCAGAAACCTTAAACAAAGAAAAGAATACGGTAGTTGCTGATGCTGATAGTAGTTTAAAAGATATTTGTGATCTTCTTGAGCCTGATACAAATGACAGCAGTGCTAAAACTTCAGACATACTGGTTGATGATCTTGCATCAGATTTAAAAGGTATGAATTTAGACGTAACAGTACTAAGTAAAGAAGAATCAAATGTTTCTTCATGGGGTGAAGTGGATGAGATTATTGAGAAGGATGTTGGTATAGACTGTTGGAAATCTGGAAGTGCTGAAGACTTGTCAGAAATAAATGCAGAAATTGATGATGTTAGAAAGGAGACAGCTCACCTATTTGAAAAGGAAAATATGTCAAAGGAAATTCAGATAAGTATACATAAAGAGCAAAACTCAAATCATACAGATTCAGTGGCAAGAGACACATGTCAAGAACCTGAAGAAGATATATTCGAGAAAGTTAGCTGCTTTAAGGCTGAAGATGCACCCGAGACAGAAAGTGATCCAGAAGATTTAGATGAATTTCCTGAGCCGCTGATATCCCTTGATGAAGATATTGATCTGACAACATATATTGGTCCAAGTCCTTGTTTCATACTTCAGGCCTTTACCATGTCAAATGCAAATGACTTCTTCAGTTTAGAAAGACTGGAAACTATCGGTGATTCATTCTTGAAGTATGCCATTACAGTATATTTATATTGCTCATACCCAGGTATACATGAAGGGAAACTGAGTTACTTGAGAAGTAAACAAGTAAGTAACTATAATTTATACGGACTTGGGAAAAGAAAGGGCCTTGCTGAATGTATGATTTCTACAAAATTTGAACCTTATGAAAACTGGCTTCCACCTGGTTTTATTATCAATGAAGACAAAAGAAAAGGACCAGTGCCAAAAGTTCTCATTGCTCAAAAAGTGAATTACAAAAGCTCATCAGCCATTTTTTCTGGAACCTTAAGTGATCAGATACCAATTTGTTCAAAGGACATAGAGGATGGTATTGTACCCAGTAGACCATCTGAAATCCAGAAGTTCAATGAAGAATTAGAAGCAGCTGTTCTAATCTCCAAGGCTGAAGAGCTTGAGCAGGGAGATAAATCTGATAGTCAACAAGCTCTTACCCCATACAGTTTACAAGTTCACCACACCATTCCTGACAAGAGTATTGCTGATTGTGTGGAAGCTCTGATTGGCTGTTATCTCACTTCCTGTGGAAAGATGGCTGCTTTAAGATTTATGTCATGGATGGGATTGAAGGTGCTACCAAGGAAAGAAGCAGATGTATCGATAAAAATGGAGGTAAAGTTTAAATTTTATCAAGTTATTAAATGACTGTGGGCCACATATGGTATTTACCGTATGTATTCAGACAGACAGGCCTGAGCGAATAGTGTAGATGCAGATGAGATGCCGCGTTTCAGTAGGGTATACTCTGTTTGCCACTCATCTAGCAATTTCTAGACACAACATCAGGTACTTAATTGTACTTGTTCAAATCCTAGAACAAGTATGGTAAGGAGTTAAGATGTCCGAATACTTAGGGTAAATACGGTAACTCCAGCTTAAGTGATAATTGAACTGATATTTTTGAATACTTTTTAACACAAACAATTTCTGGTGGGTACAATTACAAAGAACCATTAACCCTGCCAACTTCAACTGCAGCAGACAACACTTTTATTTCTCAAAGATATTAAGTCTTCACATGAAGTGTCAAGACTTATTTTCTCTGAAATTTAAAAAAAAAAAAAATAGAATGCTGTTTGCTACAAATTTTGCTTGGCTCTTTAAGGGTTAACAGACCTCAAGAATCATGGAATGTGATTAAAAATAGTAAGTTAGATTGTAATGTTACATTACTATATGCATACAAATGGTTCAAGGAATACAGAAGATATAAATTTGTAAGTCATATACAGTATCTGGAAAATAATTGACTGTTCATAATTTTTTTAAAAACTGTAGACTTTAGTATGGCTATATGTACAGACAGTATTTGTGTTCCCTAGTTTTGTGTATAAATCAATTACACTGGAACCTTTTTATAAGTTGGTTCATTTAAGAATTGACTTTTGATTGGTTTCGTTTTTTTGAGCAATGAATGAAAAAAAAAAAAGTAGGACACTATGCATGATGTGCATATATAGCATTCATGCACAATAGTATCCTTCATTTTTTTTTTTTTTTTTTTTTTTTTTTTTTTCTCCATTCATGGCTCAATGAAATAAAAAAAAAAAAAAAATCAGTTCTTATAATTAGTTTTCTGTTCAAAATTTTCATAAATTCGCTTTGTACATTGTACTTTTGCCACTATAGTGGCAGGTTGGTACATGCAAGAATATTAAATTTGGTATATGTTTTTACCCAAGCTGAGCCCCATGACAGTGATGGATGATAAAAACTTCCTGGACGACTTTCTAAATTTGCATAGACTATCAGGAGATTAAAATAAAAGTGGGAGAATTAAGAACAAAACAATGCAAGATGTTATTTTTATATTAGATACAAAAGAAAAGCTCAATAAAGCCAAGAAATAATTATTTTCTTTGTTTTATTCTTTCAACTGTGAGCGAGATTATTTGTGACTTGTTGTTCCTTGAATTTGGGTTTTACCACAAGTAGTGCAGTCGTAGGGGGGTGGGGTGGGGGCACCAGATGTTTTTGTTCCATTGGGAAATGAAAGAAATTTTTTTTCCAATCACAAAGCAGAAAAGTACATCAATGTAAATAAAAATTAATTATTATAAGATGGTTTTGGATATAAGATGATTAAAGATGGACCCCAAAAGTTTTGTATTCAAACAACAAAATATAGATTATTTAGAATAACCATCCAAAACTGTCTTACAATGAACCGTCTTATAAAGTGTATTAGAAATTACTAAAGCTTTTATTGTTCATTTTTTGTTGTAGGAATATGAGGTTGAGTTTGAGAGGCTACCATGTCCCCAATCCCCACTCCTGACTGTGTCTGATAATGCTCACAGTTTACTCACGCATCAGTTGGATGGTTACAATAAATTTGAGGAGAGAATTGGCTACACATTCCAGGACCAGTCCTATCTGCTGCAGGCCTTTACCCATGCCTCCTACCACTACAACACAGTAACAGACTGCTACCAGAGGTTAGAAGAAATAGGATTTATTATATACCTATCATTGATACTGCTTTCAAACAGTTAAGTTTCTTACAGTCCGATCCGAAAAGCAGATCAGTTGAGAGTCAAATTTTTCCGATCCATTTAACCTTGTCAAGCAAGGCTTTTCATCATAGTAAATATTATATTTTTATTTCCTTTGGGATCATTGAGCCCATTCTGGTTACTTTGAAAATCTAATATGGCTAATGCTGATGATATGGGACATATGCAGCCTTGCAAACTACATTGTTGCATTTGAAGAAACTTAATAAAACCGAGTCCCTGATTTTCATTCTTTTGTGTATTTTTTGTTTCCAAAGGCAACCTTTTAGATTTTTGTTTATGTTGATGTCATGTCAAAGCAACTTGTATAAAATTCATGTTATTCTGCTGCTATTTTAAATGGTCTATGGTTTAGTTTGTCAATGTGTATAATTAACCCTTGTCATGCTGAATAAATAAGATGCCCTGCCCGCTTTTAACTTTCAGCCAATCAGATTCCTTGATCCAGATGGTTGATATAAATTTACATACTTAATGGCAAATAGTGTAGATCCAGATCAATTGGCTTCCTCAGAAGCCAGCTAATCTGGATATACACTGTTTGCAAAGGCAGGGTATATCCAGGTTCAGCAGGACAAGGGTTAACATGTTTCTGATGCTCTGTATTGCGTATTGTGTATATTCCCATATCTGCTTCATACTTGATGCAAGATCTCTTGTGATCCTGTGATCTAGCAACAGCCACTTGATGTGATACAGAGCATTAGATCATATTTCTGTAGTAATAATGTGGGTGCTTCAGCCAAAAGCATTTCTACCAATTTATCCTGTTTGAACTGAAAAAATAAGAAATATATTTCAAAATGTCAACTCATATTTTCACCCAGCATACCAATGAAGCATTATGTGATTAATGTTCTCATGATACAGTCTAGCTAAAGCATGGGCGGTTTGCATTTAAAAATCTGCAAGTTGTAAACTGTTGTTTGGGTGAAGTGCCCATGCTCTGACCAGAATGTGCAATATGGTCTTAGTAAGTAAATATCCTAAAATTTCAAACACTTTATTCATTACCATTTTGGCCTGATTTTAGCTTTTTGTTGTTTCTTAAAATACTTAATGGAATGGCAAACAGTGCAGACTCTGATCAAACTGCTCTTTCAGGAGCAGTTTGATCTGGGTCTGCACTGTTTGCATATGCAATTTTGTCAGACACTAAGGTGTAGGAGATTTTAGGACATTTACCCTATGCAGTTCATAAACCCACAGAATAGGCTTTGTATGTCATCTGAGAATCCTACAGACAAGAATTTTTGCTTCATTCATAGCTCTTGATAAGATGCCTTTTTTCAGTCCAAAAGTATTGATATTTTTCTTATTTCTCCACAAAAACATACTGTATTTGACCTAATTACCGCACTGTGTGTTTAGGTTTTTCACAAATACTGGGAAAACTTGTGGAAAAATGCGTATCCACCTATACTAAGGGTACACTTAAAAAAGATCAGTGAAGGACATCTAATGATTCTTTTGCAATGTTTTCTTGTGCCTTTTTATTCTGAATTTCTTTATAAAGCATATGTTGTGGGTACAAGTCAATGCAATTCAAGTGGGTACCCACAATATATGTCTTTATAAAAAAGTAGACAAAAAGTACACTAGCTGTATTCTGAAGACTATGGAATTGCTTGACTGTGCGCTTATAGGAGCATGTGCAGTAATTAGGTCGAATACGGTATGTTGTGGGTACTCAGTAGAAGTGCCTCGACAAGGCACTTCTAATGAGTGCCCACAATATATGTTTTCATGGAGAAATAAGAAAATATTTACCTGATTTATTTTATCTAGAGCTATGTTCAATACAAGTAGTCTGAGATAAAAGGAGTTGAAATTTAAAGGATAGAAAAGTCAAACTAGCATCATATTTACTTTGACTGAAGTAGGTACTTTGAGATAGCAAGTCAGCTGTATATGGTGTGGAACAAACAAAATGGACCCTTGTGCCATATGCAGCAAGGAAACGAATACCAAGGCCCAGATTGGCCTTACGTCTGCTTAGGTATATTGGGGCCTTTATTGCCTGCTTTCAAAAGACATCTACAAACAGAGAAGGCCTGATCAGACTGTGCTAGTGTGGAGGCTGATCTGGGCCTTCTCTATTGGCATATGGCATTAGGCCCATTTTCATACATGCTGTGTGTCATACATATTTGATTCAAACCCAGGTTAGAATTTCTTGGGGATGCCATACTAGACTATGTCATCACTCGCCATTTGTACGAAGACTCAGACAAGTATTCCCCGGGTGTACTCACAGATCTCCGATCAGCTCTCGTGAACAACAACATCTTTGCTGCATTGGCTGTAAAGTGGGACTTCCACAAGTATTTCAAGGCAATATCCCCAGTGCTGTTTAATGTGATTGAGAAATTTGTGGCGAGGCAGAAAGAGAAGGAAGATGAAATAGACTTGGAAGATGAAGAGGTAACATGTTGCATGATGCAAGGAAATGTACATATGTCATTATGTTCATCTGTACAGTCTCATCCATAGCTCCAGATAAGAGGGTATATCCACAAAATATTTTTCTTATTTCTTCACAAAAACTTATTTTGCAGGTAGCCTTGGCGATGTACTTCTAATGAGTACCAACATGTTTCGTGGGGAAATGAGAAAAATATCAGTAGCTTTTTTTTTTTTTTTTTTTTTTTTTAGGGGGAGGGGGGGTGGGGGGGGGGGGGGCGTGGTGAGGTTGGGTGAGTGGTGTTTATAGAAAAAGTACATTATCTTGAGCTGTTTGATCTTTGTGCAGTCCAACCAGGCCTTTGCTCTTTTTTGATATACATGTATTCTCAGAGAAGTTGTTAATGAGTAGTATCTGATAATGTTTCTGGGAAAATTTTCTCACTTTCTCCATAAAGCATATATTGTGAGGAGGCACTTCTAATGAGTACCCACAACACGTTTTATGAAGAAATGAAACAAATATTCTAGAATTATCACCAAAAGTCATATGATTCTTTAGTAACCATGGATTCTGTCATTGGACAATGAAGGTCCTTATCAGACTGCACCAATGTGTGGTCTGATCTGGACCTCTATTACCTACATACAGCATAAAAACCCTCTTCTTATGTTCCACATCAGCTTATTCCTTTCAACAGGCAGCTTTTATTTGTGTCTAACACAACTTAACATCTAATTAAGTATTCAAGATGGTGGCACTTCTGTTCACAGTAATAAAAACTTTAATTAGAATGTCTTCATTATTTCTAAACAAATTTTGATCAAATTCGTGCCTAGATGTTCTCTTATTAAAGCTGATTATTATATGTTCTATAAATAAACGACCTTTCATTGGCTCAACCTGCTCCAGCCCAGTCAATATTTCATGATATTGACTAGCTTGCACGAGAAAAGTGACATCATTCATTTGCAAGCCAGTCAATATTAAGTTTTGATGATGTCGCTAGTAATGATGCCGACGTCTATGCGCGCTTTTTGTATTAACAGGGTCTGATGTTGACTGTTATTGCAACATTTATCAAGAGAAAGACAAACTATATAATAAAACAAATGTTGACTATTGAGGTATTGGATATGACTTAGATATCCACTTTTGAATACAAATATTGACCACGGCTATTGCCTTGGTCAATATTGATATTCTCTGGTAGATGTCACGTCATATCCAATACCTCAATTATCAATAATTGTATAATATTTTAAGATATATACATTGCATTTAATGGTTTTTTTTAATGGTCTGTACTAATTTTAGAAACCAAAGCAAAAATAGTTGGACAACTGAAATTACCCCTTATATGGCATTTTAGTCTGTACCGTAATTTACTCTAAATAGTCACTCTAAACCTTTCAGCTTTGAAGACCAAACAATTTTGCAAACAGTGTAGATCCAGATGAGATGGCTCATAACAATCAGGATCTACAATGTTTGCCACTCTATTTTTGGTTTATGGCTGAGTTACCTGTTTGGAGCAATGGTTTTGTCCAGATTCAAAGATGGAAGAGTCTACTCTTGAAACTCAGGGTGTAGGATAACTCATTACCATACTTATCCTAAAATTTCTAGAAGTCAGTTTGATTTCTTTATGATGTTTCTAAATTGTTGTGACTGAATGGCAAACAGTGTAGATCTGATCAAACTGCTCCTGAAGGAGCAGTTTGATCTGGGTTTACACTGTTTGTTCAAGAATGTCTGTCTGAGTGTTTAAGGTAAATACAGTATTCCCCACATAGAGTGAACATGAGTTGTTCTGAATATAGTCTTTTGTTAACATGCATTTTAGGCTGATGAGGAACAAGATAAAGAACATGTTGAATTAGAGGTTCCCAAGGCCCTAGGGGATATCTTTGAGTCAGTTGCTGGGGCCATATATTTGGACAGTGGCATGTCCCTTGATGTTGTCTGGCGAGTCTTTTATAGAATCATGAAACCACAGATAGGTAAGTTTCATCTAATATATTTTTTATTTTAAATTCCGTCAGTCTTTGGCCTGGTATTAAAGTAGTAATGAGACATTTTGATGCTCTTTGATTTGAAACTTGCACTTTTAACATTGCAATAATGTTACCTAAAAACTTCAGTATTTGGGAAGCTACACTATCTATAAAATGAAATGAAAGTTCTTAACCTTTGTCATGCTGAATAAATTAAGATGCCACACCCACTTCTAATTTTCAGCCAATCAGATTGCTTGATCTGGATTGTTGCTATGAATTAACATACTTAATGGCAAATAGTGTAGATCCAGATCAGTTGGCTTCTTCAGGAGCCAACTAGTCTGGATCTACACTGTTTGTAAAGACAGGGTATATCCGGGTTCAGCATGACTAGGGTTATCATTCATCTCGTACCACTCTATAGATTAATCCAGTAGACCAAAAAATTGATGAGGTTTTTCTTATTTTTCAAGAAAATTAAGTTGTTGTTTTTCTTTACTTATGTTTGTCAAAGTCTACAAATTGAGGGTTTGTGGTCCAAAGGGGATTCTTTCCTTTTAGAGCAGACCCCTTTTCAGACAAGATGCAAAACATTTTGACAGAGTTGCCTGCCCTGAAAGTGTATCAGTGCTCCTTAACCCATGTCATGCTGATTAAATTAAGATGCCACGCCCATTTCTAATTTTCAGCCAATCAGATTACTTGATCCAGATTGTTGATATAAATTCACATACTTAATGACAAACAGTACAGATCCAGATCAGTTGGCTTCTTCTACACTGTTTGCTAATACAGGGCATGTCATGTTCAGCAAGAGAAGGGTTAAGGTGAATACGTTAAACTGTATGTAAGCAAAAGATATTTTAGTCTTCACCTACCCCTATATCATGAAACCATTTTAATAATTCATATTGTTTTCTGTTTTAGACAAGTATTTGAAGAGTATACCAAAGTCTCCAGTCCGAGAGTTGCTGGAGCAGGAACCAGAAACTGCCAAGTTTGAGTAAGTAATATTACAGATTTTCATAGTTAGCTCACCGAAATATTTTCTACGGTCATTCCCTTCCGCTGATTCAAGAAGGGCAGTTGTCAGTTTCTGGCGGAAGAATGTGCACAACACTGGTTAACCGCTTAGAGGACTAAGCCTGCCCAGTAAACATGTGGTTAGGTAAACTGATTGCGCTCGACATGACCCTATTGGGTTGACTGGGCCGTAAAACCTCAACACAAACACAAACAAACAATCACCGGTATGAAGGTACAAGAAGAAGTATTACAATTTTCTCCAGCATTGATATCAGCATTAGTGATAGTGTCCACAGATTTATGATGATGTTTTTAAAGGTCTAGAGCACCTGGATAAAGCTGTGTTAAATATCATCCCTACCCCTCCATCTCTCCCTAATCAAAGACAATTTTCACGTTCTAAAATGTTAAAATATTACAAAGATTTACAGGTATCTCTCCTGACTGCCTTGATGAATTTAGCTGATACTGATGTTAGATCCAAAGTTTTGTTCAGCATAAGCCCAATACCCCTCAATGAATTTGAAGTCAAGGTCAGGGTCTGAATTTTTCACGCGCAAAAAATAGCTTTTAAAAGTATATTTCATCTTCTGATTGTCTGTATAGATTCAGTTGGTACTTGGGCTGATGCTCAATACTGGTCCAAAGTTAGGTTCAGTAACAGCCCAGTTCCCTCAGTGGCCTTGAAGTCAAGGTCATGGACTAGGAAATTTTTTACACTCGAAGTTTTTACATTAAAATTTTTGAAGAACAATGTCATCTGAATACATGGATGGATTTAGCTGATACTTGGACTTATGTTAAAATGGTACTGTTACAAATGTTCTGTTTAGTGCAAGCCCAATGACCATTCAGTGACTTTGAGTTCTAGATCATAGCATTAAAATCACACAAAACCAAACCCAATAATAGTATTGCAGGATGATAGCTTTTACAAGTGTTTAAAACCCATTATGCTTAGTGCTCTAAAATGATCTTTGCAAACAACAGAATGGGGCCTCTGCTCAAGGTTTGCTCATCAGTCAAATAAAAAAAACAGAATGGCAAACAATGTAAACCCTGATGGGACAGCATGTTGCAAACTGACGCATCTGGATATACATTTTTTGCTAAATTATCAAGTGTTGGCCAAAAGGATTCAATCTCACAAACTTTGAAAATTGTAACTTAACCTCTTAAAGCACTCATCATAATTACAGCAGACGATGTTTTGAATTTTTTGTTTATTATTAGTTTTCAGAGAAAATAAGGCGTGACATGTCATGTGAATCGTCTGCCTAGCAGCTAGCAGACGATTCACATCAAATATTAATTCTTGTTTTCTCAATTTTAGAATGTCATCTGCTGCAAATTTGCTTAGCAGTTTAAGGGTGAACACATCTACTTTGTATTTTCTTTTCTTAGGAAACCTGAGAGAACAATGGATGGGAAGATCCGGGTGACAGTCAATGTTGTTGGAAAAGGTGTGTTTTCGGGAGTTGGTCGGAACTACAGAATAGCCAAGAGTGCCGCAGCTAAGAAGGCACTTAGATGTATCAAGACGCTGGAGCAACAAGGACTTATTTGAATATGGCTGAAAATCAGTGGCTTTAACATCTCTCGGACCATGGAAATTTGTTCTAGACATGGGTAGTTTGAGCCACTGAGGCTAAAATAGCGTCAGGTCAGGAGATATGTATTATATAGGGATATTTCGATCTTCTATACAATTATGACATGTTGAGTGTATTCATTAGAATTGCCTCTATGAGGCAATTCTAATAAGTACACACAACATTCATGATAAAATAAGAAAATTTTCTTAAAATATCCCCTATCATGTGAATTTCATAAGGACTTAAAAACTAGTTCGGATCTGCAAAGGTAAACAAGCCATCAATGTTGGAGCCATTGAAGTTTTATTATAAATAGGAAATATCATAATTACCGAAGGATCCAAGGTTTCCACAGAATGACAGCAAAGACTGATCATACTGCTCAAAAGTGGAGGCAATCCAAGTCTTTGCTTAGCACTCATATCTGATGATAATTTTGTCTCACTTCGCAGCTCAGATACATGTTTTTTCTCTTCACAAAAAAACTGTATGTTGTTGATGTTAGTAACAATCACCTTGCAAGCAGTGCAAACTCTGATCAGACTTTATGTGCAGTTTGATCTGGGTCTGTATTGTTTGTGTAGGCATATCTGTCTGAATGTTAAGGGTAAATAAGGTATTTATATATATTTATATTAGATTGAATATGTGTCGAAAGTATATGATACTGTTATTAGATAGTTCAAACTGCAAAACATGAACTTGACCCTTTCACACCTAAGTTTCTGTAATGGACTCTTCCAGCATTGAGTTTGAACATGTCCACTGATGAAGTAAGGTTTTATTCTAAAATCAGGAACAGAATGGCAAACAGTGTAGATCCTGATAAGATGGCTCATTACAAGCCATCTCATCTGGATCTAAACTGTTTGCATAGGTATCTGTACCGATCTACAGTGTTGAAAAAGGTTATGGGGGTCTGTAGAACTGTAAGAAATGTTTTTGCTCCCTCTGAAAAAAGGTCTACTCTAGAAGGAAAAAGTTTGTTCTCTTTGAGAGCAAATTTAGTAGGCCCCTTGGGAGCAAATTCTTTCCTTTTAGAGTATACCCCTTTTCAGGAGGGAAGAATACTCTTTCATTTGGAGTAAGTCCCTATGCAAAGCTGGGAGGTGTGCATGCTTATCTGACTCTTTACTATTAGCATGTGCCCCCAATCCCATTTTGTAAAATATAGCTCAGACCACACCTCTTTGTTCATCATCTCATCTTGCTTATTCTTGCACTCTGGTCAGAGATTCTCTTTTCAAATTCATAATGCCAGATCCTTGCAGAATTCTGTTACAGCCAGTGGTATATATATATATATATACATTTGTATTTCCATGTAAAGGCGGTACACCACAACCATTTTATAACACTATTTTTGGGATCCAAATCACGAACTGTGTTAACTAAACAACCATGTTGTATCCAAACAAAAAATGTAGAGATTATATAGAAAAATGACCATTTCATGGTCATTTTCTATATAATCTATACATTTTTTGTTTTGATACAACACTTCTGGGGTCTACTTTTAAACAGAAGGGCCAAAGGGAGCAAATTCTTTCCTTTTAGAGTAGACCCCCTTTGAGAATAAGAAGGGGAGCAAATTCTTTCCTTTATGGGTAGACCCCTTTTCAGGAGACTGATAAGCTGATGATCCGCATGAAATATCAAGACTTATTTAAAAAAAAGAATGATGAATGCTAAAAATTTTGCTTGGTGCTTTAAGGGTTAAGAATCCTGATGTACAGTAAATGTCCTAAAATTTCATACATGAAAGTTTCTGACAAAATGGCATATGCAAACAGTGCAGACCCAGATCAGACTGAAGGAGAAGTCTGATCAGGGTCTACACTGTTTGTAATCCCACTGAGTATTCTAAGAACAACAGCATAAAAAGCAAATTTTAGGCCAGAAAAGTATGGGTTTGAAACTTTAGGACATTTACCGTACATGTAATTGAATGAGTTACTTACTGAGTGCTGTTATGGGCTGCGCCTTGTGAAAACGTGTCTTCGAGCATATCCAGATGTGCCCCATATGCAAAGCTTGGAGGTGTGCGGGCTTATCTGAATCTTTACTGCTAGCATATGCCCCCAATCCCATTTTGTAAAATATAGCTCAGACCACACCTTATTGTTCATCATCTCATCTTGCTTATTCTTGCACTCTGGTCAGAGATTCAAATTCATAATGCCAGATCCTTGCAGAATTCTGTTACAGCCAGTGGTATATATACATTTGTATTTCCATTTAAAGGGGTTCACCACAACCATTTTATAACACTATTGCTAGGATCCAAATAACAAACTGTTAACTAAACAACCATGTTGTATCCAAACGAAAATGTATAGGTTATATAGAAAAATGACCATTTCATGGTCATTTTTCTATATAATCTATACATTTTTGCTTGGATACAAGACTTCTGGGGTCTAGCTTTAAACAGTCTTATATCCAGAACCGTCTTATATCCGAACCGTCTTATAATGAATTGTCTTATAAAGGGGTTCCAGTGTATTTAGAAGATAATTTTATTTTGGCACCAAAATGTACCTTGTTCTTACTCACTGGAACTGCCTCAGCTATTGAGTATTCACAAGATATGTTTAGGTATAAAAGAAGAAATGTGTGCAGGCTGATCAAGGTCTTTTGCCATTTGCATACTGTTCTAAGGTTGTGTTTTGCAGAGTACTGTTTAAATGATACTGTCCACTTTTAGCTTGCACATTCCTGCAGGCCAACCAGGAATTAATTTACATCTCCAGATATAGAGGATCTTACATAAATTTCATATTAAATGACCACGAGTGTAAGATTCTGTTTATCATATGACCCTTTTAAATTGGACTTTATCGCCTTTAAATTTGACAGTTGTTCAACAGAAAATGCATGGTTGACATGGACGTCGTCATGACGCTACTTGTTCCTGCCAAAGTGTTATATAACATGTGGTCATACAATTTTTATAACATGACATTATCCACAGAAAAACAGCGACGTCATATAATAAAAGAGGGGTATCCAGAAAACTATTTTTCTTAATTCTCCATGAAAACATTTTGTGGGTACTCATTAGAAGTGCCTTGGTGAGGCACTTCTAATGAGTACCCACAACATGTTTTTGTGGAGAAATAAGAAAAGTAACCATACTGAGGCCCTTCTATTTAGTACCCATAACATGTTTTCATGGCAAAATAAGAAAAATATTCATACTTTTTTTTTTCTTGAAAGAAGCTTTTTATCTAGAACTATGGGCCCTGACATTTTTTTTATTCACAGAATAATTGAGCCTTCCAAATTATTAACAGCTGTTTTGTAGCCTTTGACTGGACTGCTTAGTTTGCAGGTTAAACTAATGTAGGCCTGTGCCTTTAATGTTCAAGACTGATCTATTATGAAAACAAGCCTATTCAAATTTACTGAAAATTTTACCACCAAAAAAATGAAAAAAATTAAGATAAAGATTCTCATAGTTTTCATATTTCTGCTCATAACATAGATCGTGGGTACTCATTAGAACCGCCTTGCCAAGGCAGTTCTAACGAGTACCTACAATCTATGTTTTTGAGCAGAAATAAGAAAAATAATGTATTCCTTAGTAAACCCCATTTTAGAAGCAAAACGTCTTCAATGCAGTGGGGGGATTCAGAGGGGTTTTGGGGTTCAGCAAACTGAACTCTTTTACTCAAAATATTGTTTTCATGGGAAATTTTGTATGTTTGATAAATTTGGGATGTTGTATTTACCTAAAATATTCACTATCCCTTACTCTTTACCTTATACTTCTCTTCAACAAGTCCATTTTAATACACATGAATGTGTGAAAAATTGCTAGGTGAGTGGCGAACAATGTTGACCTGATCTGATGCCGTATTATGTGGCATCTGATCTGGGTCTACACTGTTTGCTCAGGCCTGTCTTTCCAAATACTTAGAGTAAGTATGGTAATTTGATCAAATAGAACCACTCCCTCCCCACTTAGAAATCATCCTGGCTCTGCCCCTGCAAGGATACTTGAAATTTTCAGCTTTAGGTCATGCATATAATTATGCAGTCTTATCATGGCCTTTGCTGTCCTTTGATGCACACTGCAGTATCTAGTCGTTTTCTAACCAGACAGCAAAGGCCCAGATCAGACTAGTCTGATCTGGGCCTCACTGTCTGCATATGCTTGAAGACAGTTTGCTTTACAGGACATATATAATTTGTATTTTTTCACTTCAGCGTATCTGCATAGCAGATATGGTTTAATGATTGACTCAGCATACTGAAATAAAGTGCTTCTATGTATATGTAAAATGTGTTATTTCTTTAAGGGGAGAAAATTGAGGGAATATTTTTTCTCCATGGCCCATCTGTTCAACGTGGGCAAGATTAACAAAGTTGTAAAACCAATGTGATGTTAGTGTTTAATCCATTTATGCCTGCCGTCTCATGAAAGGACAATGACGAACAGTGTAGACCCTGATCAGATGCTGCATTCTGTTTACATTAAATAAAGGAATTTCTATAAAACAAGGTAGTAATAAAAATAATCAGACACCCCCTCTATTAGAAATGGACTGGTCCAGAGGGTTGATGTAGAATAGTTTGATTGAGTTGGGGTTTAACGACACGTCAACCCTTGTGGGTCATTTTGTGTCGTCTCCCAGAGAAAGGGAGAAAAAAGATAGAAGAGATAGTAGAGGAGATGAAAGAGAGGGACAGGGAAGAAAGAGGAACAGGAATGAAAGTGAAGAAACAGAAGAAATAAAAACATCCCCTTCTACCCTTACCTGCTACAAGGATAGCAGGCCTTGCCCAGCTGTAAGCCAATATCAGTTGGGCGCCCCGGTGACGTAAGAACTAGGGTGCCAGCCCCTTTGGGAACAAATAAAACTGGGTGCTGTACAGAGGTGGCTGTTGTAGAGGTAAAACTATTTTGGGATATCATAAAAATGACTGTTGTAAGGAGAGGCTGTTGTGGAGAGGTGATCTTTACAGGGGTTACTTTTCAGGCAAGATTTTGAGAGATTTGCTCATTGCCAAAATGAAATTTGCTCAGTAGGAGGAAAAAATCTCTTAGCAAAAATGTAATTTAAGATTTTGCCAAAATTTCTTACTGAAAAATCATTATTTCTTGCTAGTTTTGGCTAAATAAGAGATTTTCTCCCTTGATATTCTTAGAATTATCCCTATCTTTAGTGGAGGTGCCACTATTTATTTTATTGCATTTTATCAATATATATCCATATTAAATTAAAAATTGTATAGTTTTCAATTTTTCAGTGTTTTTTTTTTTTTTTTTAAAGGATTTTTGTGCTACTGTATGGGGTGTAAATTTTGTGTGCACAAGTCTTCCTTGTGTTCTACTGATAGATTTGGATTTTTATGCCCTGGCCTGCCAAAGCAGTGGGGCATATAGCATTTCGCTGTGGTTATGTGCATATGTCCTTATGTATGTGTCCTTGCCTACTTATGTCATGTTTGTATCAATCTACAAATGTTTAGTTTACATTCAAATTTACATTGATATTTATGTCCATGTTTCTCATGGAGGTCCGTCATAACTTGGATACCTTTTACACTAGGAAGTTGAAATTTGGTATGCTATATACCCAGACCTACATCTTCAGCTGTGCTAGAGTTGACCCTGGGTCATTCCCTGGGGTGGGGCTAGAGGTCAAAATGTATCAGATAGAGCAGATGGAGCCCAGTTGTTGAAATTTATGCATCCAGATGATGTTGGCATATGGACAAAGACCAATGGGTAGGGGCATTTGTATAGTTTAGAAATATGTCTAGTTGCAAATATTTCTAACTTGGTTTTCATGCAAATTGTCTCCAGTGGAAATTTCAGATCTGTTTTCTTGAAAAAAATAAGAAAAATATTCCCAATTTGTCATCTGCTGCATTAGCCCAGGGAGTTGAAAGGCTAAACTACTGGGATAAAATTAGGTGAGCCTTTTTTTTTTTTTTTCAACTAATTAATACATGTATTTGTCTAATTTCTTCACAAAATCGTACATTATGGGTACTCATTAGAACCACTAAAACAAATTCTGGGTACTCATATAAGTGCCTCGGTGAAGTGCTTCTAATGAGTGCCAACAACATATTTTCATGAAGAAACAAAAAATATTTACTTGGATACTCCCCTTACCTGGAGCTCTGGATAATGGGATGAAAAAATAAAGACAATATATTTATAGAAGCTTCAAATGATTTATTTGATGGCATACAGAGAAAATAAATAAGACATGAGAAACACGGTGACAAAGAAACTGATTAGGAAGCTTTTAGGTTTGACAGAAAATACTAACTACTGGTAACGCATTGGTGAAAGATAAATCAATGAGCAGGGTCACATAGTAAAGGGTCTCAGCATATCATATTTGACCTAAAGACCGCACCATGCACAGGTTTTTCAAAATTACTGGAAAAACTTGTAAAAATATGTATCTGGAAAAACTTGTAAAAATACGTATCTACCTATACTAAGGGTACACTTAAAAAAGATCAGCGAAGGACTTATCCAAAGAAGCTTGTGTGTTTATTTTTCTGATTTTCTTTATGAAAGCATATGTTGTGGGTACTCATTTGAATTGCATCAACAAGTTGATGCAATTCAAATGGGTACCCACAACACATGCCTTAATAAAGACGTAAACAAAAGTATAAGCTCTGTAATCTGAAGACTATGGAATTGCTTGACTATATGCTTGTAGGGGTATGTGCAGTAATTAGGTTGAATACGGTATATATAATGAAGACTCCAATGGGCTTCTGCAGCTATGCAGTCTGATCAGGAAGGTCACTTTTCACGAGTAGATTCTGAGCATAGACAGTATGTTATCTGATGCTCTGTATCACGCCCCACGGATATTCCCACATCTTGGGATCACACTCAATGCAAGCTTTTCATGCAGTCCTGAGATCTGAGAACATCTACCATAATCAAAGTGGTATTTTTTTTTTTTTTTTTTTTTTTGATTTGGGTTTTACGGCCCTTTCAAGAATATTTCACTTATATCGAGCCGATCGTTCATCGAAGGTGGGCGAAAACCGGAGAACCCGGAGAAAAACCACCTGACCATCCGTAAGCAGAACTTGGCTTTCCCACATATGACCCGAGCGAGGCCCGAACCACAGCGGTCAAAGTGGTATAAAGCATCATGGCTGATCTGAATCTTCACTGTTTACATATGCTGTAAGATCCCTTTGCTTGAAACCTTTCACCTGCTGAATTTAAATGGCAGCAGACAGCATTTTAAACAATTTTTAATTTTAACAAAAAAAAAAAAAAAATAAATAAAAAAAATAATAATAATAATAAGGCTTGACATTCCATTCAGATTGTCTCCTTTGGAGACAATCTGAATGGAATGTAAAGCCTTATTTTCTATGAAAACAAGGAAAAATGGTTTAAACTGTTGTCTGCTGAAGTTGCCAACAGTAAGCTAAAGCTTAATTTATATACAGGCTTTCTATACACTTATCCAAAAATTACTCCCCCTCCCCTTCCCTCCCCCCAGCCCCAATTTAGTATTTATCATGATGTCACTGCCAAAATTGTGTCACAAACTAAAGCTTAAAGTCATCCAATATTTATCAACAATCATTTCGCTGTTTTATTAGCAGTTAAAAACAAGTACATTGTATAGGATGAAACTAAATACAAAAATAGAAAATGATATACATATATGGATAAAATGGCCGGCACACTTCCTTTGCATTAACATCTGCTTAAACAATAAATTACACTCAAAGCAAATAAAACGCTTAGTTAAAATGGTTAGTGTGTGTACCCTAAGTACCTGGCCAGACATACCGAAAATTTTGTGAGTACTCGTTAGAAGCCCCTTGCCTAGGCACTTCTAATAAGTTCCCACAATATGAAGAAATAAGAAATATATTTATCTGCATATCAAGCAAATGGTGTAGACCCTGATAATTTGCATCAAATGTCAGATGCTGTTTTCTTTGAAAAATAAGAAAAATATTCCCTATTTGTCCCCGATCAAAGTATCCCTAGTGGAACAGTGTTTAAGAAAAATATTAATATGCACATCTAGCGCATAATGTGGACCCTGATCAAACCCTTCCCATAGAATCAGTCTAATCAGCCGCCAGCATTTTTTGACAAACCCTCAGTTAATCAGATTTGACTTGTACAGTTTTTTTGAAAGTATGGGATCTTAACCCTTAAAGCGCCAAGAAAAACTGCATCTGAAAATGTCGTCTGTTTATGTCGTCTGCTAAATATTCTTGCAGACTTTTCCAACCTATTTTTGCATACAGGCAAACAGTGTGGACCCTGATCAGACTGCTCCTTTAGGAGCAGTCTGATCTGGGTCCACACTGTTTGCACAAATGACTTTTAAAGTAACCGGCAGACGACAATAGTTGTGACTGGCACTTTAAGGGTTAAGAAGTAGATGTGTCAAAATATTTGGGGTTGGTTGGCTGGTTGAGTGTGACTTAATGGCCCAGTCAACACTATATGGAGCCAGTAAGTTTACTAACCACACTTTCCTGGGCAGGCTTATTTAGGGCCATCAACTTATAACACAAAGCAATAAAGTGGTTAATACCAGCAAACTGTGAACCCAGATCAAACTGCTCCTAATGGAACAGTTTGATCAGGGTCAACACCATTAGCCAGGATTTTTCAGGGACATCATCAGGTACTCAAATTGATTTGTTCAGCTATTTTACAGGATGATAAGTTCAAGCTTAACAATGCATCAGTCCATGAGGGTCATTTGCCTCAAAAGCTACTTATGGGTAAGTACAGTATAGCTTAGGGTGTCCAAATTTTTAAGGTAATTAAATGATACATATTTTTGCTGAAAAAATGTGGGTAGCTTTTGCATTTGCATATTTCTGCTGAAAAACTGTAAGCAACTGCAAAAGCTACTCACATTTTTTTCAGCAAAAATATAATTATGTGAAGTAGATATTGTACTTCCTAGGACAATTAACACTTTGACCACTAATGAGCTTGTTAAGCTAATGATTCTTTGAACAACTGTGCCCAGGCCTCTGCTATTTCCATAAAAAAGGACTGCTCCTGACCAAAGTGAACAGCAAAGGTGCAAATTAGCCTGCACTGCTACAAAGACTAATCAAGGTCTTTACAGTTCCCCAGCAGATTTTTCAGTAGGTGGGTCTCCTCCAGATTAACAGTAAAAATATTGGCCCAGTTGTTCAAAGCATCGTTAGCTTAACAAGCTCATTAGTGGTCAAAATGTTAACTTTTCTAGTAAATACAATATCTAATTCACAGGTATTTTTGCTGAAAAATGTGTGTAGCTTTTACAAATGCAAAAGCTGCTCAAGCTGCTCACAATTTTTCAGCAACAATATTAGCATATATGCCATATTTAATGATCAAAGTTTTAACGATATGTTAATTAATGACATTGTTAGTTATGGACAACTGGGCCCAGAATGCTTGGATGTGCAGGTTGATCTTGCCTTTGACTTTTGACCTACAAGTCATGATAAGCGAAACAGTGTCCTCTAGGTAATGTAGACAGCGATGGCCATGATGAAGCTGATCTGATTGTCAGCAGTGGAAATTAAGCCACTCGGTGAATTGATTGATCCCGTAACGCCTAGCACTCTGGATATTTCACAAGGCATAAAATGGGCTTGTAAAATTTCAGACAACAATGGGAAGGGCTTAAGGTGTCCCAATATGATTAAAAAAAATTCATTTAAGCAGGAGGAATACTCTATAAAATCCATCTACACAAAAAGCATACACATTTCACAAAATATGAAACATATCTGTATACAGAATGTGAAACTCATTTACATATACATGGTATACGCTATACATAAAATGGTAAAACAGGTCAATATACATACTATCTTATAAA
This sequence comes from Anodontia alba, assembly GCA_964016985.1. Taxonomy (NCBI): domain Eukaryota; kingdom Metazoa; phylum Mollusca; class Bivalvia; order Lucinida; family Lucinidae; genus Anodontia; species Anodontia alba. Next base: position 117,799,891 of record OZ024823.1, read on the forward strand.
ATTACATATAAATATGTGTTATGGAAACAACACAGAATAAAATTTTTAGAGTGAAACGACCCACAAACAACAAACAAATAACATTTCAGTCCCTGCAAATTAAAAACTGTCTAAACTATAACTTAGATAAGAGGAGGTATCAGTTCAATATTAATTTTATTTCTCCACAAAACGTGTTGTGGGTACTCATTAGAAGCCCTTGGAGAAGCACTTCTAATGAGTACAAATAACATATGTTTTTGTGGAGAGATAAGAAAAATATCTGGGCTCAGTTGTTCAAAGTCTCTTTAGCTTAATGAGCTCGTTAGTGGTCAAAATGTTAACTGTTCTAGTAAGTACAATATCCAATTCACAGGTATTTTTGCTGAAAAAATGTTAGTAGCTTTTGCAAATGCTACTCACATTTTTTCAGCAAAAATATTAGCGTATATGCCATATTTAATTTTTGATCAAAGTTTTAACGATACGTTAACTAACGACATTGTTAGTTTTGAACACTGGGCCCGGTACTTTTGTTTGAAAAACAGGTCTTATCTGGAGTTATGGCAAGCCCTTATCATGAAGGCGACGCTTACACCTGGTGAATATACCTTAACCTTTAAAGTAAAAATCCATATGGAAGGTCATATTCATGAATGCATCGAATTTCATATGTATGTATGTATGTATGTATCTAGATTTTTAAGGCTACCAGGCAACCGAATCACATAGAGGCAGTGCCTAATTTCATATATAGTGAGCAAATCCATATATACGAGTATGACTGGCTGTATAAGTGAGGGTCCCAATGGAGTACATCTGAAATTAGTAGTCAGGAAAATTTCAGCTAAAAAACAGTAAACAGTAAAATTAAAGAGCGAAAAAAAAAAAAAAAAAAAAAAAAAAAACTAATCAGAAAATATTTGGCCCGACCATGTTGCTAATCGGTAAAATTTACCCCTTGAAATTTGCTACTTAGTAATTTTTTGTCTCTGAAATTCACTAATCCATAAACCCCATTGAGACCCTCAAAAATACTTAATTTACCCTAAGTATTAGGACAACTAACTTCTTACCATACTAGTTCAAAGATGTAAATAAGACCATTATACTAACTGTTGGTGTGTCTGAAAATTTGCTTGATGTGCTTCAAACAGCGTAGATCCGGATCAAATGCTGCTTTCTGCAGCATCTGATCCTGGTCTACACTGTTTGCCCAGGATTGTCTGTCTGAATGCTTAGGGAAACATCGTATATAAGGAAATCACTTGGAACTCTGATTCCAAGCATGAGGATTGTTAGATATTTCACAATGTTTTTAAGGGAAAAAAAAAAGACCATGAAATTTCATTCTGACAATCTCTGGAGATGATCTGATGAAATGTCAAGCCCTATTTTCCAGAAAAAAAAAATGTATTCTCTTTATTTTGTCTATATAGATTACTAAAGGTTAAGGTCATTTTCTATTTAGAGGAGCTCATTTTGTATAAAATAAATCACACTGCAGACAGCATTTGGAGTTTGTTTGTTGTTTTTTTTTTCAGAAAAATAAGACGACATTTCATTTGAACAAACAGCCTAGAAGACAATTCATATGAAATATCAAGTCATTTTCTCTGAAAAATAATAAATAAAAAATTTGGAATGTTATCTGCAACAATTTTGCTTAGTGCTTTAAGGATAAAATCACACTTGATCAATGATTAAATCACACTTGATCAATGATAAGAATTACACATATACTCTCTTAAAAAACAATAACACATATATTCTCTTAAAAAACAGTTACACATATACTCTCTTAAAATATATCAATAATTAATTTACCAGTATTGCGAACAGGAAGGATTGAATAACAATTAGCTACATTCAGTCAAAAGGGAAGGGTTGACAAGCATGTGAACAGCAAAGGACCAGCTGAGTCTGCATATCAAGAAATTTGGTCCATGTTGAATGCACTGTAGTAATCTGGGCCCACTTGTTCAAAGCATGGTAAGCTTAACAAGCTTGTTAGTGGTCAAAATGTTAACTGTTCTAGTAAGTACAATATCTTATTCACAGGTATTTTTGCTGAAAAATGTCAGTAGCTTTTGCAAATGCAAAAGTTACTCACATTTTTTCAGCAAAAATATTAGTGTATATGCCATATTTAATGATCAAAGTTTTAACGATACGTTAACTAATGACATTGTTAGTTTTGAACAACTGAGCCCAGACTCGAAAGACATACAGGCTGATCTAGGCCTTATGTTTTGCACCCTTTTGACTGGTACTGCCAATAACAAATATATTTCCCAGTATTTTCTTCATACATATTAAACTGCTGTATTAATTATACTGGGACAGGCCTAAGCAAACAGTGTAGACCCAGGTCAGATGCTTCAGATTGCAGCATTTGATCAGGTCCTACACTGATTGCCACTCAACCAGCAGTCAAAACACATCAAAAGGTAGTACAATGGATGTTTTCTGTTTTGTTTTTGTTTTTTGTTGGTTTTTTTTCAAATTTTAGGATAAGTAAGGAGTTAAGGTGTCCCAATATTTATGGAAATACAGTAGTAACAAAGCAGTGGATCTTTAACAAACTTTAACTTTATCTTTAACAAACTTGAAAATCTCAATCATACATATTAGGCCACAAATTACATGGTTTGATTGAAAGGCACACATAATACATGTACATTTAGTTCCAGCACATTTATCCATCACAGACATCACTCCTGAATAAACATATGATATGGTACTGTTCAGAGAAGAAATTTACATGCTGTATCTATAGTTTATATTATAAATTTGCTCCCCTGATAAAATGACATGCACTCGAACCTTTTTATACAAGATGGTTTATTTTAAGATGGTTTCGGATATAGAACCATTTAAAGGTCGATCCCAAGTGTTATATCCAAACAATAATGTATAGATTATATAAAACAAAATGACTATTTATGAGCATCTTTCTATAAATCTATATATTTTTATGTATCCAAACAAAGACATATCAGTTATATAGAAAAATGACTGTTTATGATCATCTTTCTATAAATCTATATATTTTTATATATCCGAACAAAAATGTAGAGATTATATAGAAAAATGACCATTTATGGTCATTTTTCTATATAATCTATATATTTTTGAATGGAGACAACAGAGACATTTAATTAACAGGATTTTTGTTTTGGATCCCAGCAATATTGTTATATTGAGGTTGTGGTGTAAATCTAGTTGACAAGATCAAGCACTTGTTTCATGCATTTGATATGAGCCCCGCTGAAGAAACTTAGGACCAAAGACTGATCAGTCTACAGGTATGCACAGGATGATCAGAATCGTTGCTTTGCACATATTTCCAAAGGAATGTTTTCTCACATCAAGGGTCATATGAGCTAAACAGTCAGACAGCATCATTTCATTATAATAAATTATAGATCATTATAAAAATTAGTACATTGTATTATGCTTCAGTAAATTATATTATTTTGTGTATTAGAAAAAAGGACACTTTGTTGCTATTTTTTATGATGAGACACTTATTTCATTTATAAACATACATGAATCATTTATTCCATCATTATTTTATTTTAACACTTAGCATGCTGGGTAAAAATTTCAGTAGACAAAATTTTGAAATACTTTTCTAATTTATTTTCCAGAAAATAGGATTTGGCATTTTATGCAAATTGTCTCCTTAGGAGACAATTTGCATGAAATGTCAAATCCTATTTTCTAGAAAAAAAATCCGAGAAATATCAATTTATTGTTGGCTGAATTTGTCCATAGTATGCTGAGTGTTAAATAACAAACTTCTAATTACTTAATGCTACATGTACTTATAGTTATTAAAAATATCTTCAAATTAAACATGCATTTGTATTTCCACAATGGAACAATTCACATCAAATATCAAGCCCTATTTTCTAAGAATAATACTTTAAAATGTCTGCTGCTATTTAAATCCAGCAGGTTGCAGGTTAATTAAGAAGTGAATTTCTTCACTTCACACCTTCAATGATTTACTAGTGCTTTAGTTAGATTCCACCCCTTTTCAGAAAACAAGATTATTTACTACTTTTAACAAAAATACTGCTTTTACTCAGTACATGTATCTATTCACCCCTTCACATAGTGTTAACAAGCCCATGTTATGTAGACAACCAGACACCACCCCGCCCCCACTCCCGCTCTCCCCTTATAATATATATAGCGGTGAAGACAGGGGTAAACACGAGTATTCGTTATTAGGTGGAACTGTAGAATTTTCAAATTTTCAACCCAATTTTAATTTGATATGTTATTCATTATGAAAACACGCCTATTCAAATATAAAGAAAATTTCACCTCCAAAAAACTGAGAATTTTCAGATAAAAAAAATCTGATATTTTTCATATTTCTGCTCAAAACATAGATTGTTGGTACTTGTTAGAACTGCCTCAGAGAGGCGGTTCTAACGACTACCCACGATCTATGTTTTTGAACAGAAATAAGAAAAATAATGTATACCCCTGTAAACCCCAGTTTTATTATATAAAAGTAGGGTTTAAGGGGGTCAAAACTATATAGGCATGTTTTCGTGATGTCTATCAATTTCATTGATCAAATATTCCACCTTTTCTACATATACCATAATGGAAAATATAATAGTTACAGATAAGAGGGGAGTCCTACCCTCTCATATAATTTCCCACAAAAACACTTCTAATGAGTACCAGCAATATGTTTTTTGTGAAGAAATAAAAAAAAAAAAAATGCCAATAAATTAAGATTCCCAAGAAAGTGCCTTATCTAGAGTGATAGCTTACTAGTGTATGTTTCACACTGGTGTGTAAATGTAATTGAAGTTTGTGTTCCAAGAAAATAGAGCCATTTTATTCTAATATTGCCTAAGAATACGATACAAGTAAAATACAAAGACAAACTTCCTTGGAAATATTAGAAAATTATTTTAAAACATCATTTCCAGAATGCTACAGATTAATATTAAAGAATAATTTCAAGAATTAATAATTAGTCAAGTTCCAAATGGGCCGGGCATGCCAAAAACATGTCTTCGGGCATATGCAAACAGAGAAGACCCAGATCAGACTGCACATTCGTGCAGTCTGATCAGGGCCTTCTCTGTCTGCATATAGAATCATTATAAATGAATGGTTAGTAAAAGCCCAGAATATACTTTGTGCATGCACTGGATGATCTAAACCTGAGCATATTCGAAGGCATTTTTGTGCCCGAGGTGGCCCAAAGTTCTACTCTAGAAAATAAATTACATAAAAAAAAATGTCAACAACAAAACACATTTAATATGGATGAGAGGAAACTCTTAATAGTGATCTGAAAGCAATAACAATTGTGTGAGACAAAAAATTTTCAGTGAGCACTTAACTAGCTGGCAGTAAAAATAAATACGATATACTAAGAAATAAGAAATAGGATACATTATGAAAGAAATCTGCTCTGTCCTAAAACTTTGTGCACATTTTTTTTCTGATAAAATGACACATGCCATGCCATCAAATATGTACCTTGTAAACTAAATGCAAAAAAAAAAAAAAAATAAATAAATAAAAAATAGCAAATACAAAAAGTACAGAACAAGTACAGAACAATGTTTGCAAATTTTTAGGCCATTTCCTGTATGTAAACTGCCAAGTCCCTAGCCAGACTCTTTTTTTGTAGCATCTGATCTGGGTCTGCACTGTTTGCCAATTATCCTTTTATGTGGGGTTTCCAGACTATTATGGGTTAAAACATGCTTTTTAAGTAATCAAGTAATTACTTAAAAAGTGTGTTTTAACACACTTTTTAAGTAATTACTTAATTACTTAAATTGAAGTAACTACTCTAAATATTGTCCCAATATTTAGAGTAATAACCTTTGTACAAAGAAAATTAAGTTTAAACCAAAACACACTTTTAAGGTTGATCAACTGATGTGCAGTATGTAAAAGGGCCCTTATGCCATATACAAACTGAAGGCACAGTTCAGCCTAAGCACATGCATTGTCTGATCAGTGCTTTATCTGTTCATCAATATATATGCTACAGTATCCAATGATTCTGTCAGCTAAAATAAAGCTTTGATCAGACTGCACAGATGTGCAGGTGATCTAAGCCAGCACTGCTCGCATATGACAATGACCTACACCACAACCTCTTTATAACACTATCGGACAATGAAACTGCATATTGCGGTGGGTGTAAACAACAAGCTTATGGCCAATCAAATTAACCCTCATTATTTACATGACAAATAAATGATATTTTCTAATTTTTCTCCAAAAATAGGGCTTGAATCATCTTCTTAGGATGATTTTAGTGAAATACCCTATTCAACCTAATTACTGCCCCGTGTGCTTAGGTTTTTCAAATCTACTGGGAAAACATAGTAAAATATGCATCCATCTTTACTAAAGGTACACTAAAAAAAAGACCAGCGAAAAACTTATCTAATGATACTTTAATTTTTTTTTCTGATTTTCTTCATAAAAGCATATGTTGTGGGTACGCATTTGCAATTCAAATGGGTACCCACAACATATGCCTTTATAAAGAAGCATATGTTGTGGGTACTCATTTGAAATGCACTGACAAGTCAATGCAGTTCAGATGGGTACCCACAACATATACCTTTGTATTTAAGTAGACAAAAAGTATACTGGCTGTAATCTGTATACTACTGAATTGCTCGACTGTGCACTTATAGGAGTATGTGCAGTGATTAGGCTGAATACGGTATCAAGTGTATTTTCACAGAAAAGTAAGAAAAATAGCATTAGCTGCAGTGTCTGAAAACTTACCTTCTGACATATGCACCATGTGCAGATTCAGATGAACCTGCAATTCATGCAGTCTAATCAGAATCTTCACTGAGCACATTCTGGATATCTAAGAATGCAAGTTTCTTCCTGCTGACAAATAAGACTGATCATACCATGTGGATACACTGGCTGATTTGAGCCTTAGTTCGCTGCACATGTCAGAAGGTATGTCTTGTCATGTTCTCATGCACATTATTGAGACAGCATTCTTATTCTTTTATCAAGGGCAGATCACTCTAGCATAAAAGGATTTGTTATCCCAGTATGTGAATCCCTTCTCAAAGTGGGGTATTCTTGAAAGTAAGAGCAGCTCCCTTTGACAAAGCGGGCAAATAGTTTAGCATTAGAGTGATCTCCTTTGCAGGTGCTTCCAGTCACCTTCAGTTCAAATTATTGAGGGTTAACATTTTGCATTGTTAATGGTAGTTGCATGAAGCAATCAGGTAAAAGCTAAAATCCAACAAATAATAAATAAAATATAACAGAGGACTACTGCTAACACAATATAACCATGCTCTGGGCAAATTCAGCAAATGACAGAATTATGATATTTTATTTACTTTTCCCAGAAAATAGGCTTTTACATTTCATGCATATTGTCTCCACATGAGACAATTTGCATGAAATGTCAAAGCCTATTTTCTGGGAAAAAGAAGAAATATATTCAAGTCACAATGTTGGCTGCTCATTTGTTTTTACCCAGCATGCTAACAATTTAAAAAACTGAGGTGCATCAAAATCACTTGACTTGACCCTGTGATGGTGTCTTTATCAAAATAAGTACATATTAAATGAGTGATATTTTCTCTTTTTTTTTTCCAAGAAAATAGGTCTAGACACTTCACATAAAACAACCCTAAGGAGCCATTTCAGGCAAAACTTCATGCCCTATTTTCTGAGAAAAATATTTTAAAATATCTGCTGATAGCTTGATTCAGCATATAAAAGTTTAATTTTTAACCCTTGTCATGCTGAATAAATTAACATGCCACACCCACTTCTAATTTTCAGCCAATCAGATTGCTTGATCTGAATTGTTTCTATAGATTCAGATACTTAATGGCAAACAGTGCAGATCCAGATCAGTTGGCTTCTTCAGAAGCCAACTGATCTGGAATACACTGTTTGCAAAGGCAGGATATATCCGGGTTCAGCAGGACAAGGGTTAACACACAGATGGTAACGTTTGCAGACACTATTTTTCTTATTTTTTCTGGAAAATAAGACTTCATATTTCATATCAATACGAACAGATTCTTATGAACTATCAATCCTAATTTTATCAGAAATCAAAACAAAGGAAAAAACCTAAATGTGATCTGCTAATATATGAATTCACCAAATTCAATCTTAAAGCCATACACAAACCATGAAGGCCTAAACTAGGCTGCATTCTGACAAGCTCTCTGCTGTTCCAATATATTAAGGTGAATGGATATAATTTCAGGGAAGGGGGAGGCAACTGTCAAAACTATTATTATTAACTCCATTTTGAAAAGGAATCTACTATAAAAGGAAATTCTTTTTTAGAGTAGATTCCTTTTCAGAAGAGGCCTGATGTGCCAGTAAGTGAACAGGAACAGATTCTAAAAGGAATGACCCTTGAGAGCAGAAGTTGTCTCCCTTGTAAAAATGGCAGAGAATATCCTAGAGAGTGAAGTCCCCTTTAACACATCATCAAAACACATGAGCAAAGATCTTGACCAGAATCCACAGACATGTAGGCTACTGCATTTACCCTTAATATTCAGATACCATAACAACTTACCATAAGTATCCTAGAATTTGAAACAGCTCATTTAACTACCTGGTGATAAGACCTAAATATTGTGACAGGATGGCTATTAGTGCAGACCCCAATCAAAATGCACCTTAGGAGCAGTTTGATCATGGTCTACATTGTTTGCTCAGAAATGACTCTCTGAATATTTAAGGTAAATACCCCTAGCCCATTTTTTTTTTTTTTTTAATTTGCATATGGTATAAACAAGTTCCCATGATGCACCATCAACTAAGGCTGCATTGTCACTGCAATCAAACATAAACAAAAATCGCTATTTACTAGTTGCACGTGTAGATATCATAAACAGATACCATATTTACCCTTAGTATTCAGACAGATAGACCTTGGCAAACAGTGTAGACCCAGATCAGACACCGCATATGCGGTATCTCATCAGGGTCTACATCATTTGCCACCTATCGGACCATTTTTTAGACACATCAACAGGTAATAAAATGCATTTGTTCACTTTCTACAACATGTATGGTGAGGAGTTAAAGAATCCAAATAGTTAGGGTAAATAAGATAATCATGAGTCAAAAATAAGGGCCCAGTTGTTCAAAACTTAACAAAGTTGTTAGCTAAGGTGACATTAAAATTTCTGTCTTGAAATATGGTAAATACAATGTATATTGATATTTTTTGCTGAAAAAATGTAAATAGCTTTTGTATTGCAAAAGCTTCTCACATTTTTTGCAGCAAAAATAGTATCAATGCATTTGAATATAATTTAGCTACAACAGTTAACAAGTTTGTTATTAACAGTTAAGAAGTTTGTTATTGACGAGCTCGTTAAGCTAACAATGCTTTGGACAACTCAGCCCTGATTTTTTACCAGAAGTATTGAGATTTTTAATTTGAGCATGTCAGGCAAAAATGTATTTTCAAGCTGTATGCATACAGTGAAGACTTTGATCACCTGTGCATCTCCTTGTCTTGTCAGGGCCTTTGCTGTCTTTTGACAATAATTTTCAGTATCCAATGTTTTTTTTGGGGGTACAACGAAATGCCTAATTAAAGTACTTAGGTGTGTATGCTAATCTGGGCTTTTTCTGTCAGCATATGCCAAAAGAGCTGATTTGTAAAACAAGAACAAGCAGGTTAAAATTTTCCAAAATATATGATAAGAAATATTAACATTCTGGGCCCAGTTGCTCAAAACTAACAATATCGTTAGTTAACGATTCGTTAAAATTTACATCAAATGATATGCAAATATGGTGAAAGTTTTTGCTGAAAAAATGTGAGTACTGCAAAAGCTACTCACATTTTTTCAGCAAACAATATCAGAATACTGTACATTGAATCCGCTAAAACAGTTAATGAAATGACCCTTAACAAGCTTGTTAAGCTAACGATGTTTGAACAACTGGGCCCTGATTAAAGGAAAAAAGAACATTAAAATAAATTATGCATCACATACTTGCTACAAACTTGCAAACTGAGTATAAAAAGTAAGCCAAAACACACTATATACAATATCTATAAAACTTTGCAATTACACTGTCCTCTAAAATTCTTGACATTCATACTGCATGCTTTCCATAATTATGTCATCATCCTTGACTTCACGGTAAATGTCCTAAAATTTGAAAATTCATTCCATAGTTTTTTGGCCTAGATTTTGCTTTTTTATGTAGTTGTTTCTTAAAATGCTTACTGGAATGGCATATACAGTGTAGACCCTGATCAAACTGCTCCTAGTCTGATCTGCATATGATCTGCACTGTTTGCATATATATGTCATAATTTTGTAACAAACTCAGCTAAGGACAGTTACCGTATTCACGTTCAGATTAACTACATCCTTACTATGCACTTTCCTCAAGAATTTTCTTGTTATTAACAGCATGCATGCTGAATGTAAGGGACTGAAAACATTTGTTCTGCCACCCATTTCCCTTCAATAGGTACTCCAGTGAGTACCAACAACATACATTTTGTTGTAACATTCAAGTATTCATTATAATCACCAAATTTGGGGCTAGACTTCCTTTATTCTTAATGTGGGATTAATTTTGTGGAATATCAGAATGCTTTCTGAATGTTTTACGCTGACATAAAGAAACACTACAATCTGAACTATGGTAAATCTTAAAATCTAAAACACTTTATGCCATCCTTTTTTGACTATTTTTTTGTCACAATATGCATTTACTTCATAAAACATTTGGTGGAAAGGCAAACAGTGTTCAGATGCTCTATCAGTAACCAATAATTTTTCAGGAACAATCTGATCTGGATCTGCACTGTTTGCATATGCTGTTTCATCAGAAAAGCTAGTTTATAAAAATTTAGGACATTTACCTGGTATGATAGGAACATTTGTTTGTGTTGAGGTTTTACGGCCCAGTCAACCCAATGGGGTCATGTTCAGCAGGGTCAGTTTACACATAAGGGAATCATAGAGGACAGGGTAAAATATCAATAATTAGGTCTAAAATTAAGTAACAGGTTTCAACATCAATACAAATATTGATCAAACAACAAATATTCACAAGCTTAGTTTGACTATAGGGATGAGCAAAATTGGATGTGAACACAGAATTTACTAATGGATGTTGCATGGGTAAAGCTACCATAAAGAATATGGAAAGGTAAGGAATCAGTCCAGTCTGAGCATCTAAGGTGCGTTCAACAATGCGAGCGCTTGCTGGTGCTGGCCTTTTTGTCTTCTGAATGCAGGCGCTTCCTGAGCACTCGTATACACTCACAATACAAGCTGAAAGGTGCATTGCATTGGTTTCCAATATGGCAATGTATCTGATTGGCTAGTAACAGAGCACAGCTATTTTCCTTTGAAATGAATTTTGACTGCAGCATTTAATTTAAAATAAAAGGTTTAAAAGATGTTTTTTTTTGTATTATTCATGTTCAGAATAAGTAATAAAAAAAATAAAATACATATTATGTCTGAGAACCCACTGCCATTCAACAACACAATTTTCAGTCATTCAAGCACTCTGGTTAGCACTCACTTTGTTGAACGGACCTCCATTTTCAACATGAATGTTTGAAAAAAAAATGGACATGTCAAAAGGGAGAGTCCATGATTAGGAACAATAACTGTCAAAAGGGAGAGTCCATGATTAGGAATAATAACTGAAATAGACAGAGTAATACATTATTTCAAAATGTGCTTATAAAATATCAAAAATAATGTCTAAATCAACTCAGTAAACTGCAAGAAGAAAATGTCATGAAACTTATAGGTTACACCCTGTAAATATGGCTTTGGGAAATGCTCTTAAGGCAAATGGATATAGCTGAAAGATTTTGCTGCCCCTTTTTAAAGGGAGATAATGTTTGTAGACAAGAAGTTGACTCCCTAGTACTTGAAGCCTTTCAGATATTGCAGCTATTCTTAAAGGAAAGAATTTGCTTGCAAATTCTTCCTTTAAGAGTAGCATCCATTGAGAAGGAATGCAAATATTTTCATGCCACAATTATTTCCCTTGAAGGTGTGTCCATTCCCCTTTAGTTAACCAGTCTCATAGCTCCAGATAATGTGATAGGTGACAAGTTTTAGCTTTCACAAAAAGCTTGGTTCACACTTAGTACATACTGTGTGCTAAGCGTAGACCAAGCCTTTTGTGAAAGCTAATACTTGATTATAATATAATGTTAAGCAGTCGATGGAAAATAGCATTGTACCAGTCCATGACCTGGAGCAATAGCAAACATTAACCCTTGACCTGCTGAATCGCCACACCCACTTCGAATTTTCAGCCAGTCAGATTACTTGATCAAGATTGTTGATAGAAATTTACATACTGAATGGCAAACAGTGCAGATCCAGATCAGAAGCCAACTGATCTGGATCTACACTGTTTGCAAAGATAGGGTATATCCGGGCTCAGCAGGACTAGGGTTAAGATGGGAAGAGACAATGAAGGATAATTTTTGTACCAAGTTTTGTCGCTATTCATTGGAACCACTTCACTGAGACTATTCTAAGGAGTACATAGAAGATATCTTTTTTAAACAAAATTGAAACAATTTCTTCTGAATACTCCTTATATCTGAGCATATATCCCTTCTACTATAACCATGGAAAAATTATATAAAACAGCAAACTGATCTAGGCCTTTAATGTTGGCACCAGCAGTAAGGAGTTTGTTTTTTTTTGTTTTTGTTTTTGTATGATTTAGATACCTGCAGTTATTCTACTGGGTCTCCAAAGATGGAGAATCAAAATTCCCAGCGAATTTCCCATCACAAAGACATGCCTACATAATTTTGAACCCGTTTAACCCCACTTTTATATACAATGTAGTAAAACTGGGGTTTACAGGGGTATAAATTTTTTTTTTTTTTATTTCTGCTCAAAACATAGATTGTGGGTACTTGTTAGAGCCTCCTTGCTAAGGTGGTTCTAACGAGTACCCGCAGTCTATGTTCTGAGCAGAAATATGAAAAATATCAGAGTTTTTTTTTGTCTGAAAATTTTCATCTTTTGGAGGTGAAATTTTCTATATATTTGAAAAGGCATGTTTTCGTAATGCTCAACAAAATTTTTGAAGTTCTGCTGGTGACTCACAAATATTTAAGAGTTGAAGCTACTGTCATACATTTACATTTACTGTAAATGTCCTAAAATTTCAAATACTTTATTCCATCCTTTTTATGCCTAATTTTTTTCTTTCTATGCAGTTATTTTTTAAAAATACTTAGTGGAATGGCATACAATGTAGACCTTGATCAGATGGCTCCTTCTGGAGCAGTCTGATCTAGGTCTACAATGATTGAATCTGAAAATTTGTCAGACCCTGTGGTGAATGAAAAAATTAGGACATTTTCCGTACCTCTACTTTATTAAACTAGTGTTGGAATACTAAAGGTCCCTTATATTTCCCTGAAATTTTGACCGAATCTCATGTTTCCCTGACATTTATTAGTATTACCCCACTTTGAAAAAAAAAAAAAAAAAAAAACCGAACAAAAAAAAAAAAAAAAAAAAAATCCCTGAGTTCACTATGAAGTAGGGAATCCCTAGTGTAACCTTAACAGATTAACAACACTCACCAAATCATGAATACTGTGAGTCTTATGCTGTAATTTTCAGCTGACAAGCTAGGAATGTCTACTGCTTTTTCATGCATCTTATATGTACCACAACGTATGTTTTTGTGAATTAAATAATAAAATATCAATAACCTAAGGGTTTCATCATTGCACACTAGCACACAGCAGTGTGTGCAAAATTAGAGAGTTTATTCAGAGACTGAAATACACTATCAATTAACCCTTGTCCTGCTGAACCTATATATACCCTGCCTTTGCAAACAGTGCAGATCCAGATCAGTTGGCTTCTAAAGAAGACAACTAATCAGGATCTGCACTGTTTGCCATTAAGTATGTAAATTTATAGCAACAATCCAGATAAAGTAATCTGATTGGTTGGGAAATTAGAAGTGGGCATGGCATCTTAATTTATTCAGCATGACAAGAGTTAAACCCTAGAATATAAGGCTGATCCAATCACTAAAAGGGTATCATTGTGCATGACATGAAATGCACAGATCCCTTTTTGTTTTGCACAAACCAAAGAAGGGAATATACTACATTTATTCTAAGAATTCGGACTGATAAGCCTGATCATATAGTATAGCATCTGACCTGGGTCTACAGTGGTTTCCATTCATTCAGAAGTATTTTAGACACATTAATAGGTAGGAAAATGGACTTGTTCAAAGTTAAAGACAAATATGGTAGGAAATTAAGCAGTCTAAATTTTTTAGGTAAATACTATAACCAGACGGTACAGAATAGTCTAGGTCATGTGATTTAGAAATAAGTTCATATTTCTTTACCCATGATACATTTTACACCCCTTACAACCTATGTCATATAAGCATAATGAAGACATATTTTCGACAGTAACCAGTTTTACGGAAATTTGCTGAGATACTAAAGTTATACGAAATTCAGAATATTCATTTAGTGAACCAATTTCATTGTCATATGAACTCTCTGTCATTCAAAAGAATCTTGCTTCACAAACACAACAGATATTCAGACACTGACCATCCACATTGATATTCACCAATAATTTATGCAGAATTGGTCAAATCATCTACAATAACCAGAGTACATATGGAGTTCGCATTTTTTATGAAAGACAATACTAGAATGGAAATGTTTGGTACACATAAGTGATTTTTTGCCATATTAGGCAGACTTGTTAACCCTTGTCCTGCTGAACCCGGATATACCCTGCCTTGCAAACAGTGTAGATCCAGATCAGTTGGCTTCTGAAGAAGCCAACTGATCTGTATCTGCACTGTTTGCCATTAAGTATGAATTTGTATCAACAATCTAGATTAAGTAATCTGATTGGCTGAAAATCAGAAGTGGGCATGGCATCTTAATTTATTCAGCAGGACAGGGGTTAAGAAGGAGTATTTCTTTGGTGATAATTCTGGAATAATTTTTCTTATTTTCCATCAAATCATATGTTGTGGGTACTCATTATAAATGCCTCACCAAGGCACTTCTAATGAGTACCCATAAGATATGTTTTTATGGAGAATAGGAGAAAATAATCCCAGAATTATCAACAAATACATCTCCTTAACAAGTCCTCTGATTAGGCACTCTTTGTAATTACTCATTTAATCCGAACAAATGTTACAGTGGCAGCTATGTGCATATCACTCTGTTGATGACATAGGTTGTTGCTCTTGATTTTATAAAACAATACATGGAGGATAATACAACAACTTGTTCAAATGATAAATAAAATAACTATGTACTGATATGATGATAATGGAATACTAAATGTCATCACAAAATATGCATACAAAAAAAAAATTATAAAAATTAAAAGTGCCGATTCAAAGGTCCAGGTAAAGACAGAACTGGAATTCACAAAACATATTCTGTTTGTTATTTCACCATCAAAACATACCTTAAGCTTACTTAATGGAACAGCCTCATCAAGGTTATTCCAATTAGTATGCATAAGGTATGTTTTGGTAAGAAAATAACACCAGAATTCCACGGAAGGCGGCGTCCCACCTGCTGGGGCAAAAGTCACAGGAGCTACAACCAGAACGTGGTTATTAAAAAAGTTTATTTCATTCTTAGCAGAGCTAGGTTGGAAAAGTGACAAAAATTAAGACAAGGATTATATGAAAAGCAGATACACATCTTCAGACTATGGAGAAAACATGTCCAAAATTTTAAAAAGATTGGTATAAAATTGTATGAGCAGTTGTGCTCACGAGGTACCCACTGTCTGCATATTGAGGTGAAAAATGACTAAGTTCACAATGTGGAAAAAATGACAAAACATAATCAGACAATTATATGCAAATCAAATGCACATCTTCATACCATGATGAAAATACATGCAAAGTTTAAAAATGATTGGTACAAAACTGTAAGAGGAGTTGCACTCACAAGACACCCAAGGTAAATGTTGACGGAAAAACGAATGGACAGACGAATGGACGGAAACTTGCACGCCTAAGTTGCCCATGCTAAAGCAGGTGCAACAAAAAATTATCCTTAATTATCCTAAATGTTCTTATTCATTGCTATTATCACTTTATCAGGTGCTCTCATGCCACCATCCTAACCTATAAAGTACCAGTTATAATTGCAGCAGACGACATTCCAATTTTTTTAAACAATTTTTTTTGAGAAAATCTGGCTTGATATTTCATGTGAATCATCTGTCATGCAGATAATTCACATTAAATGTCAAACCTTATTCTTCTTAAAACAAAAAGAATTCACAATGTTGTCAGCTACAATTCTGATTGGTAATTAAAATGCTAACAGGTCTGTCATATTTCAAGCTTCCCACTGCCATTATCTTGCAAGCTGTGCTTCATGCATACAGGAACTGGTTGCGAACTTGGTACCAGCTGACTGATGATGTCACTGATCATGTGATGTGAGAGCTGTATTCTGGTGTATTTTTGATCATGATGAAATATCACAGGTCACTACAGATCTCACACAGTCAATGAAAACACTCACAGCAGAAGAATTTTCACTGAAATGAAGAGAAGAAATTAATACAGAAAGTGTACAAATTAGTTGTAGCGGACAGTTTGGTATGCAACACAAGATTTAGGCTTATTCTATAATCCTAGCAAGTATTATTAGCCCTTGTCCTGCTGAACCCAGATATACCCTGCCTTTGCAAACAGTGTAGATCCAGATCAGTTGGCTTCTGAAGAAGCCATCTGAGCTGGATCTGCACTGTTTGCCATTCAGTATATGAATTTATATCAAAAATCTGAATCAAGTAATCTGATTGGCTGAAAATTTGAAAAGTGTGTGACATCATAATTTATTCAGCAGGACAAGGGTTAATATATCCAAACTCAACCATGAACTTTGTCTGATCTAACTCAATCATGATTATTTTTCTTGTTTCTGCTCTGGACATGGAGTGTAGCTGCTTGTTAGAACTGGCTAAAAAAGATGGTTCTGATGGGACCTGCGATCTGTGTTTGGGGTGGGGATGGGAGGAATATCATCTTTTTCCATCTAAAATTCTTCATTTTCAAAGCCATAAAATTCTGACTGTTTTGCATAGGCGTGGTGGTGTGATGCTTCTGCTTCCTTTTCATTGTTGCATTTGCTCATGTTTATACATGTCTGTTTATTACATGCCTTTGTTTGTCTGTTTGTATACTATGTTCTTATGCCACCTGTATGTGGTGTGGCCTGAGTTTATCTTCAATAAAGATCTGTTTTGTCCTATAAAGATTGATTATTCTATTAATGGTGAAATAAAACAAGAAAACAGTAGTTTTGTACTGGAGGAAGTAGTAGACTTTTGACAGCTACAGATAAGAGGGTATCCACATAACATTTTTCTTATTTCTCCATGAAACATATGTTTTGTTAACCATTAGAAGTGCCTCGTCAAGGTGCTTCTAGTGAATACCCACAACATATGTTTTCATAAAAAATTAAGAAAAGTAATAGTATTTTTCATTTGAAAAAAAAAGTGCCTTATCTGAATCTTTGCCTCTGAAATATGTAAACCATGGACTTTAATTGGCCAGCGTGCAGGTTTTGGGTGGGGGAATAAGTTCTCTTTTTTCAGGATATCCTTTGAAAAGGGAGACATGTAACAACTCATATTAAGGGAATGGATACACTTTCAAGGAAGACAACTCTATCAAAATTGTTTTTGCTCCCTCCTTAAAGGGTGCCAAAATTGTTTTTTGCTACCTCCTTAAAGGGGGTCTACTCCAAAAGGAAAGAATTTGCTCCCTATGGGAGCAAATTCTTCCCTTTTGGAGTAGACCCCTTTTAGAAGGGGATTGGTGTTGAGGAAAGCAAACAGGAAGTCACAAAAATTATCTCCCTTGTAAATAATGGTTGAAAATAAACCAAGTGCGTCCAGTCCCCTTTAAGCAATAGGGCCAGATGAATCTAAACAGACAGGCATGCTGCTTTGGAATTGCTGTTTAAATTACATGTTAAGTGAGGGCCCCTAACTCTGCTGAAATGAATCTGAGATTTATGTGCAACAATATGCACATCTTCAGACCATAACCTAATCATCTGTGAAGTTTCAAAACGATTGGCCTAAAACTGCAGGAGGAGTTGCGCTCACGAAACACCTACTGACTATAAGGGTTTTAGGTAAAAACTGACTAAGTTAACAAAGCGGAAAAAGTTGAAAAAAAAATCTGAGATTTATGTGCAAACAATATGCAAATCTTCAGTCCCCGACCTAATCATCTGTGAAGTTTCAAAACTATTGGCTTAAAACTGCAGGAGGAGTTGCGCTCACGAGACACCCACTGACTATAACGGTTTTAGGTAAAAACTGACTAAGTTAACAAAGCAGAAAAAGTTGAAAAAAAAAATCTGATAATTATGAGCAAACAATATGCACTTCTACACACCATGGCTAAAACATCTGTGAAGTTTCAAAATGATTGGCCAAAAACTGTAGGAGGAGTTGCGCTCATGAGACACCCACTGACTATAACAGTTTCAGGTAAAAACTGACTAAGTTAACAAAGCGAAAAAAGTTGAAAAAAAAATTCTGAGAATTATGAGCAAACAATATGCACATATACACGCCATGGCCAAAACATCTGTGAAGTTTCAAAATGATTGGCCAATAACTGTAGGAGGAGTTGCGCTCACAAGACACCCACTGACTATAAGGGTTTTAGGTAAAAACTGACTAAGTTAACAAAGCGGACAAAGTTGAAAAAAAAAAATCTGAGAATAATGAGCAAACAATATGCACATCTACACACCATGGCCAAAACATCTGTGAAGTTTCAAAATGATTGGCCAAAAACTGTAGGAGGAGTTGTGCTCACGAGACACCCACTGACTATAAGGGTTTTAGGTAAAAACTGACTAAGTTAACAAAGCGGAAAAAGTTGAAAAAAAAAAAAATCTGAGAATTATGAGCTTCTTCAGAAGCCAACTGATCTGGATCTACACTGTTTGCTAAGACAGGGCATGCCATGTTTAGCAAGAGAAAGGTTAGCCCTTAACTCTTATCATTCTGGGTAAAAATTTCAGCATACAACATTTTGAAATATTTTTCTCCCTTTTTTCCCAGAAAATAGGCATTGGCATTTCATGTAAAATTGCCTCCCTTGGAGACAATATGGATGAAATATCAAGCCTATTTCAGTCTGGGAAAAATTAGAAAAATGTAATCATTTTGTCGTCTGCTGAATTAGCCCACAGCCTAGTCGGTGTTAAAATGCCAATCACAACTGCAGTGGACAATATTATTTATTTTTCTGAGAAAGCAAGGTTTGATACTTCATGTAAATGATGATTCATATGAAATGGCAAGTCTTATTTTTTTTTCTGAGAAAAAACAGAAGAAAATAAAGAAAGAAAGGAAAAATAAAATGATATCTGCTACAATTTTGCTTTGCACTTCAAGGATTAATACTTACGGCACTTTGGGCCGATTGAGCAGATGACAGATTGGTGATATTTTTCTTATTTTTCCTAGACACTAGGATCTGACACTTCATGCAAATTGTCTCCTAAGGAGACAATTTGCATGAAAGGTAAGATCCTATTTTCTGGGAAAAATTAAAATATTTCAAAATGTCTATTGAAATTTTTAACCAGCATGCAAAGTGTTAAATATTTGGATCCTTTACCAGCTTTATCCTAAAACTTGACAAAGTCCATTAATCACTCCTCCAGCAGTTTTTAGACACATCAATAGGTAGTAAAATGGACATTCAATATTTAGGACAAGTATGGTAATGTGATAAGGTAGGTGAATATTTAGGACAAATATGATTAATTGGTTTGGTTCCAGCAGAGGACATGTTAAGGAGAAGCATTTAATGATAATTCTGGGATAATTTTCTCCAGTTCTCCATAAAAACATATGTTGTGGGTACTCATTAGAAGTGCCTCATCGAGGTGCTTCTAATGAGTACCCATAACATGTGTTTTTATGGAGAAATAAAAAAAATTATCCCAGAATTATCCCCATATATTGCTCAACAAGTCCTCTGTCCCAGAATTATTATCAGTCATAACCATCATAATGACAGGAGACTATTATCTACATGTATTTCACTTTCAGTTTCTCCATTTGCTAATGAGGCTTTGTTTGAAGTGAAATTGTTTGTATGTTGTGTGTCGGGAGTTTATCATGAAAGATTCTTATCTTAATTGTTTTTTTAACTGCCCTTTATCAGGCAATGGAAATTTGCTGTAAAAATTGGATTATTAACCCATTGTATACTGAATAGACTCTCCCATACTATATACTGGAAGAGTCCAATTTCAATTTTAGGTATGTCCAGCTATAGGTTTACATATTTCTAGAGAAAAAAGGATAAACTATTTGCAAACGGTGGAGACCCTGATCAGACACTGCATTCTGCGGTGTCTGATCTGGGTCTGCACTGTTTGCCAATTACCCTTTTACGGGACTCCTGACTACAATGGGTTAATAAGTCTGATGAGGGAGAATAAAACTGCTATTTTAGACTGGTAAGAAGATAAACTGACAGAATGGCTGATTAACTGAGCAAATTCTATCTATTAAGGGACTCCCTATTAGATCTAAATAAATGTCATTCCCTTAGAAAAGAAATTGGACATTTCCTTGTTTTTCCAAAAAAGCTTGTTTACATGCTTATCATGCTTACTGGGACTATGGTAATAACCCTAAATTTTGGGACAGACAGATCTGAGCAAATAGTGCAGACCCAGATCAGATGCTGCAGAATGTGATATCTGATCAGAGTCTACACTGTTTGCCACTCATCCAGCTCTATTTTAGACTTTTTTTTTAATTTTAGGACAATTATGGTAAGGAGTTAAGGTGTCCCCAAAGGCTCATTTCATAAATTTCATATGTTTAGGCTTGTTTTATAAATTTCATATGAAATGGCCATATCCAAAATAGTGTTATCATGAACAGTCTTATAATCAGGCTCCTGTGTCTTTCTGCTCTTCCTCTTCAGGAAATACGAGTATCACTACCAAACCAATTTTCTTACATGACTTACTACTATACATTAATCCTTAAATAGCTAATCACAGCTACAGCAGATGACACTCTGAATATTTTTTTCAGAGAAAATAAGGCTTGGCATTTCATGTGAATCATCAGCAATTCACATAAAATCCTAAGTCTTATTTTATATAAAAAAATCAATTGAATGTGGTTTGCTACAATTTCGCTCAGCACTTTGAGGGTTAACTCTTTCAACCCTTCAGAGATACACAGATGTTTACGCAAACAGCTGTAAATCAAGATGAGACAGCTCGTAATGCGCCATCTCATCAGAATCTACATTGTTTGCCATTCTGTTTTTCAGTTTAGACAGAAACTCCAACACCACAACCTCTTTATAACACTATAGTTGGGGTCCATAGCATAAACCGTGTTAGTTAAACAACCGTGTTATATCCAAACAAAAATGTATAGATTATATTGAAAAATGACCATTTATGGTCATTTTTCAATATAATCTATACATTTTTGGGATCCATCTTTGAACCATGTTATATCCAAAACCGTGTTATAATGAACCGTGTTATAAAGAGATTGCAGTGTATTTTGGAGAATGGACTTATCCAAATTCAGAGTTGGAAAAGGTAAAAGGGTTAAACCCCTTCCTGATACATACCTCTATTAATTCAATCTCTTCCTCTGTAAATTTTGGAGGTTTCAATCTGGAATATTTCAACTGTAAGAGATCTCCAACCTCATCTATGATTTCAATGGCCTAGCAAAAATAATGCATATGAAAATGTTACTTTCTGAGTAGTTGTTAACATTTACCACTCTCTTGCCTAATTCAGCAGACAACAAATTAGTGATATTTTCTTATTTTTCCCAGAAAACAGGATTTGACATTTTATGCAAACTGTCTCCAAAGGAGACAGTTTGCATGAAATGTCAAAACCTGTTTTCTGGGAAAAATAAGAAAATATTTCATAATGTTGTGTGCTGAAAATTTTACCCAGAGTGCCAAGTGTTAAGGAGTACTCTGTGATAATTCTGGGATAATTTTCTCCAGTTCTTAATAAAAAAACATATGCTATGGGTACACATTAGAAATGCCTTGCCCAGCCATTTCTAATGTAGTACCCACAATATATTTTTATGGAGAAATAAAAAAAATATCCCAGAATTATCACCAAATACTCCTCCTTAACAACTCCTGTATTGTATCATTCAGAATAGGTAAATATACACCAAATTTCAATGGAAATGTGTGTGTGTGTGTGTGTGTGTGTGTGTGTGTGTGTGTGTGTGTGTGTGTGTGTGTGTGTGTGTGTGTGTGTGTGTGTGTGTGTGTGTCCAACTAAATATATTTTTCTTATCCTCCATGAGAACATACTTTGTGGATGACTCGTTTGAAGTGCCTCACTACAGTAGCATTTGGGTGTGAAATTTTATGAGCTGTAATATGAAAAAATGTACCTTTCAGCATTTGCACCCAGCAAAGGCTCAGATCAGCCTGTGCATCAGGGCAGTCTGATCACAAACATTCTAAAGATTAACCATATACAGTAGCAACTATATTGTGCATACCTTATCCACCATTTCTTTTGTGTGGGCAGCAGAAAGACAAAATCTAGCTCTTGATTCTATGATGGGTGTGGCTGGAAAACCCACAACGACTGTCCCCAAACCTCGCTTTAAACATTCTCGACTGAAAGCTCTGTAAGTAAAATTATAACATTTAAATGCATGTACACTAAATCAAATCAATCTGTAACATCAATAAACTGATCAGAAACACAGGCAACTTGAACTTTTCAACAAGGCTGTTTCAACAAGGCTGTTTTTGTTTTTTTGTTGTTATTTTTTAAAAGGAATTTTAAAGCAGTAAAAGAATTGCAAAGACACAATATTAATGTAATAGATAACCAAAGCCTCTAGTAATCTATGAAGTAGTAAATGGTTTAAAGACTATTTTAAGTCTTCAAATCTTCTTTTCTTTCAGTTAAGGAAAGGAGAAAAAAATGCTTAATTTTTTGGACTGGGAGTAAGTCAGCATTTTCATAAACTTGTAAGATCTTGTCCCTTGGATAATCCAGATGCAATCAGGGTTCAATTAGCCTTGCATTTTGGTGAAGTTGACTAAGAATTTTATCATATATGGTCATAGCAGTCAGCTTGTATGCTTTCCTAATACTGAAACAGCAAACCGTATACTGAAAGATTTAAAAAATATTAATCAAATAATTTGAATGAGCTTTTCCCAAGGATGCACCATAAACAATTTCAGCTCTATCAGCCTTGCAGTTTCAGAGAAATGATTTAAATGGTCGTGCTTTAAAATGTGTGAATTCCCAATTTTTAAAAACTTTAAAGATTTCATCTGTTCATTAGGATAAGCAAAGTGGTTCCTGATTAGAAATTATCTGAAAGAACGTAAACATTTCTCATCTAAGTCTACGACCATTTGGTTGCCATGGCAAACCAACCAATAAAAATGCCCAATCAGTATAAATGTCACAAACTTGAATTAACTTTAACCAAGAAACATTTCCCAAAATTAGGTTTGAACTTCTTTATTGGTTTTGGAGAAGTTTTCAAATATGTTCACAAACACCAGGTGAAAAGTGATCATCATAAGCCAATCCTGAATCATGTTTGAAACTGACTAACACCACAGCCCAGAAAAAAAAAAAAAAAAAAAAAAAATCTTGGAAAAGTGGTCAACCAGTCCTGTCTTGAGGTCATGAAAAATTATTAGAAATTGTGAGTTTGTGCAAAATCAATCTAAAACATTTAACCCTTGTCCTGCTGAATAAATTAAGATGCCATGTCCACTTCTAACTGGCAGATAATCAGATTGCTTAATCCAGATTGTTGCTGTAAGTTCACAAACTTAATGGCAAACAGTGCAGATCCAGATCAGTTGGCTTCTTCAGAAGCCAACTGATCTGGATCTATACTGTCTGCAAAGGCAGGGTATATCTGGGTTCAGCAGGACAGGGGTTAAAAGAGCAAACAGTACTGTAAGATTTAGAGAAAAGGTTAGTCCATGTCAGTACTTTGATTCTGAATGGATACACTACAAAAGAAGGGTTTTGCCTTCCTTAGATCAGGAAAAAAATTAGAAATGGTGACTGTGCAAAAAAAAAAAAAAAAAAAAAAAAAAAAATGCTAAAGATTTAGAAAAATGTTTAATTCACTTCACACCTCTACATTGCTTAACCCTTCAAGCACTAAGCACATTTGAAGCAGACAGCATTTTAATTTTTTAAAAACATGTTTCAGAGAAAATAAGACTTGGCATTTCATGTGAATCATCACCTAACAGATGATTCACATGAAATGTCTTCTTATTGTCTCTGAAAATAAAAATGAAAAAAAAAAAATGTCATCTGCTGCAGTTGTGCACAGCACTTTTTGGGTTAAGGTGACCAGATACTCTTCAAATAGAGTTTTCTAGGCTGATATTTTCTGCCCAACTCGGATAATGAAAAATTATCAAATTGTGATTTTACAAAACAATCAAAAACATTCAAAACAGCAAAAATTTAAGAAATGTTAATCCACCTGATTAAGGTGAAAAGATACACCTCCAAGGGAGAGATTTTTTTTTTTTTTTTTTCTAAGCTAAAGTTCAAAGGGAGAATACTCCTGCAGTAGACGAGTATTTGATGATAATTCAGGGATAATTTTCTCCATTCCTCCATAAAAATATATGATGTAGGTATTCATTAGAAGTGCACTTCTAATGAATACCCACAGCATATGTCTTGACAGAGTAATAAAACATCCCAGAATTTTCCTTAACGCTTAGCACTCTGGGTAAAATTTTCAGCAGATGACATTTTGAAATATTTTTCATATTTTTCCAGAAAACAGGATTTGACATTTCATGCAAATTGTCTCCAATGGAGACAATTTGCATGAAATGTCAGATGCTGTTTTCTGGGAAAAATAAGAAAAATATCACCAAATTGTTGTCTGCTGAATTAGCCAAGAGAGTTGTAAAGGTTAATAAGTCCTCTGAATCACAATATGAATACTGCATTTCCTCTCACAACAGCTCATTGGTAAGAGAGTCATGCTGAGAAAAACTACAATACAAAATCATGATTAAAGACAAATCAGACTAAAACTTAACCATCCAGCTCTGATTCTCTGGTTACAGAAATCTGGTTAGAAATAGAAGCATATATATGACAACATACAACATACAGTAGGGAATCTTAATGTTATCTCCCATGCTTCATCAATAAGAGAATATTTTTTATTAGAATTTACTAGCAGAATTGTTTCTAAATTTGTAACTGTTTTGTTTAAGGGTTTTAGAGTGGACCCCTTTTCTGAAGTGAGGAAAAATAATTTTGACAGTTACCCCCACCCCTCCTCCTGATGGAAGTGTATCCAATCCACTTAAATCATAAGAAGTGAAATTTTATAATTGTGAAGCATTTCGGTTTTTTTTTTGTTTTTTTTGTTTTTTTGTTTTTTGGGGTTTTTTTTAATACCTTCAGACAAAAACAAAATCACATATCAAAAGTATAGTGAAAAAAGAAAAAAAATCAACAAAACATGCCAATTACAGAAAATCACCAAACATCAGCTCTGTTAACTCCATCTTTTATGCGATACATAATATAAAAAATAAAACTAAGGTATATACATGTATAGTTACAATGTATTAGTGATAACACAACTAGAATATATCAGATGACAGAGCTGGTTTGGTACTTAGGACCACAAGGGAGACAACTTACTACATTCCTATTGTAAACCTACGTTTCCTTTTGCACACAAGAAATTACGACTGACTGACTTTTGACATTTCATGCAAATTGTCTCCTGACAAAAAATCAAAATTGAAATAATGAAAACTGTAGGTCTACAAGACAAATAACTAGGCTCTGTTTAAAGGACCTTACACAAAAAGCAAAGAAAGAATCATGTTAACCCTAGTCCTGCTGAAACCTGATATACCCTGCTCTTGCAAACAATGTAGATCCAGATCAGTTGGCTCTGAAGAAGCCAACTGATCTGGATCTACACTGTTTGTCATTCAGTATGTGAATTTACATCAATAAATCAGATCAAGTAATCTGATTGGCTGACAATCAGAAGTGGGTGTGGCATCTTAACTTATTCAGCATGACAAGGGTTAAGATGTACAGCTCCTGACCAGGCATTGACTGATCTGGACCTATTCTGGGTCCTGTTTAGGTGCTAAGTCCTTTTTAAGCTAATATGGTTTGAATATTTCTCTCAATATGCTGATGCTAAAATTAACAGACAATAATCTGGGTCTAAACCATTCATGCAGGTTGCCTGTTTGAATACTTTTAATTAATACAGAATGTTCTTGTGCAAAAATAACAAAAAGTATATTCTGAATATTCTCTGTTTGTTTGTGTTGTGATGAGGTTTTACAGCCCAGTCAACCCAAAAAGGTCATGTCGAGCGCTGTCACTTTACCTAACCACACTTTTACTGGGCAGGCTTAGTCCTCCAAGCAGTTAACCAGTATTGTGCACATTCTTTCACCAGAAACTGACAACTGCCCATCATGAATCAGTGAAAGGGATAGAATAACCAAAGAAAATATTTTATGATCAAATCTCCAAAAAAGAATGTTGCCAACCTGGCGGGGATCGAACCCGCAACCTCCTGATTAGCAGTCAGACATGCATCCAATATTTGGACCTATCTTATATTTCTAGCAAAAACAAAAATAAATGATAGTTTGTGAAAATAGCTACAGTACAGCATAGTCACCTTAATCATGCTTTGCCTCTAAACATTTTAACCAAAAACATTAACATAAAGTCTGTTACCTTGACCTCAAGGTCACTCATGTGGGTAGGGAAACTCATGTGGGTAGGTACAGCACAGAATTTCAAATCCGTATCCAGGGGTTTCATAAAGAGGTGGGGGATGGGGATTTCCCCTTCTACTGAGGAAATTTCCCCCAGCTACTTTTGATAAATTTGCACAGGTTTTACCATAATAATCCTAAGTATTGGAACAGATTACCCTTTGCAAACAGTGTAGACCCAGATCAGATGCAGCAGCATGTGGTGTCTGATCAAGGTCTGCACTATTTGCATACATACAGCAATAATTTAGGCACATTAAGAGGTAAAAGAATGGACGTCTTCAAAATTTAGGACAAGTATGGTAAGGAATTTAGACATTCGAAAACTTAGGGTAAATAAGGTATAAATAGAACATACAGAACCACCTGACTACTTAGCCTTCAAGCACCGGGTGCCAGAAAAGCTAGTGAAACCACTGGGTATCTAACATCAGGGCAAGTATGAGGCTGATGCCGTGGAGACTGCTATAGTTCTACCTGTACTTTCATACAGATGGGCTAAAGGGCTAATAATATTTGAAAATGCTAATATTTAGATTCAGCATATTAAGAGTTTAGCTACTTTGCCATCCTAGTACTAAATAACTAACCTGCAATGCTAATTGGCTATCTGTTTCAATCAGCTCTTGAGAATACAAACCACAGTCTTAATTTCAAAACCTGTGACTTATCATGTCATTCATTATTATACTTTATGACAGGCTATTCACAGCAGCAATAGTCTCCTAATAGGATCAATTGAGTTGTAACATGAGAAAAGATTCTTTCTGACAGCATATTTACCTTTAACCCTTGTCCTGCTGACCCCAGATATACGCTGCCTTTGCAAAGCGTGTAGATCCAGATCAGTTGGCTTCTGAAGAAGCCAACTGATCTGGATCTGCACTGCTTGCCATTAAGTATGTGAATTTATATCAGCAACCTTGATCAAGTAATCTGATTGGCTGAAAATTAGAAGTGGGTGTGGCTCCTTAATTTATTCAGCAGGACAAGGGTTAAATTAATATTGGGACATATTAACACGTTTCCATACTACTCCTAAAATGTGAACAAATCCATTTTATTACCTGTTGTTTTATGTTTAAGAATTGCTGGATGAGTGGCAAAATGTGTAAACCCTGATCAGATACCACATTATGCAACATCTGATCTGTATCTACACTATTTGCACAGGCTTGTCTGTCCCAATACTCAGGGTTATTATGTATGTCTCGGTGAAGACTGAGACCAGCCTAGGCACTGACATAGTCTGATCAGTGTTGACTGGGCACCTGAATAGGATTGTTGGCCATCCAAAAGGCACTCAGCAGAGATTGACCTGACTACACAGATACAAAGTCCGATCCAATACATTTCTGGGCACCATGTCATAGAGGTTGGTTATAGTTTTTTTTTTTATTTTTCTTAAACAAAAAGAGTGAAACAGAAGCCATCACCCAAAAGAAACATTAGAATTAGTTCAGAAAGACAGTGTTGTAATGCATTCTGGACAGTTAGTAATTGTGATTAACACTTTATTAAGAATTTAGCGCAAAACTAAAGTACTTTATAATATTACAGCACTTCAGATAAAATGTTGTCTTGTTTTTCTGTTCAGTTAAAATAGTTATATTTTTCTTACATATCCACAAGAACATTGCTGTGGGAACTCATCAGAATTAACCTTTATCACTCTCTGGACCAATTCAGCAGATGACACACTGATGATATTTTTTCTTATTTTTCCTTGAAAACAGGTTGACATTTCATGCAATTTTTTTTCTGTTGGAGACAATTTGCATGAAATGTCCATACCTGTTTTAAGGGGAAAAATAAGAAAAATATTTCAATATATTATCTGCTGAAAATTTTAACCAGGGCCCAATTGTTCGAAGCTAACGATGTCGTTAGTTAACATATCGTTAAAAGTTTGATCATTATATATGGCATATATGATATTTTCGCAGAAAAAATGTGAGTAGCTTTTGCATTTGCAAAAGCTACTCACATTTTTTCAGCAAAAATACCTGTGAATTAGATATTGTACTTACTAGAACAGCTAACATTTTGACCACTAACAAGCTCATTAAGCTAACGATGCTTTGAATAACTGGGCCCAGAGTGCTTAGTGTGTAGGCATTTCTAATCTGCACTCACAGCATCAATTTCTCATAGAACAATAAGAAAAACATCTCTCTTACTTCTTACATGAAGTACTGCTTCTATGAAAGAGCACAGTTTTCAAGACTGCATGCAAAAGCTCAGGTTTCTTTGAAGCTTCCAACTATGAACAGTATACCAAATACCAACATGATAGGAATGTATTTTATATGATGAAAAATGCATCCAAAAGCTTAGGATTCATTTAATCTCCAAATTAGGAGCAATATGCAAACATGAACATGATAGAAATGTATTTTGTGCAATGAAAAAGCTGGACAAAATTATCAGAATACATTTTACTATGTTTATCACAAATTTCACAGTGTCTGTACAAAACAGGCCACGTCAAATGAAACAGTGTCTTCAAACATGTGCAAAATGCACAGATTCAGATTTATACCACACATGTGCAAAATCTCATCTGGTCTCTATGATTAGTGTCAAATGATTCTGTCAGCAGATAGCGAAGACCCTGATCAGACTGTGCAGGCTGATCTGTGCCTTTGCTGTCCACATATGCCCAAAGACACATTTCACATGGGATGGCCCATATATATTGTATATATATACATGTAAGTCATATAATAGATGTGTGTGCTATTCATGCATTATATTATTATTGTGCCATTCATGCATTGTTACAAACAGACCTGTCCAAGTTTGAATTGGAAGAGTCAATTTTAGATATTTAAGGGCGAGTCCATTTTTCTGACAATTTTGTCCAATCTGTATTGGCAGTAATAGCTTTGGATATGAGCAGCTAAAAGTGGCTTTAAAATAAAAAAAAAGATGATGAATTTCATTGGAATCTGAAAGTTTGTCTATATATAGCATAGAAAAGAAAAGATCATTTGAAGTATGCTATCATTATTTTTTATCATATGAATCATGACACCCTGCTCAGTGTTAGTTTCAAAACAGTTTGCCTTGGTCTGCTGAACCCTGATATGCCCTGCCTTGCAAACAGTGTAGGTCCAGATCAGCTGGCTTCTGAGAAGCCAGCTGATCTGGATCTGCACTGTTTGTCATTTAGTATGCAAATTTGTATCGGCCATTTGGGTCAAGTTACCTGACTGGCTGAAATTAGAAGTGAGTGTGGCATCTTAATTTATTCAGCATGATAATGGTTAAAAACCATTAAAGATATAATTTCTCTATTCACATTCTCGTGATAAGATGCACATTTCAAAAGAAAAAGCAGGGCAATCTTAAAATGGCAATAGGTTAAAAAATGACATAACAAAGAAAAGATGTGTTGCAGAGGGTTACAAAGAACAATTATTCAGACTGACTGACAGCTTTTCAGTGTAGAAAACAAAGTGATCATATTGAGCGACAAAACAAAAATGACAGGAGCTAGCAAATAAAAAGATCAAATAGGCAAAGCAGAAAACATTATAGAAGTGTGTCATTAATTTAAGGTCAATTTAGCCTGACCAGCTTGCTTTGTTTGTGGTGAGGTTTTACGGCCCAGTCAACCCAATGGGTCATGTCGAGCATGATCAGTTTACCGAACTACACTTTTACTTGGCAGGCTTACTCCTCTAAGCTGAGTTAACCAGTACTCTGCATATTCTTTCACCAGAAACTGACAAGTGCCCTTCTTGAATCAGTGGAAGGGAGAGAATGACCATGATGAAATCTCCATGAAAGAAATTTGCCTACCCGGCGGGGTCAAACCTGCAACCTCCTGATCACCAGTCTGATGCGCATCCAACTGAGCCATCGAGGCCATCTGACCAGCTTGTGCAGCTGCAGTTCGACATGTTTTTGTTGTAGTGGTTCTTCGTGGAATCTGAACAGAATCAGCTTGTTCAGAATGTGCAGACAAGCCATCTGAAAAGTCTTGCATTTTTTCACAATAAATATTCATTTTGTCATAATATCAGTTTATTTCATTCACAGTATTTTAACCCTGGTCCTACTGAACCCAGATATGCCCTGTCTTTACAAACAGTGTAGATCCAGATCAGCTAGGTTCTTCAGAAGCCAACTGATCTAGATCTGCACTGTTTGTCATTCAGTATATGAATTTGCATAAAAAATCTAGATTAAGTAATCTGGCTGATAATTAGACATGGGTGTGGCATCTTAATTCATTCAGCATGACAAGGGTTAAACTGTTTCCTAACATTTTGCAGCACCATGAAAGAATCGGAACCACTTATTTTAAATCCACATGATCTGCTGAAGCTTGAAGCTTGAAAAGAGAAGAAAAAAGGGACATCCTGAATCTTGTACATATTTAAATTAACCCTTGTCTTGCTGAATAAATTAAGATGCCACACCCACTTCTAATTGTCAGCCAATCAGATCACTTGATACAAGTTGTTGATACATATTCACATACTGAATAACAAACAGTGCAGATCCAGATCAGCTGGCTTCTGGGTTCAGCAGGACAAGGATTAAGAAATAGATCAGTTCTAGCAGTGATTTATTGAGTAATAAATCCTAGTTTGGAGGTCACTTCTAATCACAGCATAAACTGACTAACAAACTGTGATTTATTAACAAATTACAATCTAGATCTGATCTATTTTAATCTAACACAAAGAAAATGGTGAAAAAGTAATTGTATCCTTCAGATTCTACCAGAAAAAATCCCGCCAACACTTTTGACTGGAACACCAACGTTTACATGTGCTTCTAACATTGTTGATCCGAGAAAAACCATATGACACCATCTAATATCATAGAAATGAGGACTGATGTCAGCAAGTATCAAAATGCTGTCAGAATACCAGGTGCAAGACTGAGGTTTTACAGCCCAGTCAACCCACTGGGGTCATGTCGACCGCAGTCAGCGTACCTAACCACATTTTTACTGGGCGGGCAGTCCTCTCAATGGTGAAGAAAAGTGTACATTGTATTAGTTTCTTGTCCAAAGGAGTAACATACAGGGGGGCATTCAGGGCCCGTTTCAGGGCCAAAAATGGTGTGTATTGCATCTAGGTAATGACTGCATGTAGATATGCAGTGGTGTTTTTACTGGGCGGGCAGTCCTCTCAATGTTGAAGGATAAGAGTACATTGTATTAGTTTTCTTGTCCAAAGGAGTAACATACAGGGGGCATTCAGGGCCAGTTTCAGGACCAAAAATGGTGATTACTGCATCTAGGTAATGATTGCACGTAGATATGCAGTGGAGTTTTCATGCATCCTCTAGTTCCCAGAAGGCACAGGTTCTAGTCTGACATTAACAGTTCCCTGTCTCCAATATATCTGAGGGAAACTGGTTTCACCTTGATGCACTTTTTCCATATTTATCTTAAGTATTGGGACAAATTAACTCCTTACCATACTTGTCCTAAAAAGTTCATTTTACTTCCTGTTGTTGTGTCTAACACATTGCTAGATGTTTGGCAAACAGTGTAGACCCTGATCAGATGCCACAGAATGTGGCATCTGATCTGGGTCTACACTGTTTGCTCAGGCCTGTCTGTCCCAATACTTGGGATTATGATGGTAATTTGACCACACCCTGTCATAGGATTTCAGAACCATGCACTTCTCTCACTCTACTGGAGTAATCACTTTATACAGGCAACACAGAAATATCAATTATGCTGCTGAAAAGATTTTTTTTGCTATACAATGTACTTGTAAGTTGGGGAGTGTTGCATATACTGCATACGGTAATATGCCTTTTGAGGTAATAAGGTGTTATTGGCTTTGTATACCTAAAGATATCTTTTTCAGTACTTTCATTTTCTGAAGTTCTGCACATATGAACAGGCAGTTCTTCCAGCTTTTTCACTACCCTTGAAGATGCAAGTGTTTGTTCCACAACCTCCAGCAAGTTTAGTCTTGAATTTCATTAAATAAGGAAAAAAGGAAAAAAATAGCATAGCATGATATAACTACAATTCACAACTAGCCATATCTATAGAATACATAATGCTCTCATGCATACACATTATAACTCTAAGTATTGGGACAGATAGGCCAGAGCAAAAAGTATAAACCCAGATCAGATGCTGAAGCATGTTGCCTGATAAGAGTCTACTGTCCTTTTGAAATCACTTGGACAGACGTTTTTTGCTTGGCGTTTTATTTTAAATGAAAATATTTTGTTCTGATTGACCATATTTTATTAGAACCCATTTGTCTTTTCTGTTTCTGTGTTTTGTTCCCAAATTTATCCTAAAATTAAATTTACAGCCAAAACTGGTCTGACCTACGCAGTTTCATAACAATATTGTGAAAATTTCAGAAAAAAATGAACAAGTAGAACTTGTTGAAAATCTGTCTCAAATTTACCTACCTACCCTACAGATTTCTGCATAATTCACATTCATCTTTACTATGGAAAAAAGTGAAAATATTTGATTTTTTAAAAACCAATGACTAGAATAAAACTTTTTGTGCATAGGTAGGTATGACAAATGGTTTTGCATTACATTATGACAAAAGTTTGCAATTTACTTATTCTGTGTAAAGCTCTGAGCAAAAAACAACTTTCCGAAAGATGATGAAAGCACAGTAAGCTGTTTGCCTCTCATCTAGCAGCTTTTAACCCTAAAAGCACCAGTCACAACAATTGTCGTCTGCTTTGTCTTCTGCAAGTGATTTTAAAAGTCATTTCTGCAAACAGAGTGGACCCAGATCAGACTGCTCCTTTAGGAGCAGTCTGATCTGGGTCCACACTGTTTGCCTGTATGCAAAAATAGGTTTGAAAAGTTTGCAAGAATATTCAGCACACGACACAAACAGACGACATTTTCAGATGCAGATTTCCTTGGCACTTTAAGGGTTAAACACATCAACAGGTTGTGAAATTAACTTGTTCAAATTTCAGGCAAGATATGGTAAGCAGTTAAGGTGTCCCAATATGTAGGGTTAGTATGGTAATATAAAAAATAACTAAGGGGTACACTTTGCAAACTATGAAATTTACTTTTGGGCCTGTCTCGTCCAAATTAGCTCATGCTATATGAAAATGCCAGCTTGTAAGTCCTGTAGACAAGATCAATTTTTCTGCGGTTGTAAACTTTACAAAATGCAAGCAGCAGACAGCAGAGGCTGTTATAGTATTTGCTGGCTATTCTAATCCTTTCTCTTCAAATGATATGTTGCATACATAGCTCAAGCAAAGGGAGCAGCTAGGAAACTTACACAACTTCTTATAGGTAGAAACTTACACAACATATCATAAGAAGAAACTTAAACAACCTATCATAGGAAAAAAATTACACAACCTATCATAGGAAAAAACTTATACATCATATCATAAGAAGAAACTTACACAACCTATCTTAGGAAGAAACTTACACAACCTATCTTAGGAAGAAACATTTACAACCTATCATAGGAAGAAACATACACAACATATTATAGAAAAAAAACTTATACAACCTATCATAGGAAGAAACCTATACATTCTTACATTCTATCATATGAAAAAACTTACACAACCTATCACAGGAAGAAACATACACAATCTATCATAGGAAGAAACTTATATAACCTATCACAGGAAGAAACTTATACAACCTATCATAGGATGAAACTTAGATAACCTATCATAGGAAGAAACACACACAACCTATCATAGAAGGAAACTTATACAACCTATCATAGAAGGAAACTTATAAAACCTATCATAGGAAGAAACTTATCATAGGAAGAAACTTACACAACCTATCATAGGAAGAAACTTATACAACCTATCATAGGAAGAAACTTACACAACTTATCATAGGAAGAAACTTACACAACCTATCATAGGAAGAAACTTATACAACCTATCATAGGAAGAAACTTATACAATCTATCATAGGAAGAAACTTATACAACCTATCATAGGATGAAACTTAGATAACCTATCATAGGAAGAAACACACACAACCTATCATAAAAGGAAACTTATACAACCCATCATAGGAAGAAACTTACACAACTTATCATAGGAAGAAACTTACACAACTTATCATAGGAAGAAACTTACACAACTTATCACAGAAAGAAACTTACACAACCTATCATAGGAAGAAACTAACATAACTTATCATTGAACGAAATTATTATGACCTATCAGGGAAAGTTTTTCAGGGCAAACTTGCATAAAAAAAATACAGCACTTTGTTGATACAAAAATGATTTTTTTTTCTTATTTTTTACACAAAATGGAGCTTGGAATTTCATTCAAGATGTCACCAGACGGGATAATTTGCAAGAAATACCAAACCCTAGTTTCTGAGAATAATAAGAAAAAATACTTTAAAATGTCCTCAGCTGTTCCCAGTTCTAATGGTAATACCGATACACTATGATATATCAGCTAACTATATTCCACAAGAAACTGCCACCCACTGGCAAACATCCCATGACCTTAAAAATGGAATTTTATCAGTGTGCAAACTGCAAAACATCACACACCACTAAAAATGGAATTAAACTGGTGTGCAAACTGGCTAACATCCTATACCCCCAAAAATAGAATTACAGTGGTGTTTGAATTGGCAAACATCCTAAAATACTAAAAATAGAATTACAAAGTTTTGCAAACTGGCAAATATCCCATGTCACTGAAAACACGAGGGGCGGTTATAAAATATCCTGACTTTTGATGCTTCTGTCTTTCCACGTGCAGCTACCTACACATATTATTCATGAGCGAAAACTACATTTTTTTCACTTATAAATCAGTCAGTTTATTTTCAAAGAGAAGTGTGTATACATGAAGTTTTGAGCATTTAAATGAGGTAGGTGTTAGGGCGACTATGTATTCTAAGCTGCCGGAACAGACATCTGCAATAAAATTCCTGCTTTTATCATCATCATCATCATTGGATTTTTGATTAACGTGCAGGTACAGGGGCAACATCCACATCAATGGGCCCCCTTCCAGGTAGTTTGCTTGATGCATGCATGGCAGATCTCACACTAGATCTCCAGCTATATCTATCATGAGGGTCAATAGCTGAGAGCTTCCATTCTCTGCAATCCCTCTCTGTCAGCTGCTTCCAAGTCATCTTGGGCCTCCCAGGCCCATGCTTTCCATCAACCTATATGTCAAAAGCTGTCTTGACTGCACCATTGGAGTGTTCCACATGTTCATACCAGCGGAGCTCTCCTTCAGAATGAGGTACAGATCTTCAAAGCCAAGTCACGCAAGTAGCTCATTGGATCTGGTGGTGACAATGTCTTGCAGCTTGACATTGCAGATCTGTCTGATCACTGCCCTGTCATTTTGCTGCAGACGTTGGAGGTTTGGCTTTGTCAATGGCCAAGTCTCACTGGCATGGAGCATTTTAATGGATAAAAACCTTGCCAGTTTTCAAAGGTTGCAGAAAAGTTTTTCTAAAGCTTGTGCAGAAAAGTTTTTCTAAAGCTTGTATATCCTTCAAGTGGCGCACATCCTTCAAGTGGAGCACATCCTTCAAGAGGCAGTTGTTGTCCCACCCTCTGTAACATACAAGAACTTTACCCCTTTGACTTATTTGTTTCCAGAACTGAAAAAAAAGGCTAACTGGAGACAAATATGAGACCAAGGCAGCATTGATTTCAGCTGTAAATTGGTACATCAGCGGTTGGTCTACTTCATTGTTTTGCTTTGTTTGTGTTGAGGTTTTATGGCCCAGTCAACCCAATGGGGTCATGTCGAGCGTGGTCAGTTTACCTAATCACACGTTTACTGGGCAGGCTTAGTCCTCTAAGCGGTTAACCAGTACTGTGCACATTCTTTCGCCAGAAACTGACAACTGCCCTTCTTGAATCAGCGGAAGGGAGAGAATGACCGTAGAAAATATTTCATGATTAATCTCCACGAAAGAATGTTGC
Source organism: Anodontia alba (assembly GCA_964016985.1). NCBI lineage: Eukaryota > Metazoa > Mollusca > Bivalvia > Lucinida > Lucinidae > Anodontia > Anodontia alba. Next base: position 117,836,703 of record OZ024823.1, read on the forward strand.
CGACCTCGGCGGGGGTTGAACCCGCGACCTCCTGGTCTCCAGTCGGACGGCGCATCCAACTGAGCCACCGAGGCATTGTTTTGCAGAGAGAATACAAAAACTCCCACAAAGATGGCAAAAGTGTACAGACGTAGGTGGGGAATACTTCGAAAAAGAATATAAAGAAGTTTTGAAAAATGTTTAACGATTTTTGAAAAAAAAGTGCAAAAAGTCTGGACATTTTCCGACCATCCCCCATAGAATTACAATGGATTTAGTTTAACAGAACATTAGGGGATTCTATCTACTTGTTTACTGATCATTACATCACACAGAAAATTAAGAGCTCATGCCTGTCTATCCAGATACTAAGAGTAAATATGGTCTATATGATTTACCAAGTTCGTTGTTTTTGGTGTGGGTCCCCATAAATTATGTCTCTGCTTATGTTTTGCACTGGCATCAGATCAGATATGAAATATTGGAAAGCCAAAACTGCAATATGTTGTAGAGGTGTTTTCCAATTTTTATCGGTGGAATAAATCTGTGAAAAGATATTTGAGGACAGCAAAAGATATACAGGTAATCTGGTGAAGTTTGTAAAAGAGAATTTGAATTGCAAATGGCAGCTGATTGGGTGACATGGACTGGTGTAAAATTCATGCTACATATGTTTCTAGTGGACCCTCTGGAAAGAAAAGGGTTCAGTAAGGACGTAAAAGGCCTACAGATGATTTAAGAATTTTAGCACGATAAACAGTGCTATAAGCAAGTAAGGATTAAAATCAGAACAAAGTAAACCTACTTGTAAGGAGTCCAGTAAGGGCCTGGGAAATATATTGGTGGAAAAAGAGTTTAGAAAGGACAAAGTAGCCAACAGATGAATTAAGAAATTTGTCAGGACAAATAAAGCTGTAAGTAAATAAGGAAATAAGTCAGAACCAAGTAAAGAGTCCAGTTAGGATCTATTAGACTTACTGGTGAGAAAAGATTTCAGAAAAAAACTCTTTTGAGTAATAAGACTTCTTGTCAAGATCAAGTAAACATACAGGAACTTAAACACAACAATTGTCTTTTGCTTTGTCTTCTGCCGAATACTTTAAAAGTCATTTTTGAAAAATTTGCAAGAATATTCAACAGACGACATAAACAGACAACATTTCCAGATGCAGGTTTTCTTGGCGTTTTAAGAATTAAGGATTTTAATCAGAGCAAGCAGACCACAGGCGAAGAAGAAATTTGATAGACCTACCATGCAGGCCTATAAATTATGCGAATAATTGCTTCTGACCAACCAGAAAATACAGAATTTAATTTAAACAAACAACACTGATGGGGGAAAAACATTAATTCATGCATCTATCACTTCAGTCATAATGGTATTTGAAATCTTTGTCTGGCACCGTGGAAAAAAATTGGGCTTCAAATTCATTATAATTCACAAAAGTGGGCAAAATACAGCAATAAAGTATTCCTCTAAAAATCCAAGTTTTTCATTGGTGGCTTTAAGGAACATAACACCTATTTTCATTTGGCAGTGATCAGACATTTTAACTATTAGCAATCTCTGGACATAGTCAGCAGATGAAAAATTGATGTTTTATTTTCCCCCATGAAATAAGGTTTGATATTCTACGCAAAATGTTTCCTGAGTAGAAAGTGTGCATGAAATGCCAAATGCAACTTTCTGAGAAAAATAAGACAAATATTTTGGAATTTTCATCCAGCACACTAAGCATTGAAATGGTTTATGAACATGCTGGCCTTCATTAAAAACCTTTGAACTAAAGACATCACAGATCATTGTTTAAGGACTATTTCTCAGAAACAGACCAATAGGGCAAATCAAATATCCCAAATGTTAATGACAGCTTCAGAAAAGGTGCTTTTTCTTATTTCTCTGAAAACATATATTGTGGTTACTCATTAGAAGCACCTTGGCAAGGATCTTCTACTGAGCACCCACGTTTTCATGGAAAAATAAGAAAAATATGTGGATACCCCTCTTATCAATCTGGAGCTATGAATAAGTACCTGGAAGAGGATGAAAATAATAATGAATTATCGTTTTTACAAAACTAATGATGGACTATGAAATTCTGGCTGATTTTCAACCTAGATATTATCAAAACACAAATGCAAAAAGCAAAGCCATTGTGTTATCATGCAAGACGCAAAAAGCATTGTGACAAAAAAAATGAATGCTGTTATGATGACTATAAAATATGGCAATGTGGATAAAGCTATGACAAATGAAAAAAGCCCTGTGCCAAATCAACTGGCAGAGATGTAAACATAACCTATACAGTCGAACCTCAACAGTTCAAATATCTTTGGACCCATGGAAATTTGTTCTTGATATGGGTAGTTTGAGTCACTGAGAGTTAATTATAGCACCAGGTCAGGAGACAAATGGGAATACCGTAATAACCGTAAGTATTGGGACACCTTATCTACTTACCATACGTGTCCTAAAATTTGAAATAGTCCATTCCACTACCTGTTGATGTGTCTAAAATATTGCTGTATGTATGGCAAACAGTGTAGACGCTGATCAGACGCCGCGTTCTGCGGCGTCTGATCTGGGTCTGCACTGTTTGCAAAGGCCTATCTGTCCCAATACTTAGGGTTATTACGGTAATATATGGATGTCTTTTTGATCTTTTATGAAATAATTGTATGTTGAGTGTACTCATTAGAATTGCCTCAATGAGGCAATTCTAATGTGTACACACAACATACCTTTTCATGATAAGATAGGTAAAATTCCCAAAATATCCTTAAATATTTGTTTTCTTGAACTGTCAGATGAATTTCCTAGGGAATGAAAAACCTGTTCGAATTAAGCACAGTAAACTAGTCATCAGTGTTCGAGTCATTGAGGTTTTAACTGCAGTTTGAGTCAAAGCCATAAACCATAGGAGCTGTAGCTACCTTTTAAAAATAATTGTTTTCTTTATTTGTTTTTGTATTATTATACTCATCAATCATTGCCAAGTAACTGAATAACTCAACTATTCACTTATAGTATCATCAGCTTTAAGCTTACATGAGGTCATTAAAAAAAAAAAAAAAAAAAAAAAAAAAGAAAAGAAAAAAAAAAGTCATCCTGTGACTTTGAAAATGACATTCAAAGATAGTTTGGGGATTTTCTGATTGTTGCCAGGAAAGTTTGAAGCAATGGAGGTAAATTTAGAATATTATTTTTTTCTTCTGTTAATATGAGCTAACTTTGCTAGTGACTGCCACATACTTTTTGCACAAGAGGCTTAAATGCTCATGCACAAAAGCATTTGACTATAGGGCCCACACCCTGTCTATCCAGAGGGTGCACACTGATCCAATGTTAGACAACCAATGCCATTAATCACATGCCACCAAAAACACTGTTGAGAAAAACTCCCGGAAAAGAAAAAAAAAAAAGTCCACATAACAACAGCTTGCAGAAGATAAATAATTAAGCGAAAGAAGTTTCTTGTTTTCAAAATAAGCATACAGGTAATATCTGAATAATGCCAAATCTGATTACGACAAGCACAAACAAAAATAATGGAAATAAAGAAACCCAGTTTGTATTAAAAATCTCTACATAAGCAGCGTAAGTGAAAACAAGCAAATGCCTAACACTATAATGTGCCAAATAAAGACTTAAAACCAGCAAAATATTAGACAGTATTACTGACAGGTATATGCTATAGGCTGGTTCATAGAGTATGTACTAGCTTTAGATAACATCATGAAGTTCTACTGCTCCAGATAAAATGGGTACCATGTTTTACCCAAAATATTCTGACACCAAGACTCCTTATCATTTTTATCCTAAATTTTGAATGTCCATTTGACTGCCTGATGATGTGTCTAAAATGTTATGACTGAATGACAATGTAGACCCTGATCAAACTGCTCCTTTAGGAACAGTTAACTTTGATCTGGGTCTACACTGTTTGCTCAGATGTGTCTGCTGGAATATTTAGGATCAACACAGCGCCACACAAATAAATTTTTTCTTTTGCTTCAAAAAACATCTGGTGAGGGTACTAATCAGATTAAGCTGAATGGGGCAATTCTAATGAATACCCACAGCACATTATAGGACTCAAGAGGGCCAAGATGGCCATCAATTATTCTCCTAGGCCCAGTTGTTCAAAGCTAACGACGTCGTTAGTTAACGATTCGTTAAAATTTAAATCGAGTGATACACGAATATGCTGAAATTTTTTGCTGAAAAAATATCAGAATATTGTATATTGAATCTGCTAAAACAGTTAACGAAATGACCCTTAATGAGCTCGTTAAGCTAACGACGCTTTGAACAACTGGGCCCTGAATTTCAATGTTTTCATTATTCTAATGACCACAATTAAGGGTGGGACTAAGCTACAATAGCAGGTATGGCAAGGTTAGACCAATTTTGGTCACCTATTACTACAGTTCTTATCAAAAATTTTGATTTAATACCAAACACAGCAATATTTGGAAGTTAATCCCTAATAACCCCCTTCATGGGTAAGGTCTGGTTATGGGCTGAGGAGGGAAGGTAGGGGCTATATTAGTGCATGGTTAGCTTATGACAAGTATACATCTTTATGCTAATAATATAGTTTTAGCTTGTGTTCCTTAATAAGAAGAAAGGCAACAGATATTACTAGAGGGCAACCTAATGCTTGCACTGAGTGTACAGAGAATTTTAACTCCCCTGGAAAGTTGGCAGGAACCATTTCAGATATTCTGGTAAGACTGTTTCAAATTCTGATAAAGATTCAATAGAAGAACATTTTTGAAGTTCTCTGTATCAATATACAGGGAAATTAGCACCATCCATAGTTGCCAGTTTTTTAGCTTGACCAAGTTCATTTTAGCTATTTTTGTTAAAGTTCACCAACTGACAATTTCTTTAAAAGTTATTTCAAATCCACTGTTTAAGAGCAGATTTTTTTTTTTTTTTTGTCTTGTTTTCTATATAGACATACAGGGAGAATTGTTCCTGCCCATGGAGGCCATGTTTCTGTGATAAGCAAATTCATTTTAACTATTTTGTTAAGGGTCATCTAGGGATGATTCTTGTAAAAACTATTTCAAATTATGTTTCTTGGGTGTTCAAAAATTGTACTGTTACCTATACAGGCATATCATGAAATGGTCCAAAACATCCACTATGTTTTTAACCCATTGTTTTCGGGAGACTTGTAAAAGGGTAACTGGCAAATAGTGCAGACCCAGATCAGACGGCATCTGATCTGGGTCTCCACTGTTTGCAAGTAGTTTAGCCATTTTTCTCTAGGAATATGTAGATCTCATTGCCAGACTTACCTAAAATTAAAATTGGACTCTTCCAATATATTGTGTGGGAGAGTCTATTCAGTATACAATGGGTTAAAGGCTCAGAAGGGTTTTAACAAATTTTATACAGGGTGCCCCATGGGATATTCATGCAAAAATATTTGACAATCCAGTTTTGGCAGGAAGGTTTTAAAAGTTTCATATACAGACATAAAGGGAAAACTGGCCTTGCCCCCTGGTGGCCACATTTTTGTCCAGTTCACATGGCATGATTTTTTTCTTTTTGTACAGGATTAACATAGAAAATCCAGGCAAAGATTTTTGAAAACAGCATTTTTTAAAGACTTTTCATTTGGTTGTTGCAAGCAGTATTCTACTCAAATTATTCATCTTTGAACAGCTTTCAGTGTATACCATCCATTGACCATTCCTGTGAAATTTAGCCAAATAAAAATCTAAAAGGTTGCCTTGTTCCAATCCCATAAAATATTATTGTATGTATATATATTTATGTCATAGAGAAATTGTGAAATAAATATGTTTAAACTAAAGGTTGCCTTTGGAAACAAAGAACACACAAACAAAACGAAAAGTGGTTTTGGGGAGATTTCAAATGTAAATACATGGATGATGATGGTTGCTGGACAAGTGGCCATAGAATAGCTCACAATATGTTCATGTGAGTTTAAACTGTCAATATCTTTTGGTAAAAAAACCCCAAAAAACATACATTTTATCTGGAGCTTTGAACTGAACGACTAATTTTTTTTTTCAGGGCTACTGGTAAAACAAGTATTCAGGTACAGAATTTCTTATCTGTCTATGAAAATACATGGCATTTTATTAATTTTTAGCACTCTCTGGGTCATTTCAGAAAACAACAAAGTGTTTGTTTTTTGTAGTCTTCCCAGAAAATAAAATTTAACATTTCATGTATTATAATGTCTCCTTAAAAGACAATCTGCAGGAGCTGTCAAATTTTGTTTTCTGCAAAAACAAGAAAAAATAAAGTGAAATCAGCTGACATTTTTATCCAACATTAAAATAATACCAGTAGGATGACATAAATGAGATGCCACACATTATTTTCTTGGTGCAACATGACAATATAACTATTTAAGCTATGTTATGAGAAAAAGATTCTTATGGCATATAGCCCCGATCCACCTGCACTTCAGCACTGTCTGATCACAGCCTACACTGTCTGCTACTAGGACATTCTTGCATAGAAATCATGCATGTACCTGTTTGAAGCCATTGTCACTTGGATAGATTAAAATGCTTTTTAAACAGTTTTGCTTAAAATCCTGAAAATGGTTTGCTTGATTACACATCACATGACATAATGTTGCCACCCTGGAATAGCATTTCATCTAAACTTTTGTTGCCATACACATAATTCTTTTCTCAAAATAACATCATGGTATACTAGTATGATCTTTATGATATTCCGAGGGTTGAGCGCAAGACTATGGTAACTCAAACGTATTTTTGAAACCCTTGTTTAGGGGCAACTTGGACTCCTTTGTAAACAATGCAAATTTAGGTGCCATTGCTCATACGAGCAATGGCACCTAAATTTTCATTGTTTACAGAAAGAAATGTTGTAATCTTCATAACGCCTTCATGGTGAGGAGATTAGGTTTGGGGTAAAACAATCATCTGACTTACGATAGTCTTGCGCTCAACCCTCAATTTGAGACTTTTTGAAAAGACATTTAAATTCAGTAATGCAAGAACAGTGAGTATACATTTGTTTCATTGCATGAAGATTTGCCCGATCCCTTGGAAGACGATATCTGAACACTCTGCCAGCTGCCTCATGTTCAAACAACTTCCTGGGCACCTGCAATTGTTTAATGCACAAAAAAAAAAAACATGAGCCACAATATGAGAAAATATCCCTTCTGATATGCACCCAGTGAAGATTCAGATCAGACTGCGCTTTCGCGCAGTCTGATCAGAATCTTCACTGGTTGCATTTTGTATAGCCAAGGATGCAAAGCTTATTCATGCAGACGACGATGGTTGCATTTTGTATAGCCAAAGTTTCTTCATGCAGACAATGACGACTAATCAGACCGAGCTAATTTGAGTCTACGTTGGGTGCAATTTTTTCACATTGTGACTCATATAATATACTGACAAATGGCAAAGGTACTGATCAGACTGTGGGTATGCACAGGCAGCTGTTGGACTTCAATGTCCAGGTATGACATAATAACTCTTTTTCTCATGTCATGCTAATTTGTATCATAAAAATAATGTGTTATCCAAAGCTCCTTTTATTTTAAGTGTTTATTTCTCAATACTTGGAAATATCTTAAAATATGGTAAAGCCGAAATATTCTTTGTGAATTCTTTGTGAGAGTGTGAATGAATGATGAACTATGAGGATTCTACTGATTAATGTCGATAAAGAAAATGCGAATTTCATGTTTACATACTGAAGTTTTGCGCTACTATTTTACTTACTGTGTCAGTTAGACAAAGACAGCCTAGAGCAGTTCAGAACAAACATCTACACTACTGTCACTGACTTACGCAATTTTGGATGGCATAAATAGTAACAAGGGGACAACAGGAGAGTCCTTGTTGCCATAGATGATAAACCCCATCTCATGGAGTCGCCGTCGAAAATATCGACAATTCCACTTTAACTGCTGGATTCTTTTTCTTCCTGTAATGGTTATATTACATGTTAAACGATGTAAGTTTCTGGCTACAAATTGTACTGGTTTCCAGTCTAAAGGTTCATGCTGGTTCCTGGCTGTACTCTGTACATAAACACAGATATTGGGTAGCCATTTTCCAGAATGAATACACGGTAAGGCCTTTGCTGTTTAGACTGTTGTTTTAAGCAATCCTGTTTTTGAAGCTTTGCAAACAGATTATCATAAAATAAAGCAAAAACTTTAGTGAGTAGCTTCACATCTGCAATAGAACTCTTAAAGAGCAAGGCAGAAAGCACATACACATTCCAGCAGAAGTTAATCAGATACTAGCAGAAAGAGTCCAGATCAAGATCACTATACCGTATAAACCTCCAAATATTTGGACACCTTTACCCTTTCATCCCTGAGTTCTGAAGTGGACATCCATCCTTGAATTTGAACATGTACACTAACCATCCTTGAATCTGGACATGTACATGGATGCAAATTTGTTTTATTCGGGCTTTACATCACTTTCAACAATCTTTCAGTCATATCACGACGGTTTACACTGACACAAACAGGGATTTCAGTCTAAAGTCCAAAACAGAATGGCAAACAACGTAATCCTGATGAGATGGTTCATTACAAGCCGTCTCATCTGGATCTAAACTGTTTGCATAGGTATCTGTTTTGGTCTGCCGGGCTGAAAGGGTTAACTCCTTACCATACTTGTCGTAAAATTCGAACAAGTCAATTCAACCACATGCTGACATGTCTAAAAACTGCTGGATGCATGACAAACAGTGTAGGCCCTGATCAGATGCTGCATTCTGCAGCATCTGATCTGGGCCTGCCCTGTTTATTCAGGCCTATCTGTCCCAATACTCAGGGTCATTACAGTACACTAGTTTTACAACATAATGCAAGATAACAATCAGCTTTCTGCTGTCTTCCAGAAGGACCTTGAAACCGTAACTATCAAGACCTATTTCTGCTGCTTAGCCCATTTGCAATTTTGGGGAGGGAGGTGTATTTAGCAGGCAACATTTATCTATTTAGCAAAAGACACTAATGTTATGGGGAATGTGTATACTTTCAAGGGAGAAAACTCTATCAAAACAGTTTTGCTTCCCTTCTGAAAAGAGGCCTACTCTTAAAAGGAAAGAATTTGCTCCCATCAAAAGAATTTGCTCCTGATGGGAGCAAATTCTTTCCTTTTAAGAGTAGGCCCCTTTTCAGAAGGAGCTGGATGTGCATTAAGTCAAACAAAGTCACAAAAGTTGTCTCCCTTGGCAGAAACGTCAGATAATCTACTGTCTATCCAGTATTCTTAAGTAGACAATTCAACATGCAATTTTGTGTCCTATACTGTGGAAAAAAAGTAAGAAATATATTTAAATGTTTGTTTCTCTGCTAAATACACTTCCCAGAATGCACTAGTTTCCAAGGAGTGTCACTTAAGCTGGCAATAAACCCATCACCACAAAAGCATGCAGACCAGCCAGTGCAGACTCCTCATTGGTCCAAAATCTTTACATGCTTTAGCATAACCAGACATGGCACTTTCCTTTCTTCAACAAAATAAAGGACAGGGCCCAGTTGTTCAAGGTGTCATTTGCTTAACGAGCTCGTTAGTGGTCAAAATGTTAACTGTTTTAGTAAATACAAAATCTAATTCACAAGTATGTTTGCTGAAAAAAATGTGAGTAGCTTTAGCAAATGCAAAAGCTACTCACATTTTTTCAGCAAAAATATTAGCATATATGCCATATTTGATGATCAAAGTTTTAAGGATATGTTAACTAACGACATCATTAGTTTTGAACCACTGGGCCCCAATATTTTTCTTATTTCTCCACAAAAATATATATTCTGGTACTCATTAGAAGTCCTTACATAGCTCCAGATAAGGCATTTCCTTCAACCAAAACAATACTGATATTTTTCTTATTTCTCAATGAAAATATATGTTGTGGGTACTCATTGGAAGTGCCTCACAGAGGTGCTTCTAATGAGTACCCACAACATATGTTTTATTAGAGCGATAAGAAAAAATATTATGTGAATACCCCCTCTTATCATGAGCTATGCTTGGCAAGCTGCTTCTAATGAGTACCCGTAATGTGAATTTTTATGGAGGAAGAAGAAAAATATATATCTATACGCGCTTGAGCCACTTCCCTGCTACACTGTTCAATAGATGAAGCATGCTTAAACTGATTCATTATTTCCGCTAATTTAATATATTTTTCAGCCATTTTCCAAAAATGAATATGCAATGTGAAGCCAGCCTTTTACTGTTGTTTTAAGCAAAACCGTGTTCAGAAGTACAAAGAACTAAAGAGAACACCTAAGCTAAAACTCATAAATCAAAATGGCTACTCAGTACCTGCCTTAACATACAAAGCTGAGCAAGAAACAGAACTAGAGTGTTAACATGTCAACTTACGCACATCTGGATGGATAATAAATAAGCAATGGAACAACGGGAGAGTCCTTGTTGCCATAGATGATAAACCCTTTCCTATATAGTTTACTTCGAAAGTAATCAATATTCCACTTAAGCCGCCGAATGCGCTTCATGCCTATAATATAGAGTAGCACTGTTGACTCTTTACACATTAAATCAAACATTAGCATACATTTTTTATTTTACTTAATTTTCCCAGAAAACAGAATTAGCCATATAAATCCTTAATTCTTAGCACCCTGGGTAAAATTTTCAGAAGATGACATATTGAAATATTTTTCATCTTTTTTCAAGAAAACAGGATTTGGCATTTCATGCAAATTGTCTCCAATGGAGACAATTTGCATGAAATGTCAAATCCTGTTTTCTTGGAAAAAGAAGGAAAATATCACCAAGTTGTCATCTGCTGAATTAACCCAGAGAGTGGTAAGGATTAATATTCAGACACCTTAACTCCTTATAATACACGTATGTCCATTTTCCTACCTGGAAACATGCCTAAAATTTGTTGGCGGAGTGTAAAACAGTGTAGACCCTGATGAGATGCCACCTTCTGCAGCATCTGAGCTGGGTATAACTGTTTACTCAGGCATATTTGTACGAATACTAATGTAGATACAGTAACATTACATGCAAATTGCAGACGACAATAATTGCATGAAACATCAAGCCCCATTTTCTGGGAAATATAAGAAAAATATCATTTATTTGTTGTCTGCTAATTCCATCTCCTGTGTGCAAAGAGTTAACTTTCCTGAAAAAAAAATCAAACCAGTTTTATATTCAGTAATATCATGTGAAACTGTACACATCTAACTAGAATACTATTACATTTTAGACAGAGAGAGCAGAGAGACAGACAGACAGACAGAAAGAAAGCTAAATGCAGATAATAAAAGAGAGAGAGAGAGACAGACAGACAGACAGACAGACAGAAAGGAAGTCAGATGGACAGAAAAAGAAAACTGTAAAGAACAAAACATGGCATGAGAATATTACATTTCAGAAAACTAAGAAACTAAGATTGTGGAAACCAATCTTTCAAGCAGACTGTGATACAAGTCCCCTGAGGATGTTATCACATATTACCATACTTTTTCCAGAATTGGAACAAGTACATTTTTACTACAGTCAACCCTCTTTATACCAACACTCGATACAACAACAAAATTCATTTTAATGATAATTTGACTGACACAAATCCTTCGCTCAAAAGGTGACAATTAATCCGTATTTTTTTTTGTAAGAATAATGTATTTTATAATTCAAGAAACATATGATTTGGATATTTGTTAGAATCACCTCAATGAGGTGATTCTAACATAAGTCCAAATCATATGTTCTGTGAAGAAACACGAATAAAACAAACCTTTTCTTATATATCATTCTACTGCGTTTAAGGTTTCTTTACAGCAGCAAATTCATGTTAACGGCAAAATCATTGGGAACAAATGTTGTCGTTGTAACGAGGGTTCACTGTACCTATTGATGTATCTAAATTTACTAGATGGGTTGCATCTGATCTTACATTTTTAATGCCTGTATTTCCCAATACTAAGGGTATAAGGGTAAGTGTTTTTTTTTTTAAGCTGTTGAACAAAAAAATTGCATAATAAAACATTTTAATATTTTATACATTTTAAATTGTCAACATCTGCATATTTTCCAAGAACGATGAGAAAATCGATAAAATTGTAACCTGAGTTGCACTAAGTGAAAAGGACTCTTCATGGTATGTATATGTGGACAGTGATGGCCTGGCCAGACCTCTTCTGTATCCATGCAATCTGATCAAGTCCTTCACTATCCATGTACAGAATAGCTCCAGATAAGGCACTTTTTTTTCAGCTAAAAAGTATTTTTCTTTTCTTGTTTCTCCATGAAAACATACATGTATGTTGTGGGTTCTCATTAGAAGTGCCTCGGGGAGGCACTTCTAATGAGAACCCACAACATATGTTTTTATTGAGAACATATGCTTTCATGAAGAAATAGAAAATACTAATTATTATGTGTCTGACTGTGTTGGGGTTTAACGACACGCCAACTCTAGTGGGTCATTTTGTGTCGTCTCCCAGAGAAAGGGAGAAAAGAGATAGAAGAGAGAGTAGAGGAGATGAAAGAGAGGGACAGGGAAGAAAGAGGAACAGGAATGAAAGTGAAGAAACAGAAGAAATAAAAACATTCCCCCTCTACCCTTACCCACTACAAGGATAGCAGGCCTTGCCCAATTGTAAGCCAATATCAGTTGGACGCCCCAGTGCCCTAAGTTAATAACACCTTCGCCACACCCGGCCACCCCCCCCCCCCCCCCCCCCCCCCAAAAAAAAATAATATGTGGATACTCCTCTTATCTGGAGGTATAAGTATGCTAGTACACAACATCCTTAACTTCTGTATTTACCCTAAGTATTTGGACACTTCAACTCCTCACCATACTTGTTCAAAAATTTGAACAATTACAATTTACTACTCGATGTTATGTCTAAAAATTGCTGGATGAGTGGCAAATAGTGAGGACCCTGATGAGATGCCATGTTCTGTGGCATCTCATCTGGGTCTACACTGTTTCCTCAGGTCTGTCTGTCAGAATATACAGTGGAACCTCGGTAATTCGAACGCCAATTTTTCGAAACTACCGGATTTTTCGAAGACAACTGATGGTCCAGATTTTTTTCACTATAATTTATTGCAAAAATATCACCGATTTTTCGAATTTCAATTTTTCGAAAAAATCAATTTTTCGAACAGATTCGTCGGTCCCGATCAAAGAAATTCATATTAAAATTCCCCGCTAAATTCGAAATTCCAAACTGCCAATCAAGGTCAGGCATGATGATCATGATTTCTTTGTGCGGCAAGTTCGATTGTTACACTCCCGAGTGACTTCACGGGTTTATTCGCTACAGGTAATTGACACCGGATTAACGGTGAATATTCCGAACAGATTCGTTGGACCCAATCAAAGAAATTCCTTTTAAAATCCCTACCAAATTCGAAATTCCAAACTGTCAATTAAGGTCACGCATGATGATCATGATTTCTTTGTGCGGTGAGTTCGATTGTTACACACCCGAGTGACTTCAGGGGTTTATTCGCTACAGGTAAATGGCACCTGATTAATGGTCACACTATTGAGTGATGATCCTTGATTGAGTAAAGGGTGCATTTACCGTATTCGCCCCATTTAGCGCCCCGGGCGCTAAAAAAATTGGAAAGAGGGGGCGCCTATTAGGAACAACAATGTTGCAAGAATGGCGATTTCTTAAATCCAGTACACACGGTAGCTTCATCATCAGAATATGTGTAAAGATATACTGTGTACACACGGTGTAGTAAACACCGTCATAGTAGCTATTTATAGATCAGGTGTGCTGACGCATATTGTAAAAATAGGAGTTGATTAAACACGCGGCCACTATTGCAACTGGGGTCTGTAAACAGTCTGCAACAGTCCGGTTGCCAGTATCGTTGATAGAGTTTATAGGCTGATCAGGACTGTCGCTATCTGCAACAGTTTACTGACGCGAGGGACTTTTTTTTTTCTTTGGGTACATTATTTTCCCTTCCGAGAGCCCCATTTGTAAAACAGTCAGTTTTGGACAAATCCAAATTTCGGTAGGGATGACAGCGTCTGTTTCTTTTCTTTCTTTTCTGTTTTTTTTTTTTTTTTTAAGTAACTAACTGGGGTGTGCGAAGTGAAATGATATCAAGAAGAGTAGTTTTAATTTTGAGGCTTGGCTAAAGCATTATCAACGCGATATCGTTCGACAGCAAAACTCTTTCTGTTGTGAAAGTGGGAAAGTCTGCTTCGCAATGTGGGAAGCTGATTGTTTTGACCGCGAGTTTTGAACACACAAAAGTTGTGACATTGCATATAATCAATTCGCGGATTTCATGTTATAAAAGACGTTTGGACCCAAAGGGAAGGAGAAATTCTTGACACTGCCAGGAAACTTAATAACCAAATATGATAATGCAGGGGAAAAATCTCCATTGGATATGTACCGCGCGAAATTAGTTGCTTTTTTTTCATGAAACATAGTGGAAGTGTAAACGTGTAAAGTGACAAGCAGTCAACACAGATGCATTCAGATAGCGGAGGGCTTTAAAATGCCTTTTGTGTTCAGCTTTACAGCAGATCCGGCAATGACTGAAAGCCTGAAATCTTTACTTTCGGTAAGGGAAAAATATTTTTTCTCCGACTGCAGAAGGGGGCGCTAATAACATTTTTCTTGGAAAAACAGTGAGGGGGCGCTTATAGGGGCAGGGGCGCTAAATGGGATGAATATGGTATTTAAGATCGTTAGCAATGATGTCTTACTTGATGTTTTATAATTGTTTTAATTATGGGTCATTAATGAACTTTAATGATTTTAAAGATCAGTGATTCATGTAACGTGTAATTACGAAGGATTTGTAATAGTACGGTTACAACAAAAATAACAATTATGAGACGAATTTCCTGAATGTTTTGGACATTTTTTAAAGTGAAAGAAGGGGCAAAAAGGCGAAACAAAATTGGCTAGAAACGTGGAGTTAGCCCTTTCAGATCTGTATCAGCGCTTTTTTTTGCAGACTGATACTAAACTTCGCTAGCTGTCAACGTTTGTCTTTTCTGCACAGCGTTTTGCAAGGTTAAATATTTCGTCAGTAAATTGGTTCGTTATTTTACATTTAACCTTCATTTTCGTTATTGTAAATGGTTGTAAATAAAAATGTAAGTTTATGTTTTCTTTTTATTTTCTGGTTCCGTACGTTGGCCTGTCAAGCGTAAAATGATGATTAACTCAACCTTAAAGCAGCTCATTATCTTTGATGCTTCGGCAGATGTTCCCATTACTTCAATGATATTGAATAAAAAAAATCCAAACATATCCGAAAACTACCGATTTCGGAAATTCGAACTACCGATATTTCGAAGAATTTCCTGCAGTCCCTTGCACTTCTAATTATTGAGGTTTGACTGTATATGGTAAATACTGTATCATAATTACCCTAAATATTGGGACACCTTAACTCCTTACCATAATGGTCCTAAAATTTGAACAACCATTTTACTATCTATTTGTCTAAAAACTGCTGGATGTGGCAAATAGTGCAGACCCAGATCAGATGCTGCAGAATACATTTGCTCCAGCCTAACTGTCCCAATACTCAGGGTTATTGTGGTGTAAAATTAGTTAATAAAATATCAGATCATGGTAAATGTCCTAAAATTTCAAACACCTCATTCCATACATTTTTGGCCTAATTTTTGCTTTTAATTCAGTTGTTTCTTAAAATACTCAGTGTAATTGCAAACAGTGTAGATCCTGATCAGACTGCTCCTTCAGGAACAGTCTGATTTGGGTCTGCACTCTTTGCATATGCCATTATGTCAGCCACTATGATGTATGAAATTTTAGAACATTTATTGTAAGCACTTTAGCCAAAATAGAACAACAAATATGAACATCCTACCTCAAATACTTTATTAAAGATTGTGTTACTAATACTTTTATCATTTTCTTTTCTTATATATGGGGGGTGGGGGATTGTGGGGTGCATAAGTTATAATGTGGATAAAGTTCTCAATAAAAAGGGCTGAAATTAGGCAGATTTTGGTTTAGCAGAGAGAGAACAATATGCCAGCCATATCTCTAAATAACAGATTAGCAAGATTTTTTCTTATTTCTCCGTAAAAGCATCTGAGTACCAACAATATATGTTTTGGTGGACATGTAACAACATATTTATCTGGCTACCCCTCTAATCTAAACTATGTCTTTCTGCCAATGGAAAAAGCTTGAAGCTATGAAAAACAGGGGTGAGAATGGCCGTTAATAATCAATCCTGAAATTTAAAAATTCAGTCCAAAAACTACTAATATTATTCTTATTTCTCAATAAAAACATATGTTTTGGGTACTCATTAGAAGTGCCTCAGGGGAGGCAGTTCTAATGAGTACCCACAACATATGTTTTTATTGAGAAATAAGAAAATCATTATGTGGAAACTCCCTCTTCTCTGGAGATATGCAACTAATACAGTCAAACCTGTGTTAGTGGTCACCTCTATTAAGCAGCCAACCTGTATTAAGCAGCCAGAGGAAAGTTGCCCGAAAATCCATAGACTTATATATTTGAACTGTATTAAGCAGCCACCTGCCTTCAGCAGCCACATTTTAAACTTCCCATGGGTGGCTGCTTAAGACAGGTTTGACTGTAATTAGTTTAGAAATTGGTTTTTAAAGTTATTTCAGGCATATATAATATTATATCAAAATAACTACTTTTGACACCAAAGAGTGGTCTTGTAAACAAGTGTAAAAGTGAAGTTTCATGCTTAAAATGTAAGTTCTCAATTCTGAAATCAGGATTAATCCTGAAGTTTCCCATCCCTGGAAAAATATATAAATAAAGTTACCCAGGAAAAGCTACAATCACAAAGCACAGCTTTCCCAAAAGATGAGGAACAAACAATGACAAGACACAACTGCACTGTTGCAATAACCAATGAACAAAGATTTGCAACAGGCTTGGAACGGTCATTAGAAACAACTTCTATGGGGACTTACATCATGACTACATGACATCATGAAAACTTACAGCATGACTCAAGGTAAGGGAGATAACTTCAGTTATAATTTAGGATAAAAGTTTTGTTACTTTTGAAGCATAAAAGAAATAATAAATATTGTAATGTGCATCCTTGGTGTCTTTCTTTTGGTGTAGAACAAAAAAAACAAACAAATATTATCCTCTGAGTACTCTTGTTATCTTGGACTGTGTTAGATGCTATTTGAACATATTGTGCAACCGCCCTACAAGGGTGCCTCTTCGTGACTGCATAAAATTGTTCATTAAAGGCAGGTAAGATATAGAGTAAAGCAGCAGACTGGGAAATCAGTGCTTCATGGGCATGGCAGCTGTTCTGAGGGGGTTGTGAATGGGGGTTGTGAGTGGGGGTTTCACTGTAATAGGAGCCGTATTGTAACAAAACGGCTCTTTGGACTTTCTGTTGAATCAATCTCTCAGTGCACCTGTCTTGGCCTACCACTTACATGAGTGAGCAGCATAGGTTCTGGTGAGACTGTGCATCTGCACAGTCTCACCAGAACCTATGCTGCTCAATCATGTTATCTCTATGCTATAACGACTTTTTTCCCATTACGTGGCTCATACGTGATCATATGTGCAATGCCATGTGAAATGGGTTCTTCAAGTGTCCACACAGTGTGATCAGACAATCAGCATATCCAGGCTGCCTTAACAGTCTGCCAACTTGCACACACATATTCTCTTGAAGGTTTAGAATCATTATGGTGAATGGCAAAGACCCTGCTATGGAATGTCAGTGTTCACATTTAACTCAGTACACTACCCATCATATCTACTGCTTTGCTGAGGATGTGGGGGAGTCTTTGTTTGTTTGTGTTGAGGATTTACGGCCCAGTCAACCCAATGGGGTCATGTCGAGCACGGTCAGTTTACCTAACCACACGTTTACTGGGCAGGCTTAGTCCTCTAAGCGGTTAACCAGTATTGTGCACATTCTTTCGCCAGAAACTGACAACTGCCCTTCTTGAATTAGCGGAAGGGAGAGAATGACCGTAGAAAATATTTCATGATCAATCTCCACATAAGAATGTTGCCGACCTCGGCGGGGGTTGAACACGCGACCTGGTCTCCAGTCAGACAGCGCATCCAACTGAGCCACCGAGGCCGGCATGTGGGGGAGTCATATGCACAAACTGAAAGTCTAACCAGACCACAAAGACTCAAATGCATGAGGTTATACACTGCTTGCCATTCTATCACAATACTTTCAACGCCTCATGAAGTAGTCAAACTGACTCCTTTAACTTTAAATTTTAGGATAAGTACATCAAGATGATAAGTTGTCTTAACTCTTTGCCTGCTGGGTAATTGTGCATGCTTTTTTGTCGTCTGGATTTTTTTCTTAAATTAACTGTTTCTGAAAAATCTTTCAGGAATACAATCAGAGTGTCAAACAGTTTGGATCCAGATCAGACCTGACATTTTGTCAGGCCTGATCTGGGTCAAAACTGTTTGCAAAAGTTATCAGCAGACAACAAAAGTCGACACTAGCGGGGAAAGAGTTAATATTTACATAGCTCCAGATAAGAGAGGGGGTATCTGCATAACAGAACATATGTTGTGGATACTTATTAGAAGTGCCTTGGTAGGCACTTCTTATAAGTACCCACAACATGTTTTTGTGGAGAAATAAGAAAAATATCAATATGTTTCTGTTTAATAAAAGTGCTGCAAGCATAATACCCTGCCACGGCAATTATTTGTTCATGTATTAAAGTTATCATTGCGAAAATGTCTGGGAAGAAAATGTCGAAGGGACAGATAACAATCCTAAATCAGATCTTGATAATATCAATGGACAGATAACAATCCTAAACCAGATCTTGATAATATCAATGCATATAGCAAGTTTGGTTAAAAGGCCTCGTTATTTACATAAGTTATCGTCCAGAAACGAAAATATGGGTGTGTCTCAGGCAGATAACTCCGTAAAAATTTGACAAAAATTGCCCATTAGCAATTCCAAAACAGACCTCCTTAATGTCAATGCATATAGCAAGTTTGGTTAAAATCCCTTGTTATTTACTCAAGTTATCGTCCAGAAATGAAAATATGGGCGTGTCTCAGGCAGATAACTCCGTAAAAGTTTAACGAAATTTGCCCATTAGGAATACCAAACCAGATCTCCTTAATGTCAATATATATAGAAAGTTTGGTTAAAATCCCTTGTTATTTACTCAAGTTATAGTCCGGAAACGAATATATGGGCGTGTCTCGGGCAGGTAACTCCGTAAAAATTTGAGGAAATTTGCCCATTAGCAATCCCAAACCAGATCTCCTTAATGTCAATGCATATAGCAAGTTTAGTTAAAATCCTTTGTTATTTACTCAAGTTATCGTCCAGAAACGAAAATATGGGCGTGTCTCGGGCAGATATCTGTAAAAGCTTGACGAAATTTGCCCATTAGTAATCCCAAACCAGATATCCACAATATCAATGCACACACCAAGTTTGATGAAAATCCACTGAGGTTTACTCAAGTTATCATCCAGAAACGAAAAACGGACAGACGGACGACTGACGGACGGACAGACACATGGACGTCCAACGTGAAACCATAATACCCCGCCACACAATAGTGGTGGGGTATAAAAAGTGCACTATCTGGAGCTATGTATTTACTCTCCTTTCAACATCTTTCGGAAAGTTGTTTTCTGCCTGGCGCTTTACACAGAAGAATCAAATTTGCAAACTTTTGCCAGGATTTAAAGCAAAACCATTTGTCATAACTATCTACCAATGTACAAAAAGTTTATTTTAGTCATTGGCTTTGAAAACTTCAAGTATTTTCATTTTTCCCAATAATATTGCGGTTTCAACAAGTTCCATTTATTCAGTTTTTACTATAGAAATTGCATTGGTCAGACAAATTTTTGGCCGTAAATTAAAGATTTAGAATATTTGAGAACAAAACACCGAAGGAGAAAAGGCAAATGGTTTCTGATTAGATATAGTCAATCAGAATAAAATATTTTCACTTAGAATAAAACACAAGCAAAAAATTTCTTTCCAAGCAATATCGTAAGGACAGGTTGGGTACCTTCATATATATTATAAACTATGGCTTATACAGAAGGAAAGTAACTGCTGGGTATTTACTTTGGGGACATATGGGTCAGTATCATCTGCACTTATCATACACCACAAAATAAATGTCAGAAAAAAGTCCCAGTGGTCAGTACACATACTCTGTGACTGCAAAAAAACTGCTAAAGTAATACAAGGACTTTTTTTTTACAATATAACAAAACACTTGCCATCACATACAAATGATATAATAGATAGCTGAAAATTACTATAAAAATTAATATTTTCCTTGTTCGGAGAAGCCTTTTATATAACAAGTGATATGCAACAAGGGAAAAAGGCTCTTGTGCCATATGCAAACAGCAATGGTCCAGATGAATGTGTGCATCCATGCAGTACTATCTGGATATTCTCTGTTCATCAACATATACTACAGTATCCATTGATTCTGTATGCAGACAACAAAGGCCCTGATCAGCCTACACAAATGTGCAGGCTGATCATGGCCTGTGTTGTCTGCAAACCACAAAAGAGCCCTTTTTGTGCATTGCACATTATATGCAAACAGCAAAGAACCACTTCATCCACTGCATTAATCCTTAACCCTTGTCCTGCTGAATAAATTAATAAGCCACACCTACTTCTAATTTTCAGCCAATCAGATTACTTGATCTGGATTACTGCTATAAATTTTCAAACTTAATGGCAAACAGTGTAGATCCAGATCAGTTGGCTTCTTCAGAAGCCAACTGATCTGGATCTACACTGTTTGCAAAGGCAGGGTATATCCGGGTTCAGCAGGACAAGGGTTAATTTTAAAATGCAAAGAAACACTATAGCAGCTGACAATCTAACTTTTTTTTTTCACTGTTTTTTCAGAGAAAATAAAACTTGAAATTTGTGAACTGTTTGTCTAGCAGACAATTCACATGAAATGTCAGGCCTTATTTCCTCTATAAAATACAAAAAAATCAAATGTCATCTGCTATAGGTGATTGGTGCTTTAAGGGTCAATCAGTACTATCTAAAGGGCTGTCATGATTTGCCATATATACATACACCATTAAAAGTTAGACATTTGTGCTGCATTCTGTGTTACATTGGCATGTTTTACATCGCAAGGATAGCAGCTATATGAAGGGGTTCATAGAAACTTTGCAAGTACACCACAACCTCTTTATAACACTATTGTTGAGGTCCATAGCATAAACCCTGTTAAACAACCGTGTTATATCCAAACAGAAATGTATAGATTATACTGAAAAATGACCATAAATGGTCATTTTTCAATATAATCTATACATTTTTGGGATCCATCTTTGAACTGTGTTATATCCAAAACCGTGTTATAACAAACCCTGTTATAAAGAGGTTGAAGTGTAACTGGATGAACTTGATTAATCAATTAACTGTAAAAAAAAAAAACATCTCTTATATGGACTGCGCCTTCATGTCTTCAGGCAAATGCGGACAGTGAAGGTCCAGATCAGCTTGGGCATCCTTGCAGCCTGATCAGGGCATTCACTGATCGCTTCAAGAATCATTGGATACTACAGAATGTATGAATGGAAAGTAAAGGCCCGGATGATGTCTAGTGGTATGGTACCTGTGCAGTCTGAGGAGGATCTACATCATTCATTATATATTACTTGGCTCAATTTTATTAAAAAAAGTGTTTCTTAATTCTCCAAGAAAAGTCTGTTTTAGTGAAGAAATAATAAAAACCTTAACAAATACCCTTTAAAGACACCCTTATCAATACATGTACCCTTTTACTGGAGCTACTCCAGTCTGAGAAATTCCTACCTTCATTTGTTCCATCAAGGCCCATTATAATCTTCATAGAAGAGATGATTTGTTGAGCGACCGGTGGAGGCAACGATGGTGAATACACTGACGCATGAGAATGTGCCCGCAAATGATTGATTAAATGCTGGAAACAAAGAAAAAGTACTGTATTTACCTTAACACCTAGCTGGCTGGATAAAATTTTCAGCATTCCTAATCCTAGATAGTCCTAGAGAAAATGGCTAAATTATTTGCGAACAGTGGAGACAATGATCAGATACCGCATTGTTTGTCATCTGATTGGGTCTTCACTGTTGCCAATTACCCTTTTGGGAGTCTCCAGACAAAAATTGGTTAAATATATAGATATAGTAAAACAAAGGGCAGGGCCGTTGTTCAAAGCATCGTTAACTTAACGAGTTTGTTAGTCGTCAAATATTAACAATTCTAGTAAGTAAAAAATCTAATTCACAGGTATTTTTGCTGAAAAATGTGAGTAGCTTTTGCACATTTTTTTCAGCAAAAATATTAACGTATATGCCATATTTAATGATCAAAATTTTAAGGATACGTTAACTAACGACAACGTTAGTTTTGAACAACTGGGCCCAGATCTATTGTATTTCCTGTACAAGGTGTAGATACCTAAAAACAGTATGATGCCTAGATATGCAGACTGATCTGTGGTTCCACTGTTCATATTCATTATCATGTATGAGAAATGTCCTAAAATTTCGAATGCTCTATTCCTTACCTTTTTTTTGCTTAATTTTTTTCTTTTATGCACCTATTTCTTAAAATACTCAGTGAAAAGGCAAACAGTGTAGACCCAGATCAGACTGCTCCTTCAGGAGCAGTCTGATCTGGGTCTGCACTGTTTACATATTCCAGTTTATTGGCAACTTTAGTGTACGAAATTTTCGGACATTTACCATACCTTTTCAAATACATAGCTCAAAATAAATGGAGTGTTCAGAAAATATGTTATTTCTACAATGAAACATATTTTCAGGGCACTCAATGGAATTGCCCCAGTGTGGTAATTCAAGTGAGTACCCACAAGATATGTTTTAGTGCAAAAATAACAAAAATCATCCTAAATTATTGCCACAATTATAACCTTATCTGTTGCTATAAAATTATTAGCTCTATTTATCAAATTTCCGGAGGTGACTCCTTCCTTCCTCAGGGTAAATGGAAAAAATAATTCTATTGCATTTTATACTGCTATTACATTAATAAACAACATGGCTTCCAATGTTTTTGTTTTTTTTTTCCATTTATCCTGAGGAAGGAGGGAGTCACCTCTGAAAATTTTGTAAAGAGAGCTAAGAACTTTACCAAGTCATACTGATATTATCCCGTTGGGTAAAGAACCGCATATAAAATTATTACAGTTTCTAGTGCAAAAGCCTCAGCTACTTCTGTGCCTCCTTACCTTTGACCCAGCAATGTATCCTCCAGCACTACCGAAACTTTTTGTAAATGTTCCCATTAATATGTCTATGTCTTTAGGATCGATACCGAAATAGTCCACAATACCCCTGCCCCTTGGACCCATAGCCCCTACACTGTGTGCTTCATCCAGGTACACGTATGCCTTGTACTTCTTTTTAATTCTTATCACTTCTGGCAAACAAATTATTGAGCCTTCCATACTGAAATAAAACATAAAATCTTGACCCAGTTGTTCAAAACTAACAATGTCGTTAGTTAATGTATCGTTAAAACTTTGATCAGTAAATATGGCATATACGCTAATATTTTTGCTGAAAAAATGTGAGTAGTTTTTGCAATTGCATAAGCTACTCACATTTTTTCAGCAAAAATACCTATGAATTAGATATTGTATTTAATACTAGAACAGTTAACATTCTGACCACTGATGAGGTCGTTAAGCTAACAATGCTTTGAACAACTGGGCCCTGGTGTTATACATCTCTTTCACCTGTCTTCAAAACTTATCCTGCTGACCACATTAATAATAGCATGACAAGTTCCATAAAGGAATGAAGGCAAATACAGTTGACTCTAATTACAGGCCTCCTAGTGGCCCACTTTGAAAATATAGGTTTTTATACAGGTTCTTCTTCCTCAAAATATAGGTTATTTACAGGTTTTTCAATAAAAAATATAGGTTAAAGAAAGGTTCTTCCAAACTCACAATTAGATTTAAAACTGAAGAAAAAATATTCGATGAAATTTTGGGCCAAAATTATTCTGATAAGGTTGATCTGAATTTTACAAAGTCCGAGCGAGCAAAGCGAGCGAGGAAAAAAATTACAATTTCTTGACAGTTTTCATCACTTTTTTGGGACTAAAATGTAAAAATAGTAGGGCATTTTGAAGAAAAGTTAGGGTTGAGTCGCGAGAAGGTTCAAAATGTGAAAAATATAGGTTTTTTCATGAAAATACAGGCTTTTCATAAGTTTTATGAACAAAATAAAGGTTTTATAGGTTTGACACAAAATTATAGGTAATTATAGGTTTTATAGGTTTTGCTAGGAGGTCTGTAATTATCTCAAACACTAATATCTCCAACTACTGCTTAAGTCAAACTACATTTTAAGAAAAATGTTGCTTGAGCTTTGCTATCTGTATCTTAGATTTTGACTCATTTTATCTCAAACAACTGTTATCTCAAACAAAAAATTCCAGTTCCTTGGAGTTTGAGATAAAAAGAGTTGACTGTACTTCCATGTCAGAGTTATTTCACTTATAAAACTATCCAATGTCCCTAAAACTGTCAAGGGAAGACAATTAACCCTTGTCCTGCTGAACCCGGATATACCCTACCTTCGCAAACAGTGTAGATCCAGGTCAGTTGGCTTCTGAAGAAGCCAACTGATCTGGATCTGCACTGTTTGACATTAAGTATGTGAATTTGTATCAACAATCCGGATCAAGTCATCTGATGGGCTGTGAATTGGAAGTGAGCGTGGCATCTTAATTTATTCAGGAGGACAAGCATTAAAATGGGAGAAATAACAAAAATATCAATCTGTTTAGGTTAGAAAAAAGTCTGAATCTAAACATCTGGTGAATGAATAGACATGTTAATAACAGCATTACAAGCTGTAGCTCGAAATTTCATTACTTCAAGAAGAACTTTACATTGTAAATAGTTTATTGTATTGTAAATATGCTGCAACAGCTGGTTGTTTATAAATAAATCATCCGCTTTGTTTGCAGGAGGTTGTGGATTCAATCTGTGACTGAGTTTACTAATATGATATTATCTGCTATCAGTATTAACCCTGGCCCTGCTGAACCTGTATATGCCCTGCCTTTGCAAACAGTGTAGATCCATATCAGTTGGCTTCTGAAGAAGCCAACTGATCTGGATCTGCACTGTTTGCCATTTAGTATGTAAACTTGTATCAACAGCCTAAATCAAGCAATCTGATTGGCTGAAAATTAGAAGTGGGTGTGGAATCAACCTTTGTCCTGCTGAACCCGGATATACCCTGTCTTTGCAAACAGTGTAGATCCAGATCAGCTGGCTTCTGAAGAAGCCAACTGATCCAGATCTGCACTTTTTGCCAATAAGTATGAAAATTTATATCAACAATCCAGATCAAGTAGTCTGATTGGCTGAAAATTAGAAGTGGGCTTGGCATCTTAATTTATTGAGCATGGCAAGGGCCAATATGATATTATATGCCATTAGTATAAACAAAGTAGAACTTATATCAGAACTAGTATGCCCAATGCCAGTACAATGTGACTAGGTGGAATATAATGTCATGTGTCTGGGCTACAGTGTTTCAGTGACAATTATACCATAGGTCTAGATAAGAGTGGGTAACAGGTCAGTATTTTTCTTATTTGTCCACGAAAACTTATGTTGTGGGTACTCATCAGAAGCACCTTGGTGAGGCGCTTCTAATGAGTACCAAAACATATGTTTTCGTGGACAAATAAGAAAAATATCAATACTTTTGGATTGAAAAACAGTGCCTTAACTAGAACTATGAGTGTTGCAGCACTTCAAAACAAGCTTTGCTAATATTATCACATCCAGAAATTTCTGATATCTAGAGAACATTATCCCAGAATTATTACCAAACACACCTCCTCAACCCTAGTCCTGCTGAGCCCAGATATGCCGGCTTTTGCAAATAGTGGATCTGCACTTTCTAATTTAGTATGTGAATTTGGGTCAACAACCTGGATCAAGCCATCTGATTGACTGACAATTAATTAGAAGTAGGCATGGCATCTTAATTTATTCAGCATTCAAAGGTTAGCAAGTCCTCTGATAGGGGTCTTCAAAGCAAATGCCAAAGCAGATATGACTGCCGAATGGTTTTGCCTATTTCATACCGATGGTAAAAGACCTGTTGAGGAGAAGTATTTGATGATGTTCTGTCGTATTTCTTTCTTCTGCTTCCATAAAAAACATATGTTGTGGTTACTTATTAGACCAATGTTGTGATATTCACCTGTATACTCCCTCAACTACAATAAGTATTTTCTTCCATGGTCTGTGAGTTCTTGGCTGGCCATGTACAACTGCTTCCCTTACTTTATGTTCTAAATCTTTCATGTCTGTAATTAAAAGACCACATTAACCATTCTCTTGCCGAACACGACATGCCCTGTCTTAGCAAACAGTGTAGATCCAGATCAGCTGGCTTCTGAAGAAGCCAACTGATCTGGATCTGCACTGTTTGTCATTAAATATGTGAATTTCTATCAAAAAATCAGGATCAAGTAATCTGATTGGCTGGAAATTAGAAATGGGCGTGGCATCTTAATTTATTCAGCATGAGAAGGGTTAAAAAAGAGATACTGTATCAATGACCCACAACAAAAAAAAGTAAATATTGAAGATATATCCAGATAAAAGGAATATTTTTTTTGTCTTGTTTTGTGAGTTTTTAGGGGGCATTTTGCATGAAATGTCAAAGTCTATTTTCTGGGAAAAATAAGAAAAATATTATCAATTTGTTGTCTGCCCAATAAGTGGTAAAGGTTAATGCCATCAATTGTCATATTATCTTTTCAAAATAATAGTATCAAACCTACTTCAACACTTAGCACTCTGGGTAAAATTTTCAGCAGACATTTTGAAATATTTTTTTCATATTTTCCCCCAGAAAACAGGAGTTGACATTTCATGCAAATTGTCGCCAATGGAGACAATTTGCATGAAATGTCAAATCTTGTTTTCTTGGAATTAATAAGAAAAATATCACCAATTTGTAGACTGCTGAGTTAGCCAAGAGAATAGTAAAGGTTAACATACATTAATACCAAAGGTCATGCAAAACAGTCTTCATAGTTCTAGATAAGAATGTGTCTAGCACTAGATGATGATTTGGTGTTTTTGTTTGTACTGAGGTTTTACGGCCCAGTCAACCCAATGGGGTCATGTCAAGCATGGTCAGTTTATCTACCACACTTTTACTGGGCAGTCTTAGTCCTCTGAGTGGTACATTCTTTCCCCAGAAACTGACAGCTGCCCCTCTTGAATCAGTGGAAGGGAGAGATGATTTGGTGTTTTACATCCCTTTTAACATTATTTAAGTCATACTGAGACAAAGGAAGAGCGACAATGAAAGACTCTGTGCAATGAAGCACCATACAGTCATGATCTAAATTTCCGCCTCCACACCTCATTTTTCGCAACCTGGAGTGCTAATAACTTAGCCCCCCCCGCACTCCCCAACATATTTTGTATGGAGAAATAAAACATTTAATCTAGATAAAGCTTCTTATCTGGACCTAACAGCTGATGTGATCTGTATTCTGATAATAGCCTTGGAAACAATTAAAAAAATGATGAATACAGACACGCAGTTTTCAAGTACACATTTTTATAGTACTCCTAACCAGGATGTGTAAACAAACAAATAAGGAAATGGTGACAATAACTGGTATAATTACTTTTTTTGTTTCTAAGCACTCACATGAGAATAAAATCAATTGTTTCACAACAATATGCTTAACCTTTATTAGTCTCTGCACAAAATAAACAGACAACAAATTGATGATAGTTTTCTTTTTACTTTTCTCAGAAAATAGGTTTGACATTTCATGCAAACTGTCCACTCAG
The DNA here is from genome assembly GCA_964016985.1 of Anodontia alba. Lineage (NCBI taxonomy): Eukaryota > Metazoa > Mollusca > Bivalvia > Lucinida > Lucinidae > Anodontia > Anodontia alba. Next base: position 117,864,568 of record OZ024823.1, read on the forward strand.
AAAATGGGCTTTGACATACAAGTTTGAATTTTCATGCAAATTGTCCCCTCAGAAAACCATGTTTTGACATTTTATGCAAATTAGGAGACAATCTGTATGAAACATCAAAGCCCATTTTGGGGAGGAGGTAAACTTCATCAATTTGTCATCTGCTGAATTAGCCCAGAGATGGGTAAAGATTAAGGTTAATGCAGATAAGAACAAGGAACAGAATAGTTAGTTCACATATTCTCCCATTCTGATCTCTCTTCTCTTTGTAAAGCAACCTTAACCCTTAAAGCGCCAAGCAAAATTTGTAGCAGACGACATTTGAATTCTTTTTTTTTTTTTTTTTTAATATTTCAAAGAAAACAAGTCTTCATATTCCATGTGAATCGTTTGCCAAGCAGATGATTCACATGAAATATCAAGACTTGTTTTCTTTGAAAAAATTAAAAACAAAATATTTCAAAATGTCATCTGCTGCAGTTGTGATTGGCGCTTTAAGGGTTAAACTATTTCTCCCAAATATTCAGTCAGACATGTGTGAACAAACAACACAGCCCCAGACTGAAGTGCAACCGGCCTGCACATTTGAACAGTTTCATCAAGATCTTTCCATTTTACCACAAGCACCCAATAGTGTAATTACCTGAGAAGATCCTGATTGGGCTGCATGGATGTCTGAACAAATGTAGACCAAGATCAAACTGCTCCCAGAGGCGCTGCCTGATCAAAGTTTTCTCCATTTGCACTCAGCCAACACTTTCTATACACATGTACACTACAACCTCTTTATAACACCGTTCATTATAACACGGTTTTGTATATAACATGGTTCAAAGATAGGTCCCAAAAATGTATAGATTATATTGAAAAATGACATGAATGGTCATTTTTCAATATAATCTATACATTTTTGTTTGGGTATAACACGGTTGTTTAACTAACACAGTTTATGCTATGGACCCCAACAATAGTGTTATAAAGAGGTTGTGGTGTACTAAACCAGGTGCTCAAATGAATTTATTCAAATTTTGGAAGAATTACAGTAAGAAGCATGTCTGAGTATTTTTAAAAGATACCATATTTACCTAAAGTATTCTTACATCTTAACTCCTTACCATACTTGTCTTAAACCATGAACAAGTTCATTCTACTACTTGTTGATGTCTAAAAAAGCTGGATGAATGGCAAACAGTGTAGACCAGATCAGATGCCACATTTTGTGGCATCTAATCTGGTCTACACTGTTTGCTCAGGCCTGTCTGTCTGAATACTTAGAGTAAATACTGTAAATACCTTATAGTCTGATGAGCACAAACAATCTTATCATAGATCCTGACAAAAAAGGGCACCAAGATTAACATTCTTCTAATTTCTCCATGAAAACATGCCATATTTGGCATAATTACCGCACTATACACTTAGGTTTTTCAAAATTACTGGAAAAACTTGTCGTAAAATGTCCAACTTATTTGGGCTGATTTTAACCCATTTAAGGCTAGCGTTCAATAAAACAGACATTGGCAAACAGTGTTGAGTCTGATCAGATGCCACAGTATGAGGTGTCTGATCAGGATCTACACTGTTTGCATTTAATACATGAATTTCTATAAAACACGATAATAATAAAAACTAACCAGACACCACTTATATTGAAAATGAACCTTCCAAAGAGTGAAGGTAGAAGAGTCCATTCGGCATAAATGAAAGAAACATCAGCAGAGGACTTCATGAGAGGTTTATTTAATGATGCCTGGAATGATGCTTATGTGATATTTTTTTCTGACTTTCTTAATAAAAGCATATGTTGTAAGTACTCATTTGATTTGCCTCGACTTGTCAATTAAGGCAATTCAAAAAGAGTACCCACAACATTTGCTTTTTAAAGAAGTAAATGGAAGTCCATGGACTGTAATCTGAAGACTATGAAACTGCTTGACTGTGCATCTACGGTAATTAGGGTGAATACAGATGTCATTGGTACCTATTAGAAGCACCTCACCTTTGGGCTTTCACTGAGTACCACAACATATGTTGCCATGAAGAAATAAGAAAAATTATATAAAAATGCCTTATCTAGAGGCTATGCTTGTGTTACTTACTATTATGTTTATATGGTCTGATTGAGGCTCCTGACAACCTGCAGCCGAGAACCAGCGATGCATGATTTAACTCATCACTGAATATCAAACAACCCTGAAATATACAAAGTTGTTGCATCACTTGACAGATAACCTTTACCATCCTCTAGGCAAATTCAGCAGACAAAAAACTGATGATATTTTTCTTATTTTTTTTCCAGTGGAGACAATTTGCATGAAATGTCAAATCCTGTTTTCTGGTAAAAATGAAAAAAAAATATTTCAATAAGTTGTTTGCTGACAATTTTACCTAGAGTGCTAAGTGTTAAACTAGAAAACATATACAAATACCATCCATATATTTAATATCTAACAATTTAGTACAAGAACATAGCTCCCGATAAGGTGTTCAGTTGTTATTTTTTTCAACCAAAGTATGCTGATATTTTTCTTGTTTCTCCATGAAAGCATTATATTGTGGGTACTCATTAGAAGTACCTTGGTGAAGCACTTCCTATGAGTACCCATATCATATGCTTTTGTGGAGAAATAAGGCAAAATATTTATCTGATACACTTCTTATCTAGAGTTATGATAGGAACCAGTTCAGTATATGAATACCTTTTTTTTCATAACCAAAAGTATGTCATCACCTTTAACCCTTAAATCGCCAGTCACAGCTGCAGCAGACGACAATTTTTTATTTTCTTGTTTTAGTTTTCAGAAAATTTTTTTTTGACATTTCATGTGAATCATCTGTTTGGCAGATGATCACATGAAATGTCAAGACTTGTTTTCTCTGAAAAATAAAAAAAACAAGAGGCCCATGGGCCACAACTCGCTCACCTGAGTGAAACCGCCACTGCAGATATGCAGATGGCATGCAACATTTTTCCAATACTCTTATGACAAGGCAATGGCTTAAACAGTTTTTGAAATATCTTGCTTACAAGGTTAAAATGCTGAAATTTTCTAAATGTTACAAGTAAAATAAGTCACCCCCAATGCCTCCTACCAACTTTTGAGTCAACTGGCATTTCGGTGCAGTAGAAGAAGCAAAAAATAGATTTTCAAGATGGCTGCCATCTTGGATTTCCGATCGGAATGATTATAGCTATTTTCTGATCTACAAGTCACCCTGATGCTTCCTACTAAGTTTCAAGTCAATTGACTTTTAGTTTTAAGAGAAGAAGCGAAAAATAGATTTTCAAGATGGCTGTCATGGAGGCCATCTTGGATTTCTAATTGGCACGATTTGAGCTATTTTTTATGTACAAGTCATCCCGATGCTTTCTAGCAAGTTTGGAGTCAATTGGCCTTTCGGTTCAGGAGAAGAAGCGAAAAATAGCTTTTCAAGATGGCTGCCATGGTGGCCATCTTGGATTTCTAATCAGCACAATTTTAGCTATTTTTGATTTATAAGTCACCCCAATGCTTCCTAACCAGTTTGGAGTCAACTGGCTTTTGGGTTTCGGAGTAGAAGCGAAAAATAGATTTTCAAGATGGCTGCCATGGTGGCCATCTTGGAATTTGGACCGACACGATTTTAGCTATATTTGATCTACAAGTCACCCTGATGCTTCCTAGCAAGTTTGGAGTCAATTGGCCTTTCGGTTCAGGAGAAGAAGCGAAAAAGATTTTCAAGATGGCGGCCATGGCGGCCATCTTGGATTTCCGATCGGAACGATTTTAGCTATTTTTTTTATCTACATTTCACCCTGATGCTTCCTACCAAGTATCAAGTCAACTGGCCCTGGGGTGTAGGAAGAGTAGGCCTTTAAAGCAATTGTTCACGCCGCATGACCCATGATGGACAACGGACATTGACTGACCACAATAGCTCACCATGCGCACTTCATGCTCAGGTGAGCTAAAAATCTGAGCAAATTTGGCTCAGTGACTTTAGAGAAGTCGTCAAATTCTCAACAATTTTCCCATATAAATGTTATGGGGCTCATACAAATGCATGGGGAAGCAAACTTGACCTTGCCGTAAAAAGGTCAAATGTCAACGTACGATAATCTTTTCAGCAATTTTGGTAGATCTCCTGTCCCTGATGATTTGTGCACAGATTTAGCCCCAAGGCATCCTCAGTTCTGAAGAAGAAGATTTTTAAAGGGTCTTACCATATATGGGCATGGTGGCCATCTTGGTCGACCTACCGCGACCATTTTAGCAATCTTTCGTTCCCCTGACTTAAGAAGGCACAATATGAAATGTGAGCAAATTTGGCTCAGTGGCTTCAGAGAAGAAGAAATTTAAAATTCTCAACAATTTTCCTATTCAAATGTATGGGGCTCATACAAATGCATAGGGAAGCAAACTTGATCCTGCCGTAAAAAGGTCAAATGTCAACGTACGACAATTCTTTTGACAACTTTGGTAGACCTCTCCTTCCCGATGATTTGTGCAAAGATTCAGCCCCAAGGCATTCTCGGTTCTGGAGAAGAAGATTTTTAAAGGTTTTTACCATATATGGGCATGGCGGCCATCTTGGTCAACGGACCGCGACAATTTTAGCAATCTTTTGTTTCCCCACACTAAGGTGGCTCCATATGAAATTTGAACAAAATTAGCTCAGAGGCTTCAGAGGATAAGTCGTTTGAAACTCTTAACAATTTTCCCATTCAAATATATAGAGCTCATACAAATGCATAGGGAAGCGAACTTGACCTTGCCGTAAAAAGGTCAAACGTCAACGTACGACAATTCTTTTAGCACCTTTGGTTGACCTCTCGTCCCCGATGATTCATGCAAAGATTCAGCCCCAAGGCATCCTCGGTTATGGAGAAGAAGATTTTTAAAGGTTTTTACCATATATGGACATGGCGGCCATCTTGGTCAACAGACCAAGACAATTTTAGCAATCTTTCGTTCCCCCACCCTAAGGTGGCTCCATATGAAATTTGAACAAAATTAGCTCAGAGGCTTCAGAGGATAAGTCGTTTGAAACTCTTAACAATTTTCCCATTCAAATGTATAGAGCTCATACAAATGCATAGGGAAGCGAACTTGACCTTGCCGTAAAAAGGTCAAACATCAACGTACGACAATTCTTTTAGCAACTTTGGTTGACCTCTTGTCCCCGATGATTCGTGCAAAGATTCAGCCCCAAGGCATCCTCGGTTATGGAGAAGAAGATTTTTAAAGGTTTTTACCATATATGGGCATGGAGGCCATCTTGGTCAATGGACCGCGACAATTTTAGCAATCTTTTGTTTCCCCACCCTAAGGTGGCTCCATATGAAATTTGAACAAAATTAGCTCAGAGGCTTCTGAGGAGAAGTCGTTTGAAACTCTTAACAATTTTCCCATTCAAATGTATAGAGCTCATATAAATGCATAGGGAAGCGAACTTGACCTTGCCGTAAAAAGGTCAAACGTCAACGTACGACAATTCTTTTAGCAAATTTGGTTGACCTCCCGTCCCTGATGATTCATGCAAAGATTCAGCCCCAAGGCATCCTCGGTTATGGAGAAGAAGATTTTTAAAGGTTTTTACCATATATGGGCATGGCGGCCATCTTAGTCGACGGACCGCGACCATTTTAGCAATCTTTCGTTCCCCCACCCTAAGGAGGCTCCATATGAAATTTGAGCAAAATTGGCTCAGCGGCTTCAGAGGAGAAGTCGTTTGAAAATGTTAACGGACGGACGGACGGACGGACGGACGGACGCACGGACGGACGGACGGACGGACGGACGGACGACGGACGAAAAGTGATCACAATAGCTCATCCTGAGCAGAGCTCAGGTGAGCTAAAAATATTTTGAATGTTGTCTGCTACAAATTTTGCTTGGCGCTTAAATTAAGAATTAAAATGCTTCTCAATCACTTTGTTTCTACTTGAGTGTCTCACTTTTTTGCTATTTTTATTACCTATTTGCTTTAGTTTTGAGATGGAAGTTTTCTAAAGATATCTATTTTACTACTTCCAATAGGCACTTATATATAGGCACTGGACATGTTTTTGGTTTTTTTTTAAGTTTTTTTTCTTTCGTTTTCTCTCTCTTACTCTCTTTTTTTTTTTTGTTTGTTTTTTAAATACTCATGTCTCCTACCACCTGGACTTAAAACAAACACAAAAAGAAAACTGGTGTCCCCTACTACCTAAATTTAACCATACATTTAAATTTGACATAAATCTGACCTATTCATCCCATGCTGACCCTAAAATAGGTCAATATCATCAAACCCTAATCAATTAAGAATGCCCCAATTATATATTCCTACAACTTTGAAGAGAATCAGCCTATTAATTTTCTCATTCCTCCCCCACCCCCCTTCCACAAATCCCCCTCCCCCCTCCCTCTCCACCCCCTCCCTCTTCACACCAACTATGTGGACTAAACTAGAAATATGGACCTATTTGCATGCTTTGCTTTCAGTATTTCTACCCATAAATAATATATATATTACAATCATAAAAAATCAATTCTTAACATATCCCAGTGATATAGTTCGGCAAATTTGAAGAGAATCTGCCTATTGGTTCAGGAGATACCATGCAGAAAAGAAAGTGTCATGGTATTACCACTGCCAAAGTAGTCACTAATGCCAATGTAATCTGGACCAAAAACAATGTGTACCCCTTCATCTTTCTGGGGTTGCAGGGGTGGGTGAAAATATTGTGAAAAGCAAAGTATGTCTGCTTTGTGGTCAAAATGCATGGACCTGTTGTATAAACCAGTCAAAAACAACCCAGCAGGCACACAATGTTGAAACAACATCGATTCAACATTGATTCAATGTCAAGACATTGAATCAATGTTGAATCGACTTTGTTTCAACGTTGTGTGCCTGCTGGAGAATAAAGCTGCAGACAAAAGCTGTCAGACAATAAAATAGGAACTTAAGGTGAATGGACAAATGGATATTTGATCTGTGTGTGCTGTGTTTACCCTGGCATATCAGTCCAAATATTTCAAGAAAATATGATATCATTACTCCATATATGGCTCTTATCCTACCAAAAAGTTTTCATATTTTTTCTTATTTCTCCATGAAAACGTATGTTGTGGGTACTCATTAGAAGTGCCTCACTGAGGCACTTCTAATGAGTACTCACAACACAGGTTTCCATGGAGAAATAAGAAAATATGTTTTGGATACCCCTTCTTCTCTGGAGCTATGATTATGGAATAAATGAACAGAGTTTAACAACTAATACACTTACTTTGCTAACAAGACATGGCATGTTCATAGAATTTGTAGCAAACCCCATTGGAAAAGTTATAGCATCCTCAGTTCCGATATACTGTGCTACCATCTCATCAAGTTCTCGATGTATGTCCAGATATCCTGAAGAATAAAGAAATTAAGTTTAAATAAATTACGTTTAAAAAAAACATACATGTTAAGCAAACAGCAGTCCTTGAGACATGTAACTTTATAATCAATTCTGAATTTTACTGCAGTTTTTATCCTCTGATCAGGGTCTAGACTGCTGGCCTTTCATTCACAATTTTTAGACTCTAAACAGGGTAGAAAATGGTCTTGTCCAAATTTAGATGCCACACCCATTTCTAATTTTCAACCTATCAGGTTGTTTGATCCAGATTGTTGATACAAATTCACATACTGAATGACAAACAGTGCAGATCCAGATCAGTTGGCTTCTTCATAAGCCAACTGATCTGGATCTACACTGTTTGCAAAGGCAGTGTATATCCAGGAGTAGTATAGGGCAGCACTATGTGTCCATAGTGCCACCCTATACTACTTCCAGGTTCAGCAGGACAAGGGTTAAGGACAAGTATAGTAAGAGTAAAAGTGTCTGAACATTTACAGTAAATAAAATATGCCTGAACAGAGAAGACAAATATTTGTAGCTGCAGAATGCAGTGTCTGATCAGGAACTACACTGTTTGCCACTCATCTAACAGTTTTAACGAAACCAATAGATAGTAAATGAACTTGTTCAAATTTTAACTCTTAAAGCACCTGCAATCACAACAAAAGCAGACGATAATTTTGATCATTTTTTTTTATTTTCGGAAGAAAACATGTCTTGACATTTCATGTGAATCATCTGCAATTCACATGAAATATCAATACTTGTTTTCTCTGAAAAATAAAAAATATAAATTTTAGAACGTCGTCTGCTACAAAGTTTACTTGGCGCTTCAAGTGTTAAGACCAGCACAGTTAACAAATACAGCAATATATTTTTGAGTGTAATAAAATACAATTCTAAAAGACAAGTATTGGAAAGAGAAATAGAAAGAATTTTAGCTAGAAAAATTACAGTCATAAACCTGAAAGTTTTTAACTTGGAAATCTGGATAATAGCAATAGGCTCATCAATAATGAACTGAGATCTGCTTTTGGGAATTTCCTTCGATCAACAGGCAGACTCATCAAGAGTAACTGATTTTTTTTTTCTCAACATAAATTCGGCATACCACAAAAGCTTCCTCGCTTGAAGACCTACTCACAAAGTGAAAAGTACATCGTGTCAGCAGAAATAATCTTTGAAGCACCTAGAGGATAAAGCCAGTGTTGTATTGCTGTTTATATAAATCAACAACAACAGTAAGGATTTATGGACTGAATATTTAGGGTAAATACGGTATAGTTGACTGGAAATCCAGCACCTCAATCAGTATGCAGCAACCAAATGACTTGACTGTAATTAGTTACCACTAGTAATCACATATGTTCAAATCAATAACTTACTTGAAATGGCAGGGATTTTTCTAAGGGGGCTAGGGCTGAAAATGGGCTTGATTTTCTTTAGATTATGTTAAATGCTACTAACTCTTGTCATGCTGAATAAATTGTCACACCCATTTCTAATTTCCAGCCAATCAGATTACTTGTTCTGGGGTTTTGATAGAAATTCACATATTTAATGATAAACAGTGCAGATCCAGATCAGTTGGCTTCTGAAGAAGCCAACTGATCTGGACCTACACTGTTTGTAAAGACAGGGTATATCCGGGTTCAGCATGACTAGGGTTAACATTCATCTCGTACCACTCTATTGATTAATCCAGTGGACAAAAAATTGATGATGTTTTTCTTATTTTTCCAGAAAATCAATTTTTGTTTCTTTACTTATATTTGTCAAGGTCTGCAAGTTGATAGAAATTCACATATTTAATGACAAACAGTGCAGATCCAGATCAGTTGGCGTCTTCAGAAGCCAACTAATCTGGATCTACACTGTTTGCTAAGACAGGGCATGTCGTGTTTGGCAAGAGGAGGGTTAATTTCACGTTTTCCTCCGGAATTTCCTTTCAAATTTGCCTGAAAACCCTGAGTTGGAAAAAATGGGTCCCTTCCCAAAATATCTAGAAAACCCCTGCCACATGGTCTGTCTGTACGTCTGTTGATCTCCCAGAACACTTCTAAATGCTAACCCTGAACCCTTAAACTGCCAATCACAACTATTGTTGTCTGCTTTGTCATCTGCTTGTGATTTTAAAAGTCATTTTTGCAAACAGTGTGGACCCAGATCAGACTGCTCCTTTAGGAGCAGTCTGATCTGGGTCCACTCTGTTTGCCTGTATGCAAAAATAGGTTTGAAAAGTTTGCAAGAATATTCAGCAGACGACATAAACAGACAACATTTTCAGATGCAGTTTTTCTTGGCGCTTTAAGGGTAAAGCACCAAGCAAATTTGTAGCAGATGACAGTCTAAAATTTTACTATTATTTTCAGAGAAAATAAGACTCTAAGATTGGGACAGACAGCCCTCAGCAAACAGTGCAGACACAGATAAGACACTGTAGAATCCAGCATCTGATCACAGTCCACACTGTTTGCCACTTATCCAGCAGTTTTAAGACACACGGACAGATAGAAAACTTAAAGCGCCAAAATTTGTAGCAGACGACATTCTAAAATTTTTATATCTTATTTTCAGAGAAAACAAGTCCTGATATTTCATGTGAATCATCTGCTTGGCAGATGATTCACATGAAATGTCAAGACTTGTTTTCTTCTGAAAATAAAAAAAAAATCAAAATTGTTGTCTGTTATAGTTGTGATTGGCGCTTTAAGGGTTAAATTTTAGGATAAGTATGTTAAGTTAAATTTTAGGATAAGTATGTTAAGTTGTCAAGGTGTCTGATTGTTTAGCCTTGACAACTCTCTCTGGGCTAATTCAGCAGACACTTCCAACAGGCTTTGACATTCCTAAGGAGACAATATGCATGAAATATCAAACCTATTTACTGGGAAAAATAAACTATTTCAAAATGTCATCTACTGAAATTTTCAACCAGTATGCAGAGCACTAGGGTAAGTACATATGTATATTATACAATGTACTTGTTAGACTATAATAATAAACACAAACATAAAATAAAATTAGGTTGGATATTTACCCTTAAAGCACTACGCAAAATTGCACCAGACAAAATTCTAAAAAGAAATTATCGTTATATCTGTCATTATTTTTCAAAGAAAGTAAGGCCTGGCATTACATGTGATGTCTGCAAGCCTTATTTTCTCTGAAAAATACAAACTGTCATCTGCTTCAGTTGTGATTAGCACTTTATGGGTTTATGGTAAGATAGTTTTCAATATTTTATAACTGCCCCAATATTTGCAAGGAGTTTGTGAATGTTCTAAAGTTTATGTAGTGGACATAAAAGGGAAATTAAATAGAATAGGTGAATGGTCTCAAGTTTTGTGTTGAATATAAAAGAAACATAAAATATCAATAAATATAAGGGTAGGGGCAAATTTTTACACAAGTAGAAATTCTAAAGTAATTCGACTGTAACTAGGATATATTTTAAACTTGTTTCATGTATGAACAAAAAACTATATTTGCCCCTAGAATTCCGACACCTTAATGTTCTGCATGCTAAGTAAAATCTACCCCAGATGACATTTTGAAATAGTTTTTCTTATTTTTCTCAGAAAATAAGCTTTGACATTTCATGCAAATTGTCTCCTTAACAGACACCTATATTTTCTAGGAAAAATCAGAAAAATATCATCAATTTGTTGTTTGCTGAATTTGCCTAAAGAATGATAAAGTACCATACTTGTCCTAACATTTCAACAGGTCCAGTTTAAATAATTACTCACTGATGTGTCTAAAAAACTGCCTAACAGTGTAGACTCTAATCAGATTTTGCATTCTGCATTATCTAATTTGCATCTACACTGTTTGGGCAGACCTATCTAACCAAAAATTTGGGAAAATATGGAGTTACCAGTGAAAGCAAAGACTGTCAGAGGATCAGACTATTACCCACTCTCCTCACCAACTAATCCATCCACCTACCTTCCCACCCCCACACCTACCGAATGGTTAAAAAAAAAATATCTGGGTACCCTTCTTATCATTCCATTAATGCTAAGCATGCTGAGTAAACTTTTCAGCAGATGACATTTTGAAATGTATTTTCTTTTTTTTCTAAAAAAAAATAGGCTTTGGCATTTAATGCAAATTGTCTTCTAAGGAGACAATCTGTATGAAAGGTCAAAGTCTATTTTCTGTGATTGACACTTTAAGGGTTAACCATAAATATCAACAGACAAAATGAAATGATCAATTTGCTGGAGACAATTTGCATGAAATGTCAAATCCTATTTTCTGCTTAATTTCTAATTAAGAAAAATATTTTAAAATGTTGTCCCAAGCATGCTAAATATTAAGCCATACCACATTAATCTTTACCATTTTCTGGGCTAATTCAGCAGACAATAAAATGATTATATTTTTCCCAGAAAACAGGCTTTGAGATTTCATGCAAACTGTTTCCTTAGGATAGGAGACAATTTGCATGACATTTCAAAGACTATTCGATAGGGGAAAAGAAAAATGAAAAAAATATTTCAAAATGTCGCCTGCTGAAATCTTTACCCAGCATGCTAAGCATTTAAAGAAAACTTAATAAGGTTTTTTGAGAAAAAGAGGGAAAAATATATATCATGCATTTGTCATCTGCTGATTTATAAAACATTACGAAAACATGCCTATTCAAATATACTGGAAGTTTTACCTACAAAAATCGTAAAATGTTCAGACAAAAATAGCTGATATTTTTTCATATTTCTCCTCAAAACATAGATTGCAGGTACTCGTTAGAACTGCCTTGATGAGGTGGTTCTAACGAGTACACACAATCTATGTTTTTGAGCAGAAATAAGAACAATGATGTATACCCCTGTAAACCCCAGTTTTACTATATAAAAGTGGGGTTTAAGGGGGTCATCATTTTATAGGCATGTTTTTGTGATGTAAACTACAGTACTAGAAAGTTTAATCTTTTAACTGCTAGCTGTCTTTAAAAAGCAACAAATTCCATTTTAAAATACTTTTCAGAAAAAAAAATATGGCTTGCTATTTCATTCAAACTCTCCTTTAGAGACCCTTCATGACAATTTGAATAAAATGTAAAACCTTACTTTCAATAAAAACTAGGAAGAATAATCATCTGTCCGCTGCAGATGAACCTTTATTCCTTATAAAGGGCCAAGCAAAATTGTAGCCGACATTTTTCTAATTTTTTATATTATCATTTCAAAGAAAACAAGACTTGGAATTTCATGTGAATCATCTGTCTAGCATACAATTCACATGAAATCTGAAGATCTATTTTCTCTGAAAATTTTGTTCAAAACAAATTTAGGATGTTGTCTGCTTCAATTTTGCTTAGCGCTTGTTGATTTACTGTGAAGATTTGAAAGCTTTCACAGACAATACTTAACGCTTAGCACTCTGGGTAAAAAAAACAAACAAAAAAAAAATCAGCAGAAGACACATTTTGAAATATTTTTCTTATTTTCCCAGAAAATAGACTTAGACACTTCATGCAAACTATCTCCTTAGGAGACAATCTGCATGAAATGTCAAAGCCTATTATTTGAAAAAAAAAAAAAAAAAAAGAAAAGTATTCCACAATGTTGCCTGCTGAAAATTTTACCCAGAGTGCTAAGCGTTAATAATCTCTGCAATCTGATCTATTTGCTTTGAGCAAAATACAGTTAAATGATTTTTAAAGAAAAGGTATTATAAACAATTTGTCCTTCATACAGTCAGTATGACCTTCAAAACTATTAACAAGAATTTTTCTCAGAATTGATTTATCTTTACTAAATCTGATGCTATGTGCCATGTGGCAGCCTGGCACGGAGCTGCCATACAGTCCTTACCCTGAAACATCCCCCCCATATACATCAGCAGAGGGCAGTGTTACAACACAAAATATAGAAATGTAGATTTTTTTTACAATTTGTGTTGACATAAGTGTTCAACTGATACATGTGTATTATAGTTTCTGAAGTCATTTATGATTTTTACAATATATGGACACAGCGGCCATTTTGAATACTGCTTTGTAATAAATTATGCAAAGATCATCCCCAGAGATAATCCAAAAGCAGCTGGAAAGCAATTGATTGTGCAGTTTCAGAAAAACCATTTAAAAATTTCCAGATATTCAGTCAGATCAGACATCCCAGATGCTGGTTCCTAAACAGTTTCACAAATTAAAAGATCTTAATTGTCCAAATGATGCTCTCTATACGATGTGCACTCCATGGGCTTTGCAGTTTGGAGAAGGACAATGTAAATGTTCTACCCTGTATACAGGTAGTCATACCAGCGAGCTTAACCTATTGTAGTCTGGAGACCCCTAAAAGGGTAATTGACAAACAGTGCAGGCCTAGATCAGATGCCACAGAATGCAGGGTCTCCACTGTTTGCAAATAGTTCAACTATTTTTCTCCAAGAGTATCTAAATCACATAGCCTGACATGCCTAAAATTGTAATTAGGATCTTCCAAAATATAGTGGGGGAGTTCATTCAGTCTACAATGGGTGTTAAATGCCAATTCCAATGCATATTCATAGATTTGATAGAAGTTATCAAAAGGAGGCCCATGTATGCAATCTGTGCTAAACTAAAGGTAGCCTTAAGGGGACTAAACACACTAGCATGAAAAAAAAGAAAATCTACTAGGTAGATTTTCTGCCATTTTGTGACTTCTTGTTTGCTTATCTGCACATCAACCCCTTTCTGGAAAGGAGTCTACTCAAGGGGAGCAAATATTCTTTCCTTTTAGAGTAGACCCCTTTACAGAAGGGGACAAAATCAATTGACAGAGTTGTCTCCCTTAAAACTGTACCTATTCCCCTTGACTTCTTGTTTGCCTATCTGCACATCAACCCCTTTCTGGAAAGGAGTCTACTCATGGGGAGCAAATTCTTTCCTTTTAGAGCAGACCCCTTTACAGAAGGGGACAAGATCAATTGACAGAGTTGTCTCCCTTTAAACTATACCTATTCCCCTTAAAGTTTTTTCTTACATATTTGGTGAGAGCAGCCATCTCAGGCACCAGATCCTAATAATTTCTGCAATGTAGGATGCTTTACATCCTATCAAAGCTCAACTGAACTCACAATTTGGAGGTCCTTCAAAATGTAATTGATTACAACTGACAAAGCAAGACACTGAATGTCAATAAACCACTTTTCCATTAAAAGTCCATATGATATTTTAGTGACCATGGTAACAAAACAAACAAGAAATTGCCAATAAACAGTGCTTATTAGATATCACCTCGCCCCCACCCACCCCCAGCTAGGATCCAAACTGAAGAGATGGAAGGACATACAGACAAATGCAAAAATAGTACCCCCACCCCCCTTCCCCACACCCTTCCACAAATACAGTTTGTGGGGGATATAAATATTAAACCTGCAGAGTTTTAGCAACCTTAGATTTCCCCTAACCAATACTACTGCTACCAAATTAGGTTCAAATCTCTTCAGTAGTTTTGGAGGAGATGTAGAAGTATCAACAGATGCACAGATGATGGATGAAAAGGGATGGCTATAATTCAATTCTCTTGCAGGTATCTTTAAAATATGGCATACAATGAAACATTTCAGAAGAAAACAAAATAATCTTCCTAAATAACAATGCATTTTGACACCTATATTGAACTTTCACTTTGTGGTTTACATATTCATAGCTCCAGATAAGAGGTGGTATCCACATAATATTTTTCATATTTCTCTTTGAAAACATGGTGAAGCGCTTCTAATGAGTACCACAATGTATGTTCTTGAGGAGAAATCAGAAAAATATGAGTAATTTTAGGATAAAAAAATGCCTTATTTGAAGCTGAATTGTTAATTATAATCTTTCATATTTATATAATTATGGCCTATTATAAAAAATTTAGGTACAAATATTATCAGTTCAGTATCTCTATCTTTTTTGTCTGCACTTTACCCTAGTCCTGCTGAACCTGGATATGTCCTGCCTTTACAAAGAGTGTAGATTCAGATCAGTTGGCTTCTGAAGAAGCCAACTGACCTGGATCTGCACCATTTGTCATTATGTGAATTTGTATCAACAACCTGGATCAAGTAATCTGATTGGCTGAAAATTAGAAGTGGGTGTGGCAGCTTAATTTATTCAGCATGACAACGATTAAGTATTGCCAAGTTCAGTAATCTTACTTTTCAACCTTTACATTTAATAATCATATCTATGGGACAAAAACCTGGACCAGTTCATGGGAGGCTGTCCAATAAAATAAGGTAAACAGCTGAAGCCAATGCATGCGTTGAAACAATTTGATTAAAAGTTTTATAGCCTAATCAAAACTGTTAAGGCCATGTTGAGCCAGTAATTCAACTTACTCACACTTTTTTCTGGGCAGGCTTAGTCCTCTAAGCCATTAAAAATACTCTGTGCACAAACTTTTGCCAGTATCTGTCAGTTGCCCTTCTTGAACCTGCAAAAGCGGGAAAATGACCACAGAAATAATTTCATGGTCATTCTCCAGGAGCTGGAATTCAAACTTCAGACCCCATGATGTGTGGTTGGGACTGCTGGCATAACCTGACCACAAATTCACCTGACAGTTTGCTGAAATCTCACGATACTGCATACAGCCTTTGAAAAAAATGGTGGCCCTCTTCAGATAAGCTGTGTAACCAGGCCTAACTCAGTTAAGGGCACACCTGGTAGAATTTCTGCCATTTTCACAGGCAAGGCAACTTTTGTGACTTCCTGTTTGCATTCCTAAATAACAAGGCCTTTCTTAAAAGTGGACCACCCAGTAGCGAATTCTTTCCTTCGTAGAGCAGACCCTTTTCAAAAGGGAGACAAAACAATTTAGAAAGAGTTGCCTCCCTTTAAAGTGTATCCATTCTGCTTAATCATTAGAGCCACAACATGAGAAAACGTACCTTCTGACATGGACACCAAACATAGACTCAAATCAGCCTGTGCATTTGCATATTCTGATCAGTCTTTGTTGTCCTCATGAAGAAAGTTTGCATCCTTGGCTGACCAAAATGCATCCAGTCAAGATACATGTACTGATCAGGGCCAATTTGTTCAAAACTAATGATGCAGTTAGTTAACATATTGTTAAAACTTTGATCATTAAATATGGCACAGATGCTAATATTTTTGCTGAAAAATGTGAGTAGCTTTTGCATTTGCAAAAGCTACTCACATTTTTTCAGCAAAAATACTTGTGAATTAGATATTGTACTTACTAGAACAGTTAACCTTTTGACCACTAACAAACTTGTTAAGCTAATGATGCTTTGAATAACTGGGCCCAGATTAGTGGGCACAGGTGTCCGCAGGTATGTTTTCTGATATTGTGGCTCATACTGGTAAGCTTTTATCAAATAATCAATTATCAAAAATAAATACATTATTATCTACTCATATCATCCCATTATTTAAGATGTACTTCCACATTAGAAAACTCAGTTGATCTTCCGCAATTGTCCTTAAACCATGACAGGTTACTGTGATAAACTGATAAAGCTCGCATAGAAATGTAGTATTTACCAAGTCCATTTTTTCACATGGAAATTCGGCTACCAGTATTTTAACCTTTCAGAAGCTCATGACAAAATCTTATTCTTTGTTCAAACTTTAGGACAAGTATGGTGAGTAGTTAGGGTACCCCAATATTTAGGGTAGATACAGTAATTTCACACATTTTTCTTTTTTTTTCAATGCCTTGCAGTTCATGATTTCTAAAAGAATGATTTCGAGTCATAGAGCTAGATAAGGCGCTTTTTTCAGCTGAAACTACTGATATTTTTCTTATTTCTCCATGAAAACATATGTTGTGATACTCAATAGAAGGGCCACATTGAGGCACTTCTAATGTGTAACCATAATATGAGTTTTCCTGGAGAAATAAGAAAGATATTATGTGGTTACCCCCTCTTATCTGGAATTATGTTTCTAATATAAGAAAAGTTTACCTATAATCAAATTAAAATACCATATTCAACCTAATTACCGCACTGTGAGCGTTCAAAATTACTGAAAAAACGTGTGGTAATTAAAATTTGCATCTAATTACTAAGGGTACTCTTTAAGAAAAGATCAGCAAAGAGCTTATTTGATGATATTTATGTGATTTTTTTCTGATTTTCAATATAAAAGCATTTGTTGTGGGTACTCATTTGAATTGCATCAACAAGTTGATGTAATTCAAATGGGTACTCACAACATATGCCTTTATAATGGCTATAATCTGAAGACTACTGAATTGCTTGACTGTGCGTTTATAGGGGTATGTCCAGGAATTAGATCAAATATACAGTAGATCCAGTGAACTATTTAGTGAAAATCTAATTGCCCATAGCTCCATATAAAGGGACTTTTCAGATCCTTTTCAGAAAATTTATACTACAAATATTTTAGTACATTTATTCTAAAAACATATCTTGTGGGTACTCTGTGGAATTGTCTCTGAGTACCCACAATACATATACATGTATATGTTTCAGTGCAAAAATAATAAAGTTGTTCTCAATTATCACTTAATCTGGAGTTAGGATACCTGAGGAAAAAATGCCAAGCATGAGTGATTTCACGACCTTGGCATATCCTCGATACTAATAATATTACAACTTGGTTTTACTATACAACTTTCCTGTATCTTAGTTCTAGATTATGTTGGATACTCACAAAAGTCTTTTTCTTATTTTGATATGAAAACACATATTGTGGGTACTCATTTGAATAACATGTGGGAGGCAAACTCAACAAGTACCCAACACAACATATGTTTTTGTGGAGAAATTAGAAAAATATCAATACCTTTTGGCTCAAAACAAATATTTTTTCTAGAGCTCCTAGCTCTGCATGCCAAATTAACCATTACCACTCTCTGGGCAAATTCAGCGGACAACAAACTGATATGTTTCTTAGTTTTCTCAAAAAATAAGGCTTTCATATTTCATGCAAATTGTTTCCTAAGGAGACAATTTACATGAAACATCAAAGCCTATTTTCTGGAATAATAAGAAAAATATTTCAAAATGTCATCTGAAATTTTTTCCCAGTATACTGAGCGTAAAAATGTTCACAGATGACATTTTAAACTATTTTTTCTGAGTAAATGGACTTACTATCTCAACTGCTTTATAGCCGAAAGATAAGATTTAAGCAAAATGTTAAATTCTATTTTTCTGGGAGAAAAACATGAAAAATATGCTTTACTGTCTGCTGCATTCACTATAGCATGCTGATGGTGAAAATAAGCAGGTAAGAACGGAATGATTTTTGACAATTTGTTGTCTGCTGAATTTGCTCAAAGAGTGGTAAAGGTTAAATTCAGTGTGTTAAAAAGATTATTAAACTATTTTTATAATTTCAGGTCATTGCTCTGCAAAACTTCAGTACTCAATACCAAAGTAGCCAGGCATGAAAAAGTACATTAGTGGTTTGTTTATATTTATAGCTCCAAGTGAAAGGAGTAGCAAGATAAATACTTTTCTTATTTTGCAATGAAATTATATGTTTTGAGTACTCATTAGAAGTGCCTCATTGAGGCACTTCTAAAATGAGGCACTTCTAATGAGTACCCACAACATTATGTTTTCATTAAAAAATAAGAAAAATATCAACACAGATTGAAAAATGTGCATGATCTGTAGCTATGACTTTGTTACCCAGTGGGAGATCCTTGTTAAGCAAATTTCAGAGAACATACCAAGTTTCATATTTCGCCAATAAAATGGGTAACTATATTCACAAGAATTTTGTGAAATCTATCATTCTACTTGAATGTCATGTTATGTACATGTACAAGGCTTGAATGTTGCCTCATACAACAATATAATGCTGATATTATTAAATTTTCTGGTCCTATGGACTACCAAACTCATTAACCCATTTTGGCATGGGGGTGGGTGGGGGACCCCCAAAAGGGCAATTGGCAAACAGTGCAGACTCCAGATCAGACAATGCATCTGATCAGACCTAATTTATTTACTTATTATGGTACATGTATTTCTACATATCATTTTGTGATTGCAGCAGCTGTGGTTAAGTGCTTGTATTGAGTCCATAAAAAAAAATGACCCTAACTTCCATACAGAGCTAATATTAGATTTTTTATTTGTTTTGGATTTTGAAGTTCTGCTTTAAATGCTGTTAGCTGGGGGCCTGAGGAGTAGAGGATATTGTATTTTTTTTTTTTTCATTATTGTATTCCTCCATATCACTTTGCATACAAGTTGTGAAATCAGAAGAGAACAAATGAATGTTATCTTCTAGTTTTTATCAGGAAATAGGGCACACAAGCTGTTTCCTACACAGACATTTCACAAGAAGTCAAGCTCAATTTCTGGGAAAAATCAGGATCAGACAAAATCTGTTGATATTTTATTTTAACCCTAGTCCTGGAGAATAAATTGCCACAGTCAGGTCTAATTTTCAGCCAATCAGATTACTTGAGCCATGAGTTTGATACAAATATACATAATGACAAACAGTGCAGATCCAGATCAGTTGGCTTCTGGATCTATATTGTTTGCAAATTCAGGGTATATCCGGGTTCAGCAGGACTAGGGTTAATATAACCTTCAAAATTTCAAAGATTCATATCAAGTTTTAATGATAAACTTTAACATCATGGTACTATATTTTCAACCCAGTAATAACTACATGATTGTAAATACTTGATAGTAAAAATTAAAAAAAAATAAAATAAAGAGCAAAACCTAGGCCAACAGGGAAAGTAGATTAACTACTTTTAACTGAAATTGATTATTGATTAAGATAATTTTGCATTGCTCCAGATAAGGCACTTTTTAACATATCAAAAAGTACTAACACTTTTCTTGTTTTTGTATGAAAAAATATGTTGTGGGTACAGTAAAAAGTGTCTAGGGAAAACATTCTGAGTACCCACAATACAAGTGTGGAGAATAAGAAAATTATTATGTGGATACCCCATCCCTTCTTATGTGGAGCTCTGGATAAGGAAAAAGTATGTCATGAACACAATTTTCAACTTATATAACTAACTAATGTAACTTTGTAATCATTACACCTTAAAACTCAGTACGCTTTGCTGCATGTCAGTATTTGAAAAGAAATTTAACACAAACCAAAAGAAAGCTATTATGACAAGGTTCTAGGAAACCGGAGTACCCTTATATGTTTTGAGTTGGAGTTTTTAGCCCAGTCAACACTGTTAAGGTCATGTCCAGCTAGTCAAATTATTAACCGTTGTCCTGCTGAACCCAGATATACCCTGTTTTGCAAACTGAAGCCAACTGTTCTGGATCTGCACTGTTTGCCATCAAGTATGCAAATTTATAGCTGCAATCTGGATAAAGTAACCAGATTGGCTGAAAATTAGAAGTGGGCGTGGCATCTTAATTTATTCAGCAGGACAAGGGTTAACCTACTCACACTTTTCCTTGACGGGCTTAGTCCTCTATGTGGTTAACCAGTACTTGTGCACATACTTTCATCAGTAACTGACAACGGCCCTTCTTGAATCAGCAGAAGGGAAAACAATGACTGTAGAAATAACTTCAGGATCTGTTTCCACAAAAGTTATGTGGCGGAGCTGGGATTAAAACTTGCAAACCACCCCCCCCCACCCCCCCCCCCCGCCCGCCACCCCCAGTCTGCAGTCAGCTGTAGATGGAGCCTGGTTAACAGGTGTACCCACCATTTTAGTTGAGCAAAGAATAAAGGCTTCTTACCAAGTTCTTGTCGACTGCCCATGGAAGACAAACCATACTCAGTTGTAACTTCCTCTACTGCGTCCTTACATGGCCCCTCTTTCTCAGCAAACCCCAGGTAGTTATATGAACCAAAGTTCATCACATTTTGTTTCTTTCCTGTTAATCTGAAAAATAAAATACATAAATAACAACAAAAACATATTTACCTTAAGCTTTACCACGCTTAGGGCAAATTCAGCAGGTGACTAATTGACGATATTTTTCTTATTTTATGCAAATTGTCTACATTTTTTTTTTTCCAGAAAACAGGATTAGATATTTCATGTAAACAGTCTCCTTTGCATGAAAGGCCAAATCCTATTTTCTGGGAAAATAAGAAAAATATTTCAAAATGTTGTCTGCTGAAAATTTTACCCAGTGCTAAGCGTTAAATATATTTGGACAGACCAGCTGCATGAGGAAATAATGTACATGTAGACCTAAATGAAGAAACAGTCTAATCAGGGTCTATACTGTCTGCTAGTCAAGTTTCTGTTGTAAAATGGATTTGCAGGGGGTGGTGGTGGTGGTGGTGTGTGTGTGTGTGTGTGTGGGGGGGGGGGGGGGGGGGCATGATGGATTTTGCATTTTTCATTATTCCTAATGAACAGACTCTTTGAACCAAGTCTGCTATTTTGATCACTGTTTGCCATAACTCACAGAAACAATCCCCTGAAAAAGAGGCTTAATAAGAGAAAATATATCCTCAAATATTTCTGCCCAATGAGAACTCAAATCAGCCTGCATATCCCAGTAGTCTGGCAGCATCCTAGCATCCTTACCTGGCACTGTGAATAGCCAAGGATCCAGTGCCTGTATAGATGGACAGTAGGGCCCAGTTGTTCAAAGCATCATTAGCTTAACAAGCTCATTTGTGGTCAAAATGTTAACTGTTCTAGTATGTACAATACCAAATTCACAGGTATTTTTGCTGAAAAAATTGTGAGTAGCTTTTGCAAATGCAAAAGCTACTCATATTTTTTCAGCAAAAATATTAGCATATATGCCATATTTAACGATCAAAGTTTTAACAATACGTTAATGACATCGTTAGTTTTGAACAACTGGACCCAGGACTCCGACCAGACTGTGTAGATGCACATGCATGAGCATACTTTTAAAAGTACATTTTCTTATGCTACGGCTCTAACAGTTCACTGAATGAACTAACCACACTATATATTGGAAGATTCCTATTTCGATTTTAGGTAAGTCAGGCTATGTGATTTAGATATTCTGAAATATAAATGGATGAACTATTTGCAAACAGTGGAGACCCTGATCAGGAAAGCAGCATCTGATCTGATTTAAGGGTCTCCAGACTACAATGCTTAAAACCCCAAGCAAAATTTGTAACAGACATCATTCTAATGGGTCATCAAAAATAAGTCTTGACATTTCATGTGCTTAGCAGATGACTCACATGAACTGTGAAGCCTTATTGTCTCAGAAAATTAACCTTTCTCTGGGCAAATTCAGTATATGATAAATGATATTTTTCATTTTTCCCAAAAACATGGAGACAATTTGCATGAAATCTCAAATCCCGTTTTCTGTGAAAAATAAGAATTATATTTCAAAATGTTGTCTGCTGAAAATTTTATTCCGAGTGCTAAGCTTTAAAAACCAAATCACTATTAATGCTATTACAATTTTCAAAAAGCACTTGTAGGGCTGTGAAAATTACATCTAAATAATCTGTTTATCTGAAGCCCAAAACTGAGAAGAATTGAAATGATGTAAACCGTAATAACCCTAAATATTGGGGCAGACAAACCTGTGCAAACAATGTAGACCCAGATAAGACATACAGAATGTGGCATCAGATCAGGGTCTACATTGTTTGCCACTCATTCACCAATATTTATGACAGGTAATAGAATGAAGTCCTTCAAATTTTAGGAGACACATGGTAAGTAGCAAAGGTTTCCCAATATTTAGGGTACATATGGTAATCTGATAACATAAGACAGTTACTCTGCTCAGTAATTTCCTTCAATCAACAATATCAAGTTATCACTCTCAAAGGACTTATCTAACTTACTTTTCAATTTAGTTCAGAGCCCTGTCTCATTTCTGTTCCAGTAAATAACACAGATTTTGCAAAATCATCAAGTTAGAGGAAATACAATATATAATGAGCTGAGAAAGGGAATTACGGTAAACATAGTTTAAATGTTTCTGTGTGTCTTATTTAATTTTATACATATAAGTGCTTTAATTTTATACATATAAGTGCCGGTAAAATGGATTGAATTAATTACTTCTATATATAAAGTAAAACACAAAATACGTTTTTTTTTTTGTTTTTTTTTTCATCCCCACACTTTTTTAAAAGAGCAATGGGAATATTGTGAACAACTCCCTCCATTCGCCATGCTATCTCCTCCTAAGTCACTGGGCGGGATTTAACCAAACTTGCTACATGACTTCCCCTGCCAGAGCAACATTTTTTTTCCATCTGTCCATCTGTCTGTCCATCTAGTGTCCATCTGTCCATCAGGTTATCTCCTCTTAAACCACTGGGTGGAATTTAAGCAAACTTGCTACATGACTTCCCCTCAAGGTAAGAGTGTGAGCGCAATATTATTTTTCTGTCCTGTGTCCATCTATCTGTCTGGCATATGTCCATCTGTTCCTCATGCTATCTCCTCCCAAACCACTGGGAGGAATTTAACCAAACATGCTACATGACTTCTTTTCATGGTAAGGATGTATGAAGGTGAATCCGTCCATCTGTTCATCCATCCATCAGGCTATTAGCAACATAAGCATGTGGAGCATGGCGATTTGCGATGGTGTACCATCAGCTCTGCATTCTAGTTTTTGTTGTCAATCAATTATTAACCAGCAAGTTACTATATATACTGACTATTCCAGTAATATAGCCCTGAAATTTGTAGTATGCTGCCATAAGATTATATATACCTTAATAAAACAAGATTAGCTTTTCAAAAAGCTTCTGTGGTCCTATGAAAAAGGTGTCCAAAAGTGCTTTTATGGTTGGTTTTGATAATACAGTAGAGCAGACAACACCATGGGACAACATTCTTTTATCCTAAAATGCAATCTTTTGTAACTTTGATAATTTGTCATCAATTAATGATCTCAATCAGTTACTGCCAAGATTACGACTGGAAACCCCATGATTTCACAAATACAGAAGAAACGAAAGTAGATACAATACCAAGAATATAAAGTGTCCTATCTGTGCCCAAAAGGTAATGTTTTTTTTTAACCCTGGCCCTGCTGAACCCAGACATGCCCTGTCTTTGCAAACAGTCTAGATCCAGATCAGCTGGTTTCTTCAGAAGCAAACTGGTTTGGATCTGTACTTTTCATTATTAAGTATGTGAATTTGTATCAATAACCTGGATCAAGGAATCTGATTGGCTGAAAATTAGAAGTTGGCATGGCATATTAATTTATGCAAAAGAGTAATGGTTAACTGGTTACGAGGCACATGTATACATGTATGCCTAAACAAAAGGCATTCAGGAAGCCATCTACTGGGTAAAACTACCATCCAAATGCGAAAGCCTATATATATATACATATATATAAACAGAAAAGACCACAGCTCCAGTTGAGGCACTTTTTTCAACCAAAATATATTGAAATTTATGGTGTACATTAGAAGTACCTTACCAAGGGGCTTCTAATGAGAACCCACAATGTATGTTTTCATAGAGAAACAAGAAAAATATTACGTGGATACCCCACTTATCTGGAGCTATGAAAGAGTGTGTATCAGTTTAATTTTATACATATAAGTGCCGGTAAAATGGATTGAATTAATTACTTCTATATATAAAGTAAAACACAAAATACGTTTTTTTTTTGTTTTTTTTTTTTCATCCCCACACTTTTTTAAAAGAGCAATGGGAATATTGTGAACAACTCCCTCCATTCGCCATGCTATCTCCTCCTAAGTCACTGGGCGGGATTTAACCAAACTTGCTACATGACTTCCCCTGCCAGAGCAACATTTTTTTTCCATCTGTCCATCTGTCTGTCCATCTAGTGTCCATCTGTCCATCAGGTTATCTCCTCTTAAACCACTGGGTGGAATTTAAGCAAACTTGCTACATGACTTCCCCTCAAGGTAAGAGTGTGAGCGCAATATTATTTTTCTGTCCTGTGTCCATCTATCTGTCTGGCATATGTCCATCTGTTCCTCATGCTATCTCCTCCCAAACCACTGGGAGGAATTTAACCAAACATGCTACATGACTTCTTTTCATGGTAAGGATGTATGAAGGTGAATCCGTCCATCTGTTCATCCATCCATCAGGCTATTAGCAACATAAGCATGTGGAGCATGGCGATTTGCGATGGTGTACCATCAGCTCTGCATTCTAGTTTTTGTTGTCAATCAATTATTAACCAGCAAGTTACTATATATACTGACTATTCCAGTAATATAGCCCTGAAATTTGTAGTATGCTGCCATAAGATTATATATACCTTAATAAAACAAGATTAGCTTTTCAAAAAGCTTCTGTAGTCCTATGAAAAAGGTGTCCAAAAGTGCTTTTATGGTTGGTTTTGATAATACAGTAGAGCAGACAACACCATGGGACAACATTCTTTTATCCTAAAATGCAATCTTTTGTAACTTTGATAATTTGCCATCAATTAATGATCTCAATCAGTTACTGCCAAGATTACGACTGGAAACCCCATGATTTCACAAATACAGAAGAAACGAAAGTAGATACAATACCAAGAATATAAAGTGTCCTATCTGTGCCCAAAAGGTAATGTTTTTTTTTAACCCTGGCCCTGCTGAACCCAGACATGCCCTGTCTTTGCAAACAGTCTAGATCCAGATCAGCTGGTTTCTTCAGAAGCAAACTGGTTTGGATCTGTACTTTTCGTTATTAAGTATGTGAATTTGTATCAATAACCTGGATCAAGGAATCTGATTGGCTGAAAATTAGAAGTTGGCATGGCATATTAATTTATGCAAAAGAGTAATGGTTAACTGGTTACGAGGCACATGTATACATGTATGCCTAAACAAAAGGCATTCAGGAAGCCATCTACTGGGTAAAACTACCATCCAAATGAGAAAGCGTATATATATATATATATAAACAGAAAAGACCACAGCTCCAGTTAAGGCACTTTTTTCAACCAAAATATATTGAAATTTATGGTGTTCATTAGAAGTACCTTACCAAGGGGCTTCTAATGAGAACCCACAATGTATGTTTTCAAAGAGAAACAAGAAAAATATTATGTGGATACCCCACTTATCTGGAGCTATGAAAGAGTGTGTATCAGTATTACATAGCTGTAGATACTGTATTCGATCTAATTACCGCACATATCCCTATAAGCGCACAGTCAAGCAATTCTGTACTCTTCGGATTACAGCTAGTGTACTGTTTGGCTACTTCTTTATAAAGGCATATGCTGTGGGTACCCATTTGAATTGCATCAACTTGTCAATGCAATTCAAATGAGTACCCACAACATATGCTTTTATAAAGAAATTCAGAAAAAAAATGGCATAAACATCATCTAATAAGTTCTTTGCTGATCTTTTTTAAGTGTACATTTTAGTAGGCAGATACATATTTTACCACAAGTGTTTTCCAGTAATTTTGAAAAACCTAAGCGCACAGTGCGGTAATTAGGTCGAATACGGTAAGTACACTGATAAATATTTTTTCTGATTTTTCAAACACATGTTGGCCTTAACTTATTGTCCCAAGAAAACATGTGGGTATCCAATAGAAACCCATGGCCACATTGCATGAAAAACACCTATGCTTCGGTTAGCCTTTACTTACTCAAAATTCCAGCCATAGTCAGGTGATTTTCTTTCCAGGATATCCATAGTTGCTCCAGCAGCACTTCCTATTGGCCGATTCCAACAATCCCGAATACGTCTGTACAGATTTCGTGTATAAAAACTTTCCCAACTTTGATAAAGAGGCACATATCCCTGAAATTATATAGATAGAGAAAACAAGCTTTACATTTTATCTTTTCTTTATTTCAACCCACAATCTATGTTTTGGAGCAGAAATAAGAAAAATAATGTATACCCTTGTAAATCCCAGTTTTACTATATAAAAGTGAGATTTAAGGGTGTAAAAATTATATAGGAATGTTTTTGTGATGAGATTCCTTTTTCAGAAGGGAACTGATATGTAGGGTACAGTGAACTAATTATTTTTCCCATAGAGCTCCATAGTAATTCCACCCTTTTTGGTGCTTAAGGGTTCATTTCAGGGTATGGCTGGGCTTCTAAATTTTGTTTTAATTCAAAGCCCAGGCTTAGCATAGCAAAATAAACAAGGAAAAATACCACCATCACCAGCACTTTCAGGGACTTTTTGGAGGCTGAATGTAGCAACCCCTCAGTTGGCAGGTATCAAAAATTGAAACTTTGCAATTTCACCACTTCTTCTTTGGGCTCCAGCAAACACACACAGAAACATTTATTTCTTTGAAACAATCAGAAAATTACAAACAGACATTTTTTTCTTCAAATTAGAATGATGAGTTTTAATTCATCTTTATTATTAACCAATCACAGGCCCCCTTACACAAAATAACTACCCCGGGCTTCCCTACATTTTTTGCACCAATCAGCAGTCCTGTCACAATTGGTTCACTGTGCCCTGTAGGAAATGCAAACAGGAAGCTATAATAGTTGCCTCCCTTGTAAAAAAAATGGTGGTAACCCTACCAGGGCTCCATTCAGAAGTGCAAAGTGATAGTGAAGTTTTGCCCCGGATCCCTGTACCTAAATGATGAGCGCCAACAGATGCAGGGATCCAGGGCAAAACACTCACGAGTAATAATTATGCACATTTGAATGTAGCACAGTTGTATCAAGTCACCTTAAACAAAATTACCATATTTACCCTAAGTAATAGAACACCTTACCTACTTACAATACTTGTCCTAAAATTTGAACTAGTCCATTCTATTACCTCTTGATGAGTCTAGAATATTGCTGTATGTATGGCAAACAGTGTAGATCCTGACCAGATGCCACATTCTGTGGTGTCTGATCTAGGTCTGCACTGTTTCTAAGGGCCTATCTGTCCCAATACTTAGAGAATACTTTGGGAGCAAATTCTTTCCTTGTAGAGGAGATTCGTTTTCAGAATTGGACTGGTGTGCAGAAAACCAAACAGGAAGTCACAAAAGTTGTCTCCCTTGTAAAAATGGTAGACATCAAGCAAATTTACCGTAAGTATTCTGACACCTCAACTCCTTACCATACTTGTTCTAAAATTTGAACAAATACAATTTACTACCTGATGTTGTGTCTAAAAATTGCTGGATGAGTGGCAAATAGTGTAGACCCTGATGAGATGTCATGTTCTGTGGTATCTCATCTAGGTCCTCACTGTTTGTCAGGCCTGTCTATCTGAATACATAATTATGGTAAATACAGTACTGTAGAATATATTGGTGCATAGAAACAGTCTTTATCAGACTGTGTGGCTTTATTGGCTGATCTGAATCTCTACTGTTCACCTATATCCCTAAGATATCATTTCACATGGTGAGACCCTTCTACAAGCATCCAGTAGAGCTTTTAACCCTTAGCACTCTGGGTAAAATTTTCAGCAGACGACATTTTGAAATATTTTTCTTATTTTTCTCAGAAAACAGGATATGACATTTCATGCAAATTGTCTCCTAAGGAGACAATTTGCATGAAATGTCAAATCCTGTTTTCTGGAAAAAATAAGAAAAATAGCATCAATCTGTCGTCTGCTGAAAATGCCCAGAGAGTGGTAAAGGTTAAAGATATGGTACTTTTTTTTTTCAATCAAAAAAGCTTCATAGCTCCAGATAAGATGTTTTTTCAACTAAAAAGTACTGATATTTTTCTTATTTCTCCACAAAAATGTATGCTGTGGGTACTCATTAG
Source organism: Anodontia alba (assembly GCA_964016985.1). Lineage (NCBI taxonomy): Eukaryota > Metazoa > Mollusca > Bivalvia > Lucinida > Lucinidae > Anodontia > Anodontia alba. The sequence continues at coordinate 117,893,523 of OZ024823.1, forward strand.
AAGCACCTCAGTGAGGCACTTCTAATGAGTACCAACAACATATTATTTTATTGTGGAGTAATAAGAAATATAGATCAAAGTTCGGCAAAGTTGATGTTGCACCTGCCCCCACAAAAAAGTAATGTTTATTTAAGGTTAGGAATGTCATCACCCACAGTCTATACACTTTCATAAAATCTGAATTAAGAAAATGACAAAGTTAAAGCTGAAAAAGTGACAAAAATAAATTTAAAAAAATTACATCCAAACCACATGTACTTCTGCAGACCCTGGAGAAAACATGTGCAAAGTTTCAAAAAGATGGGTACAAAATTGTAAGAGGAGTTGTAATCACATGGTACCCACTGTCTATACATCTGAGGTCAGAAAATGACAAAGTTCACAAAGTAGAAAAAAGTGACAAAAATTAATGCAAAGTTTATATGAAAAGCACATGCACATCTTCTGACTATGGGGAAAACATGTGCAAACTTTAAAAAAGATTAGTATAAAAATTGTATGAGGAGCTGTGCTCACGAGGTACCTACTGTCTATATACTGAGGGTGAAAAATGACTAAGTTCACAATGTGAAAAAAGTAACAGAAGATGATCTAACAACCATATCCAAACCACATACACATTCTCATACCATGAAGAAAACACATGCCAAGTTTCAAAATAATTGATAAAAAACTGTAAGAGGAGTTGCGCTCATAAGAGGTACCCACTGTCTATAAATTGAGGGTGAAAAATGACTGAGTTCACAGTGTGAAAAAAAAAGATAAAAATTAATCTAACGATTACATCCAAACCACATGCACATCCTCATACCATGAAGAAAACGCATGCAAAGTTTCAAAATGATTGGTACAAAACTGTATGAGGAGTGGTGCTCACGGTAAATGTTGATGGATAGACGAATAGATGAACAGACAAATGGACAGATGAACAGACAGAAACTTGCACACCTAAGTCGCCCTTCTAAAGCAGGTGCAACAAAAATATTATGTTGATACCTCCTCGTATCTGGAGGTATGATCATAAGCAGTGATGTTTTTTTTATTTCTCCACAAAAACATATGTTGTGGCATTTGTTTGTGTTGAGGTTTTACGGCCCAGTCAACCCAGTGGGGTCATGTCGAGCGCAGTCAGTTTACCTAATCACACGTTTACTGGGCAGGCTTTGTCCTCTAAGCGGTTAACCAGTATTGTGCACATTCTTTCGCCAACTCTTGAACTGCCCTTCTTGAATCAGCACGGAAGGGAGAGAATGACCGTAGAAAATATTTCATGATCAATCTCCACGAAAGAATGTTGCCGACCTCGGCGGGGGTTGAACCCGCGACCTCCTGGATTCCAGTCGGACAGCACATCCAACTGAGCCACCAAGGCCGGCATATGTTGTGGCATAGCACTAATTAAGGCGCTTTTTTCAATCAAAAAGTGTTGATACTTTTCTTATTTCTCCACGAAAACATATGTTGTGGGTACTCATTAGAAGCACCTCAGTGAGGTGCTTCTAATGAGTACCCACAACATATGTTTTCGTGGAGAAATAAGAAAAATATTTACAGGATACCCTCCCTTATCTAGACTTATGTATGTGGGTAACATTAGAAAGAGTTTGCACTGTTTGCTCAGGCCTGTTTGTCTAAATACAGTAAAAATTCAATGTCTTGAACACAGATGGCTCGTTTACCATGGCTGATTTGAACTCTTTTTGAGTCATTCTGAAATTCTTCAGATATCTAGAAAATAAATATTTATGTGATATCTTAGAGAAGTTTTCTTGTTTTATCACAAAAATATATGTTGTGTTTACTGATATGAATCATCTCATCCAGGTGATTCTAATGAGTACTATCAACTTATTATTTTAAAGAAGATTGAAAATACATTCCTAAATTATATTTGCCTCATGACCTGGCGCTATGATTAAATCTCAGAGGCTTGAACTACATGTACCTATGTACAGAACAAATTTCCATGGTCCTAAATGATTATAATTAGGGTAAACAGAGTATAAAAGTCCACCTGTCCTTCTATTTTCAATTATAGCTAAACTTGCAAAAACCATTATAATTATCATAGGTCTAGATAAGAGAGGGTATCAGGCAAATAGATTTCTTATTTCTCGATGAAAACGTATGTTATGGGTACTCATTAGAAGTGCCTCAGCGAGGCGCTTCTAATGAGTACCACAACATATGTTTTTGTCGAGAAATAAGAAAAATATAGATACTTTTTGGTTGAAAAAAGCGCCTTATCAACAGCTATGAATTATTGTGATCTTTGGATCAGTAGGTGGAGTAAATTTTAGTTTGTATTTGGGAACACTTCTAAGTACAATGTTTATGACCTTATAAGCCATTTATGTAACTCGGGGAAGTTTACAAAAAGAAAAATGTTTTATTTTTGTTTTATTTTGACTACGGTCACAGATCAAGGTACCCATTATTTAACAGTTTTCTCTTGTAAATGTTTACCCTTAATGAAGTGCCAAGCAAGATTTGTATCAGACGACATTCTAAATTTTATTTTTTCTGACAAAATAATTCTTGACATTTCATGTGATTTAAATGTCTAAATATTTTCTTTGAAAAAAATGTCAAGCAAAATTTGTAACAGACGACATTCTAAACTAGAGCAAGTCTATGGCGTGCCATCACATATCCCTGTGCCAGCGCCATCGCATATATCCGTGCACATCAAAATTCCAAATGTGTTCCTCTAGTCCTCATCCACAGGGGGATTACCTGTGACAGTTCAAGGTTCTAGCTCAAAAACCCTGGGAGGTATTGTGTGACAATAAAAAAAAAAGGACCCAAAATCCTACTTTTTTACCTCTGGTGACCCCCAGACATGCCCCCAGGGCAAAGTTTTTGCACCACTGTATTCTACTCTTCATTACCTTTGATTTGATATGCAACATGACTATGTTTGTTCAAAATGGATTTTGGACCCTTCAGGGCCACACCCCACTGGCAGTGCCCCCAGGGGTTACATCAAAATTCCGAATATGTTCCTTCTGTCCTCATCCATATGGCTATCACCTGTGAAAGTTTAGAGATTCTAGCATAAATGGTCTAGGTGCAATGGTGTGACATTACAGGCGGATGGACGGACAGATGGATGGATGGACGGATGGACGGACAAAGCGGCGACTATATGCTCTCCCTTTAAGAAGCATAAAAAATATAACAATTCTTTACACTCTGCTTTTTGTACACTCACCAAGGGATCTATGGTGTGTATGGTAAATGTCCTGAAATTTCGAAAACTTTATTTCAAACTAGTTTGGACTAAATTTTACTTTTTGTGCAGTTGTTTCCTAGAATTCATAGTGGAATGGCAAACAGTGTAGACCCTGATCAGACACCTCCTTCAGGAGCAGTCTTATCTGGGTCTGCACTAACTGCATATGCCATTTTGTCAGAAAGTTTGGTGTTTGAAATTTTAGGACATTTACTATATTTGTTGTTTTTGAAAGGTGAAAAAAGCATCTTCCAGCTAATGTGTAATATGCAAATTCAAGTTTTGCATGGCACAGCTGAAGACCAAGAACCATAGTTCTGCAGCAGACCCAGATGAGACTGCTCATAATGAGCTGACAGATCCACATATAGCACTTTTTTTTTCAAACATAAAGTACTGATATTTTTTTATTTCTGCACAGAAATGTATGTTATTAATACACAAAGGAAAGGTCATTCTGAGGCTCATGTTTGAAGATTTAGGAATATATTGGGTTAAAATGCACTGAGCCAAAAGGAGTCCTAAATAATAAGCGTTGAAACCAGGGCCCAGTTGTTCAAAACTAACAATGTCGTTAGTTAACGTATTGTTAAAACTTCAATCCTTTAAATATGGCATATATACTAATATTTTTTCTAAAAAAAATGTGAGTAGCATTTACATTTGCAAAAGCTACTCACATTTTTTTAGCAAAAATCACAGAATTAGATACTGTACTTACTAGAACAGTTAACATTTTGACCACTAACAAGCTTGTTAAGCTAACAATGCTTTGAACAACTGGGCCCTGAAGGTTAATATCAGTCTGCGTAAGCATGACCTCAGAACTGACCAAACTTCAGTCTCAACTTAAGGGGAGCAAGCAGTAATTATCAAAACTGTTTTTGTCCCCTTCCAAAAAGGGGTCTACTCTATAAGGAAAGATATTCTGCTCCCAGAGGGAGCTTTAGGGCACCTCGACTCCACCCAGCCATCCCTTCCCACCCTGGCAGAATCCCTCATCAGGTTATGCAGATCATCCTAGAATGTACATATTATCTTGTTAAATTTGTCTCAACTTGGTGGGGCTTGTACATTGTATGTGTGAAACTTGAAAGAACACATCTGAATTTGTCTTAAATTTATCTTGTTATATAGCTGTTTAACCTTTTACAACTCTCAGGGCAATTCAGCATATGACAAATTGATGATATTTTCTTATTTTTCCCTGGAAAATAGGATTCAACATTTCATGCAAATTCTAAGGAGACAATCTGCATGAAATGTCAAACCCTGTTTTCTGATGAAACTAAGAAAAATATTGTGCAATGTCGTCTGCTGAAAATTTTACTCAGCATGCTAAGTGGTAAAAATGGTTTAATCAGGAATACCAATGTAAACATCTCAACATGATATACTTTGTGTTGTCAAATTCAAGATTAGTGGATTACAGTTTTGTTCAGAATGGTTTAACCTTTACCACTCTATGAAAAATTCCACAGATGACAAACTGACCACATTTCCCCCAGAAAATAGGCTTTAAAATCTCTGGAGGAGGAGACAATTAGCAAGTAAATTAGTAATATCAAAGCCTTTTTTCTGGAAAAAATCTGACAAATATTTCAAAATGTTATCTGATGAAATTTTTACCCAGCATTCTTAGCGTTAAGTTTAACTCCTTGGACTTAAAAAGCAGTTGAGGACATTTTATTTTTTGTATCTCCCAGGAAATACATTTTTTGACATATGCAAATTGTCTCCTGGAGACAATTTGCATGAAACATCAAATCCTATTTTCTGGGAAGAATAAGTTCAGTATGATCAATTTGTCATCTGCTGATTTTGTCCAGAGAGTGCTGAAGGTTAACTTCAATACACTCAAGATGAAACACAAACCGTGTGACAATTTACTTAATTTTCTTGGAAAGTCACCTCCTTTCAAAACAGTTGAATTTTCATAAAATGTGAAGCCTCTGTTTTCAGGGAAGAGCAGGAAAAAACATTTTAAAATCATTACCAATTAAAAACATAGCAACAGATAAGGCGCTTTTTTCATCCGAAAAATGCTAATATCTTTCTTATTTCTGAACGAAAACATATGTTGTGGGTACTCATTAGAAGCGCCTCACTGAGGCGCTTCTAATAAGTACCACAACATATGTTTTCGTTCAGAAAAGAAAATATCATGTGAATACCCCCTTATCTGTAGCTATATAAAAAAGGGGTTAACAACCTTAGAAATTGTTATAATTTACCCAGTCTGTCTAAACGGTGACGTTTGCTTTAACCTTTTGTAGACTTAATCTGCAGATTATAAGATTAGTATTATTTTGGCCACTTTGGGAGGAGGTGCCAACTAGGCTCTGTAAAATCCAATAATTAACACATTTCAATCAGGAAATCTTCAAAAGGGTAATTCGGCACAGGAAAGTTCTTTTTCTTTTTTATTCATTTTCTTTTTTTTTTTCTGGTCACATGATGCACAGAGGGAAGCTATTAGCTAATCAATCAGTGATGACAAAACTAGTGGCATCTGAGGCAGGGACTGACACTGCCTTAGGAAAATGTTAGTCCTATTGTCTAGGAGAAAAATTACAATGCCATCAGATATATATAACCCTTATAAAGTAACAGTCTCAACTGCAGCAGATGACATTTTGATTTTTTTTTTCTTTTAAAAAATAAGGCTTGACAGGCCATGTAATTTGTCCGACGTCTGTATACTCATTGCAATCACTTCAACAAGGCAATTCTAATGAGTACCACAACACAGGTTTTCATGGTGAAATAAGACAACAAGATTGGCTCCAGTCATTTCCACACTTGTATTTTTTTTTTTTTTTGTCATTATCACTTCCTGTAGCTGTAGCAAATTTTGTCTCTTTTTAAATCCCATTTCACTGTTTCACTACAATCTTTTCCACTGAGGGACATAACTGATTAAATCATATAAACTGTACTAGATTGTATACCTTTGAAAAGAAAAGAGAAAATGATAGAAAAGGTAGAATCTGGAGACAGACTGTAAAACAACTATCAATAATTTTTGGTTGAAAAAGTGTTTTGTCTGGAGCTATATAATATATGCTGGGCCATTTCCTTCACGCTTAGCATGCTAGGTAAATTTCAGCAGACGACATTTTGAAATATTTTCATTAGTTTTTCCAGAAAATAGGCTTTGACATTTCATGCAAATTGTCTCCTTAGGAGACAATGTGCATGAAATGTCAAAGCATATTTTCTGGGAAAAATCATCATTAATCTGTTGTCTGCTGAATTTGCCCATAGCCTGCTATTAAGTGTTTCTATACAGGACATACATACCGGAAGTTTTGGTTCTGTGCATGATTTGATGGTCTCTAAACCAATGTTTCTAAGAGTATCCCTGACATGTCCAATAAGAACTAATAAGCCGTAACCTAGATATGTCCAAATGGCTACATAAAGTGGTGTTTCTTCAAATGATTCCCAGAATTTGTCTCTCCAGTTATCCACCTGAAATATCAAAATAAACTATGAAAACAATCTGCTGATAGAATTCATGTTAAATTACAGTCAAACCTCGTTATCTCGAACTCCATTATTTCGAATTACCGCTTATCAAAGTGAAAATCTGGTCCCTGTTTCAACATGAAACTATGACAACAGGTAACAAAATAATGTGGAAAAGAGGAGAAATTGCTCCTAAGGAGCAATTTCTCCTCTTTTCCACATTATTTTACATATATATTTCTAACTTCAGGAGTCAAATTACATATTCATTTGTTAAATGTGGTTGTTCAATTTATTGTTTTCCTCCCTCTCTCAACTCTGATATGTTGAGGTACGGATATCTCGAAGTGTTTCAGTGAGTCCCTTGGAATTCGAGATAACGAGAGTCAACTGTACCATATTAGCCTAAGTATTCAGACAACTGAATTCCTTACCATAATTCTAAAATTTTGGTACCAGCCGATGTGTCTAAAACTGCTGGATAAGTGGCAAACAATTTAGACTCAAATCAGACACCACATTCAGCAATAATGTCTCGCTTTAAGGACATCCATGACGGAGACCTACAGTTTAGCATACTGGAAAAACTGTACTATGCCAGTCATACGGAACAGTTACTCATAGAGGCCATGTGGATTAAAAGACTTAAAGTGGGGAGGCCACATGGATGCAATGTTTAAGACCTGGTTGGGCATTCAAGTAACGCCGCTAAGTGCGCTTAGCCGTGCTGTGCAGGATGGGTAGTGTTTGTCTATAGTTATGGCGGGGGTACTGTAAGCAGTGGAGGCTGTGGCAGGGCTGCTTGGGTGTGCCAGCCAGCTTGACCCCACTGATCGCAGTGGCTGATGTCCGGGTGGGGCCCGGTTTACCTAGTCTCACCTGGATCTTTGCTACAGCTGTTGGTGGGCATCGGTGGGGCCCACCCTCAGCCCCGTTTGTGGTAGTGGTGAATGTCTGGGTGAGGCTGGGCAGGTGCGCAGTCTCGCCCAGATCTTTCCTATTTCTTTTGGTGGGCTTCAGACAGAGCTGCACATGTGTGCTGGGCTGCCCTGGCCTCGCTTGTGGCACATGTCTGGGCAGGGCCATGTGGGCTCATGGTCCCACCCAGATCTTTGCTCTTGCATCTGCTGGGTTGTGGGGCTGTGCGGCTGGATGGACCTGTGGTGAGGGTCCCGGCAGAAGTGCACAGGTGCGCAGTCTAGCCCGTATCTCTGCTTGATTGTTAAGTGGGCTGCAGGCAGTCTCGCCGGGTTCTTTCTTGTTGTGGTCAGCGGGGTTTGGGCCAGTCTGCACATTCGGACGGTCTCGCCGTGGCCTTTGCTGCTAACTTACACATTAGCAGGCTAAATGTCCTTTTCATGGGGTGCGGCTGATGCCGACAATGTTTAGTGCCATAACGCTGCAGTTTGACATTGACCCTTGTCATACTGAATTAAGATGCCACACCAACTTCTTATTTACTGACGAAGGCTAAGGGCCAAAATACTAAAACAGAGTGAAGTCAATTAACCCTTAAAGCGCCAATCACAACAATTGTCGTCTGCTTTGTCTTCTGCCGGTTACTTTAAAAGTCATTGTTGCAAACAGTGTGGACCCAGATCAGACTGCTCCTTTACCAGATCAGACTGCTCCTTTAGGAGCAGTCTGATCTGGTCCACACTGTTTGCCTATATGCAAAATGTAAGTTTGAAAAGTTTGCAAGAAGATGCAGCAGACGACATAAGCAGACGACATTTTCAGATGCAGATTTTCTTGGCGCTTTAAGGGTTAAGTTGCATTTTGAAATATTTTTCTTATTTTTCCCATAATACAGTATAACCTCAATGGCTCGAACACAGATGGCTCATTTACAGTGGATGATTCAAACTCTTTTTACAGTCCCTTCAAAATTCTTCCAATAGTTCAAACAAAACAAATATTTACGGATTTTTTCTTATTTCATCATGGAATTGTATGTTGTATGTACTCATTAGAATTGCCTCATCGAGGCAATTCTAATGAGTACACCCAACATACAATCGATGTGTAGAAAATCGAAAAGATTTCCCTAATTATCGCTATTTGCTTCCTGAACTGGTGCCATGATTAACCCTCAGAGGATTGAACTACCCATATCTTGAACGAATTACCATGGTCCCAAAGATGTTCCAGCCATTGAGACTCGACTGTATAGTATTTGACACCAACAATTTTGCATAAAAACTGCAGTTGTTTGATTTTAAGATTTTATTTGGTACTTTTATGTGTTGTAATTCATTGTTCAAAATAGTAGTGGCATAATGACAAATTTTTTTAAATTTATAAACTTGATTTTTTTCTATTTTAATTTTGAATTTGATTAAATTTTCTCCAGTATGCATGGTTTATCAGGCTTTTTATCAGATTCATCATTGGGAAACACCAGTAACAACAGCAGCAGATGTGCAAAAAAAAAATAAGTATTGACATTTTATGTGAGTTGTCTGAGTAACAGACTATTCATATTATTAAATGTCATTCCTTATTTTCTCATAAAAACTGCTAAACTAGACATTTGTCCAAAGTACACTAATGCCTCTGCCATTTGATCTTGGACCATATGGCAACAACATCTGAATGCATAAATTTAAACAACTATTTTCCAAATTTCATACATTTTGACCCCTTGCCCCACCCCAGGGCATGACCCAGGAGCAACTAGTGCTGAGTGTAATGTTTAGGTCTGGGTACTGAATTTCAACTTCCTAACATAAAAGGTATCCAAATTATGACCTCCAAGAGAAACATGGACGTATATGTCAATGAAAATGGATATAAACAACTGAAACATTTATTGAACTGGTTACAAATTACAGACGAAACATCATGCATACATGCCAAGTCTCACGCCGTGAGGAAAAACCTCACGTAATTCTGACGTTTCTCACGGGCTCACGCCGTGAGGGGTAAAACTCACGGAATCGAAAAACCCCATTGAAAAAAAATCTTAAGGCACCTTTTTTGTAGACAGTCACTGTAGTATTGGTTTCCGGATCAATAGAAGTGTATTCCATTACGTTGAATCGAAAGCCGATAACAAGTGTCAAAATAAGTGCAAAGGTATCCGCATGACCTGTGATGGTGGACGGTGTTGATTCCGCAATAAACATGATAAACGATAGTAATTAAATGATTAAGAAGGTGTTAAATGACAGATTGGTCAATCGGACACGCTTTCTGGGTCAACTAAAGATGATCAGTTACGCTAGTGGACGAGATAATGGCATGCGCCAATGATCTGGCTTGAAGAAAAATGGGGTTGGCGTATTGTGTCTGGTCTTAGGGTAAGTATTTGTGATAATTAGCGGCCCCTTTTATGTTGTATATTTTTTTGTTTTGTTTGCAGTAATTGTCACATAAAGAATAGAATATTAGGGTTGCTCAAGCAGATGTTGATATCTTTATATAAAATGCAGATAATTTTAGTCATAAATCATTCTTAAATTTGAAGTACTGCCAGTATCATGCCCAAGTGCCCTGCTTCTCCTGATGCAAAAGCATCTCCAGCATCCAAGAAAAAGGCCTATATATCTTTTTGGAAATTAAAGATATTTATTTTGATTTTAAAGACATGAATGCTGCAAGAGGGATAAAGTTTGCTGGCCCTCATTATTTAAACACTTTAAAAACTCCTGCAGAAGTCATGCCTTTCAAATAAATAAGCTTTAAATTTCGAAAATTACTTCGTATGACAAAATACAGCGCCGAGAAAAAATCTCACAGAATTTTTTGAAATCTCACTTAAATTTTTCTCAGATCTCACAGATTGACCAACCGAGGTTATGGCATGTATGATCATGGGGGAACTGCTAAATGCCCCACTGCTGCCTTCTGCCTTCTGCAGTCGGAAGGTGGGGTGGGGGGGGGGGAGGGGGGACATTGTCTGCTACAACTCACAGAGGAATTGTTAAGGAGGAGTATTTGGTGATAATTCTAGGATAATTTTTCTTATTTCTGCATAAAAACATATGTTGTGGGTACTTATTAGTTTATTAGAAGCGCCTCATCGAGGTGCTTTTAATGAGTACCCACAACATACGTTTTTATGGAGAACTGGAGAAAATTATCCCATAATTATCACCAAATACTCCTCCTCAACAATTCCTCTGATTCTTTATGGTGCTTAGAGGGTTAATCTATAAATGATAGAGGCACTCTCAGGGAGGGTACCTGTTACCATGTTCAGCATTTTCCTAGTTCCCCAAAATCAAATTCTTGATTTTTTATGTTTCCTGTTCTCCAAAATTCTGTTCCCTTCATTTTTAGACTTTTGTACTCTTGTTCCCTTGAAATAAATATCCTTGTTCCCCAAAATCCCTGGGAGGGCCTCATTTTCTTTTACACTACTTAAACTGTAAATTTACTGCAATTTTGTGACTTAACATTGCTCTTCTGCTACATACAGTGATATGTCAATATAATAAACCACTTTAGCTCTAGATAAGAGGGGGGATTTGAAAAATATTTTTCTTATTTCTCCATGAAAACATATGTTGTGGGTATTCATTAGAAGCACCTCACATAGTTGCTTCTAATGAGTACCCACAATGTTTGTCTTCATGGAGAAATAAGAAAAATATCAACAATTTTCAAATGAAAAAAAAATGCTTTATCTGGGGCTATGACTAACCACTTCATAAAACAAATGTCACCAAGAATTCATGTACTTTTGTCATGCAAGATATTTTGAAAACATCTGAGGAAACACTGTGACAAAGTGACATAAGACTGATTACAGCATAAATTGGATGATGCATATTTTTCCTCCTTTATTAACCCTTGTCCTGCTGAACCAGATATATCCTGCCTTTGCAAACAGTGTAGATCAAGATCAGATCTGGATCTGCACTATTTGCCATTGAGTATGTGAATTTATACCAACAATTTGGATCAAGTAATCTTATTGGCTTAAGATTAGAAATGGGCGTGGCATCTTAATTTATTCAGCAGGGCAAGGGTTAAAAACCAAAATACACACAATTGCCACACCAGGATCCAAAGTGAAAACCATGTTAGCTAAACACTTGAGAGGCTAAACATAGATATTGTATTGAAAACAAAAATGTATAGATTATAAAGAAAATTGTTGTATCAAAACAGAAATGTATAGATTATTATAGAAAAATGTTGTACCAAAACAAAAATGTACAGCTTTAATATACAGAAAAATGACCATAAATTTTTCTGCATCATCTTTACATTTTTATTTTGACTCCACATTTTTAGGGGCACCTTTAAACCACCACACCAGTTCAACTGTTGACTCTAGTTATCTCGACCTCGCTTATCTCGAATAACCTCTTATCTCGAAGTGAAGATCTGGTCCCTGCTTAAATATGAATATCTAACAACAGGAAAGAAAATATTGTGGAGAAGAGGAGAAATTGCTCCTAAGGAGCAATTTCTCCTCTTTTCCACAATATTTTCAATATATCTCTAACTTCAGGAGTCAAATTACATATTCATTTGTTAAATGTGGCTGTTCGATTCATGTTTTTCCTAAATTCTGCAAATTTGATATGTCGAAGTACGGATATCTCGAAGTATTTCAGAGAGTCCCTTGGAATTCGAGATAACGAGAGTCGACTGTATTCGAAACTGCCTTATAATGAACCATCTTATAACAAACCATCTTATAAAGAGCTTCGAATAATGCCATGCCATGACAAAAGGTGTCCTTGGGGCATATGCCATATTAGCCATTGAAACCACACAAACTGCCTTTGACATATACTGAAGTATTCAGCAGTACCAATGATTCTGTAAGTGGAAGTAAAGGTCCTAATCAGACTGCCTGAATTGGCAGGCTGAGCTAGGTGGTCACTGCCTGCACAACTGTAGGCATATTTTCTGTGGCAAAACTCATTAAGTTAACCTTTAAAGCACCATGCTGTCACAACAGCAGCAGACAACAGTCTGAAATACAGCACAACCTCTCTACAACATAAACAAAGCTGGTTGCTGTAGAAAGATGGCTGTTGTAGAGAGACGTTAACCCTTATCCTGCTCAATAATTTAATTAGCCACACCCATTTCTGACTATCAGCCAATCAGATTACATCATATACATATAATATTTTCATTCAAATTCACAAACTGAATGACACACAGTGTAGATCCTGATCAGATGCCATCTGTTCAAATTCATAAACTGAATGACACACTGTGTAGATCCTGATTGGATGCCATCTGATCTGAATTTACACTGTTTGCAAAGGTAGGGCTTATCGTGAACAGCAGGATAAGGGTTAACCCTTACCATGCTGAATAAATTAAGAAGCCACACCCACTTCTAATTTTCAGCCAATCAGATTACTTGATCCAGATTTTTTATATAAATTTATATACTTAATGGCAAACAGTGCAGATCCAGATCAGTTGGCTTCTTCAGAACTGATCTGGATCTACACTGTTTGCAAAGGCAGGACATATCCAGGTTCAGCAGGACTAGGGTTAAGTTTGTAGTAAAACAGGACTTTGTGGTCAGAAGAGTAACTGTCATAGGGAGGTGGTTTTTGTTGAGTGATGAGTACACATTAAATGGGATACTCCTGGAATGTTTTGGTGGAGGAATATGAGAATAATAATAATAATTCTGCAGACAACAAATTGATAATATTTTCCTATTTTTCCCAGAAAGTAAGCTTTGACATTTCATGCAAATTGTCTCCAGAGGATATCAAAGCCTATTTTCTGGAAAAATTAAGAAAAATATTTAAAAAATGTCGTCTGCTGAAATTTTTACCCAGAATGCTTAGTATTAAAATACCATGGAATCCAGAGATTATCAGCTCATTTCAGACAAGCTGTTTGTAGGCTGTCACAAAATTAGCATAAGGCTCATTAAAAAATAAGACATGACATTTCATGTGGATCATATTTCTTGGAGACAATTCATGTGAATTGTTTATTAAATATTTGAAAAAGAAAGATTTTCAAAATGTTTGTGTCATGCAAAATTGTAGAAGAGAACATTTTACGCAAGGTGAAGTGACAGCAAGGCAGTAATTTTTCTCATTAATACAGCAACAGTTTTGTTAATTGTTGTTTCATTATTGCCAGACAGCTTCAGTCATAACAATACACAAATCCTTTATGTATGGCTTACCTTACCAGTGTCAAAAACTAGGGGTATTTTCTATTCATATGGTGACAAACATTGTGCCAAAAGTGACTATCATAATAACCCTAAGTATTAGAACAAACAAGCCTGTGCAAACAGTGTAAACTCAGATAAGACACTACATAATGCAGTATCTGATCAGTGTCTGCACTGTTTGCCACTCATCCAGCAATACTTAGACACATCAATAGGACTCTTTCAAATTTTTGGACAAGTATGGTAAGGAGTTATGTGTCCCAATACTTAGAGTAAATAAAGTTTAAATCATGAGTGTCTTTTCTTTTCACAAGTGTTTTGCCATTGAGAATTTTGGGGCGGACTTCTGTTTTCTGCATAGGGGATGTTTGTGTCGCATCGGCATGGAGATGAGTCAGCATTTTAGGATACTGGGTACAACTGAGAATCATGCAAAGGCTGAACCGTAATGTACCGCTGAGTAATAGAGAGAGACCATGAAAGCAGTTGAAAGGACACATGAAAATGATTAACATTAATATATATTATGTTCGTTGACAATGAATCTAAAATGCATTAATACAATACTTCCTTTCATTCATGGTAATCAAGATAGAATATGGTTTAAGAAAATTGTTTTTAAGATTACCATACATTATAGGTTTGACATATATTATATCATATATTGTAATGATGTTGTTGGGTTTTTTTTGTTGTTGTTGTTGTCTTTTTCGAGTCCATAGCAACTTATAGGGTGGGTATTTCGTGATGTTAAGTAAATCAAATATATGTATAACCAATGCTTTGTAAATGTACTGTTTGAGTTTGAAAATAAAATTATAAAAAAAATGAATTACTGTATTTTTTCTAATAAAGGCACCAGGTGAAAGTAATTGGGTCAGGTGTGCAACTTTTATTTACTCTAAATATTGGGACACATAACTCCTTACCATATTTGTCCTAAAATTTGAAAGAGTCCTGTTGATGTGTCTTAAGTATTGCTGGATGAGTGACAAACAGTGCAGACACTGATAAGATGCTGCATTATGTAGCATATCATCTGAGTCTACACTGTTCACACAGGCCTGTTTATTCTAATACTTAGGGTTATTTTGGCACAACATTTGTCACCATATGAATAGAAAATACCAATTGTTTTTGACACTGGTAACTTAAGACATACATATGTATTGTTATGACTGAAGCTGTCTAGCAATAATGAAACAACAATTAACAAAAGTGTTGCTGTATCAATGAGAAAACTACTGCCTTGCTGTCACTTCACCTTGTGTGAAATGTTCTCTCCTACAATTTTGCATGACACAGACATTTTATTTTAAAATATCTTTGTTTTTCAAATATTTATAAACAATTCAAATGAATTGTCTCCAAGAAATATGATCCACATGAAATGTCATGACTTATTTTTTAATAAGCCTTATGCTAATTTTGTGATAGCCTACTAACAGCTTGTCTGAAATAGCTGATAATCTCTGGGATTCCATGGTATTTTAACACTAAGCATTCTGGGTAAAAATTTCAGCAGACAACATTTTTGAAATATTTTTTCTTATTTTTTCCAGAAAATAGGCGTTGACAGCCTCTGGAGTCAATTTGCATGAAATGTCAAATCTTCCTTTCTGGGAAAAATAGGAAAATATTATCAGAATTATTATTATTATTTTTTTTTTTTTTTTTTTTTTTGATTTGGGTTTTACGGCTCTTTCAAGAATATTTCACTTGTTGAGCCGATCATTCATCAAAGGTGGGCAAAAACCGGAGATCCCGGGGAAAGACCACCTGACCATCCGCAAGCAGAACTAGTCCTGAGAGTGGTAAAGGTTAAGGTTACTATGGTATACTACTTGGCTCTATTTCAACAAAGAAACAATAATATGCTGCAGCTTGACATGATAAGATATAACTCTAGTTAACGATGGTACTGTGTAAATATTTTTCTTATTTCTCCATGAAAACATGTTGTGGACTCTCATTACAAGCATCATGCGAGGGTGCTTCTAATGAGTACCTACAACATATGTTTCTATGGAGAAATAAGAAAAATATCAACACTTTTTGGCTGAATAAAAAAGTGCCTTATCTGGAACTATGATAAGAGCCAGGCCAAGTAAAAAGTACTTTAGATGCATGCGCCCGTGCATATGCATATTCAGATAACAAAGGCAGAGCTCAGCCTCGATATTTATGCAGTCTGATCAAGACCTTCACTGTCAGCTAAAAACTCTCCTTAGGAGACAATTTGCATGAATTGTCAAATCCTATTTTCTAGAAAAAATAAGAAAAAATATCACAAATTTGTCATCTGCTGAATTTGTCCATAGCACTGTCAGTGTTAAATACCCCTTTTATCTGGACCACAGACTGGTATGATGAAATATGGCTGTGGTATGATCACATCTGTTTGCTAAAAAATCACCCGACATCAGGTAGGCTTGCGCTACTTTTTTACCCTAAATATTTGGACACCCTAACTCCGTATCATACTTGTCCTAAAATTTGAAGAAATTTGTTTTACTACTTGTTAGTGTGTTAAAAACAGATGGATCAGTGGCAAACAGAGTAGCTCCTGATCAGATGTCACATTTTGAGGCATCTGATCTGGGTCTACACTGTTTGCCAAGGTATAACCATCCAGACATTTAGAGTAAATATCACTGGATGTGATTCTTTACCATACTTATCCAAAACTTAAAAAGCGCTAATGGCAGATCAAACCATTCTTTTTGAATAGTCTGATCTGGTTTGAATCTAGGCCACAGTAAAGCCTGTTCAAATATTTGGAGTTAACCCTTAACCTGCTGAATAAATTAAGATGCCACGCCCATTTCTAGTTTTAGCAAATCAAATTACTTGCTCTAGATTGTTGATATAAATTTACATACTTAATGGCAAACAGTGCAGATCCAGATCAGTTGGCTTCTGAAGCCAACTGATCTGGATCTACACTGTTTGCAAAGGCAGGACATATCCGGGCAGTAGGACTAGAGTTAATATTTATTTTATTAGTCTGCAACAAGATAAACTGCCACATTTTAAGTACCGGTAGCCAACATCCCTGCCACAGGTTTGTGCTGAGGTTTTATGGCCCAGTCAACCCAATGGGGTCATGTCGAGCATGGTCAGTTTACCTAACCACACTTTTACTGGGCAGGCTAAGTCCTTTAAATGGTTAACTAGAGAACTAGAGAGTCTTGCTGTTGGGCTTCATGGAGGGAACATTAAAATTGTTCATTGCTGATATTTTAAACATTTCTAATTTGTGCAGTACAATAAGATGATGTTTTATCGGAATAGATTTATAGTGTATGATACATATGTAAATCTTTCCGATTACACAGGCGGTGTGCAGCATTGACTAGCCACCTTGGGTTTCCAACTTGAACAATTTTAGTTTTTGTTCAACAAGTCAGCCCGGTATTTCCTATCAAGTTTTCAGTCAAATGGCCTTTTGGTTCAGAAGAAGTTCAGAATAAATTTTCAAAATGGCAGTCACAGGCCAACACTGTTTGCCACTCATCCAGTAGTGTTTATGCACATATAATGCATTAATTAATGTTTTCCAGCAGAGTTGATGGTGGGACTACCCTGGGAGATTAGACAATTTTGATAATTGGGCATCTAATTTCCTAACTATGAGTCACAGTTTCGGGTTGAAGACCCACTAGATGGGCGTATTTCCAGCTAAGGTAGCTAAGACCCATCCCTGTATCAAAGTATTCTGTCAAATTCCCAAGTGTTGAGATTATTTGGCTGTCTCATTCCCAGGGTGTCTGTTCCCAGGGTATCTCCACCAGGCTGCCACATCTGATCTGGGTGCTCGGAGAGGGGGGAGGGGGGGGGGGGTGAAAACTTCCTATATATGACACAGTACACATGTGCGTGCTGAATGACCCCCTTTTTCAGTGCTGCCCGGTATATGATAAGCCCCCCTTTTCAACAAAAAGAATATGACTGACCCAAATTTTCTTGATTCATATGTGAAAGGCCTCACTTTTCTAACATCCCAGTAAATGTGTATATTTTTTTTTTTTGCTCAGAGATTTGTCAAGGCTGCTTGTTCTCTTGGTATTCACTGACTTGACTGCTATATTTGTCTAACTACCAGCAATAAATGGGTATAAAAATCAAAGGGCAATACATGTATATGAATAGGTCAACATTTTGGACGATCTCAAAGGCCAGGTATATGAATGGGGTAGGTTTCAAAATACTGGCTCGCACACCTGTACCACATTTATCCTCCAAGTTACCACCTCCTCCCCTCCTCCTCCCCCCACCCCCCCTACCCTCCCAAGTGAAAACAATGATAGGTACATCAACAGGTAGAAAAACCTGGTAGTTTAAGACAAGTATGGTAGGAGCTGTCCCAAAAACTTGAGAAAACTACAGTAATTCTGTATGCAATGCAGACTGGCAAAGATAACTGTAATTTATAAGACTGGAAATTAATCAAGTATAGTATATTCAGAGCAGTCAAAACATGGAATTCAGATGAGCCAGAATAAAGTACGGTAAATGTCCTAAAAATTCGAACACCAAAGTTTCTGATAAAATGACATGTGCAAATAGTGCAGACCCAGATCAGAAGGAGCAGTCTGATCAGGGTCTACATTGTTTGCCATTCCACTAAGTATTTTAAGAAACAAGTGCATAAGAAGCATAATTTAGGCTAGAATAGTAGAGAATAAAGTGTTCGAAATTTTAGGACATTTACCGTATTTACACCAAATATTCCTGACACCTAAACTTCTTACCATACTTGTCTCAAAATTTCAGTAAGTCTGTTTAATGCTCTGCATGCTGGGTAGAAACTTCAGCAGAAGACATTTTGAAATATTTTCTTATTTCTCCCAGAAAACAGGAAATAAGAAAGGTGACAATTTGCATGAAATGTTAAAGCCTAGTTTCTGGAATAAATATAAACAAAAATATTGTTAAATAGTCGTCTGTTGACTTAGACCAGAGACTGGAAAAGGTTAACAGACCAGAATGATTTTATAATAGTACATCTATATGACATTTCAGATCATCAATGCACCATGTTTCTGCATTCTCCTGAGATACAGGCCAGTCATTAGGACCCATTGCCATATTTACCCTAAGTATCCAGACAGACAGGCCTTAGCAAACAGCACAGACCCAGATCAGGGTCTACATTGGTTGCAACTCATCCAGCAGATTTTAGACACATCAACTGACAATACAATTTACTTTTTAAAACTTGAGGAAAAGTGTAATAAGGAATTACATGTCTGGATACTTGGGGTAAATATGGTATTCAGAAATTAGACTTTCTTTCTCTGTTCTAATCCTAAAATTTTAACAACCTGACTACTTTGTGATGGGTCTAAAAATTCTGGCTGAATGGCAAAAATTGCAGACCCAGATCAAACTGCTTCAGGAATAGTTTTATACTGATCTTCATTATTTTCTCAGGAATGATTTAATATTTAAGGAGACTGCCAAAGGAAAGAATTTGCTCCCAATGGGAGTAAATTCTTTCCTTTCAGAGCAGACCTTTCTTTCCTTTTAGAGTTGTCCCCTTTTCTGATAGAACCCTTTTCTGAAGAGTCTTGTTGTAAAGCAAAACAAACAGGAATTCATAGTAAATTGTCACCCTTGCAAAACGACAGAAAATCTACTTGATAAATCGGATTATCCAGTCTCCTTAAAGTATATATTGTAAGGAAACAGGGTTACAGGAAGCCACAGAAGTTGTCTACCAGGTGTATCCATTGTCATCTACCAGGTGTATCAATTGTCATGCTGAATAAATTAAGATGCCGCGCCCATTTCAAATTGTTTGCCAATCATATTACTTGATCCAGATTGTTGATATAAATTCACATACTAAATGGCAAACAGTGCAGATCCAGATCAGTTGGCTTCTTCAGATCTGGATCTTCACTGTTGGCAAAGGCAGGACATATCCGGGTTCTGTAGAACTAGGGTTAATTACAGTAAATACGACAGTCTATGGCCAGATAAGAACCAGCCAGAAAGTAAACACCAAACTCAGGTGATCCTTACTGCACACGCATCGGATGATTTCATGTAAATCAAGACTGATATGCCCATGGCTTGATCAATATGTATGCTGGATAAGTCATCCGAACCAACACAGACTTCAGCAAAGCCAGCTGATCTCTGTCTAGCTCAGTGCAATGACAGTACCGTAATTACCCTAAGTATTTGGACAGACAGGTCTGAGCATAAAGTGGAGACCCAGATCAGACATAGCAAAATGCAGCATCTGATCTGGGTCTACACTGTTTGCCCCTCATTCAGCAGTTTTTATACACATCAATAGATAGCAAAATGGACTTGTTCAAATTTTAGGATAAGTATGGTAAGGAAGTAAGGTGTTCCAATACTTAAGGATAAATATGGTACCTGGATTTATAGGTCTTATTCAGAAAGAACATTTGTTGATAATTCTGGGGTAGTTTTCTTATTTCTCCATAGAAAGATATGTTGAGAGTACTTTTTAACCCTTGTCATGCTGAATAAATTAAGATGCCAAGCCCACTTCTAATTTCCAGCCAATCAGATTACTTGATCCAGGGTTTTAATGGAAATTCACATATTTAATGACAAACAGTGCAGATCCAGATTAGTTGGCTTCTTCAGAAGCCAAATGATCTGGATCTACACTGTTTGCTAAGACAGGGCATGTCTTATTCAGCAAGTGAAGGGTTAAAAGCACCTTAACTCCATAAAACTAGACCATGAATTTGAGCATATGCTCACTAATACCCCCCGCCATGACCATCAGTGATAACATGGTTTCAATGTTTTGGCATTAGCCAGAACAACAAAGAGAAATAACTCTAAGTGACCTGACCCCACAGCCCCTATTTTCTTTCCCACAATACAACTAGTCATACTTGTCATGTGTACAAAATTTCAAGATTCTAGGTATAGTAGTTCTTGAGAAATCTTTGACACAAAATAAATGTTAACTCACAGACAGACAGACAGACACACACAGAAAAGATAAAAACTATATACCCCCTTAGCATATTTCGTATGCCGGGGGTATAAACATATGATGTGGGTACTCATTAGAAGCACCTCGCTGAGGTACTTCTAACAAATTCCCATAACATATGTTTTAATGAACTGGAGAAAGTTAGCCCAGACTAATCACCAAATACTCCTGCTTAACCCTAGTCCTGCTGAACCCGGATATGTCCTTCCTTTGCAAACAGTGTAGATCCAGATCAGTTGGCTTCTGAAGAAGCCAACTGATCTGGAGCTGCACTATTTGCCATTAAGTATGTGAATTTATATCAACAGTCTGGAACAAATAATCTGATTGGCTGAAAATTAGAAATGGGTGTGGCATCTTAATTTATTCAGCAGGACAAGGGTTAACAAATCTTCTGCTAGATTACTTTTACTTGAGACAGACAAATTAGGGAAACATCCTACTTCATATTATTCACCATCATATTACATACCATATTTACCTTAAAAATTGGAACACTTTTACACATTACCATACTTGTCCTAATTTCAACAAGTCTATTTATTTTACTACCTAATGTTGTGCCTGAAAAAAAATGTTGTATGAGTGGCAAACAGCCTCTGATCTGGGTTAACATTGTTTGCTTAGGCTTGTCTGTACCAATTTAGTTTATTAACCTTGTCCTGCTGAATAAATTAAGATGCCACGCCCTTTTCAAATTCTCAGCCAATCAGATCATTTGATATGGATTGTTGCTATAAA
The DNA here is from genome assembly GCA_964016985.1 of Anodontia alba. Lineage (NCBI taxonomy): Eukaryota > Metazoa > Mollusca > Bivalvia > Lucinida > Lucinidae > Anodontia > Anodontia alba. The sequence continues at coordinate 117,915,078 of OZ024823.1, forward strand.
TTCACATTCTTTATGGCAAACAGTGCAGGGTTCAGCAGGACTAGGGGTAAAGAGGGTCCAGACAATTTACTTTTTTTTTTTTTTTCAAACAAAAAAATGTTGACATTTTCTTATTTCTCCATGAAGACATTTTGTGGGTACTCATTAGAAGTGTCTTTGCAAAGCATTTCTAATTTGTACCCATGTTTTTGTGGAGAAATAAGAAAAAAATACCTGGGGCTATGATAAGACAATAATGAAATAGAAGAGACTGAATGATCAATATCATTTTTCATGGAAATACAGCTTGACATTTCATGTGAATCACATCCATAGCTCCAGATAAGGGGAGCTATTAACATAATATTTCTCTTATTTCTTCATAAAAACATATGTTGTGGGTACTCATGTGCACTTGCTGAGGTGCATATGAGTATCCACAGTGACAACATATGTTTTCATAGAGAAATAAGGAAAACATAGGAACAGATAGGGCGCTTTTTTCATCCGAAAAATGCTGATATTTTTCTTATTTCTCCACAAAAACATATGTTGTGGGTACTCATTAGAAGTGCCTCAGCGAGGCACTTCTAATGAGTACCCACAACATATGTTTTCATGGAGAAATAAGAAAAATATTATGTGGATACTCCCTCTTATCTGTAGCAATGGGTAAATATCAGTACATTTCAGTTAAAATAAAAAGTGCTTAATTTGGAGCTACGGCATCAAACAAGAAAATTTTAACCAGCATGGTATGCGTTAAGGAGCCAAGCTTTCTGAGACTAATGGATATGACATTAAAGATGTCTGAAAGAAATCTACTACTTCAGGAAACCGACAGGATTATAACAAGATTGTTACTTCTTAAACTCTAAAAGCACCATGGAAAATTGTACCAGACTTTTTTTTTTGCCTTTTTGTTTTTCAAGAAAACAGTCTTGACATTTCATGGGATCATCTGCTATGCAAATTATTCACATGAAATGTCAAGCCTTATTCTGCTACTGTTGTGATTGGTGCTTTATGGGCTTAGGTCAATCCAGCATCCAACTTTTCTTTATTCCATCTTCAGCAAATCATGACTTTAGTTTCAGACATATTTACACATAAATGCAGATTTTAAATATTTTTGTCAAATTGCTGAGAAAATATTTTATGACCATACAATAGATGCCCACACCCCCAACATCCTAAGACATTGTGCTAACCTTGAAAATTAGGCCAAGGTCACAAAAATCTAATGGACTTCATATTCTCCCTCAGTGGTATATCACTGCAACCAACTCTAAAACCATCCACTGGCTCAAGAGATTTAAATTTTGACTATCTTTGGAGCATTGTGTCAACAGTGACCTTGAAAATGAGGTTGTTCTTAAGCATCCCCCAATGACATATCCCTGCAATTTTGAAGAAAATCCACCAACTGTTTCAAAAAATATAATGCATACAGAACACTGTCACATCCAAGATAATGATAAAAGGCTCTGGACAGAAAACAATATGCCCCCTCCACCTCTGCTTTGGGACAAATTAACTCATTTTTAGACTGAATAAACTCCCCCATACTACATACTGGAACAGTACAATTTCACTTTTAGGTACATCTATATATGTCAGGCTATTTGATTTAGATATCCCCAGAGAAAAATTGCTAAACTATTTGCAAACAGCAAACCCTGATCAGATGCCACATTCCATGGTCTCTGGTCTGGGTCTGCAATACTTGCCAATTACAGTACCCTTTTAGGTGTCTCTAGACTAAAATGGGTTAAATAAATGATTTTTAACAAAAGTAAAGAAAAGAATATTGTTATAATAGGCCTAAAGTTCATTTTCCAAAGCAGAACACATAGTTGATTGCAGTATCCATACAAATAAGGGTATCCATACAAATATTTTTAATAATTAATTTTAATAAATAAATACATGTATTTTTAATAAAAAAGGGTATCAATACAAATAAATTTATCCTATTCATAAAAACATGTGGAACTGGAACTGACAGGGCAATTCTTACACATACTCACATGTGTTTTTCTCCAGAAATAAGCAAACAAGAGGCCCATGGACCATGATTCACTTACCTGATAAAAACAGCTATTGAATATCTACAAATGTCATGCAATTTCTTCCAGTATTGCCACAGCCACTAGGATATAAATTTGACTATATCATAAAAAGGTCAAAGGTCATCCTTGTATCTCATCATTTCAACAAACTCAGTAGACTTTGAGTCCCTGATGCTGTATACCAAGATTCAGCCTCAGAACTTAGTTCTAGAGAAGAAGATTTTTATATGTGCATGGCAGCTATCTTACTGGATGGAGCAGAACCAGTTGAAAAAATTGTCAATATCCTTTCAACAGACGGCCCTATGTGAACTACATGTATGTGAAATCTGGTGAAAACTATTCAAGCTATTTCAGAGAAGAAGACATTAAAAGATTTCACAATTTTATACATGTATATAGCCCAAAGGCAAGGGCAGATAGCCCCCAAAATTCTGACAGTAGCGGAACAGTTTAACTAATTTAATTATATTTTGTAAGTTTCAGCCATAAGTCTATTATCTATAGAGAAAATAATTTTTCAACATTTTTCCCATACAAATGTATGGGGGTGCAAATTCGACCTTGCTGTAAAGAGGTGAAAGGTCAACTACAACCATCATTTGAATAAACTTGGTAGACCTTGAGTCCCTGATGCTATAATATACCAAGATTCAGCCTCAAAGTTTCTTGATTCTGGAGAAGAAGAAATTTAAGTGTTTTTACCATATACAGTCATGGTGACCGATGGCGCAGAACTACTGGAACAAATTGTCAATACCCTTTTGATCCAGAAGTCATCCTGTTGCTACAGAGCAACATTTGGCTCAAATCTACCAAAGGTTTGGGAAGAGATGTCAAAAACTGACTTTCAAGATGGCAGCTGTGGTGGCCATCTTGGATTTTTGATTGACTCAGGTTTAGCTGCATGTATTTTGTGCCTACTGGGCGCCCTGATGCTCCTCATCAGGTTTCAATTCAATTGTTCTTTAGAGATGTCCAAAATATGAATTATCAACATTTTTCCCATATAATTGTATAGGGACCATACAAATGCATGGGGAAGCAAATTTGACCTTGCTATAAAAAGGTTGAACACCAACATAGGACCATCATTTTAGCAATTTTGGTAGACCTCCATACCCGATGATCTGTGCAAAGATTATGCCCCGGGTTTACTTGGTTCTGGAGAAGATTTTTAAAGGTTTTTACCATATATTGGAATGGTGGCCATCTTGGTCAATGGACCATGACCATTTTAGCAATCTTTCATTCCCCTACCCCAAGGAGGCTCCACTTGAAATTTGAGCAAACTTGGCTCTGTGGCTTCATCAGAGGTTTGAAATTCTCAATATTTTCCCATACAAATGTATGTGTCAGAATATGTACTATAGTGAAATGTATCGCGAGGAAAAACACCTCAAATATGAGCTCTAAATAAAATGAACACTGCACTAGAGTAAGAAGGAAGGAAACATACTGCAATAGGGTGAAGGAAGGGAAGGCAGGCAATCTCTTCACATTGGCACAGAGTTCTCCTCATTTTGGTATGGTCATACTGAGTGTATAAAACTGATTAACCAAGCCAGGTTAATCAAGTAATGTACCCAGTATAAGTCCCAACCATACCAACTTGAGACTTGCTTGGAATTGTGGATTGTATTGTGTTATAGCGAGCACAGCTCGAACAAAGTGAGCTCTACGGTAGAGAATATGATCAAGGAAAAGTAACATACAACGATATATACTTTCAGCAGAAATCGCTCTGACCAATATTTTCTTCCTTTTTCTTCCCGGAAGTTGTCACCGGATGGCAGGACTGGGGCGGACTTGATTATACCTCTAGCCACAAAATTTGGGTCTCATAAAGAAGTGTCACGAATTTGTCACGAACATATTTTGCTGATTATTTTTATTATTTATTATTGATTTACATATATTTTTATATACTGATATTCATTCTTTAATGATGCTGTGAAGGACTTTTGAAGAGACTATAGATAGGTCTGTGCTGTGCTCGCATTTAGGCTAAGCCTATTTTCATATTATACATGTATGTTGTAAATAGTATATGTCAAAAAAAAGTCGTTAAAAATCTAACTCTGTTGGAGTCTTCTGTGTAGTGGTACAGTTAGGCATCCCCCAACCCGAAACTTAATCAAACTGGAAGTCACCCTCGGTGCGTCTTGGCCACCTAACAATTAAATAGAGCTAAGGTGATACCAATTTCACTAGTACAGAACTGTTATAGTACTGAAGACAACTACAGATATACACAAGTTGGGTGTGTATGGGTATACTCTTGGTATGATACAGTCTGGCATTTTCAGAAATGAGGTACATCATTAAATCTTGGTTCTGTGACAACAGGGTAAATGATCTGCCACACTTTATCAAAGTTGATTAATCAGTCAAATTCATGTCCCAAATCAGTCAATTTTCACCATTTTCTGTAGTTCTTCTTTTAATTTTAGATGGCATGTGGGGATAGTAGTGAGGGGGTGTTGGGGGTGGGGAGAGCGGCACCTCATCCTATCAGATTCAACAGGCTCCTTAATGCTTAGCACTATGGATAAAATTTTCAGTAGACATCATATTGAAAATTTCAATATCTGAAATATTTTTCTTATTTTTCCCAGAAAACAGGATATGACATCTCATACAAATTGTCTCAAATGGAGATAATTTGCATGGAATGTCAAATCCTGTTTCCTTGGAAAAATACTTTGTTGTCAGCTGAATTAGCCAAGAGAGTGGTTAGGATTAAACAACTTCTGATGATAAAATATGTAATAATGATAGATAAATCAACATTAATAAAATTAATCCTTTCTGCATTGCCCAAATTTTGTGCCACTGCCAATCATTTAGATTTTTATTATTATTATATATATAAATATATATATATATATATATATATATATATATATATATATATATATATATATATATATATATATATATATATATTTTTTTTTTTTTTTAATATCGCTGCCCATTTATCAGGTGTAAAAAAAATAGCTGCATTTCCACTTACATGCTGAAAAAAATTTGGTCGGTAGGAAGGAGAAACTTTTCTTATTTTTCTATTTTTTCTCCAGAAAAGAACAGGGTTGGGCCTGTAATTTTATGAAAATACGGATATTTTGATGAGGGTCAGTGCTTTACTTTTTTATTTTGCATTTTTGCTGATAAAAAAATAGCAGTCGGGTGTTTGAAACAGGGTCGGTCGGGTTAGATGAAACACAACTGTTTCTTTTTTTTTACACCTCAAGCTAATATGTGTGAGAGTATGTCTGAGTAAAATCACCCCAAAACAAAGGAAAATGTAGCAGCTCCACTAAGTGCAATTCAAAGAAAATTAGTCCAGAGGCTTCAATTTGAAAAAGAAGATTGACAACAAGATGGCAGACTGAAAGTGGTCACCATTTCTCACCCCAGCCTTCAGCTCCTGTAGGCTAAAAAATAAACCATGATCTATTTTCTTCCTGTTAATGTACACCTGCTTGGTGCAAAAATGTCACTGCTCTCACAGCTCTAGATAAAAGGAGAATCAAAAGATCATTTAACCCTTAAAATGCCAAGAAAACCTGCATCTGAAATGTCGCCTGCTACATCTTCTTGCAAACTTTTCCAAACATACTTTTTGCATATAGGCAAACAGTGAGGACCCAGATCAGACTGCTCCTAGAGGAGCAGTATGATCTGGGTCCATACTGTTTGCAACAATGACTTTTAAAGTAACTGGCAGAAGACAAAGCAGATGACAATTGTAAAGATTGGCAGTTTAAGGGTTAAGCTTGGGCACAGCATTCCCTACAAGATTAGTTCTGCATTCAGTGAAGACTCAGATCAGACAGAGCATCACACATTCTATGCAGAATCTCTGCTGTCCATCTAAAGAAAGCTTGGTTTGGCTACCCATAGAGTGTGAAGCAATGACTCTGATCAGCCTGTGCTAGCTGATCTGAGTTACTGCATGGCAAATACACAGGCTGATTAGACATTGCTTTACAGAGACGACATCTTGTACTTCTGTCTTCTAAGGAAATGTCAAAACCTGCATTTTTTTTCAAAAATAAATAACTAAAAAAAATGTTTTCTACTGTTATTTTCTCCTGCATGCTAAGGGTTAGCTTTGAATGAGGTATAAAAGTAGATATCTAAATCTAGTTGAAAAAAGCTAATTGTTAAAATGTTACAACTTAAAAATTGTTTATAAGAATGTACTGTAGTTATAATACTGTTTTCTTGTATCATGGAAATTTGAGGTCAAATTATGGCACACTGTAAAAAAAAAAAAAAATCATTGAGTTGTGTAATAATAATAATCTGTTTCTATTTGGGATTTGTTTTGGTAACAGAGAGGCAAACACTTCAAAGGGAGACAAACCAATCAATTTATCCAGGTAAGTCTTAAATGGGGCGTGTCCGAACACACCGGCATGTCAAAACACAAACATAAACAAGATGCTCATTTTGAAATCCTCTCTGACAATTTATGTTATATCAATAAATCGAAAGAAAGAATAAGACTTAACATTTCCTTAGGTCAGAATTTATCAAAATAACGCACAGTTATCAACTGTTTATTTGGTACGTTCGAGAATTTACGAAATGAATTCTGCAAAGCTGCAAGCACTGAACCGTTTCTCCACCTTAAGAAATCAATAGACTATATTATATTTCTAAAATGTTGAGTCTCTCACCTTAGCTGATGTGCCGTTCTTTCCATTTTTTGTTTGCCCATTTTTATATCCATTTGACATTCCATTCATCTCGTTTACTAGTACGACCCCATTAGACGACGCACCTGGAGCCATGTTGGATACACACTGACAGTGCAACAACGAATTTGTGTATTGGATTGCTTTGGCCAATCAAACAATCCGAACTATACAAATGAAGGTCGCGCACCACTATATCTACTGACTACATTGCGCGCGCGCACACACACATACGTGGGTGAATAGGGGTTAAGTGCTTGCGCATGTGAGCGGGCAGGCGAGCGCAAGTGTGTGTGATTGGTTAATAAGGGAGGGCCAGGCATAAAAGAAAAATGTAGAGAAAGTAAGGTGCTCATTTTGGGCCCAGCCAGTGCAGTGCTAAGAAAAAGTAGGTCACAGTAAAGTCGCTCATGGAGTAAAATAGCCATTGCACACACTTTGAAAAAAAAACAACACAAAAACAACAAGATGATTGGCATGGCAACAAACTGAAATGGCGGATGGTGTTTAGAAACATCACTGCTAAGTTTTGTTCAAATGCTGTCACTGGTTTTCATGAAGAAATCAAAATGTATTGCCCTGTCAACATAACTAGAATCACATTAAAATACATCTGAGGAACATGACTGCTTTATTAAAATGAAATCTATTGTCACTTTGCAGATGTCATTTAAGTAAATCGTATTTCTAAACTATTGCCAAGGCAACCAACCAAAGTAGCACTGGGCACAAAAAAAGATGATTAAGAAAGGAGCATTTTGCCAAGTTTAATATAGATGTCTTCCTCAGTTTGGGGGATCATGTCTTTGAACTGTATGCTCCCAAGACAATATTAACTGCTATGATAACCACAATACTGGAAACTTGTGAATAAAAAAACAACAAACAAAAACAAAAAGTTGCTAGACAGCCATCAATGGAATATGCTTGCATTATTTTTATGATAATTTTTTTCAGTGATTTTGCGATGTTCACATTTTAAGACTAATCATTGCCATGGCAACTGATCTAAACAGTGGAAACACAAAAACAAAACAAAAAAACCCCAGCTTTTTAGACTATGAACTAGGAATATTTCTGCCAACTTAGATTAAATTACCTCATTGCTTATGAAGATGTTTTTCAAACATTTCCCTTTATAAGTCCATGAAAACATTTGTTGCCATGACAACCAAGCTGCTACAGTAATAGGATTAAAAAACATAAAACTTCTGAGAGAGGAACACAAGGAACATGCCTACACTGTCTGCATGAAATCCATTATGTGGTTTTGAATGTGTCATTTCAAGAGTTTCTATTCCAAGATTAATGGCTGCAATGTCAACAAATCTTAACAGTGGAGTGCTTACAAAAAAAAAAAAAAAAAAAATTGGTAAAGGTTCATTTATGCCAAGTTCAGTTCCCATTGCTACACAATGTCACTAGTTATGAAGATGTCCTTTAACCATTTTCCCACTAGTAGAAACATTTGTTGCAATTGCACCCAAAGGTTGAGGGTGCCAAGGCACATTCTGCATTATTTCAATTAAATCAATTCAGTACCATTAGAGAATGTTCTTTAAAGGTTTCCTATTTTAAAAATAACTGTTGTTATGGCAACCAGACCAAACAAAAGATATATATATATATATATATATATATATATATATATATATATATATATATATAAAAAAATAACAAAACAAAAAAAAACAACCTAACAGCAGGTATAACAAAAATATCATCAACTTGTCCCCTGCCGTATATGCTTCAAGAGTGCAAAAGGATAATATAAAAGGAACACTATAATTTTTTTTCCAATATTTAATTTCAACACACATACAGTACACTATAGAATTTCCTAATCTTATTGAAAAAAAAACAAACAAGAAAACAAAAAACAAACATCCTCATTTGATAAATGTTGTTGAGCTTATATATACGCCAGAAACCAACAACAATCAGAACATGACAACTTTACTGGAAGCAAAAATAAAAGCTAAATAATGCTGATATAGAATATACTGTATTCACCCTAAGGATTCAGACAGGTGGGCCCGAGCATACAGCACAGAGAATGTGGTGTATGATCAGGATCTAAATTATTTGCCACTCATCCAACAGTTTTCAGTGCTTCGCATTGTGGGTAAAACATTCAGCATACTATATCTAAAAATAATCTTATTTTTTCCCAGAAAATAGGCTTTGATATTTCATGCAAATTGTCTCCTAGGAGACAATTTGCATGCAAATTGTCTCCTAGGAGACAATTTGCATGAAATATCAAAGCCTATTTTCTTTATCTTAGGAGAAAATTTGCAAGAGATGTCAAAGCCTATTTTTGGGGGACAAAATACAAAAAAAATCAATTTGGCATCTGCTGAATTAGTCCAAAGTGGTAAAGATCAACAGGTATTAAAATGGACATGTTCAAATTTAAGGACAAGTACAGCAAATAGTTGAGGTGTCTGAATATTTAGGGTTAATATGGTAATGCTGACAGGATATATGAATAACACCATGAGAAAAAAGCCTTCAGAGCGTAAGTGGACAGCAACACCCCATATCACTGAGTTTGACTGTTCAGGTCATATTGAACTGGTCAGTTAGCCTACATACATTTTTCCCCTTTAACAGTTAGCCAGTACTTGCGTACAGACTTTCACCAGTAGCTAACAACTGCCTTTCTTGAATAAGTAGAAGGGGGGCAAATGACCTTAGAAATGATTTCTTGATCAACAGCCATGGAAATTATGCAGCCAAACTGGGATTCAAACTTGCGACCCCTGAATCTGCAGTCAAATGTGCTACGGACTTTGCTATTAAGCCTGGCTCCCGTATCACTGAATCATTTGCTTATAAAAAATGTATCAAGGCAGAGTGAAAGCTCTGATCAGAATGAAATGATGTACAGGCTAATTTGGGCCTTCTTCTTCTTGCATATACCCTCAAGATCCCTTTTATCATGGTGTAACCCATGTGAAGGGGAATTATGGACAAAAGTATTTACCCTAAGTATTCAGACAGCCAAGCCTGGGCAAACAGTGTAGAACCAGATCAGATGCCATGGCAAAATGTGGTCTGATCAGGATTTACACTGTTTGCCACTCATTACGCAAGACACATAACAGCTGGAATGAAAAAAAGAACTTGGCAAGGAAACAAGTATGGCAAAGAGATATTGTCTGAATAATTACGGGCAAATATTCTCACCTAACTGTACTGGTATAGGTATAAATATAACCTTGTCCAGTGACCTGTGACTTCTGGTTTCAATTTTCTATTTGATGTAATGCAACTGGGAACCGGAAGCCTCAGGTCACTGGACAAGCTTATATCTACCTGTGGTATTTACAAACTCGGCTACAGCATATAATAATTTATCTTACATACCCCAGAGTTACTTTCGTAAATACATGAAATTAACTCTTTCCCTGCTAGTGGCGACTTTTGTTGTCTGCTAATAACCTTTGCAAACAGTTTGGACCAGATCAGGCCTGACAAAATGTCAGGACTGATCTGGATCCAAACTGTTTGACACTCTTATGGTATTCCTGAAAGATTTTTTTTGAAAAAATTAATGTTTAAAAAAATCCAGATGACAAAAAAACATGCAAAAGTACCCAGCACGCAAAGAGTTAAAAAAATTCACCCCACCCCCCCACAACCACAAGTAAGTATTATGATGGCTCAGATCAGCTTGAATCAATCTGACTGGTCAGCAGGTTGCATATCCGCACAATTTTATTGGTCTGCATATTACCATATATCCACACAATCTGATTGATCACCAGGCTACACAATCTGATTGGTCAGATTATACATCTACACAATCTGACTGGTTATCAGACTACACAACTGCATTTTCTGATTGGTCAGAACATTATACAGCCAAACGATCTGATTGGTTAGCAGACTGATTATCCGATTGTTCTGCAGATTTTGCTTATACAGAACATTGGCAGAATCAATGCTTCAGATGTCAAATGGTGTTAAGTTCTGACTGAATTGTGTAGATGTGCATGCTGATCTGAGTCAATGCCGTTTTAATATGAGCTGAGCAAGACAAAACCTACAATAAGACCTGTGTGACTAGCAAAGACTCGGATCAGCCTGTATATCCACCAGTTTGGCAAGGGTTCTTATTCATCCTTGTTTGGATAGACTGGAGGTTATAGGAGGCACATGCCATCAGCAAACTGATCAGACAGCATGGATGCGCAGGCTGATCTGTCGTCACTGGTCATGCAAGTTTTATTGTAGGTTTTGTCATATGTAATGCAACCTGTTAACTTGTTACATGTTACAAAAGATTTAAAAAGATTATTAAGTAAAACTAAGCCTACCAAACTTTTGTAACTACGAGTCTCATCAAAAGAGAACCTGCCACTGCTATCATATTAACCCTAAGTATTTAAACAGATGGGCCTAAGCAAACAACATTAAGAATGCAGACCCAGATCAGATGCCACAGAATGTGGCACCTGATCAGGGTGAACACTGTTTGCAACTCATCTGGTACTAACTGGATTTTGCTGTATCCAAAAAGCAACTGTCTAATTAGACAACAATTGTGCAGTCTGGCTTTAGAATTTCACTGTTCGCATCAAAGACTTTATCTCTATGTAAGCCTCATGTGAATCGAGTAGGACAATTGCAATATTTTCACCAAGCCATTATAGTGCCACTCAAAACTGTAGTTGATAATGGTATTTTTGTTTGTTTGTTTGACAGGATTCACACTAAATGTCAAACCTTATTTTCTTAGAAAAAATATTTTAGAATGACATCTGCTGAGTTCTGACTAGCACTTTAAACATTAATTCTTCCAAGAAAATAGGGCATGACATTTCATGTGAACCATCTCCTGAAGAGATTGTTCATACAAAATAAACTATTTTCTGGGAAAACCGAAAAAAATCTAAAATGTTATGTGCTTTTGTTTTTAGCATTCATGCTTGTGTTTAAGAGATCAAGGTTTTTCCATGCCCTGTCTCTAAGTCTTTATAGATTTAAAACTAAATGCAACAAGAAGCTTAACTAAAACTATGTTATCACCAGTTAAGTCTTGTGTATACAGATAATGATAAGTTATAACTACTCGACGGGGTCCAACTTCGTAACATGAAATGCTGAATAAAACAAGAGGCCCACGGGCCACGATTCGCTCACCTGAGTGACAAAGCCACTGCAGACATGCAGATGTTAAGCAACATTTTTCCAATCCTATCATCGCAACTAATGAAAATATCATCATTTGAGCAGTTCTTAGCAGGCTTCAGAGGAAAAGCCATTTGAAATTATCAACTTTTTTCCATAAAAATGTATGGGGCCCATACAAATGCATACAGAAGCAAACTTGACCTCGCCGTAAAAAGGTTAAATGTCAATGTATGAATTATTTTAGCAACTTTGGTAGACCGCCCGTTCCAGATGATATATGCAAAGATTCAGCCACAAGCCATCCTTGGTTTTGGAGAATAAGATTTTTAAATGTTTTTTCCCATGCAAATGCATAAGGAAGCAAACTTGACCTTGCGTAAAAAGGTCAAATGTCAATGTATGACCATTATTTCAGCAATTTTGGTAGACCCCCTGTCCCCGATGATTTATGCAAACATTCAGCCCCAAAGCATCCTCGGTTCTAGAGAAGAAGATTTATAAAGGTTTTTACCATATATGGGCATGGCGCCCATCTTGGTCAACGAGCCGTGACCATTTTAGCAATCTTTTGTCCCCCCTACCTAAGGAGGCTCCATATGAAATTTGAGCAAAATTGGCCCAGAGGCTCCAGAGGAGAAGTTGTTTGAAATTCTGAACATTTTTCCCATACAAATGCATAAGGAAACAAAATTGACCTTATCGTAAAAAGGTCAAATGTCAATGTACGACCATTATTTTAGCAATTTTGGTAGCCCTCCTGTTCCCAAAGATATATGCAAAGATTCAGCCATAAGGCATGCTCGGTTTTGGAGAAGAAGATTTTTAAAGTTTTTCCCATACAAATGCATAGGGAAGCAAACTTGACCTTGCCGTAAAAAGGTCAAACGTCAACATACGACAATTCTTTTAGCAATATTGGTAGACCTCCCGTCCCCGATGATTCCTGCAAAGGTTCAGCCCCAAGGTGTTCTCGGTTCTGTAGAAGAAGATTTTTAAAGGTTTTTACCATATATGGGCGTGGCGGCCATCTTGGTCAATGAGCCGTGACCATTTTAGCAATTTTTCGTTCCCCCACCCTAAGGAGGCTCCATATGAAATTTGAGCAAAATTGGCCCAGAGGCTCCAGAGGAGAAGTTGTTTGAAATTCTGAACATTTTTCCCATACAAATGCATAAGGAAGCAAAATTGACCTTATCGTAAAAAGGTCAAATGTCAATGTACGACCATTATTTTAGCAATTTTGGTAGCTCTTCTGTTCCCGAAGATATATGCAAAGATTCAGCCATAAGGCATGCTCGGTTTTGGAGAAGAAGATTTTTAAAGTTTTTCCCATACAAATGCATAGGGAAGCAAACTTGACCTTGCCGTAAAAAGGTCAAAGGTCAACGTACGACAATTCTTTTAGCAATTTTGGTAGACCTCCCGTCCCCGATGATTCCTGCAAAGGTTCAGCCCCAAGGCATTCTTGGTTCTGTAGGAGAAGATTTTTAAAGGTTTTTACCATATATGGGCGTGGCGGCCATCTTGGTCAATGGACCGTGACCATTTTAGCAATTTTTCGTTCCCCCACCCTAAGGAGGCTCCGTATGAAATTTGAGCAAAATTGGCTCAGCGGTTTCAGAGGAGAAGTCGTTTGAAAATGTTAACGGACGGACGCACGGACGCACGGACGCACGGACGGACGACGGACGAAAAGTGATCACAATAGCTCATCCTGAGCAGAGCTCAGGTGAGCTAAAAATAAGATAGAAAATCCATGTAACATAGGCATAGTGCTCATTACTCACATTATGTGTGTGCATAAGGAAAAATATTTGCAATAGAGATTGCCCAACATAAAATATTATTGCCCTTCTTTATCATAGGGGCTGGTCTTTTAGGAAAGAATTTGCTTCCTCTGGGAGCAAATTCTTTCCTTTAAGAGCAGCCCCCATTTTGGAAGCAATATTAGGGTGATTTTTTTCAAGATTTTTCCTAGGTGTGTGTAAGAATAATTCCGTACTATTACACCACTGTAAAATGAAAAGCCTACAATTCCTACATGAAACAATGACAGCAATACTTTTGGCTTCAGTTTTCAACCCTGGCTTTCTGAAGTCGATTCTTCCATTCTTGAATTTGGACTCCACTGATGCAAATAGGTGTTTCAGTCTAAAATCAAAAACAGAATGGCAAACAATGTAGATCCTGATGAGATGGGTTGTTACAAGCTGCCTTATCTGGATCTACACTATTTGCACATTAACGTTTGGTCTGTTGGGCTGAAAGGGTTAATACTGTTCTAGATGCTGGGTCTAGTAACTTGGCAAAAACTTCCAAAAATGAGGAACAACAAACATCTATGAAAATGCAGAAAAGAAAAACAAGTGCTTTTTTATGGCACGAAATCAACACTGGCATATTAATTTGTAAACAAACATTTCAAGAAAATTGGAGACGGTATCAAATTCTGGCCCCAAATTAAACTAACACTAAGTCTTCTTAGCTAAGTTTTTATATAATTTAAAACTTTTTCTTTTGTTGTTTTGGTCATCACTAAAGCATTTGCTTGTTAAGAGATGAAGAAATGGTGCCCTTTCATAGTGAAACATCACTGCCCCAATGTCATTAAAGTATCATTACGATCAGTCACTTGTATATTGATACTGGAGTGACCAGCCCTTACTCTCCTTCCTAATGCCAAGTACAAAGTGATATAGAAACTACTAGTAGACTCTACTGGTATGACCTGGTTGGGTTCAAACCCACAACTCCCCATCTTAATGCAGATGCTTTACCAACACTGAGGCACTTGGACTGGTGTTTCACATGTAGCTTATGTCTCTCTATTATTACCTTATTAACTCAAAATATTGAGACACCTTACTTCCTTTATACCATACGTCTCCTAAACTTTGAAAGTCTATTTCACTACCTATTGATGTGTATAAAACTGATGGACAGAGTGGCTATGGGTCTACAATGTTTTCCCAGGCCTGTCTGTCTCAATACTTAGGGTTAATAGGGTACTTATTTTAGAATCAAATGAGTAGGAGCAAAGAAAAACCTACAAAATTCAAAACACAAACAGCAAAGACCCAGACCTAAGCTGGAGAATCTGACTGATTTATTGAATTGAGGTTTTACTGCCCAGTCAACCCATTAGGGTCATGTCGAGCCGGTCAGTTTACCTGACCACACTTTTCCTGGACAGGCTTAGTACTCTAACGGATTAACCAGTATTTGTGCATATTCTTTCGCTAAAAACCGACAACTGCCCTTCTTTAATCAGCGGTAGGGAAAGACTGACCACAGAAAATATTTCATGATCATCTCCTTGAAAGAATTGCTGGACCCAGTGGGGACTGAACCAAGGACCTCCTGATCACCAGTCACACGCATATCTGACTGAGCCACTGAGGCCGGCTGTAGAATATGACCATGATATTCACTTTCAAAGCTTAAGGTTCATGGTTATATCTCTAAGGGAGATCACTGACAAAATATTTTCTTCTCTTTGCAAGGTCAGGTTACACTTGAAAGAAATTATTTGCTCCCCTAGGGAACAAATTCTGATCTTTCATCACGAAAACACACCTACATAGTTTTGACCTCCTTAAACCCACTTTTATACAGTAAAACTGTGGTTTACAGGGGTATAATTTTTCTTATTTCTGCTCAAAAACATAGATTGTAGGTACTCATTAGAACTGCCTTGGCACCTTGGCTAGGCGGTTCTAACAAGTATCCACAATCTATGTTTTGAGCAGAAATATGAAAAATATCAGAATTTTTATCTGAAAATTTTCATTTTGTGGTGGTGAAATTTTCAATATATTTGAATAGGCGTGTTTTCGTAATGTAAGAATAGCCACATTTTGAGAAGGAACCCCAAGAGGAGCGAATTCTTTCCCTTCAGATCCCATTTCAGAAGGCAGGCAAAACCAATCTGACAGAGTTACCTCCTCTGAAAGTGTAGCCATTCCCAACAATA
This sequence comes from Anodontia alba, assembly GCA_964016985.1. Taxonomy (NCBI): domain Eukaryota; kingdom Metazoa; phylum Mollusca; class Bivalvia; order Lucinida; family Lucinidae; genus Anodontia; species Anodontia alba. The sequence continues at coordinate 117,930,950 of OZ024823.1, forward strand.
TATTTCAAATTTCATTTGGGCAGAGTTGGACTGAACTTCACTGCTTAGAAATGATATCATGTAGGTTTTGCTACCAATAAGCCAAGTTTGTCCTTAGCGTTTAACTCTCTCAGGGTAAATTAAATGATCTGAGATTCAAATGTTCAAAAGTGTTCCATCCCATGTGTGAGTGCAATGTTTTTACTGTAAGTGAGTCTGTATTATGAATATTAGGAAATATTATCTATTACAAGTACTTAATTTCATGTTTTAAACAATCACACCAAAAAAAGCAAAGAAACAGCATGCAAAAATACATGTAAGTTTACAAAAACGCAGTCACAAGACTAGACATATCTGTAATCATGCAGACGACAGGCAGGACTCTTCAAACTTTAGCAAACTGCAGACGACAAAGAACAAACAACATCTGGGCTTCATCAAGTGAAAATGTGTTTACGAGCAGACGTGAAATGTTCAGATTCAGATAATCTACACAGACTTTTACTCTCCATATACCGTATATGTCCTAAAATTCAATTTCGCTTCGTGGAATGGCAAACAATGAGGACCCTGATCAGACTGCTCCTTCAGGATGAGTCTGATCTGGAACTGCACTATTTGTACAGGACATTTTGTCAGACACTGGTGTTTGAAATTTTAGGACATTTACAGTATATGTCCTAAAATTTCGTACACCAAAGTGTCTGACAAAATGGCAAATGCAAACAGTGCAGACCCAGATCAGACTGCTCCTAAAGTCTGATAAGGGTCTACACTGTTTGCCATTCCACTAAGTACTTTACAAAAAAAAAGCATAAAAAGCAAAATTTAGGCTAAAAAAGTATAGAATAAAGTGTTCAAAATTTTAGGCTATTTATGGTACTGTATTCTACAGTATCCTATGCTTCTGTAAATGGAGAGGAATGGCCCAGATCAGACTGCAGACTGATCTGGGACTTTGCTCACCACTAATGCCTCAAAACACTTGGCACATTCTTAACTCTTCATGTGCCACTCACAGCCACAGCAGATGACATTCTGAAATATTATTTTTACTATTTATTTATTTATTTATTTTATTTTATTTTTTTTTTTTTTTTCTGAGAAAATAAGGTTTGAAAAATAATACAAAGAAAATATTAACATGTTGTCTGCTATAAATTTTGCTTGGCGCTTTAAATTTGCCTAACTTTCTAAAACGTTCTAAAATTTGGAAGTCCTCGCCTCAATATGTCCTCTCCTACAAACATGAAGTTAATTTATGACTGTTAGTATACATTATATGGTATGTGATTAATATGTAAGTAAATATGTAACTAAAAATTTAATAGTGATACATGCATTAATGTTATCATGGCTACAAATACATAACTGACACAATCATACCTGTTATATAACATGCAAGGGGAAAGGCTCATTTAACATGTGACTAGCAATGGCACAGATCAGCCTGGGTATTTGCACAGTCCATAGGTACTTTTAACAAAAAAGTACTGATATTTTTCTTACTTCTTCATGAAAACTTATGGTGTGGGTACTCATTAGAAGCACCTTCTAACGAGTACCCACAGCATATGTTTTTGTGGATATTAGAAAAATATTTTGTGGATACCCCAATCTTATCTGGAGCTATGACAGTCTGGGCCCAGCTGTTCAAAGCATCGTTAGCTTAATGAGCTCGTTAAGGGTCATTTCGTTAACTTTTTAGCAGATTCAATATACAATATTCTGATATTTTTTGCTGAAAAACTGTGAGTAGCTTTTCACATTTTTTCAGCAAAAAATTTCAGCATATTTGCGTATCACTCGATGTAAATTGTAACAAACTATTAACTAACAACATCGTTAGCTTTGAACAACTGGGTCCAGATGAGGATTTTCACTGATCACATACATAGCTTATAAGTAAATAGAGTACTCAGATTTTTTTTTTTGCACCAAAATGATCTTGTAGGTACTTTAAGGATTCCCCTCCTTTTCTTGGAGTAACAAATGTTTAACCCATTGTCGTCGGGAGACCTGTAAAAGGGTAATTGGCAAACCATGCAGACCCAGATCAGATTCTGCAGAACGCTGTGTCTGATCAGGGTCTCCACCATTTTGCAAATAGTTTAGCCATTTTTTTTCTAGGAATATGTAAATCTCATAGCCAGACATACCTAAAATTGAAACTGGACACTTTCAATATATAGTATGGGAGTTATTCAATCTACAATGAGTTAGTTTGGTACCCCTCTTATCTAGAGCCATGTGACACTGTTTGCCAATCCTTTTCCCCAGCAAGTCTCAAACCAAAGTTTAACCTCCTGCAGACAACCAGCAGAGCTTTTTTTTTTTTCATTTCAGTGAGTAGTACTGATTTACCCTAAATATTGTGACACCTTAGCTCCTTACCATACTTGTCCTTACATTTCAACAAATCCATTTGACTATCTTATGATCTATCTAAATATTGCTGGATGAGTGGCAAAAAGTGTAGACCTTGATCAGACATTGCATTCTGAAGCATCTGGTCTAAGTCTACATTCTTTGCTTAGGCCTGTATGTCCCAATACTCATGTCTTTTCCATGAAAAATTCATTTAAAGTGCCAGATTGAAAACATATTCAAATCTTAGTGTGAGACCTGTAACGTTTTGACATGTGCTTTTTTCTTGAAACAGCATTTAGGGTAAGTACAGTAAGCCATTTTTTGGTGTGTGTTTTTTTTCCTTCCAATCTGTTGCCTACTAATTGTCAGTATAGCAGAGACAAGACTTAAAATCCAAATCAAACAATGAAAATGTCCTATTCAAGTCCTAACATAAACCCTTAAAGCACCAAAATTAAATATGTTAAAATATTGTCTGCTACCATTCTGAATGCCACTTTATGGGTTAAGCATTATATGGGTAGGCTTCTGTACATTATCTCCTAAACCACTAAGCAAAGTTTGAAGCAGATGTTACGCTATTATTTTATTTTATTTTTTTTTTTCATAGAAAATAAGTCCTAACATTTTATGTGAATTTCTGCCTAGCAGACAATTCACATGAAATGTTGACATATTTTCTATGAAAAATCTATTAAAAAATTAAAAAAGTGCCGTCTGCTGCTGCTGTGACTGGTGTTTTAAGGCTTAATATATTGCCCAAATTATGCTACAATATAAAAACATATAAAAATATACAAACTCCCATTTAGTTCCAATATATTCGTATAAGCCACATCACACAAAGAGACCTTAACATACTCAGGTACATAAACAACTTGGCCCAGTTGTTCAAAGCTAACGATGTCGTTAGTTAACGATTCGTTAAAATTTACATCGAGTGATATGCAAATATGCTGAAATTTTTTGCTGAAAAAATGTGAGTAGCTTTTGCAGTGCAAAAGCTACTCACATTTTTTTCAGCAAAAAATGAGAATACTGTATATTGAATTCGCTAAAACAGTTAACGAAATGACCCTTAACGAGCTCGTTAAGCCAACGACGCTTTGAACAACTGGGCCCATGAGTCTTTTCTGTTTACCTGCAATCACATCTTTTAAAATATAATGACTCTAGATATAAAGAGTCTCTAGCTATTTTTTTTTTTTTTTTTATTTCTCTATGAAAACATATCTTGTGTGATATGTATTAGAAGTCCCTGGCTGAGGTGCATCTAACAATTACTCACACCATACTTTTTCATGGAGAAATAAGAAATATCTGAATAATTTTGATTACGGAAATTAACCCAGGTCCTGCTGGTCCCAGATATGCCCTACCTTTGCAAACTGCAATTCCAGATCAGTTGAATTCTTCAGAAGCCAACTGATCTGGATCTGCACTGTTTGTTATTCAGTATGTGAATTTGTATCAGCAACCTGGATCAAGTAATATGATTTGCTGACGATTAGAAGTGGGCATGGCATCTTTATTTATTCAACATGATGGGTTTGAAAACACATTGTCAAGACCTATGTATATGCTAATGCCTTTTTTTATAAAAGTAAGAAATTTTTATTTAATCTTTAGTCTGCTGCAAATAACAATTAGTAGATGAAAAAATGATTCATACCATATTTACCCTAAGTATTTAGACATAACCTATTTATGCCAAGTGGACTCTGCAACCTCAACACTTTGGGTTGGTCCTTTTCGAATAAAAGGGGTTATTTTATTATTACTATAATTTACATAAATTCCAGTATTTAATACAACAGTGTATCGAAATGTGGCATCTGATCTAGGTCTACACTGTATGCCAACGTCCCTTTTATAAATGGGTTAACAGCTTACCATACTTATCTTAACCCTTAAAGCACCAATCAAAACTGCAACAGACGACAATTTTTTTTTTTTTTTTTTATTTTTCAGAGAAAACAAATCTTGACATTTCATGTGAATCGTCTGCTTTGCAGACGATTCACTTGAAATGTCAAGACTTGTTTTCTCTGAAAAAAAAAAAAAATTGAATGTCATCTGCTATAAATTTTGCTTGGCACTTTAAGGGTTAACATTTTAGCTAGTTCATTTACCTTTTGATGTGCCTTAAAAAAAGCAGGATGAGTGACAAGCAGCATAGACCCTGATTAAGACATCCTATTCTGTAGCATCAGATCATGGTCCACTCAGTGTTTGCTCAAGCCTGTCTATTACTTATGGTATATATGGTAATAATTTTTTTTTTTTTTTTTTTTGATAAAAATATGTTAATTTAAATTTTGTCATCAACCTTTTTGCACGCAAAAGACTAAAGATTAACTGTACTGCTATAAATTTACTATATTAATTTTACTATACAATGCATTAATAAATATCATTAGATTAGATACAACATCATTCTGAAATCAATAAAACAGAACTTTGAAGGCAATATTTCAAGGCAACAAGGTTTTATTTTATTCATAGTTTATATAGTATATATAAATATACACAGTTACAGATATCAAGCAGATTATTCAAATCCAAAGAACTTTTTTTTTTCCAATTCTCCATAAAATCATAAGTAATATCTCAATAATCCCAGAATATACTGGTACAAAATATGAAGGAATTTTGCACATGGCAAAATTTGAGAAGTCACCCATTTTTTTTTATCTTAACTTGTACAAGTTTCCAGTCAAAGCAGACTTTGAAAAATAAAATATAGAAGATATTAAAGGGGCCGCAACACTGAAAAAGGTGTCTTTGGGGCATATGTGGACAACACAGTCTGATTAGGACCGCAGTTGTCCACTGACACAATCTTTGGGTACTGTGGTATGTAATGACAATTAGCATAATCTCTGATCAGGCCCCGAGGTTACAAAACTTTTTTCATGCTCAACTCAGCTGAGCATGAATTTTTCATGCTAATAAATCTCAAATTACTAACAACTGCTAATTCTTTCTTGCTAAACATAGCTGAGAATGAAATTTTCTCTGCTAATAAATATGAAAATGCCAACAATAGTTGGCATTTTCATATTTATTAGCAGAGAAAATTTCATGTTCAGCTGACTTGAGCATGAAAAGTTTTATAACCTCTGGGCCAGATTAAATGGCTCTGCTGGCTGTTTGTTTGTGTTGAGGTTTTACGGCCCAGTCAACCCAATGGGGTCATGTCGAGCGCGGTCAGTTTACCTAACCACACGTTTACTGGGCAGGCTTAGTCCTCTAAGCGGTTAACCAGTATTGTGCACATTCTTTCGCCAGAAACTGACAACTGCCCTTCTTGAATCAGCGGAAGGAAGAGAATGACCGTAGAAAATATTTCATGATCAATCTCCACGAAAGAATGTTGCCGACCTCGGTGGGGGTTGAACCCGCGACCTCCTGGTCTCCAGTCGGACGGCGTATCCAACTGAGCCACCGAGGCCGGCCCTCTGCTGGCTGAAATGGATCTTTACTGTTCTCATATACCTGAAGACACCTCTTCTAATGGAGCAGCACGAATACAATACAGGCTGTGCCATGAGAAAACGTGTTTTTTTCCTTGACTGAGCTCATATAAAAGATCATAAATAAAACTGCACATCTGTTACTGGATGTAAGATTTAGATCGATAATGATAATCACTGCTCTGTTGTTGTTTTTTGTTGTTGTTTTTTATTATAAATTTGTTGTTGGTGTTGTTCACACTAATTTATCTTAGAAATTGCATTAACCCTTAAAATACTAAACAAAATTGTAGCAGATGACAATCTGGGTTTTTTTTATTATTATTATTTTCCACAGAAAGCTGGCAGGCAAGTCACATGAAATGTCAAGCCTTATTTTCTCTTTAAAAAAAAAAAAATAATAATAATAATCAAAATGTGGTCTGCTGCATTTGCGATTAACATTTTAAGGATTAAAACTCTCAAAATGAAACAAACTAAATTTAAATTACTATTTTTTACAGTTCTGATATACACTTGACACTAGCCAATATTACATACTTGTGTAACTGGCCAGATGCAGTGGTAAAATTCCACAGAGAAGTAGAAAACAATAATTCACTAAGAAAATACAGTTGTACTTGTTTTCTTTCACCCATACTGTATTTACAACAGAATGTGTAGACAACAAACCAACAAAATTTTGTACTTTTCTCAGATGCCTGAATTTGTTCCTGTGACAGATCAACATATCATGCCCACCTATCTGAGAAAAACAAGAAAACAACAAATCAGGGTGAATGGATACACCAGGGTTGTGGAATAATCAATTTTATTACTTGTCCACTTTCAAGTAAATTGTTAAAATGCACTTGTCCAACCAAGGTTTACTTGCCTGAAAACTGACACCTTTATTATTTCTAAAAAAAACTTTATGTTGTGGGTACTCATTAGAAGCCCCTTAATGAGGTGCTTCTAATGAGTACCACAACGTTTTCTTCGAGAAATAAGAAAAATATATATCTCATAATCTGGATATTCTTACTTGTTCTCAGGAAAATGGGAAAAGTTGGACAAGTCAGGCATGGTATTTCCACAGCCCTGGGATACACCTTCAAAGGGTGACCACTCTGCACTGAATGTATTTGCCGCCCTTCTCCAATTGTCTTCTCATAAAAGGAAGAATTAATTTTGCTCTCCTTTAAGCACAGCTCCACTTAGAAAGGGGATTCATACATTCAAATTCTTTTCTGCTGGATGGTCTCCCTTTGATCAGGGAAGGCACCTCTTTTAACTTAAAGAGTGCTCTCTCTTTGAAGTGTCTTCATTCATCTTAAATTGACAGGTCTTACATGTAAGTCAGCTGCAACAGATGTCAGACTAGCACAGAACCTCATTTGATACTTGCACAGACTAGTACAAAATTTTCAACATTGCACAGACTAGTACAGAATTTTTTTAATAGAGCATTACATCTCTTTTCACTATAGCATTACATTTCTATATAAGAAGATTATCTAGATAAGTCTTTTTCTTTTTTCTCCATGAAAACATATGCTGCAAGTACTCATTAGAAGCACCTTATTGAGGCCCTTCTAATGAGTACCCACAACATACATTTTCATGCAGAAAAAAAGAAAAATATCATTTTTTTTTTGTGTGTGTGGCTAAAAAAAGGTGGTAAATGTCCTAAAATTTTGAACAATTTATTTTATACTTTTTTATGCCTAAATTTTGCTTCTTATGTACCATGTAGTTTTTTCTTAAAATACTTAGTGGAATGGCAATGTTTGTAAACAGTTCAGCCAGTTTTCTCTAGGAATAGCTAAATCTCATATAAGAAGCAAAATTTAGGCAAAAAAAATATAAAATGAATTGTTCAAAATTTTAGGACATTTACCATACTTTTTCCACCATTTGCCTCATTCTGGACTAGCACAAAAAACATGATCAACAAGGTCAAGGACAACCGTATTTACCCCAAGTTTTGGGACACCTCAACTCCTTACACTAATTGTCCTAAAATTTGTAAAGGTTTAGTCTACTATTTTTTGATGTGTTTAAAATATTGCTTAACAAATGGCAAACAGTATAGACCCTGATCAGATACCTCATTCTGCAGCATCTGACCTGGGTCTACACAGTTTGATCAGGCCTGTTATCCCAATATTTAGGGTTATTATGGTAATACTGAAGTACAAATAACAGTGTCACTAACAAGTACAGATCCACGTCCTCAGTGACAGGTATGTTAGTTCAAGAAACAAAAAAAGTTTCTCCATATACCCTAAATAATCATCAACATCTCACCTGTCAGGCCGACATAAGATTTTAGGATAAGCACATTCAGGAATTAAGGTGTCCAAATACAAGAGAACTTGTTAAAAGGAAGTATTTATTTAATAATTTAGGGGGCAAAAATTCTCAATTTCTCTGTAAAAACATGTTGTGGGTAATTATTAGAAGTACCTCACTGAATCACTTCTAATGAGTTTCCACAGCATACGCTTTTATGGATAAATAAATATTATCCCGGTATACCAATACACCTCCTTGACACTAAGCCCTCTTGGTAAAAATTTCAGCAGGCAACATTTTAAAATATTTTTCATATTTTTCCCAGAATACAGGTTTCATTGGAGACAACTTGCATAAACTGTCGAAACCTGTTTTCGGGGAAAAGTAAGAAAAAATATCATCAATTTGTTTTCTGCTGAATAAGCCAAAAGAGTGGTAAAGGCAAACATTTAGGGCAATTATGGTATAAGATGAAATTATTATTGTTACTCCAGCAACAGAATGACTGCAATGAACTGAGATTTCCACATAAACATAACAGCATCATAAAGCTAATACCAAATCACCATACACCTGTTTATTAGCTCCAGATAAGAGAGATATTCTCCATGAAAACATCTGTCGTTGGGACTCAATGAGGTGCTTTTAAAGAGTACCCACAACATGTTTTTTTCAAATGTGAAAAGTATCAGGGCCCAGTTGTTCAAAGCGTCATTAGCTTAACAAGCTAGCTAAGGGTCATTTTGTTAACTATTTTAGCAGATTCAATATACAATATTCTGATATTTTTTGCTGAAAAAAAATGTGAGTAGTTTTGCACTGCAAAAGCTACTCACGTTTTTTCAGCAAAAAATTCCAGCATATTTGCATATCACTCGATGTAAATTTTAATGAATCTTTAACTAACGATGTTGTTAGCTTTGAACAACTGGGCCCAGTACTTCTAGGTTCAAAAATACCTTATCTGGAGCTATGTCCATCTCTCTTAACCCTTGTCCTGCTGAATAAATTAAGATGACACGCCCTTGTCTAATTTTCAGCCAATCAGATTACTTGCTCCTGATTGTTGCTATAAATTCACATACTTGAAGGCAAACAGTGCAGATCCAGATCAGTTGGCTTCTTCAGAAGCCAATTGATCTGGATCTACACTGTTTGCAAAGATAGGATATATCCGGGTTCAGCAGGACAAGGGTTAAAATCATTATCAGATGTCAAAAGGGGCACTAACTTTGTTAAAAAATCATCAAAGTTTGCCCCCAAGCAATACCAAAGCAAGTCTTCCCAGAATCGTGCTAGTAAAATTTCCATCAAATCCATGCAAGGTAACTGGTCACTGCATGAATTATAATCAGATCAATGTTTACCAACCATTATGTCATATGGTGATTACTGAAATACCAACACTGAAAATAGACCTATGCTGTATCATGGTCAGTGAACTTTCACTGAATTACACAGCCAGACGTATCAAAGCGTAATTCAAACTGACTTACAGACACAAACATGCCATCACTACAGTGTGGCATAATTTACACACAAATACAATGTATAAAATCTCGCAAATACATACGGACAGCAAAAAAACAACAAAAAAAACTTATTTTATTGTCATCTTCTTACATAAAATTTTAAAAGGGAAGCTTAAAACCAGCACCAGAATTTAGTTTCCACAAAAATAAAGGGAAATGGACACACATCAAAGAGGAAGAGTACTAAGATAAAAGTGAGTGCCTCCCTTTTCAAAGCATAAGAGATTTAACTTCCCTCTGATATGATTCCTTTCTCAAACCGGTAAAAATTCACTCCTAGGGGAGACCATTCCTTCCTTGCAAGTTCCTTTTTTTTAAAGGTAACAGATAAAATGTAGATGTTTCACTATATTTTTACAAGGAGACAACTTTTGCGTTTTTCTGTTTGCTTTCCTGTGCACAAGCCACTTCTGAAATAGGGTCATCTCTAAAAGGAAAGAATTTGCTCTAGCAAATTCTTTCCTTTTAGAGTAGACCCCTTTTTAGAAGGAAGGCAAAAATAATTTGACAGAGTTACCTCCTCTGAAAGCTCTTGCTAAAGGAGGCAAATACTTTAAGGTCAGAGTATTCTCCCTTGGAGTAGACCCCTTTTTAGAAGAATGGCAAAAATAATTTGACACACAGAGCTACCTCCCCTGAAAGCTCTTGCTGAAGGAGGCAAATACCTTGAGGTCAGAATATTCTCCCTTGGAGGGGTATCCATTCCCCTTAAAAAAACAATGTTCTGTGTGTACCTCAAAAAGGCAAGATATGGTCAACCACCAAAACATCACCAGAATAACCATTCTACGACAACACCCAGAACATGTGTACATAATGCTGAGATAAAATATTGTTTCTAATTTCTACATGAACATATATGCTGTGACACCTCAACAATACTGTTCAATGATGCCTTTATTCAGCCTCGCTGCATATGTTTTTGTTTGCATGGGTGAAAAAATAAGAAAAATAAAATTTTATACAAGCATCATCTCATAAAGAAGAAATCAGCATAAAGATGAAGGTCTGCCTGGACATCTATGCAGTCTGATCTAGGATTTTTCTGAGACTGCTCAAAGATCTAGATAACACGTCAACATAGTTTCCTCTTATTTCTCCACGAAAATGTATGTTACGGGTACTCATCAGAAGCGCCTTGCCAAGGCAGAGGCTCTTCTAAAAAGTACCCACTACGTATGTCTTTGTGAAGAAATAAAAATAATATCAACACTTTTTGGTTGTAAAAATCATGTTGTCTAGAGCTCATGATTACTGCTCTTTACCAGGAGAAAGACTTGGCATTGAAGAACCTATGTAGGATGATCTGAGCCTTCACCGTTTCATACCTCCAGATAAGGCACTATTTTTTTTACCAAAAATTATCAATATTTTTCTTATTTCTCCTCAAAAACATGTTGTGGTACTGATTAGAAGTGCCTCAGTGAGGCACTTCTAATAAGTACCCACAACATACGTTTTCATGGAGAAATGAGAAAAATATTTTCCTGATAACCCCTCTTATCTGGATCTATGCTGTTAGTACTTATAGAAAGACTCCTATAATTGAGAACATGCTCACTTCCTTATCAAAAATAATTCATTCAGAGACCTGCAATATCTATAACTAAAGAAATATACAGTTGTTTGTTATCTAAGAAATTCTAATAGTTAGGCCGGGAATTACTAAAACAAATTCCTATTATGTGATAGTGGAAATTCTAGGTACCTGAAGACATTCAAATTATCTATGGAGACTAAAATTATTTATGAAGTTGTTGATGAGTTATTCTTTCATGGCTGATTGAAGTTAAAAATATCATAAAAATCTGTGATACAAAATGTTGCAAAAATAAACAAAAAAAAAAAAAAAAAAAAAAAACAACTAAAAAAAAACAAACACATTAAACATTAAAACCAAATATAATATAAAATCTAGAATAAATCTCTTCTGACTGCATCAAAACTTTGGTGATTTTTTTTTCCCAAGTATGTAAATAATATTTAAATGAACAGCGCAGTCACCTTTTTAAGGATGTCAGCCAAAGTGAAACTATGGACAGCCAAAGTTAATCTTTGGTTAAAAATTTGAACTGATTTCCAGTATATATAGCGCATGATGAATACTTGCCCTAGCAAACTGGTACCAGTATGACTATTGAGCCTTAAAGTGCCAAGAAATTTCAAAAGACAACATTCTAAAATTTTTGTTCATTATTTTGCTGATAAAATAAGGCTTGATATTTCATGAGGATTCACGAAATGTCAAGCCATATTTTCTCTGGAAAATAATGATTAAAACTATATTAAATGTCTTCTGCTGCAGGTGATTGGTCCTTTAATGGTTCATACCCGAGCTACTTTTGATATAACTTTTTATTGTGTGAAAATATTGTTTTCAAATCAAAGGTAGACACTTCAACTTTCATACAAACACTATTGATAGGGTTCTCATTACTCCAAATATGGAGTCTTGGACTCCTACTTTTTTTGTCGTTGGAACCCCCATTTGTTTTCAGAGAAATTTAGCAAAAACTATATAGTGGCTCCTACCTTTTGAAGAAAATGGCCTAGGGACTACGCTTACAAAATCCCAGCGAGACCTGATTAATAAATTAGAATCGATATATTATTGGAAAATAGTGTTTAAGGGAGAGTTTGCTGGCTGGGCTACATAGCCAAAGTAGGTCAAGGGAGATAATTAAACTATCAAGTATATAGCTGTTATGGTGTATAAGCTATGAAAATTTTATGGAATATTCATATTTTTTCATATCTTTATGATCATGTATATTGTTTGTGTTGAAGTTTTATGGCCCAGTCAACCCAATGGGATCATGTCGAGCGTGGTGAGTTTACCTAACTACACATTTACTGGGCAGGCTTAGTCCTGGAAGCGGTTAACCAGTATTGTGCACATTCTTTCGCCAGAAACTAACAACTGCCCTTCTTGAATCAGCGGAAGGGAGAGAATGACCATAGAAAATATTTCATGATCAAATGATCATGTATAACATTTATTTGATAGTGTGAATGTAGCTTCTTCAGAATGTCATTGAAAACATGGATATCAAGTTTGGGCATCAGAATACCATTTCTAATTAATTTTACAAAGGATATAATTTAATATTAAAATGGCTATGGAAAATTTGCAGCTGCCCCTATGTGACTTTGTTGCCTGGCTATGTTAAAAATCTGATTGATTGATAATGGAAAATTCCTTTGAAATGAAATGCTGGCAATAAATAAACTACCTTTCAATATTCTGTTAAAACTCAAAGTAGCTCAGGTATCGATCTTTAACCATTACAGTTCTATGGGCAAATTCATCAGACGGCAAATGGATATGTTTCTTATTTTTCCCAGACAAACAGGATCTGACATTTCATGCAAATTGTCTCCTTAGGAGACAATTTGCATGAAATGTCAAATCTTGTTTTCTGGAAAAAATAAGAAAAATATTTCAAAATGTTGTCTGCTGAAATTTTTACCCAGAATGCTATGTATTAAGGGTTAACAAATTGCTGAATCACAGCCTGCAACATAAATACTACTATCAGATATAAAACACAACCATCTACCAAATTTCAGCGAAATATTCGGACAGAACTACCTCTGTAAACCGTGCAGACCTGATCAAACTTTCCCCAACTGAAAACATTCAAAATGAGTAGTTGAGTTTCATCAGGGTTTACACTGTTTAGGTATTGATCGGACCCTGCTCATACTCGTGCTTATATGGGCCTTCACCATCGGCATACAGATTTACCACTCTTTTCACCACAGCTGCCTAAATATTCAGACAGATCTGTCAGCAAACAGTGAGCATCCAGCTAAACTGAAAAAATCTGGGAATAGTCTACAGTGTTTGACATTCAATCTGCAATTTTTATGCACTGTCTGGTAGTCAACCTGACTTGCTGAACACCTGTGTTCCAAAATATGAACAAGTCCAGTTTACTTACCGTAATAACCCTAAGTATTGGGACACCTTACCTACTTAACATACGTGTCCTAAATTTTGAAAAAGTCCATTCTACTACCTCTTGATACGTCTAACATATTGCCATATGTATGACAAACAGTGTAGACCCTGATCAGATGCCACATTCTGATCTGGTCTACACTGTTTGCAAAAGCCTATCTGTCCCAATACTTAGGGTTATTACGGTACTACATGATGAAGTGTCTAAAGACTACTGGGTAAGTGGCTTATCATTTGTTTGATTTGGAGTTTTACAGCCCAGTCAACACTGTTAAGGTCATGTTCAGCTTGTCAGCTAACCTACTCACACTTTTCAAGGCTTAGTCATCTAATTGGTTAACTAGTACTTTGTGCACATACCTTTTGTCTGTAACTAATAGCTGCCCTTCTTGAATCAGTGGAGGAGGGAGATTGACCGTAGAAATGATTTCATGATCAATCTCCATGAAAGTAATGTTGACCAGCTGGGATTCAAACTTGCAATCCCTGGATCTGCAGTCAGAAATGCTACCAACGATGCTATAAAGCCCGACCTACACCCTTTGCTCAAGCCTGTCTGTCCCTATACTTGGGGCAGTTATGGTACGAGGTTCTGATGTCACAATATTTAATGTAAATAAGTTTCATGACACTATTCAAAATATTCCTTTCGGTACCATAGCTCTAGATAGGCACTTTTTTTTATATATCGAAAAGTACTGATACTTTTCTTAATTTTGCATGAAACGTATGTTGAGGGTACTCATTAGAAGTGCCTCGCCGAGGCACTTCTAATGAGTACCCACAACATACATTTTCATGCTGAAACAAGAAAAATAACATGTGAATACCCTCTAATCTGAGGCTTTGGGGTATCCAGCTTATCTGGCAATCTAGTATTTTTCTTTCAGATGCTGGACCAGCCGTTATGAACAAAGTCTTTGTTTCTTTGGTACGTGTGAGGCATCAGGTATCCTCAAACACCTTCGAACACATGGTAGAGATGAACATCCTTCAAACTGAACATAAGAACATGTCACAAATCCAAAACGAATGACGATATAATCCTCCATAGAGCCGAGCTGACAGCGAGAGATCGTAAACCCAATAGCAGTATCACAGGTAGACATATTACAGCCTCACTATTGTTGTATTTACAATCAATCCTGAAACAATAAATATCATAAAATATTATCTGGGCTGTGTCAAGTCAAGCGAAAAAGTGCCTTCCAACATGCACTTGAATCTGCACACTTTTAATGAGTACTCACACTATATGTATTCCTCGTGAAATAAGAAAACATTTACCTGCTACGTCTTATCTGAAACTATGTCTAGATAAAAGGTGTGGGTTCTCTCTAGAAGTGACTCAGCAAGGTGCTTCTAATAAATACCCACAACATATATTTTTGTGGAGAAATAAGAAAATATCAACTTTTGGTCCTAAAAATGCCTTTAATATAGAGCTGTGCACAATCAGTTCTAATATAATAAATCAGGTGAAATATTATTGCCTTACTAGATTTGTTTGCAACAAAATTGAAACAGTAAATGAGCAAATAAACAACAGCCCCTAGCGTCTCAAATCGGCCAGAATTTCATTGTTCAACATTGGTTTTGTAAAACAGACTGTGTATTGACTAATTGTCATCTTATAGAAAATAAGTTCATTTCTATTTTAATCCTCTTCCAGCTACAGATTAAACGAGTATCTACATCATATTTTTCTTATTTCTCCATGAAAACATAAGTTGTGGGTACTCATAAGAACTTAAAAGCCCCTCATCAAAGCTATTTTTATCAAATTTCTTCACCCTTATTCGCCACAAAGTTAAAATGAACCAAACAGACAAATGAAAAGGTGACAATGAAAGTTTCTGCACAGGTATGAGCTGAACTCTGCCTCTACTGGGTTCTGGTCAGGAGCACTAACTTTTTTTTGTGTTGAGGTTTTACGGCCCAGTCAACCCAATGGGGTCATGTCGAGCGCAGTCAGTTTACCTAACCACACGTTTACTGGGCAGGCTTAGTCCTCTAAGCTGTTAACCAGTATTGTGCACATTCTTTCGCTAACTGCTTGGCCACTTGGGCCCAGTTATTCAAAGCATCATTGGCTTAACAAGCTTGTTAGTGGTCAAATTGTTAACTGTTCTAATAAGTACAATATCTAATTCACAGGTATTTTTGCTGAAAAAATGTGAGTATCTCTTTCGCATTTTTCAGCAAAAGTATTAGCGTATATGCCATATTTAATGATCAAAGTTTTAAAGATTGATTGATTGTGTTGGGGTTTAACGACACGTCAACCCTTGAGGGTCATTTTGTGTCGTCTCCCAGAGAAAGGGAGAAAAGAGATAGAAGAGAGAGTAGAGGAGATGAAAGAGAGGGACAGGGAAGAAAGAGGAACAGGAATGAAAGTGAAGAAACAGAAGAAATAAAAACATTCCCCCTCTACCCTTACCCACTACAAGGATAGCAGGCCTTGCCCAACTGTAAGCCAATATCAGTTGGACGCCCCAGTGATGTAAGATACACAGCACCTTCGCACCACCCGACCACCCCCCAAAGTTTTAAAGATATGTTAACTAACGACATTGTTAGTTTTGAACAACTGGGCCCTAGATGCTTCCAATTATTATTAACAGATAAAACCAATATAGTATAAAAACTTATTTCAGGTACCATAATTACCATAAATATTCTGACACTTTCAATCTTTAACCTACTCATCCTAAAACTGAAACAAGTCTATCTCACTAGTGTAACCCTAAATACTGGGACAGACAGGCCTGAGACAAACAGTGTAGGCCCAGGTTAGACACCGCAGGATAAGGCATCTGATCAGGGTCTACACTGTTTGCCATATATACAGCAATATCTTGACACATAAAGAAGTGATAGACTGGAACATTTCAAATTTTAACACAAGAATGGTAAGTAGATAAAGTGTCCCAATACTTAGGGTAAATATGGTACCTAGTGACATAGCAATAACTTTGCTGCTAAATAATGCGGACCCTGATCAGATACCACAATTTGTGGCATCTGATCTGTGTCTACACTGATTGCTCACCTTAACTTCATAGATGTCCTTATCCTAAAATGTAAACAAGTCTACTCGACATCACTCGGAAAGACATGTTTGCTTGGTCTTTTATTTTAATGAAAATATTTTGTTCTGATTGACCATATCTTATCAGAAACCATTTGTATTTTCTGTTTCTGTGTTTTTTCCTCAAATACTTACCCTAAAATTAAATTTACAGCCAAATGCTGGTCTGACCTATGCAATTTCTATAGTAGTGATTTTTTGGAATTTCTATCTAAGAAAATATTTTTTTTACTTTTCTTTGCTGAATTTGAATTACTGATAATTCACAACAATATTGTGAAAATTCAGAAAAATTGACCAAGCAGATCATTGAAATTCTGCCTCCAAGTTACCTACTCTACAGATTTCTGCATAATTTGGATTCATTTTACTATGGGGAAAAGCTAAAATATTTGATTTTTTAAAAACCAATAACTAGAGTAAAATTTTTTTTGCATAGGTAGTTCTGACAAATGGTTTTGCATTAAATCATTATAAAAATTTGCAAATTTACTAATGTGTAAAGTGCCAAGCAAAAAAATGACTTTCTGAAAGATGTTGAAACACAGTAGCATGTATTCTTTAACTTTGCTGCAAACAGTGCTGACCAGATCAGATGCCACAAAATGTGGCATCTGATCTGGGTCTACACTGATTGCTCAGGCCTGTCTGTCTGTCTGCCTGTCTATCTGAAATCTCAGTCAATACTATTATGTATGAAACATTTCAATTACTCACCTCTATAAGCTCAACTGCATTCTCATCTATGTCTGGAATCTGAAGTTTCGAGTATTTCAGTGCAAGTAAGTCTCCAACCTCATTTATAACTTCTACAGCCTATAAAAATATAGTCACAACAAGGTACCTAACGGGAATGGTACACTGTCTACAGCCTATAAAAATTTAGGCACAAGGTACCTCACGGGAATGATACACTGTCAAGTCAGGCAACTTTGTTTCAACATTGATTTTGCTCCTTTCTGACCAGGGATCTACTTTATAAGGAAAGAATTTGCTTCTTTTCTTACAGAGCAGACCCCTTTCGAAAGGGACTTCGAGTGCAGTAAAGTAAAGCAAGTAAAAAAAGTTGTCTCCCTTGGCAGAAAATCTATCAAGTGTATACACTCCCATCAATGACCCAGACGGCATAAATATTTAACTTGAACTCAAATAGCACAATCCATATCTTAAATTTTTAATATTTTTTTTCTTATTCTGAATAGCAGAAGACAATATTTCAAACTGATTTTGATTTTTCCTTTTTTTTTTTTTTTTTTTTTCATAGGAAATAAAGCCTAACAATTCATTCAAATTGTTTTCATGGAGACAGTTTAAAAGAAATGTCAAATTTCATTTTCTATTATTTTAACTATTATTTCATATCCTTACATTCACATTGGCTAATCATGCGTTATGTACGATATCTTATAGAATAAGAACTATTTCCATAATTACTCTGTGAACTGTGAACCCGATTATGACAAAGTTCAAATTTTGCTCCGTTACTCCAAAAATGTTTGTTCAAGCAATGGATATCATTTTTTTTTTTATTTTATAGAATATTTTCCACATCCAAATACTTTCAGTTCGTATAGAATATTTACCACACCCGAATGCCTTCAGTTCTGATCAAAATATTTTATCCTTACTTGTCATGTTGAAAATCACACATAAATATGTGGCAAACCTCATTATTGAAATCAAGTGATTATTCAATGTGATACTGGTAAAGTTAGGTCATTAATTCTCATCTATCATTATGTTTTGTTACACTGTTTTAACCCTTGTCATGCTGAATAAATTAAGATAGCACACCCACTTCTAATTTTCAGCCAATCAGATTGCTTGATCTGAATTGTTCTATCAATTCACAAACTTAATGGCAAACACTGCAGATCCAGATCAGTTTGCTTCTTCAGAAGCCAACTGATCTGGATCTACACTGTTTGCAAAGGCAGGGTATATCCAGGTTTAGCATGACTAGGGTTAAGGCCATTTGAGCTGCAATGTTAGAAACTGTACCTTCCAACATGTGCACTGAGCAAGAATTTAGATCAGCCTGCAATCTGATCAGAATCTTTGATGGGCACATTTTGGATAGCCAAGGATGTAAAGTTTCTTCACGCGGACAATGAAGATTTTGATCAGATTCATGGATGAGCAGGCCGATTTGAGTTTTTGTTGGGTGCAAACGTCAAAAGGTATGTTATTTCAGACAGGTTAGCAACTCCGAACTTACCTTGTCAATCATTTCTTTATTATGTGCAGCACTCAGACAAAATCTTGCTCTACACTTGGTTATTGGAGTAGCAGGAAATCCCACAACCACTGTGCCCAATCCTCGCTGCAGACATTCACGACTAAACGCTCTGAAAATTACATGCTTTACTTTATAACCTCTAGTATGCTGATAAATTAAGCAGAATTTTTTCTAATTCCAGAAAAAAGGACCAGAGTTAACAAATGTTTGCTTGTCCTCTACCTACCCAGCATTTTGTAAGTGGGTTGATAGGTAGGTTAATTGTTTTATTTTCTTATCTGCAATACTTCTTTCAGTTAGTCTAGGGTCTGCTTTCAGCTTTTTTTATATACTTTCAAATTATGCCTTAGTGTGGCAATATCTTAAACATCTTGCGCTTGACCGGCACAGAACTTGAGATTTTGAGTTGAATAGAGGCAAATTAACCACAGCTCTGAACAATGATTTGGCATTTTACATCCATTTCAACATGATTAAAGTCGTATGACTCATATTGAGACAATGGAAGGGTGATAATGGAAGTCTCTGCAATGAAGTGCCATACAGACATGAAAAAAAAAAAAAGAAATAAAAAAACTACCTTATTCGACCTAATTACCGCACTGTGCGCTTAAGATTTATCCAAATTAGTAGTAAATCTTGTGATAAAATATGTACCTACCTACTAAGGTCACACTTTAAAAAAGATAAGCAAAGGACTTATTTGATGCTGTTTATGCGATTTTTTTTTCTGATTTTCTTTATAAAAGCATATGTTGCGGGTACTCATTTGAATTGCATCGACTTGTCGATGCAATTCAAATAGGTACCACAACATATGCCCTTATAAGGAAGTAGACAAAAAGTACACTGGCTGTAATCGGTAGACTACAGAATTGCTTGACTGTGCGCTTATAGGGGTATGTGCGGTATCGAATACAGTTTTTTTTTGTTTGTTTTTTTACAAAAGTGAATAAAATAAATCTGATGTAATATTAAAAATCACACGAGCATCCTTAGAACATGTCAATGTTTGTGTTGAGGTTTTACGGCCCAGTCAACCCAATGGGGTCATGTTGAGCGTGGTCAGTTTACCTAACCACACGTTTACTGGGCAGGCTTAGTCCTCTAAGCGGTTAACCAGTATTGTGCACATTCTTTCGCCAGAAACTGACAACTGCCCTTCTTGAATCAGCGGAAGGGAGAGAATGACCGCAGAAAATATTTCATGATCAATCTCCACGAAAGAATGTTGCCGACCTCGGCGGGGGTTGAACCCGCGACCTCCTGGTCTCCAGTCGGACGGCACATCCAACTGAGCCACCGAGGCCATAGAACATGTCAAACTTATTTGCAATTTTTAAAATCTGTAAGTCACAAGATTTCAAATACAAATAATTCTGAAAAACATCAACTTACGCCATTTTTGAAGGCATAAATAAGAGGAGTGGCACTACTGGAGAATCTATGTTCCCATAAATAATGAAGCCTGACTCATGTAGTCGGCGTCGGAAATAACGACTGTTCCATTTCAGCTGCGATATTCGCTTCTTTCCTGAAAATATTGAATAAAATATTGAATTTTAATAATCATAATAATAAAATAACTAGAAATTTGTTTGTAAAATACTATGCCCCAACTCTATGCTTGACCATACAAAATGCCAATGTTGCAAGGGGCATAACTCTGGCAAAATTAATCTGATTTTTTTTCCCAAAGTTAGTCAGGTTATGCACTCAATAAGCCCATATATTCACAATAAGCTCAAAAAGAGTTATGAAGTATCTTATTCATGATTTCATTTTGTCCCACAGGCCTACAGTGCATGAGTCCAAGGGATATAACTCAGGAAAAACCAGTTTGATCAAACAAAAAAAAAAAGGATTTTTTAAGGTTTATACCATATGGGCATGGGGACTATTAATCAACACTGTGGCCATTTTCGCAATTTTTCATTTCTCAAATCCAAGGAGGCTTCACAAAATTGGCCAAGTGGCTTCAGAAGTCATTTGAAAAATCTTGATGGATGGACAACACATAGAGTGATCACAATAGTACATTCTAAGCCTTCTCAAGTCAGCTAAATATCTGAAATCTGCCAAAAAGTCTCATGCCTGTGTTGTTGAGAATTGAATTAAACCATAAAATATATATATATGCCGCTACGATAAACAATAACGTTAGGTCATAACTGTTAAAACTGGCGTTCACAGGCCCCCTAGCAGTCTCTCTTAAAAGTAAAGGCTTTTTATAAAGGCTATTTTCGGCCAAATAAAGGTTTTTCAGGATAAATTTTGTACAAAATAAAGGGCATTTAATGGTTAAATTTCTTGGCAGATCCTAAGCAAAAGAACTCCATGCCTTCGCCTCTCTAGCAAAATCGGGAGAAAAATGCAGAGAAAATCTGATATTTTCATCTTTAAATGGTAATGACAATATTAACTTGCACTTCTGTTTAGAAACATATGAATCTAAGTAACAGAACTATAATTTGTTGTTACGAAATGATATATTTATTCCGTCCTTTTCTTGCATTTACAAATTGCCAAATATAATGGTTTTCTCATCAAAATACAGGTTTTTACAGGTTTTTCAGCCAAATTAAAAGTTTTAAACGATTTCAACAAAATTTAAGGTTTTTAAAGGTTCCCCTAGGGGCCCTGCATTCAACATCGGAAGAGCCACGATGGTGTAGTGGTTAGCACATCTGCCTGGCAAGCAGGAGGCTCATGGTTCAATTCCTGGTCCTGGCGTGTCCAATTTATATATATATACATGTATATATATATATATATATATATATATATATATATATATATATATATATATATATATATATATATATATATACAGTCGACTCTCGTTATCTCGAACTTCACTGGACCTGATAAAAATGTTCGAGTTATCAGTAGTTGGAGACAACCAAATTGTGACTCATAGGTTCATAGGTATGACGACTGTTCGCCTCTCTGTTCGCCAAAACGTGCTTGGAAGGCACATGTATATGGCAATTTAAATAATTTACGCGTACTTCAGTTTGAATTGTTACTGTTTGTTTTAGGATATGCAATGGTTCTCTTGGAATAATATCATCAATAAATGTTAATAATAATAAATTTCAAACGTCTCTTGTTGTCTTTTCATACTCCTGCAAATTTGGATTTCCATATGAGCTATAAATAAATTACTGGTTTCCGGGTTATGTTAGCTATATGTTATGAACTGGTTTGGATTAGCTCCCTTCGCATAGACGACTCGATAAAGAGTTGACTGGTTTCCGCTTTTGCATACAACGCTTACACTGTTAAGCAGCAGATGTAAGCTAGTTTGGATTATCTCCCCTGGCATAAACGAACCATCTCAGCGCGGCAAACTGTAGATCCTGCAGAGAAAGCTCGTTATGAACCATCTCATCTGGACCTACACTATTTGTGCGGGTATCCGTACCAGTCTACAGGGTCGGAAGGGTTAACATCGGTACCCACATGTGATTCGTCTATTTGAGGCCGTGCACAACAGCTCATATTAGAAGACTGTGCGACTGTCAAAGACTCGGATCTGCCTGCACGCCCATGAATTTTCCATTATACGCATGAGCCTTATCTGGGCTTACCAAAGAGCACCGCCTGACCAAAGAGTAACAAGCGAAAATTCAGAGACTTAGCTAGCCTGATCAATACAGGCTGATCTGAGTCGGAACCTGTCGCGCACTGATTTTTCTTGAAGACGCTATATCATTCAAACGGACAGTACTCAATAGTGAAGAGCATATCTAAACAATAAATTAAAGCAACTTCGTTGATTAATCTTGCATAACACTATTCTGAGCCGCTTTTTATCTTACAAATCAATGACACGAGACGGTGTTGAGCGCCGCGTGTCAAACCCGACTCGACATGCACGTGATTTCGTGATTACGGATTTTAGACTTTGTTTGTGTTGTTTGTTATTACCTGGACAAAGGGGAAAATTAACATATTGATTTATTTATCAATGGCCTATTATGATTTTCATTAACTGAGAGACCGGCGGCGCTGCATCTTGCATTTTTTTCCCTTCGTCATGGTCCACGTTCGAGATACGCGGTAGTAAAAATTGTGAAAAATATATTCAGGGACTGAAAATGATGGACGAGACAGCCGAAGTGTCAACATAAAAGTAGTTTGACATACGCGAAGCTGAAATACAATAAATACATAGAGAAAATAATCGGGACTTAGAAATCAGTTCGACATAAGTGATAGGATCGAGATAAGAGGGGTCGAGATAACGAGAGTCAACTGTATATATATATATGTATATATATATATATATATATCTGCACCAGAAATTCAAACAACTCCACTGGACTATGTATTAATGTGTATTAAAATTGCTCGATGAGTGGCAAACAGTGTAGACCCTGATCAGATGCCGCATTCTGTGGCATCTGATCTGGGTCTACACTGTTTGCTCAGACCTGTCTGTCCAAATACTTGGGGTTATTATGGTAATCTTACCTTCTTTGGTACCATCTTTTCCCATTATTATCCTCATGGACGTGAGAATTTGCTGAGCCAGTATTGCAGACATGGTTGGTGAGTAAACAGAGGCATGAGAGTGAACTCGTAGATGATTTATTAATGCCTGAAAATATAACATAGCAATGGGAAAAATGAGGAAATGAATAAAGCATGTGGCAAATCCTTTTTTTAAGGGAACAGATACACTTTCAAGGGAAGTAACTCTTTCAAAAATGCTCTGCATTCCTTCTGAAAAGAAGTTTACTCTAGAAGGAAAGAATCTGATCCATTTGAGAGCAACTTTTTTCATGTTAGAGCAGACCCCTTTCAGAACGACTTGGTGCGCAGAAAAGCAAACAGGAAGTTACAAAAGTGTCTCCCCTGTAAAATATGGCATAAAATATACCAAGTGTATCCAATTCCTTTAAGGGATGACTAGTGAAAAATGGAAGTCCTGGATAGACTACCTGGGTGTTTGGGAGTTTTACGGCCCATTCAACACTGTCAGTCATGTTGAGCACACTTTTCACGGGCAGGCTTAGTCTTCTAAGTAGTTGACCAGGTCCACTGGTAACTGACAACTGCCCTTTCTGAATCAACAGATCGGGGATAATGACCGTTGAAAAGATTTCATGATCAACCTCCATTGAAGTTACTTGGCCGAGGTGAGACTTGAACTCTAAAGAGACAGAATCTGATTGATTAACTGAACTTGACCTATATTTTATGATTATATACCTGTGTATAAAATAAGAATCCAATACACTAATCTCTTCAAAAGATATCAAATGAATATCATTATTTTTTAAGTTGAAAAAGGGCCATAACTCCAACATAATTAGTGGATTTTATCCTAAACTGAACTAGACCTATATTCTAAAATTATATACCTGCGTATAAAATATGAACCCAATACACTAATCTTTTTAAAAGATATCGAACAGAAACGTTTTTTTAGAAGTTGAAAAAGTGCCATAACTCCCGTAATGATTGGTGGATTTTACCCTAAATCAAACCTGACCTATATTTGATGATTATATACCTGTGCAGAAAATATGAACCCAATAAAATAATCTTTTCAAAGCTATTGAACGGAAACCTTTTTGTACGGGATGTACAGATATACCTACAGACAGGGATGATACTATATGCTCCCCACACCCTCTCATTGAAAATGGCAGGGGCATAAAAACAGCTTTAGCTAGAGCTATAAGACCCTACAAAGATCCAGAAGTATGCATAAACAATACAAATAAACTAGATGTGGAACAAACAAGTGAACAATGAATAAGACCAGCTTTGGTACAGTCTGGTTTCAGTCTTTAAGACCGTGTAGACTAGCCAATTGCAAACAGACTGTAGAGGTGGGCAGGCTAGTCTTGATATCACTGTTTGCACCAGATGAAATATTAGTTTGGCCTACAGCTTACTTGGTGCACAAGAAAGCAAATAGGATGATGATGGTGATGATGATATTTTACATCCCTTTCAACATTATTTAAGTCATATCAAAACGATGGAAGGGTAATAATGAAAGACTCTGTGCAATGAAGTGCCCTAGTCATAAGCTGAATTCCGCCTCTAGCATGATTCGAACCGGGACCTCGTAATCCAGGAGCGTAAGCGCTAACCATCCGGCTACCCAGACACTTCTGAAAGCAAACAGGTCAAACAGTTGTCGCCCTTGTCAAAAATGGCAGAAATTCTACCAAGTGTATTCAGCCCTCTTAAGCCTTGGTTTTGAATGCTACTGCTAATATCCTGCTCAAACTAACCTTTGATCCTCCAATGTAACCTCCAGCTGACCCGAAACTCTTTGTAAATGTTCCCATGAGAATATCGACATCCTTGGGGTCCACACCAAAGTAATCTACAATGCCACCTCCTCTCGGCCCCATGGCCCCTATACTGTGAGCCTCATCAAGATAAAGGTAAGCCTTATATTTTTTCTTCAACCGTATCACCTCTGGTAGACAGCATATAGAGCCTTCCATGCTAAAAAAATAAAACATCATATTAATGTTAAATATTGAGACAGATAGGACTGAGCAAACAGTGCAGGCCCAGATCAGATGCTGCAGAATGCAGCACCAGATGCTACAGAATGTGGTGTCTGATCAGGGTTTACACTTTTTGCCACTCACCCAGCACTATACCATTCACTGGAACAGCAATGGGGAAGCAACTTAAATTACTATAAGTTAAGCTTTAAAAATTTGAGTTGCTTCCTTTTACTTATTACCCCAAAACTATCATTTTTTTTTTTTTTTTTTTTTTTTTTTTTGTTGTTGTTTTCTTTTAAATTTATTATTTGCTAGGGAAGTGTAAAATCGGCACTGTGAAAATGGGAAGACTTTTGATAGTGTTGGGGTTTAATGACACATCAACCAGGGTTCGCGTTACCGATCGCCATTGTCGCCATTTGCGCAGAAAAATAAAATTTGGCACAAAAAATCATAAATTGGCGAAAACAAGTGGCGAAAAAAATATCACCTGAATTACCCACTACTGAGTCATATAATTGTCGCGCGTGTCTATCGCACCTTCCTTGATTTATAATTCGCCAATTAGCAACTCAATTATCAATCAGAAAACGGTAGCTGATCAAATTAACCTGAATTTGATGAAAGCGATATAAGGTCACATGCCGTGATGCGCAGTTTGACAGCAGCACCACCCTCTTTCCACGCCTTTCGTCCTAAATATTCATGACCCTCTGCCGAAACTACCAATCAGGAATTAATGTCAGAGTCGCATCGCCTACGTCACGGAAATTTATCCAGAATGTAATCATGTGGAACCCTATGTCAAACACAAAGATGGAAAACAAATTGATTACACGAGAAATAATTATTGTCATTAATCGGTTCAGCTTATTAAAGCAGTAGGTACACTTTGACAGTGCCGACTTTAATAAAGCATGTTTCGGTACCTTCTTATGAGCCTTAATTTTATTTGGCAATCAACGAACATCTACATCTACTGATAACATCGTCCCGAACAAGAGGGCCATGATGGCCCTGTAACGCTCACCTGAGCAACATAGCACTTTGAGAGCCTGATCTAGAACTGATCAAGGCAAACATTCTGATCAAAGTTCAAAATGATTATAACAAAGTTTTCTGCTGATTTGGCCCGGTGACCTAGTTTTTGACACCAAGTGACCCAGTTTCGAACTTGACCTAGAACTCATCAAGACAAACATTTTGTGCAAGATTCATGATGATTGCTTGAAAAATGTGACCGCTAGAGTGATAACAAGATTTTACGCTGATTTGGCCAGGTGACCTAGTTTTTGACCCCAGGTGTTCCAGTTTCGAACTTGACCTAGAAATCATCAAGACAAACATTTTGAGCAAGATTCATGATGACTGTTTCAAAAATGTGACCGCTAGAGTGTTAACAAGGTTTTCTGCTGATTTGGCCCAGTGACCTAGTTTTTGACCCCAAGTGACCCAGTTTCAAACATATCCTAAAACTCATCAAGACAAACATTTTGAGCAAGATTCATGCTAATTGCTTTAAAAATGTGACTGCTAGAGTGTTAACAAGGTTTTCTGCTGGTTTGGCCTGGTGACCTAGTTTTTAATACCACGTGACCCAGTTTCGAACCTGACCGAGAAATCAAGACAAACATTTTGAGCAAGATTCATGATTATTGCTTCAAAAATGTGACCGCTAGAGTGTTAACAAGGTTTTCTGCTGATTTGGCCCGGTGACCTAGTTTTTGACTCCAAGTGACCCAGTTTTGAACTTGACCTATAAATCATGAAGACAAACATATTGAGCAAAATTCATGATGATTGCTTAAAAAATGTGACTGCTAGAGTGTTAACAAGGGTTTCTGCTGATCTGGCCAGGTGACCTAGTTTTTGACCCTAGGTGACCCAGTTTCGAACTTGACCTAGAATTCATCAAGACAAACATAATGAGCAAGATTTATGATGATTGCTTCAAAAATGTGACCGCTAGAGTGTTAACAAGGTTTTCTGCTGATCTGGACCGGTGACCTAGTTTTTGACCCCGTGACCCAGTTTCGAACTTGACCTAGAAATCATCAAGACAAACATATTGAGCAAGATTCATGATGATTGCTTCAAAAATGTGACCGCTAGAGTGTTAACAAGGGTTTCTGCTGATCTGGCCAGGTGACCTAGTTTTTGACCCTAGGTGACCCAGTTTCGAACTTGACCAAGAATTCATCAAGACAAACATAACGAGCAAGATTCATGATGATTGCTTCAAAAATGTGACCGCTAGAGTGTTAACAAGGTTTTCTGCTGATCTGGCCCGGTGACCTAGTTTTTGACCCCAAGCGACCCAGTTTCGAACTTGACCTAGAAATCATCAAGACAAACATATTGAGCAAGATTTATGATGATTGCTTCAAAAATGTGACTGCTAGAGTGTTAACAAGGTTTTCTGCTGATCTGGCCAGGTGACCTAGTTTTTGACCCCAGGTGACCCAGTTTCGAACTTGACCTAGAAATCATCAAGACAAATATATTGAGCAAGATTCATGATGATTGCTTCAAAAATGTGACTGCTAGAGTGTTAACAAGGTTTTCTGCTGATCTGGCCCGGTGACCTAGTTTTTGACCCCAGGTGACCCAGTTTCGAACTTGACCTAGATTTAATAGAGGCAAACATTTTGAGCAAGTTTCATCAAGATTGGGTCAAAACTATGACCTGTAGAGTGTTAACAAGTTTTTCCTTTGATTTGACCTGGTGACCTAGTTTTTGACCCCAAGTAACCCAGTATCAAACTTGACCTAGATTTCATAGAGGCAAACATTCTGACCAAGTTTCATCAAGATTGGGTCAAAACTGTGACCTCTAGTGTGTTAACAAACTAATTGTTGATGACGAACGACGGACGACGGACATAGGGTGATGAAAATAGCTCATCCTGAGCTTTTGCTCAGGTGAACTAAAAAAAAAAAACACAAAAAAAACATGAATAATGCCTCGGAGACGGACACATTAGTCTCCGATGGTCCGGATCGCGCATCCCCACAGATTGTAGCGATTTATTATGAAACACATAAATTTGCTACGGTCATTCGCTCCTTCCACTGCTTCAAGACTGGCAGTTACAAGTTTCTTGCGGAAGGGTGTTCAATGTACTGGTTAACCGCTTATTGTATAAGCATGCCCCCTCTTTTTTATTGGCACGATTCATAAAAAAATGCTGTTCCCCATTCCATTTCGAATAGACCAGACTCGTAAAGCAATTGCAGTAAACTCCCTTTTAAGTCAGTTGCAGTTAGCTCCCTTAAAACAGTAAAACCTGCTGTGTAAGAAACTTATCCCGCATTTATCAGGGTACAAATGAATATTGTTACGTTATTCTCTTACAGTATAATACATTAATAACATTATATTTATTGGCTTATACAGCACTTTTCAGAACTTTCGTTTCCATGTAAAGTGTTCCATTTTTGTGTCCAACATTCGATATGCAAAACAAAGACTTATTATTAATTCATGACATTGTAATTAATTAATTACAGCAAAAGTTTTAAAAATCAGTGCAAGAATTACTTTCAAGTCCCCCACGCATTTCAAATTATACTGACTCTTGAATCTATTGCTGCAATTAAAGGAATCAGTAAATGAACACCTTTTTTTCTGACAAGATAATTCTTTGGCGAAAAATGGCCAAAATTTGGCTCAAAATCTGGCTCAAAGTTAAAGAAAATGGCACAAAAAAAATCAAATTGGCGAAAATGGTGGCGAAAGAAAAAGAAATCCTAGTGCGAACCCTGTCAACCCTTATGGGTCATTTTGTATTGTCTCCCAGAGAAAGGGAGAAGAGAGACAGAAGAGACAGTAGAGGAGACGAAAGAGAGGGACAGGGGAGGAAGAGGAAAATGAATGAAAGTGATAAAACAGAAGAAATATAAACTTTCACCCTCTACCAGTACCTGCTGCAAGGATAGCAACTGCAAGTCAATATCAGATGGATGCCCCGGTGACGCAAGCTATACACCTTTTCCTCTCCCAACCACCCCCAAATAGGAAGACAGAACTGGGTATGTGGGACAAATACATCATAAGGCTTCAATCTTGGTTGGTCCTGAAAAGGACCATTTTCACCCATAAGGCAAAATTAATTTGTAGGCATCACTGACTGATTGAGCATTGTGTAGATATATGTACTCAATAATGATACCGATTATGACAATAACGGCGATCATGACTTATTGTTTGCCATTATAATCAAAGCATGTACTGATTGACTCTTATTGGATTGTTTGTCAAGGCGTGACGCAACTTAGCGTCAGGATAGGCGCAAAAAATCAATATCGCAACACGTTATTTTTCTGGATAAAACAACAAAGATTTCATAAGTTTTAAATTTTTGCTTATGGAAAATTTTGGATCCATGGCCAATTTGATATACTGGATTTCGCAAAATTTCGCACCGCGATGCATTGGATCTACTATGTAGTAAAATATACTTACAAGCTTAAGGACAAGTATGGTAAGGAATTTAAGGTGTCCCAATACTAAGGGTAAATATGGCTGATTAAATGTGCAATCAACTCACAACATGATAAAATTACATATTAGCAGGCAACATTTTAATCTTTGCCACTCTCTGGGCTTATTCAGCAGATGACAAATGTCAAAACCTGTCTTCTGAGAAAAAATATCATCAATTTGTCATCTATTGAATTAGCCCTGAGAGTGGTAAAGTTTAAGTAAGCACTAGAGGGCATGATCAGCAATGAATATTACAGTACAGCCAGTGAACA
Organism: Anodontia alba; assembly: GCA_964016985.1. Taxonomy (NCBI): domain Eukaryota; kingdom Metazoa; phylum Mollusca; class Bivalvia; order Lucinida; family Lucinidae; genus Anodontia; species Anodontia alba. The sequence goes on from OZ024823.1 coordinate 117,961,124, forward strand.
GATTCATAATACTGCACCTATTCATTTCTGGTTCTATGGTATGTTCCATTCATCTGATGGACCAATCTTTACAGTATTTGAAGTAAGTCAATTTATATATGGTAAGGTGACACATGGCCCAAATATTTCAGGATAAATTTACCAATTCATACGTGTTCAGTACTATAAAGAGTAAGATACGTGCAAGTAATCAGACTTCCTATAAACAAAAACTCAATACCACTATAATCTAAATACAGTCGACTCTCGTTATCTCGAATTCCAAGGGGCTGTCTGAAATACTTCGAGATATCCGTACTTAGGCATATCAGATTTGCAGAATTGAGGAAAAACTAATTCGATTAACCACATTTAACAAATATATGTGTAATTTGACTCCTGAAATTAGAGATATATTGAAAATATTGTGGAAAAGAGGAGAAATTGCTCCTTAGGAGCAATTTCTCCTTTTTTCCACAATATTTTTTACCTGTTGTTAGATTTTCATGTTAAGGCAGAGACCAGATTTTCACTTCGAGATAAGCAGTTCTTCGAGATAAGCGAGTTCGAGATAGCGAGAGTCAACTGTAAATATTTTTCTTATTTGTTCATGAGAACCTATGTTGTAGTAACTCATTACTCAGCACGTCTATTTAGTATCCACAACATTTGTTTTTGGATAAATAAGAAAAATATCAGTACTTTTCAGCTGAAAAAATGCACCTTACTATACAAAACTTCTTTTTTCCAACCAGAAATATTGAGATTGTTCTTCATCAAGGATACACTGCACAGGCACTTGTTTCATAGAAGGAAAAAAAAAAAAAAAAAAAAAGATCTGGTCTTGCGTGCGACACACTGTCTCATGATAGCTGACATTTCTGCTAAGTAATTTCTAAATCCATCAAGGAATGACAATGTTATGGATCAGACACATAAAAAAACCCCTATTTTTGACCTTTGACCACTAAGTGTGGCCTTGACCATGAAGCTACAAACCTGGGTCTTGAGCCTGACACATCAAATCATGATGGTAAACATTTCTGCCAATTTATTTCAAAAACCATTAAGGAACAACTAAGTTACGGACAGGACAAGATTTTGGTAACACACACACACATCGGCATGTGCACGCGCACACACACAAACATGCACACATACACACACAGGGTATACTCTATATGCCTGTCCACCACTGGCATAATAACGCAAACACATCTCTGGACAACCCTCTCAACTGAAACACTCCCCGAGATCGAATATCTTGCCTGTAATTCTATCAGGATATCAGATTCAACATCTGACATTTGAAATATGTATCGGTGTGTATTTTAAAACCCTCCTAACTGCCTAGCAAAAACTGCAGCAGAAAACATTCTAAAAAATTTATGCTTGATTTTATTTTTTTATTTTTTTTTATTTATTTATTTATTCTTTTATTTTATTTATTTATTTATTTTTTTTTTTTTTTGAGAAAACAAGTCTTGACAGACAACACACATAAATTGTCCAGGATTGTTCTACTGAAAAAAAAAAAAAAAAAATGAAAATAACGTCTGCCGCTGTTGAAGTTGGTGCTTTAAAGGGATAATAATAAAACTTACTGTAGTTACCCTAAATATTGGTACACCGCAACTCCTTACCTTACTTCTCCTAAAATTTGAGCAAGTTCATTTTACAACCTGCTGACATGTCTAAAACTGCTTGGATAAATGGCAAACAGGGTAGACCCAGATCAGATTCTTAAGTTAAATTTGGTAAGTTTACTAACAGGTTTAGTTACACATCATATACGGCTATAGACAAGATGGTAACTGAGGTCACAATTTAGGATAATTCTTCTCATTTTTACAGAAAACATATCTACTCATTTTTACAGATGGTAAATGTTCTAAAATTTTGTACACTAAAGTTTCTGAAAAAAAAAAGTGACATGCAAACAGTGCAGGAGCAGCTGATAAGGATCTACAGTTTGCCATTCCACAAATTATATAAGAAATAATTACATAAAGAGCAAATTTTATTCGAAAAAAAGTATGGAATAATGTATTCCAAAATTTTAAGACATTTACCATACTAACTAGAATGGCCTGGGAATGGCAAATCAACTTTGTACCCCAAATTTAATCTTTGGCACAAAAACAAAATAATATCTTCCAAAAACTACTTTTATTTCTTTTGCAACACATGATTAGAGTTCTAGACTGACCAACAATTTTAAGATAGAAACAATGGAACTTTGCTTATTTATTTATTCAAATCATATCTTGTAGATACTCAAAAAGTTAATTCTAATGAGCTCCCTGAACATATGTTTTATTGAAAAAAAAAAAAAAAAAAATCTGGGATTCATTCCATGAAGAAGGAATGTGACCTGGGTTCTAAGTTTGGATTTTTTTTCTCTGAACAGTATTTTACTCTTAAAGAGCCAGTCCCAACAGCAGCTGTGAGGAGATTCCAGTTAGTATCATGTGATATGTTTTGGTGCAAAAATAACATTTTTTTACAAATCGTCTCCACAATTATCACCTTCTTTGCCACAATACATACAGTCAACCCTCTTTATACCGACACTCAATACAATGACAAAATTTGTTATAATGACAATTTGAATGTCACGAAACATTCACTCAAGAGGTGACGGTTAATGAGAAATTATGCAAAAACATTGCGTAATATCTTCAAGCAACATACGTTTTGGATATTAGTTAGAATCGCCTTAGAGAGGCGATTCTAACAAATATCCAAAACATATGTTCTTTGAGGAAATAAGAATAAAACAAGGTCTTTCTTACATATCACTCTGTCCATTAAGGATTCTTTAGAACAGCAAATTCATTTTATGGCAACATTTTAGGAAACAAATGCTGTCGTTGATACGAGGGTTCACTGTACAATTCAAACATATTATGTACTGATCAATAAAAAAAACTTCAGATAAGGCACCTTTTTTCAACTGAAAAGTACTGGGCCCAGTTGTTCAAAGCATCATTAGCTTAACAAGCTCGTTAATGGTCAAAATGTTAACTGTTCTAGTAAGTAAAATATCTAATTCACAAGTATTTTTGCTGAAAAATGTGAGTAGCTTTTGCAAATGCAAAAGCTACTCACATTTTTTCAGCAAAAATATTAGCGTATATGCCATATTTGATGATCAAAGTTTTAACGACATTGTTAGTTTTGAACAACTGAGCCCAGATATTTTTCTTACTTCTCCATGAAAACATATTATGTTATGAGTACTCAGTAGAAGTGCCTAATTAAGGTGCTTCTAATGAGTACCCAAAATGTATTTTTCATATAGAAATAAGAAAACTACCATGTGACTACCACCTCACCCCCTCTTATCTGGAGCTATGAGTAGCTAAAAATCTATATACCTGTAGACCCCTTCAACAACTATCAGGATTTTCTTCCATGCCCTGTGTGTTCTTGGCTGTCCATGTACAACTGCATCCTTCAGCCGCTTCTCTAAATTTTCCATATCTACAAAGCCAGAAATGATAATGATGAGGATTTGGTGTTTTACATCCCTTTAAACATAATTGTGTTATATCAAGACGATGGACGGGTGATAATTAAAGGATCTCTGCAATGAAGTGGTGTGCAGTCATGAGCTGAATTTTGCCTCCTATGAGATTTGAACCCAGGACCTTGTGATCTAAGTCATGAGCACTAAACACTCGCCCACCCAGACCCTTCATACAAAGTTAGAAATATATGTGATTAAACATTTATAAAACCTTGAATTCTACAGGACTTATTAAGGGGAGGATATACTTTCAAGGTACACAACTCTTGTCAACGTCATTCTTGCCTCCATTCAGAAAGGGATATACTCAAAAAGTAAAGAATTTGCTCCCCTTGGGAGCAAATTCTTTCCTTTTAGAGTAGACCCCTTTTTAGATTGATCTTGTGCAGGAAAGCAAAGAGCAAGTCATAAAAGTTGTCTCCGTTTTACAAAATGGTGGAAACTCTACCATGTGTATGTGTATGGGGTGGTCAGGTGTGGCAAAGGTGTCGTGTATCTTACCTCACCAGGGCGTCCATTTGATATTGGCTCACAGCTGGGCAAGGCCTGCTTCCTTGTAGCAGGTAAGGGTATTGGTGGAATGTTTTTATTTCTTCCGTTTCTTCACTTTCATTCCTGTTCATCTATCTTCCCTGTCCCTCTCTTTAATCTCCTCTACTATCTCTTTTCTCCCTCTCTCTGGGAGACGACACAAAATGACCCACAAGTGTTGATGTGTTGTTAAACACCAACACAATCAATCAACTCTACCAAGTGTATGCAGTTATCTTACGTTCTACAATCCTTTTCAGATTGCATTTTTTTTTTTTTTAATTTCAGTTTATAGATGATGCACTATACAATAACCCATGTCATGCTGAATAAAGTATGATGCCACGCCCACTTCTAATTGTCAGCCAATCAGATTACTTGCTCTAGGTTGTTGATACAAATTCACATACTGAATGATGAACAGTACAGATCCAGATCAGAAGGAGCAAACTAATCTGGATCTACACTGTTTGCAAAAGAGGGGCATATCCAAGACCAGCAGGATCAGGCGACGAGAGTCCAGATCAGCCTGGTCAATTGTGCAGTCTAACCAAGATCTTTATGTCCACTGGGTACTGTAAAACAGACGTGTGGCCTGATCTGGATCTTTGTTGTTTACATATGGCATAAAGGTAAGTGCTACACACTGTTTAAGCATCATTTATGCATTAATTAAATGTCAAACTATTCTAATATACATTATTCACATGTCCTAACCCTTAAAGCGCCAGTCACAACTATTGTCGTCTGCTTTGTCATCTGCTTGTGATTTTAAACGTCATTTTTTGCAAACAGTGTGGACCCAGATCAGACTGCTCTTTTAGGAGCAGTCTGATCTGGGTCCACACTGTTTGTGGACCCAGATCAGACTGCTCCTTTAGGAGCAGTCTGATCTGGGTCCACACTGTTTGCCGGTATATAAAAACAGGTTTGAAAAGTCTGCAAGAATATTCAGCAGACGACATAAACAGACTTTTTCAGATGAAGTTTTTCTTGGCGCTTTAAGGGTTAATAGAATGATGCTTTAAATGCCATCTGTATGCCATCTATGCGTTCTATTTAGTTTAGCCAATGTTTCTTCAGGTGGACAGCAATGATGATTTGTGGTTTTACATTCATTTCAACATTGTTTAATTCATATCAAGATTATGAGAGGGGTGATAATGGAAGGCTCAGTGTAATGACAACATACAGTTGTGAGCTGAATTCTGCCTCCAGCATGATTCGAACCAAAGACCTTGTGGTGCTAACATCTAAGCCCCGCGCGGACACTTCCAGGTAAACAGTTAAGGTTGTACATTTGTGCAGGATTATCAGAGTCTTAACAGGGTGTACATCTGAAAGAATGTTTTACTGTGGTTTATACGTTTTCATGGAAAAAAATTAACAAAACATATACAAGATGCATCATGGGAAAAGAGTGATTATAGCAGATGCAAATAGCAAAAGAAAGCGCAGTCCCATCAGAACCTGTGCCTGTTTGCTCAGGTAAGCCATAAGTCATGCATGGGAAAACCAGCCAAAGAACTAAATATGTGGCCTTGCTAAAGGGCACACTAAAAATTGATTCAACTGAAAATCCACAGAGCCTTTTTCTCATGACGCGGTTAAATTTATTGTCCATTCCAAAATTGCAAAATATTAGGAATCCCGACTACTTACTGTTATGTTTGAATGTCCTAATGGTAGCACCACTTAGTCTACTTCCCAAAACCAGAGATGCATGGTTTAATTCATCGCTGATAATCAAACAACCCTACAATCATACAGAAACAAATAGATAACATCATTCTCTCATGATATATGCAATAGAAAAGGCCCAGACCAGCTAGTGCATCTATAATCTGACTGGGGCTTTCCGATTTTTTTTTTTGTTTTTTTTTTTGTTTTTGTGTTTTTTTGGGGTTTTTTTTCATTTTATCATCCAACTAACGCACAGGAGCAAACAGGGTAATTCCTGTGCTAATGCCGATACAGCAACAAAGAGGTTATCCAGGTAAACCGTTTAATTCACCACCCAAAACATATGAGACACAACAGCAGAAAATGTATCATCTGACATGTGCGCCCAATGAATATTCAAATCAGCCTGCACACCCGCTCAGTCTGAACAGTCTGTTGTATGAAGAAATTTTGCATCCTTGGCTATCCAAAATGCACCCAGTGAAGATTATAATCAGTCTGTGCAAATGTACAGACTGATCCGATTCTTTACTAGGCCCATGTCCTTGCCCCGAGGTTATAAAAAATTAAATGCTTTGGATCCCAACAATCATGTTACAAGAGGTTGCAGTGTACCAAGATAAAAGACCTAATTATTGCACTAAGCCCTAATACATGCAGTCAGGCAGATTATCAATCTATTTCCAATCCTCCATTAAAACTTTTATTGTGATACAAATTAACCCTTGTCCTGTTGAATAAATTAAGATGTCAATCAGACTATTTGATCAGGATTGCTGGTATAAATTCACATACTTAATGGCAAATAGTGCAGATCCAGATCAGTTGGCTTTTTCAGAAGCCAACTGATCTGGATCTACACTGTTAGCAAAGGCAGGGTGTATCAGGGTTCAGCAGGACCAGGATTAACACTTTGCGTGCTTGGTAAAAAATTCAGCAGACAACATTTTAAAATACTTTTTCTTATTTTGCCTAGGAAATAGGATCTGCCATTTCATGCAAACTGTCTCCTTAGACAATGTCATCAATTTGTCATCTGCTGAATTTGTCCATAGCGTGTTAAAACTGAGCGGATCTTGTCAAGGTGATTCTATTAATGAATATCCACAACATATACTTTTATTATATTTGATAAACCTAACCACAAAGGGTCTAATATGGTAAGGTAAGTCAAAGACACAATTTTCTGTGATACAGCATATCTTAACAACAACAGTATATTATCATTTTAATTAATGCTTAGCATGCTGCTTAGGTAAAAATTTGAGCAGACAACATTTTGAAATTTTTTTCATATTTTTCTCAGTAAACAGGCTTTGTCAAGGAGACAATTTGTCAAGGCCTATATTCTGGGAACAATTAGAAAAATATTTCAAAATGTGATCTGCTGAATTGATCACGCATGCAGTGTTAGTGCAAATGTTAACTTCATGCAGATGGACATCCGGATGGTTAAACATTATGACAAGAACTACACATAAACAAATCCACAATACTTTGTACATAGCAGGTATAATTACTCACCTCTGAAAAGATAGGCATGTTTATACTTTCATATCATCTCAAATTACTTGTTTTTATGACATGACCAGGCATATTCATGGAGTAGCAAAAAACTTACAAAAAAAAAAAAAAAAAAAAAAAATTTACATGTTCTTTATGCAAATGTTAATTTTTGTATGCAGCAGGTATACATCTTTATAACACTACTATTGCTGAAACCCAAAACAAAAACTGTGTTAGCTAAACAAAAATGTAAAGACTGTATAGAAAAACAATCATAAATGTTCATTTTTCTACATAATCTACTATCCAAACAAAAATGTATCGATTATATAGAAAAATGACCATATATGGTCATCTTTCTACATATTCCACCCTTTTTTGTTTGGATACAACACATTTTGGGGCCAACTTAAAACCGGTTTATCAAGAAACATCTATATCCTTTTTCTCTATAATCTATACAGTTTTGTTCAGATACAACAAATATCAATAGATTATATAGAAAAAATGACCATAAGTGGTCATTTTTCTGCATAATCTGTAGTTTTTTTTGTTTTTTTTTTTGTTTTTTTTTTTTTTTGTTTTTTTTGTTTTTTTGTTTTTTTTGATAAACACTTTTGTGGTCGACCGTCAAACCGTTTTATAATGTAGTCTTACAACTAGGCTCCAGTTTTCTTCATTCTGAGTTACCATAGATATGTTCATAGATTTCCTATGGGCTGCATCAAGCAAAAACCTGCTTTCAACATAGCAACAGATAAGGCGCTTTTTTCATCCGAAAAATGCTGATATCTTTCTTATTTCTCCACAAAAATATATGTTGTGGGTACTCATTAGAAGCGCCTCATCGAGGCACTTCTAATGAGTACCACAACATATGTTTTTGAGGAGAAATGAGAAAAATATTATGTGGATACCCCCTCTTATCTGTAGCTATGCTTCAAGCATATGGAAAATGTTTGGATTCATATCATCCTGCACATGCACAAAGTCTCATCCAGGGCCCAGTTGTTCAAAGTGTTGTTAGCTTAACAAGCCCATTAGTGGTCAAAATGTTAACTGTTCTAGTAAGGACAATATCTAATTCACAGTATTTTTGCTGAAAAAATGTGAGTAGCTTTTGCAAATGCAAAAGCTACTCACATTTTTCCAGCAAAAATATAAGCATATAAGCCGTATCTGATGATCGAAGTTTTAACGATACGTTAACTAATGACATCGTTAGTTTTGAACAACTGGGGCCAAGTATTTGCTCTCCATTAAAACATTCTATACTATCCAACAATTCCAGGGTTCATACAGGCAAGGCCAAGTCAAATTCAAGGACTTTTCAAGGACTTTTCCAGGACCAACTTTAAGTTTTCAAGGACTATAATACTTACACAAATTCGTAAAATCTGGCACTGTCATTCATTGCTTCCACATCCAGTGAAAACATTTGGGCTAAAAAAACTGATAATTTCTGTTAAAATGAACTCTCTGAAAACCAAAAGTATTAAGCTGTGGTTGCAGTTTCTGTTTTAACCTGTGAGAAATTTACGAATGTCCGAGACATCACTTTTTCTTGTTTCTTATGCCCCTCTCCCTGCGCCTGTGACCATAATGAACTTTCACCCATTTGTGTCGATGTCCTTATTACAAGGTTGACAGTGCGCCTTATGTTTACTGTTCGTTTCCTTTACCCAAGAATATCGTTTTTACCACTCTCTGCTATAAACACACATTTCCATTACGCAGAAATAAATTCAGGGTCTGAAAAAACACACATTAAAGAACAGCAGACGCCATTTTTGTTTTTTGTTTAGTCTGGTTATTTGAATTGACCTTTTTCAGTAATAAAAGTTGTCAAAATCGCCAAGTACCAGTCTGCAAGGGAGACAATCCAAACAGCAAGTACGAATCATTCGAACCTATGTGTATTCGAACTTTGTTTTCGCGCCCAGCACATTCGAACTCTTTAGTTATGGAACTCCTGCTCATCTGTCTTTACTCGAAACTTGCCGATTTTTTTAGGAACTTTACTTTTGATTCTTACAGAGAATTAAAATTGTCTAGAACACAAGAAAATGTGAAATTCAAGTACTTTTCAAGGTCTATGGTCAGTTTTCAAGGGCTTTTCAAGACAAATTTTGTTTTCAAGGACTTTTCAAGACTGCCCTTCATTTTCAAGTACTTTTCAAGCCTGTGCGAACCCTGAATTCTGTTAGCAGATAGTGAAGGCCTGATCAGACTGCGAGGATATGCCGGATGATCTGGGCCTTCGCTGTCCGCATATGCTTGAAGACACCTTTTAGCACGGTGGCCCACATGACGCCTGAAATAACTCACCTTTGAGACAAGACTAGGCATATTCATGGAGTTGGTAGCGAAACCCATTGGTACTGTAATAGCGGCTTCAGTTCCTAGATACTCAGCAATCTGCTCCTCCAGCTCGCGGTGGATGTCGAGGTAACCTGAAATATTCCCAGATAATATGAGCAATACTGTCAGAAAATGTCACCTTCCGATATGTGCACCCAGCGTAGATTCAGATCAGCCTGCACATTCAGGCAGTCTGATCTCAATCTTCCCTGAGCACATTTTGGATAGCCAAGGATGCCAACGTTTCTTCATGCACACAATGAAGACTCAAATCAGCCTGCACATCTGCACACGTGGAAGGTACGTTTTCTCATGTTGTGGCTAATACAGTACCCACAACATATGTTTTTGACACGAAGCGTTTGTTCCCAAAGACGTTGCCATTAAAATGAATTTGCTGTTGTGTGCACAGAACATTTAATTAGCAGAGTGAACTGTAGAAAAGGTCTTGTTTTGTTATTATTTCCTCACAGAACATATGTTTTGGATATTTGTTAGAACTGCCTCATTGAGGCAATTCTAACAAATATCCAAAACGTATGTTTCTTTAAATTACTAAATACAATATTCTTGCATAATTTGTGACTTACTGTTACCTCTTAAGCAAAGGTTTCGTGAAAGTCAAATTGTCATTCTAACGAATTTTGTCATTGTATTGAGTGTCGGTATAAAGAGGAATGTTTGTATATTATTTGAGTGGTAGGCTGGTGATTAGGGCCTGCTATACTTGCAGCAGATACGAGAATTGGACCTGTTAGTATCTTCTTATTCTACACTGTTATTAACTCTTTCCTGTTATCTTTTGCCCCGCTCCAATCTCGGGAGGGGGAGAATGACCGTAGACTAAATGTTGTTGGACCTGGTAGGTATTGAACCCTCAACTTCCTGATCACCGGTCTGCCGTACATCAAACAAAGTCACTCAGGCAGGCTATTTTTTTAGGATAAATTACAATAGTTATTTATTGTTATAATAAATTACTGAACCTACCGAGTTCTTGTCGACTGCCACAAGTTGTTGTCCCGTAATTGTTCACAACCTTCCTTACTGCTTCAGCACATGGTCCTTTATTTTCAGAGAAACCAAGGTAATTATAGGAACCAAAATTCATGGCCTTTTGCTTCCTGTTGGTCATTCTGTAGAATAATCAAGATACAGTTGAACTTCAATGACATTTTTAGGACCACTGAAATTAGTTCTAGACATGGGTAGTTTGAGCCATTGATGATTAATCACAGCACCTGGTCAGGAGGCAAATGGGGATAATTTAGGGATGTCTTTTCCATCTTCTATAAAATAATGGTATGTTGTGTATACTCATTAGAATCACCTCAATAAGGTGATTCTATTGAGTACACACAGTATACCATTTCATTATAAGATAATAAAAAATATCCCTAAATATTTGTTTTCTTGAGCTATCAAAAGATTTTCCTAGTGCGTCAAAAACATAAATATGCGAATCAGCCATGTTCAACCAGCCATCAGTGTTCGAGTCATTAAAGTTTTACTATATCTGTAGCACAATTACCATTATTATATTGCATTGCTCTTGATAAGGCACTTTTTTCAACCAAAAAGTATCTATATTTTTCTTATTTCTCGACAAAAACATATGTTGCGGGTACTCATTAGAAGCGCCTCACCAAAGCACTTCTAATGAGTACCCACAACGTATGTTTTTGTCGAGAAATAAGAAAACTAGTTACCTGATACCCCACTCTTATCTAGACCTATGTTAAGGCTAAAAAATATTATATGTGTGTTTCAGGTTACACGGAATTTTAACCCATTTATGTCAAGTGGACTCTTCTACTACAACTATTTGGATCGGTCTATTTTCAATAGCAGAGTGTCTGGTTTGTTTTTATCGTTACTATATTTTATAGAAATTCCTGTATTTAATGCAAACTGTGCTGACCCTGATCAGATGCCACATTCCACGGCTTCTGATCTGGGTCTGCACCATTTGCCAAATACCCTTTTAGGGGTTTCCTGAATGAAACAGAGATGGTAGGCTGGAACATATTTTTATTTTAAGTTTTTATATGGAGTTAACAGGAAAATGATATGGCGAACACTGAAATCCCCCTCAAAAATCCTTAAAAAACAGGGTCAGTGGCAAAAAATTTATTAAAGGCATGTTTGGGTAACCTGGAAAACATAATTTTTCTTTTGGGCCTAAATATTCTGAACATCTCAAATCTTTACTGTACCTATCCTGTTAACCCTTAAAGCGCCAATCACAACTATTGTCGTCTGCTTTGTCTTCTGCTGGTTACTTTAAAAGTCACTTCTGCAAACAGTGTGGACCCAGATCAGACTGCTCCTTCAGGAGCAGTCTGATCTGGGTCCACACTGTTTCCCTGTATGCAAAAATAGGTTTGAAAAGTTTGCAAAAATATTCAGCAGACGACATAAACAGAAGGCATTTTCAGATGCAGGTTTTCTTGGCGCTTTAAGGGTTAACACTTAAAGCACTGAGCAACATTGTAGCAGATGACATATTATTTATGTATTTTTTATTATTTTTCATAGAATTAGTCCTGGCATTTCATGTGAAACATCTGCTAGGGAGACAATTCGCATGAAATGTTGATCCTGATTTTTCTCAGAAATACAAAAGAAAGAAAATAAAGAATAAAATAAAATAAATAAATCTTCTGATACAGTTGTGTTTCTCACTTTAAGGGTTACTGTTTGAAAGCTAATTTGGGTAACCAGGAGTGATTTTGGGCTGAATTTTGAGAGAAGCCTCCTCTGGGTCTGCAATGTTTGCATATACCATTTTGTCAGAGAAGTTGTGTTTGAATGTTTTTTCTAATCTCTTTTCCTGTACGAGGGGAAAAAGATTGATTTTATATCCATGAAACTTGACGATCATATTACCAGTCTTCATAAATTTTATCCAGAAAACCTATGATAAAAAACTGACATTTTAAAAGTTCATCACAAAAATTCAACTTAAAAATGATAATAGAGTTTACAAAGCATCTCAAGATTCAGGCTTAAAGATTGAGTGAGAAATAACGGATATGAGTTGTTAAAGCATATGCGAACAGCAAAGGTTCAGGCAAGCCTGCGCAGATGTGCAGGCTTGCCTAAACCTATGCTGTTCTCACAAATAAGTGGTAGGACAAGGGGAAAGTTAGCCAAAGAACTAGACATGTGGACTTGCAATGAGGTGGGGCATGCCCACTGAAAGGTTGATTCAACTAAAAGTCTGAAGAGCTTTTTTCTCATGATGTGGCCTATATTTGCATTTTACTTGGGGATTTCATTTCAGAGTTTGCTGTGTTTCCTTTAGCACACTTCTAACCTTTAGCATGCTGAATTGATATAAAAACTATTTTTGAAGTTTTTACTTATTTTCCCATGGTAGAAAACAGTGCCGAATAACTCAAACTCTAATCTTCAGGGCAAAGCACAAAAAAATACCGTAATTAACCATAGTACTGGGACCGACACACCTGAGCAAACAATGTAGAGCCAGATCAGATGCCGCAGAATGAAGCATCTGATAAGGATCTACAGCCACTCATTCAGTGGTTTTTACACACACCAATAGATAGCAAAATGGATGTTCAATTTACTGGACAAGTATGGTAAGGAGGAAGGCGTCCCAATACTCAGGATAAATATGGTAAATCACAATCATAATGCTCAGGTAAGAGAAGAATCCAGACCAATGTGTTTACCTTATCTCCACAAAACATATTGTGGTACTCAGACTTAAGGGGATCAGATACAACTGGTACATTTGCAAACATTTTTACTAGGAAGACAACTTTTGTTATTTTCTGTTCGCTTTCCTGTACACCAAGTCCCTTCTGAAAAGGGGTCTACTCTAAAACAAAAGAATCTGCTCCTCATAGAGAGGTAAACTCTAAAAGGAAGCCAACTGATCTGGATCTGCACTATTTGTCATTCAGTATGTGAATTTTTATCAACAATCTGGCTTAAGCCATCTGATTGGCTGAAAGTTAGAAATGGGTGTGGCATCTTAATTTATTCAGGATTACAAGCTTTAAGGTTAACTGAACTTTCAATATCTTCTCTATGGTGAGATGAAGTTAAATGCTAAGCCAACATGTGTCTTCAAGGCACATGCAGACCGGGATAGCAATGACCCAGATCAGTCTGCGTATATACATCATTTGAACAGGGCCTCTACCATCAGCTTAGAGAGTAAATGAATTCTGCAGAATGCAATGCTCCTTATGAGACTGGCTGGGAAAGATAATAAGATGATGATGATGAAGATGATGATGATGACTTGGTGTTTTATGTCCCTTTCAACATTATGCAAGTCATATCGAGACGATGGAATGACCATAATGAAAAACACTGTGCAATAATGCTTAGTACAGTCCTGAGCTGAATTCCACCTCTAGCAGGATCAAAAGTTGGGAGGGCTAACCACTTTGCCAGATGCTTCCAGGATAATATGAACCTGCATATTTCGATTATACTCGAAGACACCTTTGTGGCCAATATATGTTTTCTGCTGCTGTTATCAACAGCTTTATAAGGGAGCGGCTTCCAATGAGTACCCACAACATATGCTTTTATGGACAACTGGGGAAAATTAATTCCAGAATTATCATTGAATTTTCCTCCTTAACTCCTCTGTTAAAGAATACTGGAAATACTTAGTTAATTTTCCACCAATTTTTACAAAAGAGACGTTTGTGATATCCAGTTTGCTTTCCTGCTCCCCAAGCCCCTTCTGAAAAGGGTCCATAGCTCTAGATAAGGCATTTTTCCCTACCAAATGTGCTGATATTTTTCTTATTTCTCCATAAAAATTCATTGTGGGTATTTATTAGAAGCACCTCACCCAGACACTTCAAATTAGTATCCATGTTTTCATGGAGAAATAAAGAAATATGAGCCAAAGCACAACAAAACCTACAATAAAACTTGTGCAACCAGCCAAGAATCAGATCAGCCTGTGCATCCACACAGGTCAGTCTTTGCTGATTGCATATGCCTTCTACAACCTCCGGACTATCCAAAGAGGGATAAATGAGAACCCTTGTGATCTTAAGTCTTTGCTGGTTACACAGGTCTTATTGTAGGTTTTGTCATGCACTGGCTCATTTGTATTTAGATACCCCTATTATCTAAAGCAGTGGGTAAAAGAGTATTTTCTCGTAATGGGAACAATTTCTTTGAAGTTCTTTCCTTTTAGAGTCAACCCATTTTCACAAGGGAGGCAAAAATAACTGAGTCTGACAGAATTGCCTCCTCTTATGGTCAAATGTTCTTACTGATAATTCCATCCATAGTCTGGTGTATGTCTCTCTATCACATCAAAGGTTCCACCTGGAACACTAGCAACCGGTCGACAGAAAACATCGGACACTCGACGGTAAACATGACGTGTGTAGAAACTTTCCCAGGACTGGTACAAAGGAACAAATCCCTGAAAAATTAAAATTGTATGTAATGTTCTCTTCTGAAATTTCTGGAATAAAAAAAAATGACCCATTTACATCAATAGAGCTCTTCTGCCACAACTCTTTGGCCAGGTCTGTTTCCAACAGCAGGGTGTCTGGTTAGTTTTGTAACCCTTAAAGCCCCAAGAAAATCTGCATCTGAAAATGTCGTCTGCTTATGTTGTCTGCTGCATCTTCTTGCAAACTTTTCAAACTTACATTTTGCATATAGGCAAACAGTGTAGACCCTGATCAGACTGCTAAAGGAGCAGTCTGATCTGGGTCCACACTGTTTGCAACAATGACTTTTAAAGTAACCGGCAGAAGACAAAGCAGACGACAATTGTTGTGATTGGCGCTTTAAGGGTTAATATCATAATTCCCGAGTTAATGCAAACAGTGAAGACCCTGAACAGATGCTGTACTCTTCCACATCTGATCTTGGGCTTCACTGTTAGTCAGTTACTCTTTTCGAGGTCTCCAGACTAAAATTTTTTAAAACAATTTACAAGTTACTTAGAGTAATGTTTTCCAAAACAACCAGTGCATCAAAGGTATATACCGTATTCGATCTAATTACCACACATACCCCTATAAGCGCACAGTCAAGCTTCAGATTACAGCCAGTGTATTTTTTTGTCTACTTCTTTATAAAGGCATATGTTGTGGGTACACATTTGAATTGCATCGACTTGTGGATGTTATTCAAATGAGTACCCACAACATATGCCTTTATAAAGAAAATAAGAAAACATCGCATAATCATCATCAAATAAGTCTTTTTCTGATCTTGTTTATAGTGTATCCTTAGAAGTTAGATACATATTTTACCACAAATGAGTGTTCCCAGTAATTTTGAAAAACCTACGCGCACAGAGCGGTAATTAGGTCGAATACGGTATAAGGTGTTTATGTTGTTATAATCAAAGCTGTTTTTCATTGTATTTACATTATATAACTTGCAGGTACTCAACAAAATCATGTTAGCATGACAATTCCTATAAGTACCCTAACAGGGTGCAAAAATATATATATGAGACAGCGCACGAAAAAACCTACAATAGAACGTGCGATCAGCAAAGACTCAGATCAGCACACAGGCGGATCAGTCTTTGCTGGTCACACAGGTCTAATTGTAGGTTTTGTCCTGCACTGGCTCATATATTTTTTTTATTTCTCCTTTTATCTGGAGCATTGCAGTATGTAATTTACATGCAAGGATTGCACTTTTACCACTTACTGAATGCTCTTAAATTACATATTGAACTGTAAATAGATTTGTTTGTCAACATTTATTTATGTATTGCAGACACTGAATGAATATGACAATTTTCATTTAACATTACCATTCCCATGCGTTTGTACCTAATACCTAGCAGCCACCTGTATTAAGCAATCATCTGTCTTAGAAGGCCACTATTTCAGATCCCATTAAAGGCAAAGATGTTGAAATCTACCTGTATTAAGCAAGCACTTGTCTTAGGGAACCACTTTTTGGCTTTCCCTTAGGTGCTTGCTTAACACAGGTTTGACTCTATGACAAACTTCATGAACAGTTGCGCACTTCAAACAAACAAAGGACATGCTGACCTAAGGTAAACCGTTCGCTGTTAACATTTTTCCTTATTTTTCAGAGGAAATAGGGGGTTGCACACTTCATGCAAATTGTCTCTTAGAAATTTCAAACCCTATTTTAATGGAAAAATAAGAAAAAAAAATCAAATTTTGTCAGCTGATATTTTTTCTAACATAAAATGTGTTAAAGCAAAATCTGCTAATAGTGAAAAACATCTGAAAATCTGAAAATGCAAAGAGACTACTGTAATAAATCTAAGTATCGGGGCAGACATGCCTCAGCAACCAGTGTAGATCAAGGTGTTTCAAAATTTAGTGTAAAAACGGTAAGCCAAAGGAAAATTGCATATGTTATACCCTAAAGACCTTGGAAGTGAATTGCTAGCTGTAGATGAGGTGTTGGTATTCAGATAAATATTTTCCTTATTTCTTCATTGTAACATTTTGTGTGGCTACACACTAGAAAAATATGACAGACAGGCCTGAGCAAACAGTGTAGACCCAGATCAGATGCCACAAAATGTGGCATCTGATCAAGGTCTACACTGTCAGTCACTCATCCACCAAATTTTATGCACATCAACAGAATAGTAAAAATGGACATGTTCAAATTTTATGAGAAGCAAGTTAAAAAAAGTAAGGTGTCCAAATACTTGTGTAACAAGTTAATATGGTGTCCAAATACTTAGGGTAACTATGGCAATCTTAATGAGCACATATAGTGTTTCATGCAGGCTTTCAACTGCCCTCCAGTGAAAAAAATAAGGCTGAAGTTGGGCTTAAAATTGTGAAAAAGTAGGGCAAAAGTTGGAATATTAGTCATGAAAAGTAGGGATAGTAAGGACATTCTGCAAGTATTCAGTTTCAGATAAAGGATACAATATGCAAACATTATTATCTCCAAACAACAAAAACGGCATTATTGTGGAAAAGAAATGCCAAAATAAATGTTCGAAATAAGGAATTAAGAATGAATCAGATGCAAAAATATTTTCTTTGTGACTACTACTCAGAAAAGCTTGATCTTATTTTTATAAGCACTGAGCGAGCAAAGCAAATGAAGAAAAATATTGCAATTTTAATCCCTTTATGTGTTTTATTATCAAAACATGGGGATAGTATGACATTTTATAAGAAAAGTAAGGTAAAGTAGG